>JAKWBJ010000177.1:1205000-2405000 GCA_023159175.1 Wohlfahrtia magnifica
TTTGTGTCTAATGTTGAACAATTTCCTTTCAGCGTCAGCTATTTTAAGGTATCTCCTAATCATAGTTGTCTGCAAAAATTCATTTTCATTAAATTCTGTTTCTAATAATTCATATGCTAATTGAATTTCTGTTTTATTAATCTTTATTATGAGTTCATTATACTTATCAGGTATGTCTATTGTTCCTTTCTTCAGTATTACGTAACCCCTGTCACTGCTCATCTCCTGAATTTGTATCGTTTGAGTAGCTACTGTCGTTACTAGTAAGAGATATATCAGGATCGTTAGTATCATCTTTGTTTTGATTCCTGGAAGAGATATTTTTATGAGAGTATTTTTTCCTTTTAAAACATGTTTTATATTTTCTTATATTTGTATTTTTTAGTTTAACTATATAATGGTCATCATTTTCCCTACGCAAGACTTTTGCATGCTTGAATGGATTGGCTTTTTTATCAAATCGCTTTCTTGAATTTTCTGCATCCAAGAACCCTGTATCTATTTCATAATCTTTCCTATTTTTATTATCTTTATTTATCCTATTTTCCTTTACAGTTTGAGCATCTTTTGTAAGAGTTTGATTATTAAAGAAAATATTGTAAGGAGTTTCCGCAGTGGTTGAGTGTGTTATGATATGATTATAAGTGAAAACTGTTTGCTCAATTGCTACTTGCTTTAATTCCTGATCATTGCCAGTGTTAATAATTCTTAATTTCTCATTTAAAGTTTTATACAGTCTTTCAATATCTGCTATTCCTGTTTTTCGAGTTGTAATTTCGAGTCCTATATTTAAAGTCTTATACCATTCTTGTAAACCTACATTGACTAATCCTGCATCTTGATCAGTCTTAATTACTTTTGGAGGACCCATGGCATTGAACACTTTCAATAATGCTCTTTTTGCTTCAACCCAATTAGTGTAGTTTAGATTTTCTACCATAGCATATTTAGAGAAAACATCAATGCAGGTTAGGTATGAACAATTGTCCCACTTCCAAATATCAATAATATATTTACATACATACATATGTAATTACCATACATAAATGTAAATAAATAAAATAAACTGACATTAAAAGTACTTTTTTTGTGGCATTACTTTTATTTTACTTACCATTGTGCTTTTTGAAGTGCAGGGTGTTTCGACATCATTTAGAAACTGCATTTCAGAATAATAAAATAAATTTGGCTCCTGGAATTCATCCACACCGGCTCCACTTTTATTGCATTCAGCCAGTCTTTGTTTTTCGCGTCGTCGCATAGATACTGCTCCTTGTAAAATTCTAGCAGAATTTCGTATTGTTTTTTCTTCTCATCCCTCATACTATAGGCTTCCAGTTTTACGTTCCATAAAGCTGGTAAACACTGGTACTTTTCAATAAATTGTAAAAAGAATATTTTTTCATCTGCACATTTGTCCATGACGCCAACAAAATTTTGTATAACACAATTATAAAAAAAAATATTTTTAGAGTATGCACAAAATTACAAATAATAATAGTTTTATTCGCGTATGTTTTATTATAATGTTCAAATTAATTTCAAATTATTTAATTTATAAAACACAATTTAAAGATTACGTTCACGATCAAGCACAAATTTATTTTTTCTTCCGTGGATGTGTTCATTACTAAAATTATAGAAATAATGAGAAAATGCTTGTCAATCACAATTGGAGACGTTCAAATAAAATGTCATCAAATGAAAAAATCGGAATTTTTGATTTTCTTCAATCAATGCCGACAACGTGTATGTCTAAACGAAAAAGTACGAAAACACCCACACATATAAGGCGTTGATGAATTTATTTGAACGTCTCTAGTCCGCTTTAGGTATACGGAATAAATTTAATGAATACTAACATACAGAAAAAAATAATTCTAAACATAGTTACTAAGTAAAGAAAGAAATATAATAAATATGTAACTGTATGTTGTAGTGTTGTTGAGTTGTTTTACATATAGGAAATTTCCGCTACAATCTCGACACCGTTTTGTCGCTAAGGCAAACTTACAGACTTGAAATGGAAGTATCGTTTCGCAAAAAGCATTTCTTTGGTTGAATGTCTTCATGGTTGTTGTTTTGGATGTGCCAATGTCGCTATTGTTGTTGGTAGTAAATTTCCCGTTGATTTTGTTGAATATTTTGAAGTAATTGATGCTATACTTTAATATTTAATAATGCTGGCATCGTATTTGCTGTTTTTAGTCTCCACTCTTTCTTTTTTTTTTCAACCGCTTGTTTGCGTTTATTTGTTTTTGTTGTTAATAGACCGTTTTCACGTTTTATGTTAGCATATGTACATGTAAGTGTGTATTTTAAAATTTTCCAGAACAATCCTGACTATACTTTTTATTCTGTTTTTTGTTTTTTTTTTTATAAATTCAATATAAATATTTTTAAGTATATCTATATGTATGTACGTATTTTACTTTGTACAGTTTAATGTGTATGTTCGTTCTTCTTTTTGAAAAAACACCGTGTACATACGTATGTGTGTGTCTTTATTTGCACGTTATTCCTTTACGTATGTATTTTAATATCCACTTTTTGAGCTTTGTAACACTTCACGCACTAATTTTATTGCTTCCCACGCCATATTTTACCGTTGGTTTAAGATTTTTTCGTTATATGCAGTGTTAGGCTTTCTCCACACTCTAGAATGTCCATCAGGTTGGAAAATACTAAATTTACTCTCATCTGAGAAGAGCACCTGATCCCAGAAGCTGTAAGGTTCATTTTCAAATTGTTTTGCATACGACATTTTTTTCTCTCGATTGGTTGCAGATATCAGTGGTTGTGGTCTAGCCACTCTTCATTCTCCGCACAGTTTTGGAGTGCACATCCTTACCAAAATCTTCCTTTATATTTGCAGCAAGTTGTGTGGATGTTATTTTTGGATCTACCTTAACTTTCCGTACTACTTGAACACGTTCTCTAACAGTTAATTTACGTGGACGTCCACTACGCTTTGCACTTTTAAGGTTACTTTCGCCTTTAAAACGGTTAATAATTGTTCGAATGGTAAAACGGCTACTATCCATTAATTCTCCTATCTCGGCAAAAGATTTGCCTTGGTTATGCAGATGGAGAATAATTTTTCGTTCGGATTCTGTTCTTTCGCTTAGTTTAGGGCTCATTGCAAAAAAGAAGTCAATAAAATGTATTGTATTCTCGCATGTTTTTACGAATCAAAACAAAATATGCAAAAAGTACAACGGGACTTCCCAGTTTTAATAAAATGTACAACGTTGCCAGATGGGTGAAAATAATAATCTTCGCTTGCATAACATCGGCTGTGCCTATAGTTTTGTCCTATAGAAAACATCGGTTGTTTAGTACTTTTTGTTATAATTTTGTTCCCGAAGAGAATTTGTTTACTTTTTCTTGTTATTCTATTAATATATATTCATATATATATATATATATATATATATATATATATATATATATATATATTATTATTTTGTGTTTTGAAATACGTAAAAATTCATATTTTTTTATTAAAGTACTGTTTGTGCCTATACTTATGTCCATGACTGTATACCACAGGTAACAAAATTTATTTTAATACTTACAACGTAAAGATGCTATCCAATTCCGGATACATTTTTGCTTATAATTTGTAGCGACAATTAGGCCTCCTAAACCAACTTTAAAAACTTCCACTATTACTGACCTCAAGATATTAAAAATTAAAAATTTTCTTTATTACTATTCACTATATTGGCATTAACAGAACAATTGCTTAAAATATATACCACAAGTTTCAACAATTGGTGGAAACCACACTTAAGATAAGTATAAGTAGGATTATCAGTGGCTGCTCTTACGACTTTTGTGGTGTAGGTTAATTTATCATCGGCTCCGCAAACAGATTTTTATGTTTATTCACTACATCCAGATCAGACGCTCTGCCTGATTGATAATCCGAAAGATGTCCTATTCTAAGGTTTAGATTATTTACGTTTTGCGATATTTATTGGTGAATAGGTATTTTTTATTGTCTTTGACAGAGAGATAACCCTCGTAGGTATAAATTAAGCATGATTATCCTTAAGGCAGTCATTACCCAAAATTGCGTCAAATGTGCGCAAACCTGGAAAGAGAAAACATTGTTTGGTCCATTAATGTGATGGGTAATTTTAACATCACCCGATATTGAGTTCACAAAAAACTTTTCTTACAGGTTCTTGGAAGGATTCCAGTGGCCTTTTATAGGCTGGATTGAAGGTGTGCAGCTTCGGGATACAATTTAGGCCTTGTACCCAATTGTGGGGTTTGGTACTTTTGTGTGTTCGTCCTCGGCATCTGTGCATTTGCGTGACTCATTCTGTAGTACATATTGTCCAATTTGGGGCACATATGGAGTGCCTGTGAAAGAGAGGTCGGCAAATCGCCTCTCAGACCTCTTATAAAAGTGTCAAACGGCTTTTCCATATATGCATTTGTCATTGCAAGTAAGATTGAGGAGTCTAGCTCAATGCAAGCCACCTTGTCCAGAATCAGCGATAAATGCTGATACATGGTCTGATAAAACTCCGTGAGAGTTCTACTTCCTTGGCATAACGTTGACTTTTGGTAGTCTAACTTACCAATATCTCTTCTATCCGAGTAGTGCATCATCAAGCACTTCCGGATCTTCACTTAATCTAAGGGAGTCCTACACGAATCGGCTTCGCCCACTATTTTAGTCCGAATGATGTGTAAAATTGCGTAGTACCGGCTGATACCTTTAACGCTTTCGAATAATTCCAGAACCCGATTAACGGATTTTCTCTATAACACGAATTCCCTGGTTTGCCATAAAAATCCCTAATCCTAATCAAAAAACCACTAACTATGCTCCTAATTTCGTCCTTCTGCGCTTTTGAAAATCCATCTGCGCCATTAACTAAACCACTGGCAGAAGCATAACTTCCGCTTCCGCCCATAGAGAGAGATCTATTCATCCTCTGCGTTATTTCTTCAATTGTGTCATTCGGCATGTTTGTTCGGCGGATTGAAAAGGAATAGGGTATGGAAACAGATCTCTTCATTAATTTTTAGAGCAAAATTGAATTTTGAACAGTTCACAAATGTTACTCAGGATTTTAGGCATTACTCATTCTTTTACAACAAGGACTATTTTCACAATAACCTTTTTTATAATTTTCACAATTTAAAATTTTTGTGATCTTTTTTTATATATAAGTATATTTTTTTAAATTTATTATTTATAATTTGATTTCTTATATTTTTATTAATACTTTCTTTTACTTTTTATACTTAATAACATAAAAAAATTATTACACAAATGCACTTTTTTTTCTTTCTATTTTTAATATTTAGATTAATAACAAATATTTTTGCTTTTAATTTTTTATATTTTTATAAATATTTTCTTTTACTTCTTTATACTTTAAAATAAATATTTTTTGTTGAGAACATACAAAAATTATTACACAAATGCACTTATTATATTTTCTTATTACTATGGCTTGATGGGCCGCGGATTATATTTTTTTTTTTTTTTTTCAGCTTCGACTGATCCCTTTCAAGTCGTACTCAAGAGCCAGACAAAGCTTTTTTCAAGGGTTCAACGTATTGTTCCTTAACTTATATACATATACATTATTATCCATATACATATATTAAAATTAAAAAGAATTATTATAAAAAATTCAAATTAATATTTAAAAGGGATGAAGAGCTTTAATCCTTTTATTAATAAATTGTTGCCCAAAGTCATTTTTGAGTAAGTTAACTGTCGTAGGCAGTCAAAACGCGACTGTTTTTAAGATTAAAAAATTTACGTACAAAGAATAGCTAATATAATTTCCAAAATTTACGATTTTACAATAAATGTTGCGAACGATACTACAGACATTAAGCGTTTGGCTTCAAAAACGCTAAATCGGAAAATAATCCAAATATAAGTTTAAATTTATAATAATCAAAATAAATTAGAATTAATGTCCAAAGTATTGTGGACATGGCGCCGGCCTAGACGCCTGCCAATAGTTAATTCGGGAATAACAACTGGGTCAGCGAACGACTTACTCCACTATCATCTTATTTTCAGGTCTCGCTGATGTGGTTGATGGTTTGCTGAATGTTGTTAGGGGTTTCAATTGACTGTTGATTGATGGATTGTCTTTGACGCCTGCGTGGCCGCAACTCTTCGGTCAGTATCTGTTTATGAACTGATTTTGGGTTAATAGGGTATTATTCGTCATACGTCCTGCATATTTGCATCTAGGAAAAACATATGCTTTGAATTGTCTGGCAAAGCGGATAAACCAGATGGAATTGGTTTTCACGATAAATTCGGTGGCGCCTTTGATGACATACATACGATTTTGTACACTGCCTGTAATTCCTAAGGAAGCAAAAAATTAACATAAATATTAATAAAATACCTATGATGAGGGCTAAAGTGAAATTGGATATGAGGGTGTTAGGAGAGAAGGTTTTGAGTAGAGTTATCTGCTGTTCGAATGACAAATATTTAATCTAGAAAGATTATTGTAAGTCACACTTTGGGATAGACCTCGCCTCCCAACAAAACGAGAAAATACTGCCGAAGACAGCTTCAAACACGGTTCCAAATATACAGGTTTTGTGCTGACACTGACGAGAAGGAGATTTCCGCAGGGGTTATGATTTTATGTAGAACGGGCCTGCTAAATCAATACCAGTTATTTAAAAGTCTGGTGCTAAATTGCAACTGTCAGGTGGTAAAGTGGCCATAATCAGTTGGCCTGCTTGCTGTTCATAGACAAAACAAGTTTTACAGTGGCGTAGTACTTTCCGCATTCCGGGTCTTAATTCGAATATGTATAATTCTATTTGAACCATCTGCGTGAGAGAGAAGATTGTGTATATAATTGAGATACTGATGACAATCTTAAATTACCCGGTATTATAATCGGATGGCGCTAATTTTTTAAAAAAAATTTTTTTACATCTTGGCAAGTCCGCAAACCTCCGAATTTAAAACATAAACAAAAACTCAAACACTTGAAATTATTGTGTAATTTTATTTATTTCATTCTATGGATTACGTTTCTTTACAGATTAAGGTATAAATACAAGTATTAAAAATTCACAATTATTGATTTAAATATAAAATAAGTTTTTTCTTTATAACGTATTATACTAATTCATATATTGTATATATTTTAAGAGTATAGCAGCAAAATTCTAAGTCGTAATCGAATAAAAAATTGCCTGACTACACCTTAAGGAAGAGCTTCGGGAAGTAGCCAGCTATATGCTGCAACCACGAGTCCCCACTCATTATTCTAAATGGGAGGTGACCAGCGGTTTACTCTAGCCACGAGTCTCTAATTATTGTAAATAGTAGGAGCAGTAATGATTTTGTGAGACACCAACCACACCTGCTCGAGTCCCGGTGTTTTTTTTTTTTTTTTTTGTTTGTTTTGTTTTTTTATGTTGTTTTTATTTTGTCCGTTTTTTGTTGAGAATTGCCTGTAAAGAAGAAAAAATGGATACTTAAATTTTTTCTTAAGAGGGGGGGATGTATCATAATACCGGTGATGGATATATATTACAATATCATATTGAGTGGGATTAAAGATTTCCCAAATATTGGATGAGTACTTCCATACAAATATTTCCTAAGAGAATGGAATTACGCACTCCACAGGGAGAAGAATATTAACCACGTTGGGGATAAACCCAATACTAAATACTAACACTAATAAGTGATATATATTACTTAATAATTATTTATATATATTTCTCCTTTTTTAACAAAGAGAGGAAAGAGTGAAAACTTTCCTTTTTATATTTTGATTATCTACATACATATATTGTCCACAGAAAATAATTGAGAAAATCGTTAATATTATTGATGTATTTTATTAGTTATATATATATATATATATTTATTCTATTATTATTATTATATTATTATATATATACATATACATATATATTTTTTTGTGCATGGACAAAATATATAAAAGAAAAGTTTTTTTTTTTTTTGTAAATTAGGTTTTGTTTCTGGTTAAACTCGTAGGGAGCTCCTTGCTGTGTAGGTTTATTTACCAGCATGTTAATCGAATCTGAAAAGAGAGTATGATAAGTTTAATGTAAGTCATAGAGGGAAGAAAAGTTTTTTTTTAGTATATTTTGTTTATCAGAATAAAAATTTAAGATCAAGTTCTTTAATAAATACTTATTTATTTCTTTAGTATTATTGTTTATATTAGTAATTTAGAAGAATACCGTTAACATTGTATGAAGTTTAATTAAAATGAAATGTATTGAGTAAATTATTATAAAATGCATTGGTAAAGTTTAGGAGGTCGGATAAGATGGTATAAGGGGCCTGCATATTCACATTTTTTGGATGCAATGCGGCCATAGAAGGGATGGGCGATTGGAGTATTACACTCCTATTCACATACATGTGTATGTCCTTTTTGTTTATTACTTCACTTTTGGGATGTTCTTTTTTTAAATTTACTTTTGTTCTCTAATAATTTGTTAACGTTTCTAACTTCTTAACAGTGTGCAGAATCATGCACGAAAATAGGTCGAATTCCTAACCACATGATGTTTTGTTTCAAAAATGTTGACAGTGTTCCCGTTTACTGTTGTAGTTAATACGAAGAAAATGTAAGAAAAGCATTCAAATAAATTTAGATGCATAATAAACACAACATGCAGCACAATTTTACAAGATCTCACGTTTTTTCTGTTTTCTTTGAATAATTTTTACAGCCGTTTGGGATCTTTACAATAAAATATGTTCTACCGCCATTGTTTACTTTATTATAAATGATACAATGCATATAAATGTTCCCTAACAATGTCAGGGTTGCAAAGTATCAATATAGAAGGTATTAAAAAAGTAACTACACAATTTATCGACGTAGTGTTAATATTATATTGATGCTTTGTAAATATACGTTTAGGAAGTCAGCCAAACTCTTTATCAATTGGGAACCATGCCCTAAGAACTGATAACGGCTGAAATTGTGAAACTTATCTGTACAGATCTTGTTTCATGGTTCCTTCAACGATATGAAGGTGCCCCACTTTCCCACGATGCAATCAGGCTGCTATTTTTCACTTGGGTGTCATTTGACAAAGCAACTCTTAAGGTAGCCATACACTTGTGATTTGTGACTATGATTTGTTCTGTTCGACGTCTTTTTACATGTTGATCGGGCTGTATGACAACAAATCACAATAAATTAAAAATTTTCAATAAACCACAAAATATTTTTTGTGATTGCAGAGATGGCAAGCAAACAATTTTTATTAGAATTTATTGAAATTTTACGAAATGAAAATGCAATTTGGCAGAGTAAAAGCGATGTCTATAAAGACAGAAAAGAAAAACAAAAAGGATGGGAGCAGCTGGCTGCAAAATACAAAGAATATGATAAAACTGCAACAATTGAATTGGCAAAAAAGAAATATGATGCAATCAGAGCTTGTTATAGACGTGAATTCCAAAAAATTAGAAGAAGTGAAAAATCTGGAGCCGGCACTTACGTACAAATCATATTGTACGTATCGACACTGTGGTATTTCGAGCATTTAGATTTTCTTCGTGATCAAGAAACCCAGCTGGATGGTTTTACTACTATTGATGACTCACTTGAAGAAGAAATTGAAAAGAATCTTTGCGATCAATAGAAAAAGAAGAAATGTACATCTCGTAAACTCATTTCAGGAACTATTTGACAGTGAAGAATAATTTCAAAAACCATTTAAGTTGAAAATTACAAATTATCTATTTGAGAGAACTTTTTGGGTTCAGTGTACATGCATATGGATATTATTAATTAAATATTTACTTACTTTAATGAATGGTTTCAATGCTAAAATTATTGCTTTTGATGTTTCAATTACTATTTTTCCGAGGCTTTGCGCTGATATGTTTGTTAAAAATTTTAAATCTTCATAGCTCTGGCCAGAAGCTAGGAAGCGCAATGTTGCTGAAAGCCTTTCGGATGGTGTAATCGCATCACGTAAATGGGTGTCTTGCTTTTGTATAGCTGGTGTTACATATTTTAAAAGCTCCTCATATGTATTGACATCCATTCGTAAAAAAATTTTTAAAATGTTTGGAGTTGTTATTTCCATATTTCTTAATAAAATTACGTGTGAACGCTTATTTCTTTTTAATAGCCAGTCATTCGTCCATTTTCTTCTTTTTTTGTTTCCTTTTTCTGATTTGTAGACAAATAAATTATTAAAAGTGCAATTGCATCATCCGCTTTACAATACATTTTTTCTTGTTGACGTTTAAGATTATTGTGATTTGTTATAGTGTGTGGAGAAATGACAACTGAACAAATCACCTTTATCGGCTAGAATCAATCGAGGTTTTTTACTGGACCTGTGAAACCTTTTTCTGCCGATTTTCTCCGCACAGTTCTCTTAGAAATTAATATGCCAGACTGTTGGAACAATTTTGCTAACATTCCTTCACCTTTTTCGATTCTGTAAGCAAATATCACGATTTTCCTGTCCTCTTTGAAGTAATGGGGTATTTTTGATTCAATTTAATTTAAATTCTATTTATAACAGTTTTAGAAACGCTTGCAATTTTTGTTGTCTTCTTTTGGGAGTGATTTGCATGGTGGAGATATGTTTTAATTTCAGATTTTTTCTAGGAGACAAGTCGTATCTTCGACCCATGCTTTGAGGCAAAAAGTATTGAAATCATAATGAACAAAATTAAAAGTGATAAAAAGTGAGAAATAAGACTATGGGAAGGGAAGAAATAAGTGCAAACCCAAAATGATAAAAGCGCCATTTTGTTGTAATATTTGCTTGAGGAATACTGAAAATGATATATATATATATAGCATGATATATATATATATATATATATATATATATATATATATATATATATATATATACTAAAAATAATATATAATATAAATTAAGATATTTTCTTTTTATTATTTTTTGATATTTAACTTTACAACCTAAATTCACTGAACGTTTGTATAAATTAAAATATTTTCTTTGTGTTTATTTAGGGTCTTAAAATAAACAACAGCAGTTAATGACTATCTTAGACTGAAGCTAAACAATGAATAATAATTAAAATAAAAGAACAGCAATAAACGAATTTATGCATTGTTTGCATTTATGAAATGAATAATGAAATTAGATCAAGTTTCTTACACCCAATTTATGTTGAGTTAACGTCTGGCTATTAGGAAACTGTATCATGCTGAGTCAACTTGTGAAATCGTGTTAATTTATATATATGGTGTAGTATATACTCGTATATAGTGGGGTTCTGTTCTTTCTTTTTTCATTACATTTTTTATTCTAGACTCCCTATTTTTTTCTGTATAATATGACAGAACTACTCACTCTAGTCAAGTGTCAGAAATTACTACTGAACTAAGAGATTAGTTTATCCTAACGTGTATCTCTCAGGTATAGTTAGAGATTGTTTTCTTAACCCACTCCTTCCATGTTCTAATGGCGTTAATATCTGTTGTGATTATATTGTTAACAAAAGACGTACTCAATTTTATTAATATAAATCAAATATTCTTATATTTGAATATAAATGTACTATTATAGCTTAAATGCGTCGTTGCGAGGCTTTGTGCCATTCTTACATATTAAACAAGCTTACCAGATATGTTTTATAAATAATAATTCTTATGTAGAATAGTCAGTGTTGTTTCAAAAATATCCATGGAACCCCATGTCAATAAAAACTGGCCTCAAAACCCAAATCTACTACTATAATCCGATGTGGGCTACATTCACAGAACACCTAAATAAAAGCAAACTGGATTTACCCAACTAACCTTGATGTACGGCGTAAAAAGACGAATTTTTCATCAATATATCATTTTAAGTTTATTTTTAGTATGCAAAAATTACCTAAAAGTAATTATATTTAAATCTAACATAATTGTTATGATCAACTCTGGTGAGGCATATTTATACTAAATATTTGTAAAATATAAAAACTATAATTACTCAAATAAAGAAAAATTCTTTACGATTTAAAAAGAAACTAACGTATTAATTCATTAAATACAAACAGTTTATACATAATTAAATACTAAATTAGCAGAGAATATGTTAAATAAGCATAAAGATATAAGAGCAAAACAGTTCCTAGTTGAATACGCGGCACATTCTGGATTTAGCTTAATAAATTATAAACTATCGCGAATAATTTTTCATGTTAGGCTTCAACATGAGCTTTTAGTTCTAGGTTAATTTATAAGTTTAATAATTTATTCTTATAGAATAAGGTTATCTGCACTACATAACTATAATAAAATACAAGCCAAACATGTTGTTGCAAAGCCAAGCCTTGATTGAGGCTAAAAACGCTTCCGCTCTAATTACACACTTTGGCGGCTTATGAAAAATGTGGCACGAAGAAAAGGATTATGAAATGCTACGGATGTTGTTGAAGTTGATAAAACAGAAAATAAAAATATAAAAAATTATTTATGAAGATACTTAGCTTATAATTAGATACACCAATTATTATAATAAAAAACATTATATATATATACACATTAGCAAATCATTCACGTTCGACTAATACTGGTATAATAATTCGCTTTAAACGCGACACAGAGCGTGTATATTAACAAAGAAGTGACTGACTACCGGCACTATCTGTTCGTGATAAGCATCAAATAACTAACATGATTAAAAAAGCGATCAAAACTCTGCCATCAGAAATTGTTGCAATGGTGAAGGAAAGCACTGGTACGGTTGTTTATGAGCAAAACATCTAAACATCGATGTATCGTTTGAATCCTTAGTAACTGGTAATTTAAGATTCCGGATTATATCAATTTTTCTATTATCTGGTTTGGCAAGATCTGTTGTCAAAGCGTGTCCCAAAAAACGGTTGCTTTCTTCAGAAAGTCAAACTTATTGGGTTGAACCTTAATGCCTGCCTACCTGATAGTTTTTAAACAAGCCTTAGATTGCATATGTACTCCTTCAATGACGGCGCAAAATTAGTATATTGTCCATATAGACTACACGAATCTTGTTGATATACTCTCTTAAAATGGATTTATTCAAACTTTGGAATGTTGAAGAAGCTTTTTATAAGACAATCGGCATCCTGTTAATGTTATGTCCAAATTACGTCGAGAAAGCTGTTTCAGCCCTATCCCTTTTCACATACATTTATGTGATAAAAATTTTACCAGATCTAAGGTAATAAATTATTGTGCCCTTCCCAACTTATCCAGAATGCTATCCAAGTTAGGAATTGAATATTTGTCATCAATGGTATTGTCATTTAAAAGTCTGTAGTCTATGACCAGACGCCATTACATTTTGCCCGAGCTATTGATTGATTGATTTTCGGAACTATCCAAAAGGCGCTATTGTAAGGTGAATTACTGTTTATTCTAACTTCTCACTGATTCGTTGTTCTACCTCCTTTTCATGGATTTGAGGATACCTATATATCTTTGAGTATTAAGGTTTTTCTGTTTTTCTATTAATTTCGTGTACCACTATATTAGTCACTGTTAATTTATTTCCCTCCTTATAAAATTCGGCCAATATATTGTTTACTTCACCTTTCTTTTTGTTGTTCAAAAGGCTAAAATCAATAGAATTTGTTATGCTCTTTTTTTTGATTAATTATTTCCATTACTCAAATTTATTCAAATGCAAAACTTTGCATATGATTTTGGGAATATATTTGGTATACGCTATATCGAAATATGTGGAAATTAATTTTTTTTATTTTTTCAAATGTCTTAATTTTTACTTTAAATAGTACTAAGAAATTTTGGGCAATAATCGCATTATAGCTTTTGCTCTGGAAATCTTCCACTTTAGAGGATATTATTTCGGTTTTAAGGATAACATGTTCTTTTTATTTATTACTTCACTTTCGGGATGTTATGTTCTTTCTTAAATTTGTTTTTTATTTGACAGACTAAGGTACTAAGGTTTATGTTTCTAAATTTTTGACAGTGTGCAGAATCATGCACAAAAATAGGTCGACTTCTCAGCCACTTGATATTTTGTAGCAATACATTGCAGTGCGTTCGTAAATGCAATTCCAAAAATTTTGAAAATGTTTCGATTTGCAACACTGTTATAGTTAATACGCAAGAAAAAGCAAGAAAGACGTTAAAATAAATTTAGATGCATAATAAATACAACACGCAGCACAATTTCAAAAGACATCAAGTCGTTTCTGTTTTCTTTGAATAATGTTTGCAGCAGTTTGGGATCTGGAGTTTCCTTGTTCACACAAATCTAAAATATTTTACAATAAAATGTGTTCTTCCGCCATTGGTCCCTTTATTATAAATGATACAATGCATATAAATGTTCCTAAACGATTTCAGGGTTGCAAAATATTAATATACAAGTTATTAAAAAAGTAACTACACAATTACCCAATTCACAAAATTTTATAGTTGTCGTAGATCGGTAGAAACTATGACAAACTACAACCATTGTACATAATGTTGTTGGTAATTTCCATGTCAAAAACTACTACAACATGTACGACAATTTTTCCTATGTTTCCGAAATGTCGTATCAATACACCAAAGTTGAAAAACTGGATTTCATTTTACTAGTTTTATTTTTCAAATGTATTTTAAAAATTGTTTGAATAAATCATTAGCTAAAATAATAAAATATGGCTAATTATGCATATTAATAAAAATTAATTCAAGATTTACAAAGTTAAATAAATTGTTAAACTAAGCTATTAAAAACTGAAAAAAAAAAATTAAAAGTTCCATCTCTGTGTTTGTGTCAATAAATATCAGTTCATAGTGAATGTCATTTATAAAATATATAAATTTATAAAAATTTTTATAAAATTTGGTATGGGTACAAATAAAGACATTGAGGTAAATTTTTTTTATACAAAACGTAACAATTGTATGTAAATTCACATGTACGTATGTAAATTTTATAGAAAAAATGCAAGCGCGCCCGTATGTCTCCACAAAAAAGTGGAGGAAAAGTCACTACTTGAATTTCTCATGGCGAACAGAGATATCGAGGTATGTGTAGTTACTTATATCAATCTCCATGTCTATTAATAAATATGTATGTTTTATATTTTTCAGAAACCTACCGCTCAGGTATATTACAGAAGATTTGGTAACGAAAAGTATATACAGGTGGAATGGAAGCAAGTCCGATCAAAAGTACGGAATCTTCGAGTTTCAAACAATAAAGCCAAAGCATGGGAAGGCTTGACTGGTGCTGGAAGCATGGACGGCGAGACGATAAAGTGTAAGACCAGTACTCCAGCATAGAATGGAAGGCATATTATGTTCCCACAGTCCTCCCTCACAAATTTTTTTTTTTAAATTGTACTTGTTTGTTTTATTTTTATAATTTTATTTATTTTTGTTTATGTAGGCACATTGAAAAAAATGTGGAGCTGGACGAAATATTTGGGAGTCGAGTGGTACAATTTGCCATAATAGAGGACAACTTAGGGTCGGATGAAAATCTTTTTAACTCAACCGTTGAAGATACAACAGCATCAGACACATCTATGGCGGAAAATATCCCCTCAACTAGTAAGAAGGGTATATATTCTCGGACAGCTGTATCTGACATTATGAGTGTACAGGTGGAAATTATGAAAATTAAAAGAGAAAAGTTTGAACTTGAACAACTAATTAGAGAAAAAGCTATAAGTATGAAAGAAAAAGAAAAAAAGCTGAAAGAAAGAGAAATAGAATTAAAAGCAAAGGATATCGAGAATCAAAAAGAATTAAAAATTTTGGAGCTGCAAATGAAAGAAAGATTGGCAATGGAGGAATTAAAACTTAAATACAACAATTAATTTTGGGTACAATCAACCGATTTTTATTTAATATGGCGGTTATAAACCTGTTTTAATTTAATATGAGCAGGCTGTTTTCTAGTTAATATAACCGCTTTTTATTGTATATAAATAATTTATTAAAACCAAATTAAAAATGCATCACAATATTTGTTTTATTTTTGTTTTGAAAAATTATATAGTATATCCCATGAAGGCATACACATCAGGATCTTCTTGTTTGTATAAAATGTAGCAAACTATCTCTGTTATTTACTATGAAATCATGTACTTCTGAGTCAGATTGAACATTTTCGGTAATTTTGGGGGGACTATTAAAATTAATTAAAATATTATGAATGATACAACACACCATAATCCAGTCATTACAGTCCTTTTTATTCTTAATCTCATTCTGAATCTCAATTCTTTTAGGCTCCCAAATTTTTCCTTTAATGACCCAAAACAATTCTCTATGCGTACACGATACTTTGAAAGGTATTATTAAATTGTTCTCTAGCTTCTGACGTATAGTCAGAGCTATTTCTTCTAAATGGTGTTATCAAAAAGTCTTAGTGGATATGCGCTGTCCCCCGCCAGCCATTGAGAATTACAAAAATGTCGCTCAGGGTATTTTGCCAGCGGACAATTCAGAAATATTTTTGCATCGTGCACACTTTCAGGATATCCTATTGTCACTTGTCTTATAGCCAACTTGGAGTCACATACAGCTTGGATTTCAATGAATATTGGCGTTTTCTGGAATAATAAAGTTGATGGTTTACATGTGGTGCTTCTGTCAACTGCATTTCACAACCATCTATATAGCCAATACATCCTGGCATTTCATGCTTTGTTCCAGAAACAATTGCGGCACGTTCATTTTCACTTGTCTAATACAGAAATTTGCTTTTTAATCTTAAAATAGCTTGAAAAACTCGTCTTGTTTTTGGATTGTGCCGCCATCACCAATTCCAAATAACGATGCTACCTTACGGGTAGATGCTTCATTACCAGGAACACCAAGACAAAAAAGCACAATTTTTAGCTGAAGTTTGACTGGAAATTGTGCCAATATGCCTTTTGTTTGAAAAACTTCATCGTGTTTGACTAAGTTGAATAGATATTCAAATTCCCGTGGTTGTAAGCAAACCATTTGGCTAAAGCGGTTGTCGTCGAAGTTTATCAAAACTTTTTGATTCCAAGTTGTAGATTTTGGCAAGCCTAG
The DNA here is from genome assembly GCA_023159175.1 of Wohlfahrtia magnifica. Lineage (NCBI taxonomy): Eukaryota > Metazoa > Arthropoda > Insecta > Diptera > Sarcophagidae > Wohlfahrtia > Wohlfahrtia magnifica. The sequence continues at coordinate 1,222,025 of JAKWBJ010000177.1, forward strand.
ATAAACACTTCTACGGTTTGTCATTAAGATAAGCATGTTGAGCCTAAAATTTTCCAGTATCTCATCGTCTCACCTCATCTTCATCACCTGAAAAGGTGTCTATTTTATTAAGCTTATAAAAATATTTGGTATTATGTACTCACTTGAGTCAGCTAGTAGCGTTTCTGCATTATATATTTCGCATAAAGCAGTAATTAATTTATTTTTTACACTTTTACTCATTTTTTTTTAAACTTAAAATGTTTTTATTCTCTTCTTTTTAAATTTTTTATTCAAGAAATTTGATAACACTGGATAACATCTACAACAATATTTACGACAAGGTGTTCACAAAATGAAATGCCATTTAACTATAATCTACAATATAACATTTTGTGAATTGGTTAAATGTATCAACGTGATGTTCATACTATATAGATACATATACGTTTAGGAAGTCAGTCAAACTCTATCAATTGAGAACCATTCCCCAAGAACTGATAATAGACGAGATTGTGAAACTTATCATCAACTATATGAAGGTGACCTACTCTATTAGTTGTTAACAGACTACACCGAGTTAACGGAGTTTTTTTACAGGACGATGACCTGTGAAACTTTCTTCTGCCAATCTTCTCCGCACAGTTCTCTTAGAAATTAGTATGACAGATTCTTAGACCAACTGTGCTAACACTCCTGCACTTTATAGATTCTGTAGGCAAATATCACAAATTTTCCTGTCCGTACGTGATGCAGTACATTTTCTTTCACAGTTACCCTTCCTCTTTGAAGCAATGGGCGGTTTTTGATTTAATTTAAATTCCATTAATAGCAGTTTAGGAACACTTGCAATTTTTGCTACCTTCTTTTGAGTTATTTGCATAGTGGAGATAAGTTTTAATTTCTGATTATTTCTATGGCACAATTCGTATCCTCGACCCATGCCGGGAGATAAAAAGTATTAAAATCGTAATAAACAAAAGTAAGTGTGATAAAAAATGAGGTATGACGATATGAGAGGGAAAATTTAAGTGCAAACACAAAATGGCACAAGCGCCACTTTGGTGTAATATTCACTTGAGGAATACTGAAAATGAACTGCCATTACCACTGATGAAAACAGCGGAACACTATACTCCTATACGAAACATACTGCTATATATGCAAATTAAATTGTTTACTTTATATATATTTTTTTAATAAATTTTTATTTTCACTTTTCCACGTCTTACAATTGACTAAAAAAACTCTTAATTCTAAATGTCATATTTATACCTATTGAAAAACACAATCAGCAATTGATTAATAAAAACATAATATTGAATTGCAACATAGTAGTTTGGTATTACATATTTAATGTTTAGCGAATTTGTAATATTTTTTAAAAAATATTTTATTAACTGAATTTTTTATAAATATTTTATTAACTGTCAGCAAATAAATTTCAGGTTCAATGAAACCTATTTAAGACAGTTTTATTTATGACAGTTTTGTAGTTGAATCGTCCCGATTGAATCATTTTGGAAAATTTGTTTTAATATTCTAATAACTTGTCTATCTGGCTTCATCGATATTAGAGTATGGAAATTATTCATAATCTAATTTTTTTTAATTTCGTCAATTTCTGACTCGGACAATATAAAGGTATTTATAGTTCCTGGTTTGGCCCATTGCAGAGCATATTGAATGTTCAGTATTTCTTCGATTATTAATTTTAATCTATAAATCAAATTCTGTTCAAATTCCTTTCTAAAGTCATCTTCAGTCTGTATTTCCTTTAAGATTGCGTTTGTTACATTAGTCATTAGGTTTAGTCTTGTGACGGTATACCTGTTTATTATTCGTTGTCTGGTCGTGTTTTCTAACATCTTATTTATTTTGTCAAGTACTATTTTATGATTGTCATGGTCTGGTGTTCCTGCCAACCATTTCCAAGCTGTCCATAAAATGTCTACTGAACGTTTTTGTCTCCGTCTCATATTGTTCAGTTGCAATCGCGTCTGTTCAATCTCATGGTCGACTATTGGAAGTATGGAGTTGCTTGAAGGTTTTTTCCGTCGAATTTCCTCTTTTAAATTCGTAATTACTTGTTCATATTTGTCCAAATCTATAGAATGTATTAATTTAAAATTTCCGTCTTGCAATCTTGTTAGACCAGTGTGTATTGAAATTAATTGAGAATTTGAATAGTCTAGTATTTGGACCTCAGTAAAATAAGAAATTTTAACATTTTCTGTAAGATAAAATTAATTTTTTATATTTTCCTTATGAATAGTTCTACGATATTTATACTATAAATTTTAACCTTATTTCCTAAATCTTCCTTTATTTTCTGTTTTCTGTAACATTGAAGTAATTTAAACATTTGTTCTATTAATTTTTCATAAACTTCCTCATTTTCCTCAAATGTTCTGATCTGAGTAGGGTTATTTCTTTGTAGCATTCTAGTCTGAGCTTCCAATAATTTATTACGCAGGTTTTCATTATTAACTTTATTGTGAAACACTTCAAATGGTTTCTCATTTGTAACAGAATGTATGGTGAGATTATACTGTTGAGCTGCTCTATGAAAGATCTCAACAGTGTGTAAAAGATGATATTCTTCTTATAAACATCTTGCTATTTCGATCAGGGTTGAATGTGCTCTTTTCACTTGACCATTAGTAGTACTATGCCTAGGATCAGCAAAATATAATTGAATTCTTAATCTTTGCATTAAGGATTGGAATGTAGGTATCTTAAAGCCTGGTTCATCGTCTAACGTTATTTTCCTTGCTGCAGGAAAGTTCTGCAATATATCGAATATTTTTTCGTCTAAATTTGTTTTATCGTCTATTTGCTTTATTACGAGAAATTTTGAATAAACGTCAATACATGTAAGGAATTTAAAATTTTGGGCATAAAAAATATCAATGTGAAGTAACTCTCCCTCCTTGCTAGGAATTGGAGCCTCTCCAATTGGAATCTTAGTTGGTTTCCTATCATATTTCGCTTTATTGCAAATGTCACAGTGCCTAAAAATTTCTTTAAAATGATCAATCATTCTGGGTCAATAATATTGTTTATAAACTTGTTTATGATTTTCCTTAGAACTCCTATGTGCCCTAGTGTGAGTTTCCTTAATAATGGCTTTTTGGTCATCAATATTAACAATATCAATTGCAAAGATTTTTGTAAAAAACAATCTTGTTGGTAAATATCCCTTTTATTGTTTCCTTAAACTTATATAGATCTTCAGGATGACAATGTATCGCTGTCACTAAATTTGGTCGTAAAAATTCTTTCAATTTGTTCTTGAGATTTTCCCTTGTATCAGATTCTATAATGTGTCTGGTTCTATTAAATTGCGTAAGTGATTCATAATTTGTGAAATTGGCATAGCTTAAAAGAATTTGTTGTTTAAATTCATTGAGTGGTTTGGAAGTTTCCTTAATAGTGAATTCTTCACTACTTTCGGCAGAATGTTATGTACTATGTAAAGACTCATCGTCAGAAATATTATTCAAAACCTGTCTGGAAAGTGCGTCTGCTACAACATTTGTCGCACCCGGCTTATAAACAAATTTCGGGAAATACTCTTCTATAAAAGACATCCACCTTTTAAATTTTGCATTTGGATTCTTAAAAGATATTGCAAATGTTAATGGCTGATGGTCAGTATATATTTCCAAATCTGCAACACCATATAAATAATTTCTCAAGGTCTTTAACGACCAGACTATAGCGAATAATTCTTTTTCATTTGTAGCGTAATTTTGTTCAGTAGAAGTCAGTGTCTTTGAGATAAAAATTACCCTCTTGGGTTAAGACAGCTCCAACTGCTGCGTTATACGCGTCAGTTGTCAGTGTAAATTTTTTATTAAAGTCAGGTTGCGTTAGTTCAACTTGATTAGTTAACAAATTTTTTAATCTATTGAAAGCGGTTTGTACCTCTAAATCGAATTCTACTGCTGTCTTCTTGGACATATATTGTGAAATTTTCCCATTCTCTCCAGTAAGATATTTTGTTTTAAATTTTCTACAGTATCTAGTTATACCAAGAAATCCTCTCAACTGCCTAAGAGTTTTAGATTCAGGGTAGTTTACTATAGTTTTAGTTTATAGTTTACTATAGTTTACTCTCTATTTTTCCTGAATCAATTTTAATTATTGCATGGGTAACAATATAACCCAAAACCTCTACTTCTTTCTTAAAGAAATTCGATTTTTCCAAGGAGATTTTCATATTAGAATCCTTAAGTTTTTGGACTACCATATTTAAATGTTTTCTATGTTCTAAATTTTCAGAGTAAACTAATATATCATCTATATGGACATGGCAAAATTTTCCTATATAGTCTCTTAAAATGTTATCCATTTCGCTTTGGAAAATGCTTGGTGCATTTTTTAATCCGGAAGGTAGTCCGGAAGGTAGTTCTAAAGAACTTCTCCTTCTCGTTTTTGGAATTCTTTCTTAAACTATAGATGAAGATGAAAATAAATATAAATGGACCACAGAATAGAAGCTCTTGAAAAAACATGATAAAATTGTAGTAGAAAGACAAACAAACTACTTGGCATGTATCATTTTCATATTGATTTGTTGCTTTGCAAATAAAGTACATTTTATTCTACTATCAAGTCATGTACAGTAAAGCATTACATTCTACTAAGAAGAGTAGATGTATTCTAAAATATATAGGTGTAGGGATAATATTGTTTTATGGCTTATTTAGTAATAAATTCATATTTCCATTATTTATGGAAAATGCAGTTTTCTCAATATCTTCCGGTTTCATTAAAATTTGATTGAAGCCGGATTCGAGATCAATGGTGAAAAAGTATTTTGCTTTTCCCAAATTTGAAAGTATAAGGTTACAATCCGGTATTGGATATTTATATGATATAGTGTTTTCATTTAATTTTTTATAATCGATTACCATTCGCATTTTATTTGTCCCATCTTCATTAATTCCTTTTTTAGGGAGTTGTAAGGGCTTTTACTGGGACGTATAATTCCGTCATAGGGATAGGGTTATTGCTTACTCAATATAGGAGTTTCAGCAATTGTACGTATCTCTTTAAATGGTAAAACTGTATTAAATTTTGAATGTAAATTATCTATTTCCTTACGAATTTCACATTCTAATCTATCAATTGTATTTTTCTCATAATGGAGAGTATCATCTACATAAGGTTTGTCCTCAAGATTATTTCCTGAGTCGATAATCTTATTTATAATATTTTCTTCAAAATCCCTTCTATGATTATTATCACTAATAGTTCTGCTAGATATTGACGCAGGTTTATTAAAATTTGAAAATTTATCAGTTTTATTGCCACAAGTGATCGCGCCATTTTCAAAATCAAGTTTAATATTTGCTTTTTTAAAAAATTATATCCTATTAATAAATCAGATTCTAAGTTGGGAATTTCATTGAATCTTTCCCTTATACCAAAAAGTCTTGCATCAAAGAAATGGTCAATAATTGTAAATCCATTTATAATTTTAATTCTCTTTTTAAGAACTAAATTTTTCCTGTTAGTAAGGACATTTGGGCTGCAGTAACAACTGGTTGCCCCACTGTCAATTAAAATTCTGTAAGTTCTTCCGGATGCTCCCGTTCTGATGATATAGGGCAATCCGGGGTCAGGTATAAAAAAGCAGTTTCATTTAAATTATTTATTCTTTGTGCCTTATTATTTGGTTGAGAACTAAACTGTCCACTTGGTTGTTGTCTTTTTAATCCATGATTAAATTAAGGCCTTTGAAAAACTTGATTGGAGTTTTGTGGTCGTTGTTGCCATTGACCGAATTGTGGTCGAGCGTAATTTTGAGTTTGTCCATTTTGTGGAATTTTATTTGTGTTGACAGCAAGATTTCCATCGGTTCGGGCTTTGCCTGACGTATGTGTCGATTATTTTGGTACTGAAAATTGTTATTGTGATTTCTGGGAGGAAATCGTAAAACATTCTGGTTATTTTTTGGATTTTGGCTATTGAATTGATTTCTGTTAAACTGCAAAATTAGCTCTAACATGATTAGCTTCTAGTTCTTGAGCCTTGGCTAAGGCATTAGGTAAATCAGAAGGTGATAATAAAAATAGAATATTTGCTAATGGCGGATTTAGTCCAGTAATAAAAACCCTTAGATCATATTGACGATTTTTATTATTCAATTCATTTGTCAAAGAAGAATTTGAACCGTGAGTCATTATTGTCTTATTTATTAATAATGTCAGTTTCTTATTCACTTCGTTATAATAATCTAAAATAGTCAAGGAACCCTGTGTCATAACACTTAATTCCTGTTCAATAATATGAATTGGCCTTTTGTCGGCATAGGCAAATATTTTATTGCGTAAAATAGTTAATGCCGGGAAGTACCTACAACTACCCCTAACATAAAGACTCATTGAATTGTTTGCTGCTTCTCACCAACTCACGTACGAATTATCCTTACCATTAAAACTTGGAAGGGATTTAATAATGTCCAAACTTTCATCACATCTTTTTGTTTCGTCAATAGTTTCTTGTCTGCATTCAGTAACAGTATTTGTGACTGTAAGTCTGTCAAAGTTTACCGTCAGCAATTCCAACTCTCTTAGGAGTGGTAACGTAGATTGTGTAACTAGTCATAAAACCTGTTCCATATTGTTTGTTGTCATTCTCCTAAATAGTCCAGTAATTTCGTCAACTGGGTCGTCTATACTATATTTTCTTTCTAGTTCTAGTTCTTTGTTAACTATATCTAGTGTTCTGTGATTAGTTAAATATTTCAATTCTTCGTCCGTAAATTGTCCACTACACTTTCTATTGAATAAGCCAGTTTTAAGCTACACAATCAATACAACAAATACAAGAATTATATGATTCAAAGGATATTGTTTTATAAGATAATTAATCAGTTAAGTTAAAAATATTTCCTTAAAAAATAAATATAAAAATAATCTTACATGTAACTTATAAGAGTCTTGTGTCTCTTCTCAATCACGCTTACTTTTATTCTGTCTCTTTCTTCTTAACATAAAGCGACATAGTATATATTACATACATTTAGATTCTCTTGTTTACACAGTTATCGACTTCTGATGGACTCCGGATTTCTCCGCAGCTGTAAAATTTTGTCCTTTTAAATGATGGTTATTTTTCAGATGTAGATATATTTTCCTCCTTCTAGGGATATTTGCTTTTCAGAGTAGAACTTGTTCTCCTCCTCTTAAGCATACTTATTTTTCTTCTAGGAATATTTTTTCTGTTTTCAGGATACTTATTTGTAGATCTTTTTTTCCTTTTTCTAAGGATACTTGTTTGTAGAATTTTTTCTCCTTTTAAAGGATACTTATTAATTTGTTGGACCCTTTTAAAAAAGGATCCCGGTTGAGCCCCCAATTAAATTATTTAATATATATTTAAAAAAAATAAATACATTTTTATTTTCACTTTTCCACGTCTTACCATTGACTAAAAAAACTTTTAATTCTAAATGTCATATTTATACCTAATAAAAAACACAATCAGCAATTAATTAATAAAAACATAATATTGAATTGCAACATAGTAGTTTGGTATTACATTTTTAATGTTCAGCGAATTTGTAAATTTTTTTTATAAATATTTTATTAACAGAATTTTTTATAAATATTTTATTAACTGTCAGCAAATAAATTTCAGGTTCAATGAAATTTGTATAAGAGCATTTCCATGCTGTTTCCATAACTTACATATATTTTTATCCTTATACATTTTCTTAGATTTATGGTATACAATTTTATGTAGATATACGTATGTAAGTTAATATTTATTTATTTCCACTCTTAAAACATCCGATTCAACACAATGCAAAATTACAACTGTTTTTTTTTTTTTTTTTTTTGAAACCAAAACTTTGCTACAACAATAAGCATAAATGTTCTAGCCGTGGAAACTTTCAAAATGGTTTTAAATTACAATATATTGCAGACGTAATTTGGCACTAAATAACAAGAATCTGAAGTCAAAATTTAATTTTTTTATTTTTTTAAAAAAATTGTGTTCGATTAATCGAATACTGGGCACTATTTCATATATGTTTATATTCCTCAAAATAATTCATTATATTTATTAAAGAAAAATATAATAGTTTGTTTATTTAAAGCATCAGTTAGGACATTAGAAAAAAGATGGGCCGAACAGTTTGGTCTTGTGAAATCTCTTATTGCAGTGTAAAGTGACATACAAGAAACTACTCTTAATGAAATCGTCGCTTCACATATCAATTGTAACTTTAGCCTCAACATTGGTAATAAGATTCTGTATGTGTGGTTTTATTAATTTTCTTTTCTCTGTGGCCATCGATTGGGTTTTTTGTTTTCCTTGCTAAGTCAACAGTTTTACCACACTCACCACCAATTTGTAGAAACTTTTAAATTAATTAACGAAAGCTGGAGCCTTCCTATTGAAAGGACGACAGTCTTCTATAGTATGAATGTTTCAGCGCAAGCACTTTTCTCTTCGGTATTTATTTGAATTGGTGTACTGTCATGTGGCTTTGAATGAACGCACATATGCTTAATTAAATTTAATGTTTGCTTCTTTACAAATTTAGAAATCTTTCGGCTCCCCAGTTCTTCTTAGCAAATTGTATACTCCTTCAATTATTTTCTTTAAAATTTCGTCACAGTTGTCCATTATTAAAACTTGTATAAGTGTACACACTTCAAAAGTTCAAATGCTAATGAAAACGTGAAAACTCCAATTGGCTTATTATTTACTGTCTAATTTTGGGGATTTCCTACGTTTTTATTGTCCCATATTTTTGTAGAAAATTTTTTGCTTTTAATCTTCTATGTAAGCATATCCAAAAATTTTGGAAATTTTACATAAATGAAAGATCCTAAATATTCTTATTAAGTGTATGTATATGTGCCTTTGAACAATATTTATTTTATTTTATATACGACTATGTTTTTCTATGAAATAGGAAAAAATGTTTTTTTTTTTTAAATATTTTGCTCAAGTTTTTTAATGACTTTTTAGCAAGTAGTGTTCTTTAATGAGTTTTCAAAAAAAAAAAAAAAATAATAATCCAATGGGAATTAAAAATTACAACAACAAACGCAATAACCCTTTAATTTTTCAATTGTTTTTCTATTCTATTATTTTTTTTATAAATGTGGTTTTAATTGCTATATAAAAAATTCTAGGAATTTGCTTAACCCTTCAGCATCCCTTGGATATGTCCTTTATCTAATTTATCTATTTGTTGTTTTTTTATTTAGTATAAGAAAAAAAATTAAAACTAAAATAAATAAGCCCTTCCTGAGCAATAATAAAAAAAAAATACATACATACAAGTAATGTAATGTACCGGGATCAAATATTGTAATACGTTTTAGTTGGTGATGAGGCATATCCATTGTTGGATACTCTTTTAAGGCCTTATGCACGACGGAATTGTACCGCGGAAAGTGAATATTTCAATTGTCGACTTTCGCGAGCACGCAGATGTATTGAATGCGCCTTTGAAATTGTTACGAAGTGGCGCTTAATTTGGAAGCCCATTGAAACCGATCTATCTTTTGTAGACCTGCTCGTCAAAGCTATATGTGTTCTTCATAACACAATCATCGACCTTGAAGGGAATACCAATGCAATGCAAAACGACAATAAAAATAATGCAAATTCTGGTATTTGTGACGACGGAGTAGAATTTAATCCCATTAACTTCACAAGAGGCCGTGTAGTACGGGATGCTTTTCGCGATTTTGCATGTGCACACAAATTATATTTAAAATTTTTAACACTTACTTGGTTGTTTCATTATTGTTTCAATACTTTTCCAGTTATTTTCCAAGAAAATTCTGTTGTGGTAACTTTTATTTGCTTGGTCCCAAAGCACAGGGTGTGTGAACACTTCTGTTATAAATTTTTCAATATCAATATCCATTATTTTACAAATATCTTTTAAAATTAATGGAAAATTTAAACACGCACAAATAATAAATAATGAAATAAATAAACAATAAAATAAACAAATAAAAATTGTCAAAGTACAATGTAAACAAACAACAACGAAGCGATGCCATGCTATAAATCATTTTTCAACCTGCCTTGTCGCTTTGGCTCTCTTGTAGCTTCGCTTTGACTCTGACATCTTTTGAGCATTGACGTAAGAAAGCACAAGCAGAGGTTTGTAGCGCATTGTAGTGCGATATTACATGTGTAATTAGCAACTACTTGGTCAAGTGCTCCAACTTTGGCTTTCGTTTGATTGTAATTGTGTATTATTTTAAGTTTGTTTTTGTCATCATCTCCTACATCGACAGAATGATAAAGAGAACTCAAGAGAGAACTCAACGTATTTATTTTTATTTATTTATTTTTTTTTTTTTGGAACAGGATACTATTTTTATATCATTGGAAAACTAAAAATCAGAGTGCAATATGCACATATAATTGCGCATAACTTTGGCAGAGGGTCTGGTAATGTTAGCACCACTCTCTCACCTAAATTTAAAGTATGGAAATACAATAAATGTAATATGAAGTACAAAAGTCTCACCTTGATTTTTTCTGGCTGTGGATTTCTTGCTCTGTCTGTGTTCACCTCCATATTCCAGGCATATTTAGTTGTGGAATCGCAAAGTGCCCAAATTTTTATGCCATGTCTGATGGGCTTTGATGGAATATATTACCTGAAACTGCAGCGACATCGAAATGGAACCAATCGTTCATCTACAATAACATTTTCATGTGGATTGTAAAAAACTTTGAGCTGATTACTCCTCTTGTCCCAAACGTTTCTTATCGGTGCTAGTTTGTCACGAAGTCTTCTCTATTTTCAGAGCTGTGAAACCGCAGGTACTTTGATATGCTCGCAAATCGCTTGAGACTCAGTGTTGCTCGAAAAATAGATCTTGTAACCAAGGTATGCATCAAGCTCTATCATATTGTTACGTTTTTATCTTTTGTAAAAACGATTGTTTATGAGTACGTAGATTGCAGTTAAAATAAAATAAATATTGTCTTTAGTTTTTAATTAAAATCCTTTATTAACACTGTTTGTAACCTTTTTACAAACAATTACAATTTATATTCTTAGTTATTCGCTCTATTTACAACCTTGTAAACAACAACAATTACTCGACAGATCTTTCTACCTAAAGATCTTCCAACCCCATCGTTGTTATAACTTAGATTCGATCACAACCCTTTCAACCAGAGGTTGTCAACGCCTAACTCTCTTTACTGAGTAAGCTCCAACTAAACTAATCTATATCCCGCGGTATTGGTGATTTTGTGGTTCTTTTGATCTTTCCTGAACATTTATGAATGAACTTGAATATATAACATATAACTCGTAACGCTTTATTGTAGGATGAAAAGTTCTCCAAAATGTCAGTCGTATCGATCTGTATGTGAAGTGAAATGTTCTCCCTGGGTTTGGTAATGATGTCAATGGGATTTCTTCTGGGCCATTCAGATGGGGTTTTTGTTAGCCATGCAGGTCCTTGCCACCAAAGCGAATTTTGAGCGAGATCATGTGAATTGCAACCACGGGTTCCAAGATCTGCTGGGTTGTCTTGGGTTGGTACATGACGCCATTTTATATTGGGTACTAGTCCGTGGATCTTAGCGAATCTGTTCGCAATGTACGTTTCCCATGAAGACGGTGGTTTTGACAGCCAACTTAGGGTTATTGTCGAATCGGTCCAGAGATGAATTTCGTTTGGTGTAAGGTTTAGAGATGAGATGATGTGGTTGACTAGAGTTGCTAATAATAGAGCTCCGCTAAGTGCCAAGCGTGGAAGAGATATGGTTTGGATGGGATCAACTTTACTTTTGGCAACCAAAAGATTTGAAAAAAATTTCCCACCATTTCGACATCGAATGTACAGCGCTGCACAATATGCAGATTTCGAGGGGTCCGAAAAGCCATGAAGTTGAAAAGATTCTTCTGGCGAGTATTCTACCCAACGTGGTATGTTAATTTTTCCCAATTTTGATAGATCATGATTAAAATTGTTCCATTTTTCGAGCGTTTCAACTGAAACGTTTTCATTCCATTTGAGTCCTTCCAACCATAACTGCTGCATGAGTATTTTTGCTCTAATGACTATTGGGCCTAGCCATCCAGCTGGATCAAAAAGTTATGCAACAGTTGAGAGTATGTTGCGTTTTGTTGTGACGTTTGACTGAGCGACGGGGGAAAAACTGTACGTGAAGGAATCAGAGAGTGCATTCCATTTTATACCTAGTGTCTTAGTTAAACTAGTGTCATAAAAGCGTAGAAATTCTGAGTCGTACAGCTTGTCCTTTTCTAAATGGTCGAGTATTTTAGGATCATTAGCTGTAATTTTTCTTAAAGGGAACCCGGCTGATTTCAGAACTTAAATAGTCTGAGTTTGAGCGGAAATAGTTTCCTCTAATGAGTGACCGCCAGAGAGTATATCATCTACATATGTTTCAGAACGCAAAATTTCCGCAACTCTTGGGTAGTTGGTTTCAGTTGGTTTCCTAATCGCGAGATATGGAGCGCAGTTAACACCAAAAGTAACTGTTTTCGACTGATAATCCTTGATTGGGCTGTCAATTTGGGGTTGAAAGAGAATTCTTTGGAATGGTCTATCTGCTGGGTGGACTAAAATTTGGCGATGCATTTTCGCAATATCGACGCTGAAAACGTATTTGTATTTTCTCCAATTTAGAATAATGGACATTAAATCGTTCTGTAAGGTGGGCCCACATAGAGTACATCATTTAGTGAAAATTTTGATTTTGATTTCCTCGATGCGTTAAAAACGATTCGGACTTTCGTTGTTTTGTTCTCTGGGCGAATAACCGCATGATGTGGCAAGTAAAAGGAGCCGTATTTTCCTTGAGATACGATTCCACTTGGCGATGTTTCTTCCATGTGATCAAGTGATATGTATTCATTTAGAATCTCTCTATACTTCGCATGCAGATGGGGATGCTTCGAAAGTTTTCTTTCCATGCTAAAGTTTTAAGCGAGAACTGTGTATCGAGTTGAACCTAAAAAGACTTTTTCAGGGAATTCAGTCTTAAAAGGCAATCGTACCGTGTATTTTCCATTTTCATTACGCGTGGTTGTTTTTGTATAGAGATCTTCACAGAACTTATCTTCTGGCGGTTTTGTGGGTGTAATAGGTACTTCTTCTTTTTTAAAAGTGTATCAAGTTCCAAAATATCCTTGGGGGTAACAGAAGTTGTAAAAATCTGAGTAGATTGAGTATTTATTGGGCCGCTGAGAACCCATCCGAAATTGTGTTGTAAGCGGAGGCTTTGCCACAAATATTCTTTCTAATGCCATCAATGTTAAAATGATGCTCATAGTCATTTCCTAATATGAGATGTATTTGAGAGGATTTATGGAATGTAGGGTCTGCGAGATCTAATTCAATCAATTGTGTGGAATGAGGAACTTGAAAAGTGACAGACGGTAAGTATTTTGTCACTTTTGGTAGTACGATAGCTTTGATGGGGACTCTGAGTTTGTATCTCCTTGCGTATAAAACCAGTTCGCATTCCTTGTCCGCCGCCAGCTTTTGTCCACCAATACCAATAACTTCGTAGTGTGACTTCTGATAGGGTAATTGCAATCTGCTTCGTATCTTTTCGGACAAAAACGTTCTCTGAGAGCCGGGATCAACTAAGGCTCTAGCAGTAAATACGTCACCCCTGTGTTCCAACTGAACTAATGCTGTTCGTAATAGAATTTGCTCATTGCTCGTGGAGCAATTCGCATGCACCTTTTTTGAAGTGCTGGGAAGATCATCGTATGGGTAATCGTTATCTTTTGGAGACTGAATATTCCTTTGTGAATCCTTTTAAGTTGATATTTCATGAAGCTTAGAAGTTCCATTATCTTGAGTGTTTTGTGAAATTTTTGTTTGGCTCCCGCCCTATATGTAAAAGGGTATGATGGGTTTTCCTACAATGCGGACAAGTGTGCCTGCTTTTACAATTGGGTTTTGTATGAGAAATGGCTAGACAGTTGTTACATATTTTATTTTGGAAAACGAAATCTAGTCTCTGTTGAACTGAAAACGATCTGAATTTAGGACATTCTCTAAGTGAGTGTTCCTCATTACATAATTTACATGGCGAACTCAAATTTTCCTGCGATACGTATATTTGAATATTGAGTTGCGTTCTCTGAGATACAATGGGTTGTGTTCTATGTGCAATATTGGTGTGATCTGTGTGATATGTTAAATTCTTTGGACTTTCTTATATGAGTAATTCTTTCCAGCTGCTCGTATCTGTCCACCAGGAATTGAGACATTTGGGACCATTTTGGTAACTCACGTGGGGAGGTAAGGGACTGTTCCCAAAGGGCCAGGGTGTGAGAGATTAATCGAACAAGAATTGGGTCCCAACTTTCGACTTGTATTCCAAGGGTTTCGAGCGTAGCTAGCGAATCATTCACGGCAGACTGAATTTTCCTTAGTGATTCGCTGTCTTCTTTTTTTGCTGATGGAATATCAAATAGAGTTTTTATCTGATTGTCGACTAACACGCGTTTGTTTTCATAACGGGTTTTTAGAGCCCCTCATGCTATATCAAAGTTTTCATGAGAGAGAGAGGATATCTCTTAACTATTGCAACGGCCTCACCTCTTGTCTTGTTCCGAACATGATATAGTTTCGTCACGGGTGAGAGTTTTGAGTGGTTAATATAAAGAGCTGTGAACATGTCGCATAAAGATGGCCATTGTTCATAGCTGCCATTAAAGATTTCCGTTTCACAAGGAGGGAGTTTAATGTAGTCGCTTGAGTCCTGAAAAATTGCGGGCTGATTGAATTGATAGCCCTGATCGATTTGTCGGGATCGAGCGAGTTGGGATTGATCAAGTTGTTGGGGTTGATTGAGACTTGCGGTTGAATAAAATTTGGGAGAGGTTGGTTTATCCAGTCTAATCATTTTCAATTGATCTAGTATCATAGCCCGACATAAAAAGACTCCACATGCTCTTCATATTTGGCCCTGATGTCTTTTCTTATTTTCGGTGTAATTGAAGCATCTTTTGATCTCATGACAGTTTCATACAAACTGTCCATCCGCTCAAATCTGAAGTCCAAATCTTTCAATTTAACCCATAAAATGGATTCGGTTTGATCTTCTACTGCTGCTCCATTAAATTTCTCACAGAACGCTAATAAGTGATCGCAGTCAAACTGAAAGTTTTCCTGAACATTTGAACTTGGATCACGTGAATTAGAAGGCGTCTTGATGACTGAATAAATCTATATGGGTTACTATTGGAATCAAGGATTAAATGAACCTAATGGGATTGGTTGAATGGGTTAATCAACCAATGCGACTGAGTGGAATTAAGTAAAAGTGTCGATAGAACAGGCTTCACTACATTCAAAAAGTTGCCCTGAGAGATTCAAAAGGGTTGTTGTATTGATGTTTGCGATAGACACCAATCAAACTTGAAGCTAGATAAGGGTTATTGGAATTGCTACCTAAATATTCAATTATATCCGCTTTATGGGAGAAAGCTGAATGTAATTCAAAATCAAGGAATGTAATTAAAAGGTATAAATAGGAGCGATTCTTTTGTATCAAATATACAGTAAATCATTTATTTAAAAATTATAATATTTATTCTAATTTTACTTCTTCATTAAGAAAATGTGAGTAAAATTTTATCTTATTCCTTCACCACAGTAGTCAGTAAAACCTGAGTGGGCACCTTCCTAAGAGGGTTGTTTCTTCTTTGATATCAAATGTGAGAGTGCTTATAGTTAATAGAAGTTAACAAAAAGGAAAACAAGAATTTCCAAAAAAGACAAACATCTGTGGAAATATGGGAATTCAAATTGGAATATTCCCACAAAAGATTGACTACAACAGCAAAGGTTGACTATTTAGCTCTACATGTTTATAGTGCAATTCTATTACAATTCAATTCAAATTTCAAAGTTCTTGTAATTAAATAATAACAATAATGATTATTGATAATAATACTCGTAAATGGAATAATAATAGTTATGCTAATTTATATAATTCAAAATTCGTTAATAATAATAATAATAATAATAATAATAATAATAATAATAATAATAATAATAATAATAATAATAATAATAATAATAATAATAATAATAATAATAATAATAATAATAATAATAATAATAATAATAATAATAATAATAATAATAATAATAATAATAATAATAATAATAATAATAATAATAATAATAATAATAATAATAATAATAATAATAATAATAATAATAATAATAATAATAATAATAATAATAATAATAATAATAATAATAATAATAATAATAATAATAATAATAATAATAATAATAATAATAATAATAATAATAATAATAATAATAATAATAATAATAATAATAATAATAATAATAATAATAATAATAATAATAATAATAATAATAATAATAATAATAATAATAATAATAATAATAATAATAATAATAATAATAATAATAATAATAATAATAATAATAATAATAATAATAATAATAATAATAATAATAATAATAATAATAATAATAATAATAATAATAATAATAATAATAATAATAATAATAATAATAATAATAATAATAATAATAATAATAATAATAATAATAATAATAATAATAATAATAATAATAATAATAATAATAATAATAATAATAATAATAATAATAATAATAATAATAATAATAATAATAATAATAATAATAATAATAATAATAATAATAATAATAATAATAATAATAATAATAATAATAATAATAATAATAATAATAATAATAATAATAATAATAATAATAATAATAATAATAATAATAATAATAATAATAATAATAATAATAATAATAATAATAATAATAATAATAATAATAATAATAATAATAATAATAATAATAATAATAATAATAATAATAATAATAATAATAATAATAATAATAATAATAATAATAATAATAATAATAATAATAATAATAATAATAATAATAATAATAATAATAATAATAATAATAATAATAATAATAATAATAATAATAATAATAATAATAATAATAATAATAATAATAATAATAATAATAATAATAATAATAATAATAATAATAATAATAATAATAATAATAATAATAATAATAATAATAATAATAATAATAATAATAATAATAATAATAATAATAATAATAATAATAATAATAATAATAATAATAATAATAATAATAATAATAATAATAATAATAATAATAATAATAATAATAATAATAATAATAATAATAATAATAATAATAATAATAATAATAATAATAATAATAATAATAATAATAATAATAATAATAATAATAATAATAATAATAATAATAATAATAATAATAATAATAATAATAATAATAATAATAATAATAATAATAATAATAATAATAATAATAATAATAATAATAATAATAATAAAAATAATAATAATAATAATAATAATAATAATGATAATGATAATGATAATAATAATAATAATAATAATAATAATAATAATAATAATAATAATAATAATAATAATAATAATAATAATAATAATAAATTTTATATTTAGCATACATATAAAAAATATATGCCCAATTCAAATTGGACAAGGTATTTTTAAAATTTTGTTTCTGTTATTTAATTAAGCACATAGTATTGTACTAATATTAAAATAAATTTGATTAGTTTCTTATTTTTAAACGTGTTATATAAAGAAAAATGTTTCCGTAGGTGTATGGGTTTCGCTATGTAAATACAGTGGCCAAAAAAAACTATTCGACATAAACCATAAATCCTATATTTTTATCAATAAAAATTTTTAGAATGTTAAATTATACAAAAAGAAATTGCACGACGTTTTATTAAGGAAGAAAAAATGTATATCCAATCCAAAAAATGAGTACAGTACAAAATATTCAGGACTTAAAAAATAAATAACAAAAATCAAACAAAAAAAATATTCGACATTGTTAAAATTTTAATTATATAAACATATTATATTGTAACTTTAGTTGCGAGTTGCTTTTCCTTAGCGGCGTATGACCTCTATTAAAAGGTCTGGCATAGATTTTATCAAGGTTTTGGTATATTCTGGGTCGATTTTGATCCATTCCTCCTGCAGAATGACTTTCATCTGGTTTTCGTTCAAAAATTCACGACTTCTGATTTTTTTCCAAGTGACGCCAAAGATGTTCAATAGGGTTAAGGTCTGGGGACTGTTGCGGCGTTTTTATTATCTTTGGGCAATTATACAACAGCCAAAGCTTTGTATTAATCGCGCAATGTTTAGGATCATTGTCCTGATAGAACTTGAATCTATCTGATAGACTCAATTTGTCTCTGCTTGGCTATAAATTTTGCTTCAGATCAATGTATTGTCGGTGGTCCATCAATAAATGTTAAATTGCCAATTCCTGATGCCGCCATAAACTCCCAAACCATAACACCACCGCCACCATGTTTCAAAGTTGGTACCATGTTAATTTCTTCCAATTTTGTGTTAGGCTTACAATACACCAGAACCTTGCCAAAAAGGTTGTATTTACTTTCGTCAGCAAAAATGACATCCATCCAGAACTCTATAGACTTTATTTCCATGTTCCTTCGCAAAGTCTAATCGAATTTTTCTATTTTTCTTAGAAATGTGTGGCTTCTTTCTGGCTGACCGTGCATGGAAGTCGTATTTGTTTAAGACACACCGGAATATCACACTATATGGGGAGAGTGGCCCAAGGGGTCCCTAATGAAAGTGTGCTGTGTAAAGCTGATCTACGAAAGAAGGTCTGGAGCACCATTCCAACAAGGATGTGCTATTCCTCCATATTCCAGGCATATGTATTTTGGCAATAAATTCTTTTACTTTAATTTATAGTTACTTTTAAAGCGTTAACAGTGCTCCGTTAACGTACAAAATGGCTGAGCTAAAAAACCTGGTTTGCGTCTTTGCTAGTTAAATTTTAATTTATCTTCACACACATAAAACTATTACTATTACGAGAGAAGTTTCTTTAAAGAATCGTTTGTCGCTGTTTCATTGACGACTAAGAGTAATAGCATAAGAATATAAATGAATTAAGAATGAACAAAAGTCTTATGAAATGGCAGTACTGCCAGGTTTGACGATTTTGAGTTCCAAAAATAGCATTTTGGCGATTTGACGATTATTGCCCTAAATTTGACGATTTTTCTTTTAGAACTTCATAAAAACTCAAAATTAAAACCTAAATTTGCAACTAAAAGTGTATGTTATAGCATACATCTGCTATGATTTTTTCTGTATTTTATGTTATTTTAACTTATTAATTACATTTTAAACTGTAAAATAGTTCACAAGTGAACAGAAGTTGGCAAAAATTAATAAGAAAAAAACTAAAAAGTGAATCATTTAAAATATTTTAAAGCACAAAAGGAAAGTTTTTAATTAAGCGAATAAAAAGAATTTTTATTCATTTTTTCTGACGATGTTAATGAACTACTTTGACGTTTTTGACGAATTTTTCACAAATATTTGATTTGATATTTCTATGCTCTTTTAAGCATTTTTGTTCGGCAAAAACAAATATTTTTGTTTCGAAAATTCTTCGCTAATAGCGAACAATCGCTTATTGCGAATCTCAGGTCAAGCGGGTAAGTTGTCAGGACCAATGTTTCAGTAATGGTGCACAGAAAATTTTATTTTAGTGTTTGAATTTTTTTCTTTATTTGTCATTTACACACTTCGTATTTTTAAGCTAAAACATATTTTATAACAAAAACAAATCTTATTTCAGTTTTGAAAAAGAAACAAAACTATACCATCGAAATTCATGTTGAAAAGGTGAGTTGTCAATAAATTAATATTCGCAATACCCAAAGGTTTGAGTTTTACGGAGTCCACGAACTTACAACACTTATCCCGCAAAAAATGATCGAATTTCAAGATATAATCTTTTATATCTTCTAGTTTTTGAATCCTATCCTTAATAAATCGTATTTTTAAACTTCCACAAGCAGTTTTTATGGTAGATAGATCTGTGCTCTGCGACGTCAACTTTAGAGCATTTATTTTTCTCTTCTCAAATAATCTTTGATTATTTTTTCAGTATTAATCAGTGTCCTGTACAGGATGAAGATTTTCCTAATTAATCGTCTACCTTCTGCTTTTGCAGAATCCTCTAGAATTTTCAGGGAGACAGCTACAATTACTCTTCCTTCCAAAAGAACTATATTACCTTTACCACTCGCCGAAAAGCATCACCAAATTATTCGATTACTTTCTAACGACTTAAAGGTGGGTAGAGTACACTTGCATGAAAGCTGTTCGCTAGGGTTACGACATAAAACACCATAGCGCAAGAATATTTAAGTCTAATCATAGAATCGTCTGTCCCAAGTACCCTATGCCAAAAATTCGGAGTCTTCAATATGTGTTCCTTATAAAATATTAATTTTTTCTGTTTGTTTGTCTTTCTTACATAAGCAATTTTACCGGTAACCTGACTGTGCTTATAAATTTGACACAATCGAAAACGTATTGTATAGATCTAAGGTACCTTTTTGCCCTCATTTAACAACTGCGCCAAAAACATTGAGGTGATTCGAATTGGTCAGCATTGAAAATTATTAGAATTTGCATATTCATTTTTTCAGAGGATATTTTATGGAGCTCCGGTTGTATTTTCTGCAAACTCAGCGTTCTTTAGTGCACTTTGGGATTACCTTCCACATTACCGTTTGATTTTTGTACAAGTTTTTGCTACATATCTCTGCGTATTACCGTTTTTATATAAATTAGTAATATCAGTTAGCTCTTTGTCCTTCAATTGTCTAATTTAACCACTTTTAAATTGATTTAAAGGTATCCGAGGAAAAAACAGATATATACTATTTAAAAAAATATAAAGATCTTTTATTTTATAAAAAAACACTAATTTTACTTATAAATAAATACTTTGATTTTAATTGCATCTATCCTTAAAATATTTTTTACTTGATTTAATGTTTTTGATATAACAACAGATTGAGACTTTAGCTGAACCACTTAGTGTAAGGCATGTGGTTATTGCTGGATTTTATTACACAAAAGTGTTGCCAACAATGTACATTTATGCATAAATATACTTTATTAATTATTATCGTGTGTTACTTTAAAAAACATCGCCAAAAATGTACACGCTACACCACCTCGTCCAGGATAATTGTTATTTGGTCTACGATAATTATCGTGTTTGTTATTTACATAAGAATTATTTTGATCACGGAATGTGTTGTGTCTGTAAAAAATTATATGCATGATCAATCACCTGTAATGAGCTGCTACTACATGATATTCTCTTACCGATGCCATTGTAACTACATTCTTAGGGTATGGGCACATTTAGCAATTATTTGACGAAAAGAAACATAACCACTATTTAATAAAAACAGTTGTTTTTTATTACATATTTTTTCAAACTATTACAAGTTTAAACATTTCTTGATCTATTATTTGTTTTTAAATATTTATTCTAATATTGATTGATTATATTATATATTTTTTAATAATTTTATTTTTGCTATTATTAATTTATATTTTCTAATAATAACGAGTAAAGCAATATTAAAAAATCAAAGATTATATGTATACTAGCAGACCCGGGCAAACGTTGTTTTGCCTTCGAATTTTATTTTCACTGTAGTCTGGTTTGCATGCAAAATCATGGCTGATTGATATTTAGAAGAAGAATGAAAGGTGCACTAAATCGACATAGCAATTATTGTTCAAATGGAATTATATATTTTTGATAGCTGGGCCCGATCCGATATATTTGTCCTTGTACTTTAAATGTTGGCATGAAACTTCCACTAACTATATTGTCAGCACCAAATGACGTCATTTGAAAGCAATTATTATAACCTCGTATATGGGTTAAGAAATGTTTTGATTGTGGTGTTGTTCCAGACACAAATGAAAGTAATGCTTCCGGTGGATGGCTTAGTTGTGGCAGCTTTACTTTGCCATTTGCGCAACATAAGCCAGGTGTTTCCTTTTTATATTTAAATGCTTTGCAATGGACACATAATTGATCCAAGCTACCGATATTAATACTGCGATGTACATTATAATCAATTGTCGGATCATAATTAAATGCAAGACGCATAAAAGAAATGCGATTGGTATTGTGTATCGCTGCTCCGGAGGCTCTTCGCGCAGCACGTTATTGTTCGATGCGTATTTCGCGATTTTCTTGTGAATAATTTTGGTATAAAACTAACATTCGATTCTTGGCTAGTTCGTCGTCTTCTGCGCGCTCCTCTTGTGTCTGCTGTGAGCTCAGCACTCTCATATAATTTGTGTGTCGTGTACTGCGACCAATATTTGCACTTGAGCGTGGCATTTTGTACTGCAATATACGTTTCTTATGATATATTTTTTTTTTTGTTATCGTTGGGGTAGAAAGGCTGCCCTTTATTGTCTTACCTGTTGCTTATTTACTTTTTTCAATAGCTTTCAATTAATTTACTTTCACTAACAGCTTGGGCTAATTTATTAAAATGTATGTTATATTTAATTTAAACAAATTAATCTTCAATTTAATAAGTTTTTTTTTCGAAAAGAGGTTATGTATGAGTTGGTGTCGGGATACTTAACGCCGCTACACGCCGAGCAAGCACCTAACGCCTTCAGCAAAACATAAAATAGGCTTATCGCGCAAATAGAGTTTAAAAAAGAGTGATAGATATTTATTTACTTTTTTAATATATTTTTTTCACAAAAAGATGTTAGGTTTTGTAATGGGTTTAAAATTTATTAGAAAACTCCTTTTTTTAGACTTTGCTTAAAAGGCGTGCTTTATTGTTTTTTGCTAACCAAAGAATGTCTTGCACCGGAAATGCAGGAAAAGTCCTTGGTTGCAATTTTCAAGTACATAATTATCATATACAGAGTTTTATTTAACAGAATTGTAATAACTTAGGCTTAAAAAGTTGCCATATTATAGATCACTACAATCTCGGCCAATCTGACAACACAATCGGCCTCGATTGATATATATATACTTATTCTAAAAATTCTTCTAAATACTCATAATCTTTATATTCACTAGTGTTGTCTTCAGAGTTCCATAAGAAGTTATTCTCATCTTTACGCTCTAACCACTTTCTTAAAAGACTAGAATCAAGTATTCCTCTATACGGCATTTGTGTAATTTGACAATTTTCTACATCTGTAATTTCGTAACGATCGTTTCCCAATTGCTTCCGTATTATATATGGCCCTCGATATTTGGGTATTAATTTTTTGTTCACAGCAGCGGCTGTGTCGACTTTTTTCAATACTACTAAATCCCCAACTACAAATGATTTGGCTGGCTTATGATGTTCATTGAAATACTTTAAATTCTTTGATTGAGACTTTTCTATAGCCCTCGAAGCCTCTTCCCTAATATCTAAATTTTCCTTTCCATCGTATAGATCCTGTAAGTGTTCTGTCAGTTCATCGACTATTTTCCCTCTTTGTTCTATTCCAAACAGTAATTTACTGGGTGTTTGTCCTGTCGAGCAATGAACTGTGTTATTTATAGCAAATTCTATATTCGTTAATTTATTGACCCGATCCGAATGTCTTATGGGTTCCGTTAATTTAGCTAACATAGCCCTCAAATCTCTATTTCCTCTTTCCACTTGCCCGTTAGATTGTGGTGATGCTACAGAAGTTTTTACGTGTACGATGTTTCTACTGCCAAAAACGAACGAAATTCATTAGAAGTAAAACATGTTCCTCGGTCGCTTATTATTCGACGTGGTCTGCTGAAATAATCAAAATATTTCCTTAATGCGCAACATGCTTCCGTTGTACCTGGTGCATTGACCGCTTATAATTTCGTAAACTTTGTAAAGGCATCTACTACCACCAATATGTTTTCGCTTCGATTTTATTGATGGCAGGGGTTCCGAAATGATCTATATGTAATGTATCAAAAGGAATAGGTTTCTTATCTATACTATACAGATTCCTTTCAGTTTTTCTATGAGGAGCTGAGTTAAAAATGCATTTAAGGCAATTTCGTATAAATTTGTTCATTTTATTTCTCATATTCGGAAACCAATAATATTTCTTTATCTGGTTCATACACTTCTCAACTCCAACATGACTATATTTTTTATGAGTTAACCGCATAACATTTTCCTCTAACTCTTCAGGTACATATAATTGCATATGACCTTTGTCGCCTAATCGAAAAACTAAACCATTTTCCAACACATGATCCTCTAAATCCCTTATTTCTAACTGCCTCGAGTCGTCTGTATTCTTGGATCTCTCGTTTTGTGTAATCTGTATATTTATATCAATATCGCCTCCATCAATCATGGCAATAATAATAGGTGCACGAATTAAGGCATCAACTTGAGACATCAACTCAGCTCTACGGTGCCTAATGGAGTATTCATAGTTTTCCAGTTCTAATGCCCACCTCGCTATTCGGGGGTTAATCAGTTTCTTCTTCTTGCAAGTGAGTTACAGTCAGTCACTATAGTAAACGAAATTCCTTCCAAATATACCCGAAAGCGTCTTAAGACGTATATAATCGCAAGAGTTTCCAGTTCGAAACTATGATACTTAAGTTCGGCCGAAGAAGTGCATTTTGAATAATACGCAACTGGATGGAATTTATTATCTTCTTATCTTTGCATCAGTACCGAACCAAAACCTTTTGCACTTGCGTTAGTATGTAATTCAGACTCGCGTAGGGGACTATATACCACCAGTACAGCACCACTAATCAATTTGTCCCTTAAAATCAGAAAAAAATCAAAATTTGCAAGTGTTGTTCAAATGTGCCACAAGCTATATTTATATCGTCTAAATATACAACAATTTTTCCCGCGTCTATAAATTCCCTTAGTACCCTATTAATGAACCGCTGAAATACAGCCCCTGCATTTTTAAGTACGAAAGGCATGAAACAATACTCGAATTGTCCAAGCGAAGTGACAAATGCGGTATATTTAATTGATTCTTCATGCATTGGCACCCGATGGAAACTATTTTCCAGATCCAAAGTAGTAAAAAATTTTGTGTTACCCAAGTAGTCTAAACAATCCTCAATTAAGGGAATAGGATAATTGTCCTTTAATGTGATCCTATTCAACGACCTATAATCAATACTCGTTCTCAGCTCTCCATACTTTCTCTTCACTAAGACTATCGGAGAAGCATATGGAGAGTCACTTGGACGAATTATCCCGTCCCTCAATAATTCCCCTAATGTATTTTTTACCTC
Source organism: Wohlfahrtia magnifica (assembly GCA_023159175.1). NCBI lineage: Eukaryota > Metazoa > Arthropoda > Insecta > Diptera > Sarcophagidae > Wohlfahrtia > Wohlfahrtia magnifica. The sequence continues at coordinate 1,247,233 of JAKWBJ010000177.1, forward strand.
ACATCGCTCACGGTATGAAAGACGCCGAGGACCAAAGTATATAGGTACAGCGTTAGTCACTAATTTGCATGCAGTAATCCTCAGGAGCCTTTATGCTGCCTTTATTATTCAAATAGTTATTTTTCAAAATCGACTTTAAAGCAAAAGTTTCCTGTAAATTTAATTCGCTATTAATATCTATCTTGTCCCCAGCCACTATATCACAAACCATTTGACGTATTTCTCCACAACCACCATTTTCCTCAACAATTTCCAAATTACTTGAATCGCAACCCGGCCCTTCAAATTCGGAGGCAATTATTTCACTCTCGTTTGAAAATTTTATCACATTATCAAATCCATTATTGTTATAATCTTCATTTTTCTTATATTCGTTTTCATTATTATTCATGCAAAATGCTAATACACTCAATAAATTATAATTATCGTTTATTGGAACATCAACTACTTTTTTTGGAACCCTGAATAAATTAAATGACGTAGGCGTATATTTAATTTTAATAGAAGATCACGCCCAATTAAAAGTGGAACAACAAGATCATCATCTGGTAAAATAATGAGATTATGATTTAATTTTTTACTCCCGAAAAGAAATTCACATTGAACATTACCGAATGTACTTATAGCTTTGTTCCCGATACCGCGATATGTCGTCAATGTTCTCTCATCCTTCACGGAAAACGGTACAAGGGACTTTTTCACACAGCTAATTGGACTACCCGTATCAGATAAGGAAAAAAATTCATTACCTCAGTGCGCTTGTCCTCTCTAATAAAGGCAACACTTACCATTTGGAATGCATCTACTCTATCATCTAAATCACCATCTTGTATCGCTGCAGTCAAGCTCCTCTTCTTGGGACAATTTTTATGAAAATGTCCCACTTCCGCACAAAAAAAAACATGAGTTGGCTGGACATTTAAGTTTCGGACATTTGCTCTGGTAATGTCCATACTGGGAACAATTGTAACATCTTATTTCGTCCTCAGATATTTTACCACTCTGGTTAACCGCTACAACCGTCCTCGGTTTGTTGAAATTCGTATTGCCTCGTACTCGTTGACGTCTTGGTTCATAGCTATCCATACGATCAATCAATTCACTTATAGCTCTGGCACCATAAAGTCTAGTGATCGCGTTAGAATTATCTGGTATACTATCAATAATAAGATCTATCAACTCTTTTTCATCTATATCCGACTTAGTCGCGATAGCCTGCATTGCCACCAGGTAACTCAAACACGATTCATTCGCCTTTCTTGCCTGCAGTTGTCTATATATTTCCTGTCGTGAGACGGTGCGCTTAAATAGGGACTCCAAACTTGCTTTTAGGTCTTTATACTCCAGTAACCCGAGATTTATTACGTGTTGTTTGGCGGTACCTCCCAACCGACGGCGAATACCAACGCATTTTTCTTTATTTGAATACCCGCATAAATTTGTGTAATATTCGAACTGATCCAACCACTTGTTGACGTCGTAATGATCATCCCCTGTAAAAAGCGGCACTGCAGCGTCTAGTTCTGCTAAATCAATATGACGGACATAGGGTACCAATTACATGTCTGACTCCAATGCTCGGATTTGTTGTTGTAACTTTAACATTTCCAATCGGATTTGTAAATTTTTCAAATCATGTTCAGACGAAGAAGCGTTCGCATCAGTTGTACTATTTGCATCGTTATCAACAGCAGAAAAAAACTTAGCAGCAGTCATTTTTGTAACAGGTGCTGTTTTAAAGCAATAGTTGGCAGCAGGCACATTGGCGGCAGGCACGTTGGCGGTAGGCACGTCGGCAGCAGGTACATTGGCATCAGGCACATTGGCTGCAAGTACATTAACGGTATTTTGTTTTAATGGTACAAGTTCATTTAACTCGTCTACATTACTATGGACACCTTCAGTATTATTTACTCTACCCATATTATTAGAAAAAATTTCTGTTTCAGCATTCGTCGGTAGTACTGTAGCAGATACTTCGTAGGGTGCCTCATTGATGGCAGACACCTGTGACGCTGATTCACGCCCAGCACTCACATTGTTATCGATGTCACCATCGATATGAGCCTCAATCTCCTCTTTTGGAATTGCTTCATACAATTCCCTGAGCTGGCTTAATGTGGCCGATTCATGGTAACTTATACCGGCTGCTGTAAGCACACTCATTAGCGTATGACGGCTTGACCGTAAATTCATCTTCGCTTTATCCATCCTTTTTATTTTTGTTGTTTCTCTTCACTTAAGGTACAACAGTTGTACCCCACACCTGATTTATAATGGGTTTAAAATTTATGTCTATAAGAAACTCCTTTTTAGACTTTGTTTAAAAGGCGTGCTTTATTTTTTTTTTTTTTTGTTTTTGCTAACCAAAGAATTATTTGCACCGGAAATGCAGAAAAAGTCCTTGGTTGCAATTTTCAAGTACATAGTTATCATATACAGAGTTGTATTTAACAGAGTTGTAATAACTTAGGCTTAAAGAGTTACCATATTATAGATCACTAGAGTTTCAGTCGGTATCAGGCTAATTAACGCTACTGCACGCTGATTAACGAACCAACGCCTTCAACGAAACACAGCATAGTGCAGTAGTTCTTGAGTTACGATGCAAAAACATAAAAAACTAAATATTGCGCTATCTGCCGGACGAACTTCAAACTACAAAGAATTACTCCTCACGCCCCATAGAACATGTATATTAATTTTGGTCTAAATCGGTCCAGTAGTTTTTGAATTTAGCGATCACGAAGATACACGTCATTTTTATATATATAGAGATTAGTATATAGTATAGTTTATACGCAAATCGATCGCCGCTAAACGTCCATTTGTGATTACAGTCAAGATCAAACTCATATCAATCATATAGTACTGCGATAACAATAATTTATATTCTACATGTAACATAATTCTTTCTGCGACTGAGTGTGACGTTTGCTAAGAGAAAAGTATTATTTTATGTGCAGACTGTAGACACCAGGGGTGGATATAAAATATTAAATCTGAAAATTATTACCGTCAGTTCGAATTAATGAAACTAAAATAGAAAGCCCTAATGCACCCTTACAAACTCTAAAAGTTAAGTTATTCTAATAAATATTTCATAACTTAATAAATTTAAATAAATAAATAATAAAAAAATAATCTTAATACAATATATTCTAATCTTTATAATATAGATAATAAATGCTTTCGATTAGAAACAAAAGTAAATACTCTTATAATAAATAAAATTATTTGTAAAATTCAATTTAAAATTAACATTTGTTTTATGCTAAAAAAAATACAATTGTACCAACTTTTCCATCCCTGGCAGACGCCATGTTATTGTTTGCAGATATGTTTTTCCGATGAAAAGTACAGGTAAAATTTTCAATTCAATGCTTCTATCGATTTTTACCAAAAGAATAATTCTTTTAATTTCGAATGTAAGAAATAAAAAGATAATTATAAAATAATTATGAAACCAATTCCATGTACAATATAAATTTAATAAAATTACAAATTAAAAGAAGTAAACATAATTTACTTAATGAATATCGAAATATTTTATAAAAAATGATTGTTTTTATACAAAATCAGTAAAATAAAAACATAATAAAAATGTATTTTTAAGGTAAAAACATTTAACATGTCAATAATAATAGAAATGATAATTATATTAGGAGAAGTCACTTTTCGCTGCATATTTTAATTTACCTACATAGTAGATACATATACATGCTCTAATTATCTAAAACAAAGTTATTTTTATTTTATATCTAATCCTGTTTTTATATTTTGTACGCGTTTAGAACGTATTTATTTGCAAAAACAGTTGGGTGTCACTTTCATGTAATTTTTTTTTTGTTGTTGTTGTGCCGTAGCAAAATGCTGCATCGCCAGTTTGCAACAAATAATGATTTCCCCTATTGATAAGAAAGCAAAATTATCGACTTAAATTGATTAGCATTTTAATAATAAAATTAACATTTATGGCGTAGCGATATATAATAAGGATAAGAATAATGTGATAAAGCATTTCTCTTGCAACATCTTTTTAAAACGTCAGAACAGCATAATACTCATAATTTATATTCACATTATCTTCGTCCTGGACAAACGATAGTTTGTCCAAGATTAAGACTTAAATTGAACTAGAGATAGGACTTAGCCTTATTAGATATTAAATAAGACTTTGTAAATTAGTCTTAAGTATATGCATGTATATAAATAAAGTGTACACATTTCAGTGTGGAAAAATTTTAAATTAATGTTTTTATTTATTTTTTAAAGAAGGAATTTATTCACTGAGAGTTAGAAGCATGTTCGCCGCCCATATACAGTTCGAAAAGAATAAGTCGTAAAACTAGTTTTTTGACTGTAGCTTTAAAAAACAATAGAATAATCCAAGTACGGTTATGGTTAAGTACGCTGATAACTTGCATAAGGGATAAGATTAGGTTCTCTGGACCAAAAATGACCCAGAATCTGACTGTTTCGAAGACAAAGACTAGGCTATGAGACCTAAGTACACCCGATTTCTGCCGGGTATGTTGCAATGAGGGAGAACCTTAGACAGTGGAACATATCTAGTGCCTTTGCTCGGCACTCCAGAGAAGCAAGCTTAGGTGCTAAGACGGAATTTGTTTAGTGTTTTAGCTTAGCTGCGTCCGCCAGGATCTCCGACCTGGAGGGATGAGAACCAAAATTGTCTCGTATACTGCTGATGTTGTGCTTCTCATTGTCAAATATTTTTCCATAAATAATGAGCTCATAGAATAATCCCTAAAAGTTCAATTATTAGAAGTTAGAAACTAAAACTTTTGTTTACCAAAAAAGTTAAATCCTATTATTCCGAAAAAAATCTTGAACACAAATATTGGTGTTTTTAAAACTTCGGTTACAAATATTGTCGATAGATGGCCACGGTCGATGTACGTACGACAACAATATGCGAAAAAGACCATGAGCCAAACAATGTGAATGTTCTGTGTCTAGTGGGATTGGCAGGGAATTGTTGGTTCCATGATGTAACAATGGCTTAAAACCAAAAATGGTAAAAGGTTTTCGATGAAAATGACACATATTTGGTTTAATAAAGCTCATTTCGAATTATTGAAACAAATATGTTTAAAATGCTTTACATTTTAGTTCATTAAAATGTTTAAAAGCTTTTACAAAACTGTGTGTAAGAAAAACTTGAATAAAATGTGCTTTAAAAAATCTTCAAACCTGTAAATCAAACTAATAGCGTTTTCTTTTCTGATGAAAATATTGAATTTTTTTGCCCTTTTACCATTTTTGTGATCTTTTCTAAAAATGTAACCTTTCAAAAGCTAAAATATTTTGCACAGGGTAAGAACGTTGCATTTTTGAACATGTTTTTGTTTGTTGTTGAAAAAAATATATTTGTGCAAATACGACTTTTTAACGTAAAAGTTTATGTAAATATACATATATGAATATTATATTGGACACAACATTTGCGTTTATATGTTGTAACTAAATCATTAAAGGCTTGTTGGAGTCATCATCGTCATCTGGTGATGATGAAATCTTACAGGACGAGTGGCAAGAGTAAAATAAAATAATTCTTTAGCGTGCACCTAAAGTTTTTGTAATAAGTTGTCCGACTTTCGGTGTGACTGTATGTGTACAAAAAAGCAAAGAAAATGTTGGCTGGTGAACAGCTGTAAAAAAGAGGATTTTCGTAGTGCCATTGTGAAGATAAAAAAGGTAATATTTTTGACATGTGAAGTTGACATTTTAGAAATATTTCTATTTAAAAATGCAAAATTTGTTCACAAAATAAACCTATAAAACAAACAAGGCTATCTGACAAGCCTATTTGGAAGTAACAACAAATTTAAACAATATTTAACTCAAATTAAGTGAAGCGTCCTTCTAATCGCTTATTTAAAAACCGTACAAGCCATAATTTACACATTCAGAACTATTGACTTACCTTTTAATTTCTTTAAAAACAATAGTAAACAACAACTCGTTTTGTTTTTGTTATTTCTGAATATTAATGTGCTTTTATTTCAATGCTGATAATTTACTTTTATATAACCATTATATTAAATTGCTTATACTAATTTTGTAATATTTAAATCGATTCCATAATCCTGTTATAAATGGGTCAGTTTTGTATTTCAGGATTATATACGTAAAATTTGTCAATCGCAGTAACTTCGAACCAAACACGACTTACTCTTTTCCGTTCTTAGCTTCAGCTGAAGATGGAAAAAAACAAAAATAAATAACGTGACAAAAATTTTGTTTACGCTGCAAATAAAAAAACATATAACAGTACACAAGAGTCATTAAAAATATAGTGTTAAATTAAACAAAATAAAAACATTAAAGCATGATGGCACAAATACGTTCAAACCAATGGAACAACATACACTCTTAAAGTAATAAAGTAATTCTTGAGTAAAAACACTATTTTATAAAAACGAATTGAAATACGATACTATTAATAAGAATGATCTTTCGAAAATTGTTGATTAGAGTAAATAAAGACGCATTTTCCGGTAATAAATGAATTAAGTATCTAAAAAGTCTTTAGATGGTTGTAGGCATTTATGTTTGCAAATTATTTTAGATATGAGCTTTGAGACATCGCAATTTGGCTAACAAATTTTCTATCTATTGGTAGATGGACTACACTAGGCAGAAAAAGTCTGCGTACAAAATTTTAATTAAATTCAGGACTCTGTATTCCTCAGAATTTACAAAAAAAAAAACGTACATTTTGTTGATCTTGTTTAGTCTTAAATCCCTATAATATATTATAACTGAAATTTTAATTAGAAAACGAATTAGATTCACTCTTACACATCATAATTAAAACAGGTGCATTTATTCACTCAAAAAAGTCTGTGTACAAACAATATATTAATCTTTTTAACCAGTTTTTTTTTTTAATTTATAGCTGGCTAATTTTATTATATTTTTAGTCAAATTTTAAATATCTGCTGTAAGTAAATTTATTTAAATTAATAAACACTTTTTGTAAAGAATTCAAAAAGAAAAACATTTATTCTGCTGAAAGAAAACTTACAGTTTTTCTCTGGAAGCAAGGAAAACCCAATAGAGAAGATGGAATAATGCTGGAGAAAATACACTTCCCTATATAGAGTCATCAACTCTTACAAAAAAACTGGAGGTTTTGTATATAAAGGACTTTCTAGCCGTTCTTCATAATTAATTGCAAGAGAAAAGTGATATATTATTAACTCTATCCTGCAAGATCTCAAAATAACAGCTTCAAAAGTGGCTGAAAGCATTAATTTAAAATTAAAAGGAGTATATGTAATGATAGTGTCAGAAATGTTCAAAATCGAAACAATTTTCATGCTCGTATAGCACGTGAGAAGCCCTTCATATCATAGTAAACAGTAGTAAATCATGGGAAAGGGTTATATCGTCGGATGATTGCATTTTCAGAATGAAAAGTCATCAATTCGTGAGGAGAAAATCCAGTGCAGCACTACATAAAGCTAATTTATGTAGGACGGTCAAACAGGGGGTATGTGACGTCTAACGGGATAAAAACTTTGCAGAGTATTGAGTCCACTATCGACAAGAAACCTAGACATTTTCAAAGCCAACTTAACGCAAAATGCTGCGCAACTGGGTCTTGGGAACAATTTTTTATTTTAATAAGATAACGGTCGAAGTCGATATTTATGGGATTTGTTGAAGTGAAAATTCTTTATCATATTATAATGACAAAAACTATGTTAAAAGTTTTTCCAACTGAATGGGAGGAAATATCACTACAAAACTGGTTCATCCCATGCAAAAAAGATAGATAGTTCTTAAAAGCAAAAACAATGCAACTAAACATTTATTGTTTATGCTGTTATAAATATTCAAATATTGTTATAAATATTCAAAAGTACATACTGTTGTACATAGACTTTTTCTTTTATATATATATATATATATATATATATATATATATATATATATATATATATATATATAAAAATATATATATATATATATATATATATATATATATATATATATATATATATATATATATAAAAATATATATATATATATATATGTATATATATATATATATATATATATATATATATATATATATATATATATATATATATATATATATATATATATATATATATATATTTTTAGCACGATCTTACTTTTTTGTAATTATGATTTACTTTCTTCGCTGAAATTTAACATATTTTATTATAAGAAACTAATTTTAAATTCTTAAGTGCTGTTGTTGTGTCATATTTAAGCATTATCATAGACATATTTGTTTTGTACGCAGACTAGTGGCTAGTGAATATCAAGCAGTACACGAGACGAGTACAAAAAATACCTGAGAAATGATGCTATTTTTTCCGACAGGCCTTATTAAGTACAACAAGAAAATGTTCTGAATCTCATTTTTCGGACTCAATTTTGCCTTTTTTTTTTGAAAGGAATTAGTTGACAAACTGTACTTAAGATTAAAAAAATCGCATCTAATTTTTATCTGGTAAAAAAAGGTTCTTTTAATTCGGCAAATATTAAAAGTTATTCTTTCATAAATAAAGTATCAACAAACTTTGTTTCTTCCTTTATGTACATATGTTAAAGAACACATTTAAACTTCACACAAAAATCTTAAAACGCTGAAAAACATTTAATATTAACGTACAAATGTTAAGAGATAAAGCAGAAAATCATGAATGTGAAGTTTTTCTACCATCACTATACAAACAACAGTGTTTACAAATTACTTGTTACAGTAATTAAAAGTTAAAACTTTTGGGTATATTAAGAATAACAAAAAACACAGGTTAGGATTAAAAAATATATATATTTACTGACTTTCTTGATTATTCTCGTCTTTAACGTTCGGCGGAGCTGTAGCCAATTTAAGTGCAATAGCCGCTTCTTCAGCTTTTCCCAAAACGGGAGGAACAATTGTTCGAAAAACATCTAGTTCCATTTCTATATTAAATGTTACATAAATGAATTAAGAAAAGAAAACGATGTTTAAATGAAAAAATTTAACAGCAGATAGCCTCATTCCATTTTTGAGTGTCTGATTTGAAAATACTCTAAATAGCTATTATTTTGATGAGTCGTTTGTTGTTTACCACTCTAAAAGCTATACTTATAGAGAAATCGATAGAAAAATCTGACGAAATCGTGAAACCTATAATACAAATTTCAAAGGAGCTACTTGTACTGGACGTAATATCGCGGGCATCGTGGGGTATGCCAGCGCGGCTAATACCCACGTAAATCACTGACTTACTGCGCGGATAGTTTATCCCTTACTGGCATATTCGTGACACACAAAAAGACTTATAAAAAAAAAAAAAAACAGACTGCTGGCGTACAAATGCAATATGACAGGCCAACGATAGATTATAATGGAATTGTCTGGCTTCGCATCAACCTCTTCTGATTGCCGTCTCACACTGGTCTAGATTTATTATACCTCACTCTTGATCTTCTTCCTTTCTTCTTTTCTTTCCGTACACTAAAGGTAAACATAATGATCTCTAGGCTGATACGTAATCTGAGATGCCACCTTTCTTAAACTACTTCCTTGAATTTCAGAAATTTCTCTTTTTGCTCTTATCAAATCTTTTTTGTAGGATTATAATTTTTTTATTTAATTTATATGTCGTCATATGAAAAAGCCCTAAGTTACAAAAAATTCGATGTCGACTTTTTGATTATGTTGTACCCTTTCCAAATACAGGTTCTTACGAACTTTTACATTCCTACAGTTGAAAACAACGTTCTTATCAACAATGTTCTAAACTTAACTAAATGGTTTATTTTACATTTGAAAAAGCTTTTTGATTATCCTGTAAAATTTCTGAAATGTAATTTAGGTTGAAAACATAATTGGTTGATTTCAACTCTTTTAAGGTAAGACCACATTGTCGCAATGCAATAATTATTGGTACGGTAACCGTGAGACGGCTCGATAGGTAATCAAGCGGCAACATGTAAAAATTGCGCCAATATTGTATTCATGGGTAATAATTAAACCGGATTTAAATATACTTTCGTAAAATAAATTGAAACAATTTTGATATTCTGATAAATTGTGTTATTTTGGTGCAATTGAGACAATGGTGTGATACCAGCTTTAGCTTTTAAAAAATGAGCGTTTTTGAAACCTATTTTATGGAGTCGTAGCTAAAACCTATAACATAAAATATTCTTCAACACTTTTAAACCTACCTGCCGCAATACCAGCTATGGCTTCAGATGCAAAATGCTTCACATCAACGTCTGTGTCAGCATTCAGTTTTTCTAAAGTTTTCTTAACTTGTGAATCAATAACACTGCTATCAAGATAAGGTGAAATTTTTTGAAGAGTTTTTGCAACATTGAAACGAACATTAGCTACAGGATCTGAAGCCAATAAAAGTACAGTTGGTAACAATAGTTTTGTTGTGATATCAGTTCCACAAACTTCGGCTAACATGTTCAGGCAGAACAGGCATGTCATTCCTAAAATTGAATATCGCATTTAAAATATGTATTAAAACTTCGTTTAAAATGCAATCTTACTATGAAGGTAATTTTTGTTGCGAGACATCACTAATATCATAGGAATAATAGCTTGTTCCGCCCACTGAGCACCAAATTGTTCGACCAACTTCTTCATGTTTAGAGTAGCAGCTTCACGAATAGCATAAACATGATCATTTAGCCAACCCATGCAGAGACCACGGAGCTTTTGATCGAAAAACTCTTGACCTAATTGTCCAGCTAAAGCTGGCATATACTCAATAATAGCCAAACGTACACGCCATTTCGAATCTTCAGCAAGTTCAACTATAGCAGGTAATAAAGACTAAAAAATATATTTTAATTAATTTTAGTAACATTACTTAACTAAGATACGAAAAAATTACTTGTGACAATTGCTGAATTCCTATGACATCATTTACACAATCCAAATTAGATATAATATTTAAACGCACTTCTGGACATTCATCTTTCAACTGGATAAGGAATAGAGGCAAAAGATGTTCAACAGTGTTGTAAGCCCCAAGCATTGGACTTAATCCCATAATTACAGATGCCAAGGCAGATTTGACATGAGGATTGGAATCTGAGACTAAATCCCGAACATATGGTAAGATTGAAGTCATTATAATATGTACTTGGTTTGCTTTGTCTAAATTAGCACAAAAGTCTTTAACTTTAGTAGCTACGGCAGCACGAACTTCAGCTTCAGCATCTTTAAGCAAATACTATTTTTTTTAAATAAGAATTAAAAATTAATTAACAAAATTGTAAATATTGTCAATTTCATACTTGAAATGCGGGAACCAAATCAACACGTGTTATTTCAGGTCCAACTGCTTTCTGCAAGTCAACAAACTTTTCTGCAACCATATAGCGAACACGCCAGGACGAATCGCTAGCACATTGTCTTAATGTGGGCAAAACTAACTAAAAAATAAATTAAAACCGAATATATAGCGTTTTGTTAAATTTTAATTTTCTTATTGATAAATATTCTCGTTTTTTTTTTTTTTTTTACTTACATGTTCGACGTCTTCTTGAGGCAATAATTGTGCAATGCTTACGCATGCTTCGACAGCCAAAAGTCTAACGGAATCCTAGAAAGAAAAAATAGATTTTCAACTTAAAAATATTAATATGTATTATATTATTTACCTGGTCGTCTTGTGCTAACTGTACAAAATTGGGAATAAGGTCAGACTTCAAGTACTCAATTTCTACAACTTTGGCAAATTCTCCAAGCTTGCTAGCGGCAGCTCTACGAACCATTGGTGTCTCATCTTGACATAATTTTCTGAAGTTTGCTCTTAATTCGGCTTTAACAGCTTGTGAAACCCTTGGATAGCAAACAGAAAACAAACCGCATGCAGAAGTACGGGAGGTAAACCAATCACCAGAAACTAGACGTTGGAGAGTTGGTACTACATGTATTTCCAGATCTTGAGCACTATGTTCAGCCGCAACAGTACGTAAAGATTCGACGGCCTTATCGCGTACAACAGTTTCCTCAACAGTGGCTAAACTTTCTAGTGGAGGTATTAAATACATGGCATACTCAGGCCCACCAACCAAACCTACATCAAAACCACAATTTATTTATTAATGAAAAGAAAATAGCAATAATTATATACACATTTATTAATTTTATGTAAATCATCACTGTGTCGCATTGAAGTGTAGATATAAAGTTTTAAAGAGCAATAGATATTAAATAAAATTTTACCAAATTAAAAAATTTAAGTTGAGAAATTTTGTCTAAAAAAATGTTATCAACATTGTAAATTATGATTTACTCAATGACAACTTACAGAACCATGATCGACAGTGTCAAATACTTACTTGTGAAATTTCCAAGTTGATCAGCTAATGCCAATAACACTTCGTCTTCATCATAAATCGTTTCGGTTAAAAATGGAATCAATTCCGAACGAGTACGCTCTTCTCCAAGAGCGAGAGCAATAGTAGAAAGTTTTTTTATAGAATTAAGCCGTAACTAAAATAAAACATTAAATGTTAAATAAATTGCACTCAGTTGTTGGTCAATAATTTATATATATTTTACTAGCTATTAAAAGTTTTGACAAAAGCAAACTTCCAAGTAATTGTAAATTTATTTAACAAGACGTAGTTGAGGAGATGCTGCCTAAGCTCTGCTTATAAATTATTTTTAAAATTTTGTTTTTCGGCAAGACGAGATGAAGTCTCGTGTTGTAATTAAAATAATTCGGTATATTTCTCGTTACATTAATGAATTCAATAAAATTAGCTATGCTGCTACGCTATAGTCGCACGAGACTTTACATTGTTTGCTATTTGAATTACTCATATGAATTACCCTGGCACCTTTCTAATTGCATCCTCTTTGTGTGTTATTTGCGTAAATTACGTGTTAACAATGAAAATAAAAATATTCACGCTTAACGTCATGGGAAATTTCTATTCCCATGACATTTTCATTCCCCTCGAAGGGAAAACAGCTATCGTTAATCTTCCATGATATTTTTGTTTCTTTTCACAAGCTTTTGAATGTTAACAAAATAAATAAAGACAAAATTTGTGAATTTTTATTGAAAAGTTTACACAAAAATTGCCACAATTAAACGGTAGAATTGAATGAAACGAAATTAAAAGGAAAACAAACCCTTACAAAGTAACTGCCATGCAAAGAATTGCACAAACAAAAGCTGGAAGGGAGAAAACAAACTTCTTACGTTTCTTCAGTAAGACGGGCGGAAAGAAACTGGTGTCTCTGGCCAATCAGTAACAATCAAAAAATGGTTTAAAGGCCAAAAAGAATAGGAAGATAAATTGAAAATGTATATTATTTTCGATGACATATCCACACAATTTCTATCAAGTAAAATTAAAAATAAACAAAACAAAGTACTAAGTTTAAGGGATGAATCTAATGGCTCGGAGTAGGCCGTCGAATTTTAAGATTCAGCCCATACATCTCTTATACTACAGGAAATAAATCTTTTACTCTGCGTTTTATAGTGCATTATGTTGTTTTGAACTTTATTAACACTTCTAGTCCTAAAACAAGTTAATAAAAACTCGAATTATCCAATAAAAAGGAATAAATACTTAAATGATAAATGCAACTCACTAGCAAAAATAATGTGAACAAATCTATGGAAAAAGGGAACAAATTTTAAAGAAAAGTACTATTCACAATCAGGGGAATTTTTACAGGTAAATCATTTCGCACTGAATAATCAGAAAAGGGAAAACATTTCATGAGAAAATTACTCATGATTACAATTGTGGGAAATGGGAAACATTTCGGGAGAAGATTTAATTACGACAAGCGTTTTTATTTCAAGAAAGTATCTACAGAATAAAAATAATAATAAGTAGTACTGTTAAGCATGGAGGAGGATGGTTGCATCTTGTATGCTGGTAAGAATAATTTGCATTTTGTTGGTGGTTAAATAATCAAAATTTGTTTCTCGCAACATTTGAAGTGGAAATTAAAGCAAAGTGTGGAGAATTTGTGTATCACAAATATTTTCACCTTCTTCCAAGACAACGTTCCCAAGCAGAACTTTGGTTAATCCGTTACTGTCTCAAATGTATAGAACCAAGATCGCAGACCAAGAACCTAATGTAACATCTTTGGGAAAAATGACTAGAAGAATTTGTAAAAAAAGATTTTACAGCTGTTCAGTTAAAGGCGACATTATTGGAAGTATAGTAGCTCTATTCTCTATATATATTTTAAGAAATATTTGTATGAAAAATATGAAACATAATAGGCACATATCAAACTCACTTCAATTTTTTGAAGATGGAAGTTTATGCTCAGAGGTCTTATCTATGAGAATATTATATTTCGAAGCCACTGTAACATATATTATTATTTTATCTCGTAAAAGTAAAAAAAGTAATAGCAAATGGAATCTGCGCAGCAAGCGGGAATTGTTTGTTTATATTATTTTTTGTTTGTTTTTTTATGCATGACAGCTTGTGATAACTAACAAATCAATAAAAATTAGACATCACATTTTTTAGTAATTCACAATGTAATTGAAACTGTATTACTTATAATTTAGGTGATGCGCACTTAAAATTTTGTATGAAGAATTATATAATGCGACACATAATTGGGTTTTGAATTACGAATGAGATTGCAAATTACGAAAAAAACTTATTTTTACAAAAAAGGTATTAGACTCAACTCTACACTATACTTGCGCATTATGCGTTAATATGAAAAATCATTTCATTTAAGATTTGTATAAGCAAGAACAATATAAAAAGAAAGTGAAGTGAAAGCCGACCTTAAGGGAAACATAATTCTTAACTAACGACGGCTAACTAACCTATATAAGCATGTACTATGTATACACAACTATTCTACAATAAATAGTAAGAAAGTCGATGATGCACATTCTTGCTAGTTTTACTACGAAATAACACATAATGCGACATAATAATGTAACAAATATGAAAATAAAAAATTAAATCACCATATCGCATGTAGTATTTTGCATATAAAACACAAATTTGAGAAATGGTTAAAATTAAATTTTGCCTAATCCACATACGCACAAACGTATATATATATGTATAGATCTGAATGTACATTCATACCCATAGGTACACATTTATAACGTGAACGTATAGTATTTAGATAAAAATACGAACTATTATAGTAATCAAGGAAATTTAAAAATCATTACTCACTTGAACATCTTCATTTTTAAGCTCATCTATAAGAACTGCAATTGGATAAAGAGAATCGTCGACAGTTTTGTCACTCGTTGCCATGTTCAATTAATGTGATTTTTATAAATAACTTTACCACTTAGTATTTTAATCTCAATTTCAAAATTTTTACAAATATTCAAATAACAACAGCTTGTTTTAATATTTTCAAATATTTTCCTTTTTATACAAATAAGCACTATACACCATTAGACTTCTTAAAAAATGGTATTAACGATTCAATTTTCGGGTTATTCTCATTAAGGCTTCTAAAGTTTAAAGAGTTACCAGACATTCAACAAAAACGACGAATTGTATTCATAGTAAAACCACAATGCATACAATACACTGTGAGAAAGAATACATCGGTCTTACTTTCCTCCACGAATATTTGCTTTCTGGTAGGTTTTCACTGCTTTTGTTTAGCACGCATGTTTATGCTGTAAATAAACAAAAAAAATGTAAAGAATAAAATAAGCAATTAAAATAAATAGAAACACAGTACCATACAACTTCTCTATTTTAGAATTTTAAAATTTTAATATATTAAATCAAAAAACAACTTTCCAATGAGGATGCGATTATAACGAAAGTGATTAATTATTATATTTTTTAATTTCTTTTATTAATATAAAAAATTATACTTCTAACATTTGCATATGTACATATTTTTAATACTATTCTTCTCTGGGGGGATTTAATGAATATAAGTCAGAGCAATTATTGGGTTTCCGAAGTTATCTGATTTTTTTCAATCGCATGCTTAATCAAGATGAATAAGAGAAAACTGTTTTATCAAGAAAGTAAACAGAAAAGAAAATTAAGAAACATCAAATTTTTTTCGAACCAGAGATCCGAGTTCAAGTTTTAAGTGATCTGTTAAATTAACAATTTTTTTTATTTTTGCTTTGAGATCAATCCTAAATTGGCTTGAGGAATAAAGTGGCTGAGAATAATGTCCTCAGTGCTGCAATACAGGAGACGAAGTTGACTGCGGAGTCTAGACTAGTTGCGACCAATAGGTATATGATAAGGAAGATATAATGGCACCGGACCTGCTTTTATCATTGACTGTACTGCGGAAGATCAGGAACCTTGCCTACGTTTGTAGTCCACCGTCGTTCACCTCTGGCTAAGTTGGATCCGCTATGTTGAGTGCTAACCCTTCTAAGCACCAGGACCAGATATTATCTCTATGCTAATGCCAAGGAAATAGGGTCCATATCCCTAGGATACCTCACCAACATCGTGAATAGTTCAGTATATTAATTGGTCATACCTGAAGTCTGGAAAGTAGCGAAGATTATCCCGATTACCGGAAAACCGGATAAGCCGGTTCTTCGTTTGGGGAAGGTCCTAGAGGCACTACTTCTCTCGTCGCTGACGGAGCACCTCTACAGCATAGATTTATGAATGCTCATGGAACGAAAACGCCATTCGCTGATATAACATCGCAAATTGCAGCTGGCCTCAACAATAATAGACCGTGCGATCGTACTGTAGTTAGTGCCCTTTGGAGGGTTGAATGTTTTTGATACGGTCGATCACGCGCCAACCACGTACCCAATTACACTAAACGTTGGCTGAATTACCTAAACGACAGGCAGGCGTTTGTAGAATTCAGGACAAAGATGACATAATCATCTTTGCGTCCAGCGAAAAATTGGAGGACATTAAGCCGATTCTCTCCCGTTTTTCCACATTGGATTATTTCTTAGAGACACAATGTCCAACCTCTCTACGTCTAAATCCACGGCGGCACTGTTTACATCCTGGACCAAGGAAGTACTTCTAGACCAGAAGTTTTCTATTGCCTAAAGGCACTTGCGGGCACCACATGAGAGAAATTGAAGAAGGTTATTGCGACAACTTACAAAGCGCTGGGCAGGTCCATCCTTAACTATGCTTTTCCAGTCTTAACCTCCTTTCTAAATGACACCCAATGGAAGAGAGTGCAAAGCGTGCAAAACAACGCTTTATGGACGGCCACCGGATGTGTACAGATGACGAACGTCGCCACCTCCATATTGAGTCTGGAATCCTGCCAGTGAAATCTCACAACTAGATGCTCTCAAAGCAATACTTGATGGTCATCCGTAAGGATATTGGACTGTATAAGATGAGTATCCAATACCTTGTTCCCTACATCTTTATCGCAACCTCAATTACCAACGCCCAGAAGGCCATTCACCAAATTTCTGTAGATGAGGCGAGGAATAGCTATGGTCACAATCGGGTAATGAATAAGCACCCCAGGCATACTAGATCTATTCTGGTCCAGCTAAGGTCGGGACTTGGTAGTATTTTGAAAACCTACAGAACTAGGACAATATCTGAGACCACGGATTTGTGTCCTGAAAGTCACTGTGATCCTCATGACACAGCCCATTTATTTAGTTGTGCAAAGAGGCAAACTGGCTTAACACCCTTGGACCTCTGAATTACGCCTTCCCATATCATAATTTTTAATTTATTTATTTATTACATAATATACATCACACCACAAACATCAACTTCCTTCATTTCATCCGCTAATCCAAGCATCAATTCATCATCCACCCCACACATTCAAATACTCATCCAGACAGGGTGGGCCATTTAAAAGTTCCAAGTTAAAAATTAAATAAAGCAAAATTCCTAATTTTGCCAAATTAATTTTTTTTTTGTGAGTTTGGGATTCCCCCTTAGTAAATAAGGGATAGGAGAAAAATTTATTTTTTTTGTTGTGAAATACAATTGTTCCTGTTAGTAATGAAATATTATTTCGTTCATATCGCTGCCACAGTACCCCATTCGAACAGACCAATTTTAGAGAACTTTTTCGAGTATATGGGGTCGTATCTCGGCAATGGCGAATGTGGGCCTTCATATTGTAAGGAAAATAAGGTTGGGCAACCCAGCGTTTATTACATCGCTAAAATAAATAAACAAAAGCTGCAAGAACAACTATACGTGCTGTTTACAAATAACCAAATCGACAACAACAGACATGAGCAGAGATAAAGTAAATAAAAATAACACGGCAACAACAATAATGAATCAGCAAAGAAAACAAGTAACAGACAATAAACAAGCAACAACAAATACTAAGAGCTGGAAGATATAGATGTTCACATACGCGTGGCTACGAAAGAACTAAAAAGAAATTAAAAGAAAGAACTGTAATCTACCTCTTGTTTACCCAGCCATATAAAAAGCACATTGATGCGAACAAGTGGCAGTGTAAGTAGAGTAAACTCAGCGAACGTGTTATTGGTGTGAAGGGAGTTTGTTGGTTAAACTCTGTGTGAAGAGAGTTTATAAGGAGTAAACTCGTGAAGTGAAACGTGAAGTAAAAAATCAGTTTAGTTAGTAATCCAGTAAGAAGAGTTAAGTGTGGATAACTTCTGGTTGAAAAGGTTGTGATCGAACCTAAGTTATAATTACGATCGGGTTGGAAGATCTTTAGGTAGAAAGATCTGTTGAGTAATTGTTGTTGTTTACAAATTTGTAAACAGACGGAGTACTTAAGAATAGAAAATTGTTATTGCTTGTACAAAGGTTACGAGCAGTGACGTACAAAACTGTGTTGAATAAAGGATTTTTAATTAAAACTAAACACAAGATTTATTTTATTTTAACTACCATCTACGAACCATACATACACGCTTTTAAAAAGGTTAAACGTAACAATATGCTCGATTATCTCTGGTTCGTCGGCATAACACTTGTCCTTAACGGCGCCCACAGAAAATAACGTAACAAATCGCAGCTTCTTGGCGGCCAATTGACAACACCATTTCGGCTAATTAAACGGCCATCAAACGTTTGGCGCAAGAAATCGATTGTGGCATGAGATGTGTGGCAAGTTCACATCAATACCATGAAGATCGGGCACAAAAAATCGGTTATCATGCTGCGATAGGTGTCTCCATTAACCGTAATGGTTGCACCGTCCTCATTTTCAAAGATATATGAACCAATGATGCCTCCACTCCACAAGCCGCACCAAACAGTCACTCGTAATGGGTGCATTGGCCTCTGTAAGACCATGTTTGAGCTTTGATCCGAAAAGATGATCTTTGCAATTATTTTGATTTATTTCTTTATTTTTTGTAATTTCCTTTGCCTTTGTTTTGAAAATAAATTTCCAATAAATCCCAATGTTGCTCAAGCGTAAATCGATTCATTTCGTTCAATGCAGATAATATACTGAATTTTGTGACAGAATAGAATGAAATAAGTATTGCCAGATTCGAAATAACTGATATAAATATAAACTTATAGATGGCCCACCTGATATTCTTCGAATATAAAAAAATTTATGGTCAACTTGTTTTAAGCTCAAAACACGTAAGTTGAAGCGTACTATTATTTAACTGCATATCGTTATATGAAATCCAAAGAGCCATAGGTTGCATTTCAAAAATATTACAGAAGAAGCAAAAAACTTTCTAAAGTGAAAATTGTAGGTAATATCAAATAATATAAAATAACAGCTACTGGCTTCCAGCTAAGAGGCAATCATCGGAGGGTGCATACCTCGACAGTTGAACCTTGGTCTTGCCTGAAATGGTCATGAAAAATTTGTGAAAGTCATTCGGATCATTGCTTAAGCTACGTTAGCAAGAAGCCCAATTTATTCTGTCTGCAAAAGACAAGAACATTAATGATACGGAAGACAAAATAAAGTATGAAGAAGAACCAGGAGGCGGCCTCTAAAAAACTTAAAAATAAACAGAATAAACTGCATAATGTATCTGAACAAGAATTTCTCGTAAGGAAATCGGTCGAAGGACGTTATCGAAAATAAATCTAAGGGAAGTATGAGTCTTTCGACATGGGTTTCGAAGCTCTTTCTACCAGGTAGCATCCTCATAAGTGGCAAGGAATCCATGTTTCCATTGTGGACGTAAAAACCAATGAAGGTACGGGGTGCTGGTTCTCTGGGCAGCTATTGAAAAACGACTATTTGGGATGGTCGCTGATCATATCTTAGGAGACCAGGTAACACCTAATTCGACTAATTTCGACTTCGATAAAGTATACCTTAGTTGCAAAGTCATTAAAAACGTTGGCGATTACTATAATGCATTTCTGGAGAAGTGCGATTTGCTAATTGTCTAGTGCCTTAAGCTATTGAATCCTGAGGTTCCAATGGATGACAAGACAGTCATAAAAATTGAAGAACAGCTACACCACTCCTCTGCTGGTCACAAACGAGTCCCTGAGAGTATCCGTTAGTCAGTAGTTAAGCTTCGCTTTGACCACAGAATGGTTAAATTTAGGATTATCCCAGCCATTGTAGATCCAGACGATAATCTGGAAGATGTAAGTCATGATGTTTAATGCCTCCTCTATGGTGTTCGGGTGTTTGAGACGAACGAGAACTCGGAGACCATTGTAAAGATCAATACAAAGCTGCGGATTCATGAGTTAGCCGTTGCTTCTTGTTGACCTCCGCGTACATAGCCTACGATTGTGCAATACCTCCAGAGAAAGCGCAATGACTGATGGAGACCTTATCCTTCAAAAAGAAGGCCTCTCTAGAGGCACACAATTAGTAACGCAGCGAGATAAATAAATGTAGTTAGATTATTTTATTTATTTGCCACAACATTACTATTTATAACAGGAAAAATACCCCACATTTGTATTCCAGGGTTCGGAAACATCAAATGGTTGGAAAGAGGTCATTGACGTCCCATAAAATGTTTCTTTGCATATTTTTGAGGTAAAATCATAATAATCTTGTAGCGAATTGAAGCAATACCTGTTTCCATTCGAAAGCTTGTGAATGAGTGACTCAGTCAGTGGTTGCGTTTAGCAATGTATGACATTTTTCGGTTGCTTTATCCGCTTTTAGATTTCCACACAAATTACACGATGATTTTCCATGCACGCATTTATTACAAGCATTCTTTTTTGTAGGCGAAAGGAGTAAGGAAGAGAGTGGAGTAGAAGAAAAAGCGCGATTTCTGTTTTTCGTGCATGTTTTTGATTTCTCCTATGCGTTTATTTTCGTTTATGTCATCGTGCTTTGTTCTTCAATGTAAACTAAAACAATTAGTTAAAAGATTAACCCTGCAAGCAATAAGGCATGTCTTAAAAATTATGGTATATATGCAGTTATTTTTAGAAGCTGATTTTTGAAAGAGAATTTAAAATAGGCATGCCTTTGAAATCATCGTGTTGGTTGTATAATGGGCAGGCAAATTTTCAGTTCTCTTTCAATCTTGCCTAAAGCTTTCACACTTAAGAAATTAGAAGTCAGACAGAAATGTTTGATTTATCTGTCTGACTCTTTCTTTCATATGCATATTTACCAAACAGTATTAAAATGATAATAATGAAGCAACAAGAAAAGTATGAAAGAAAAACAAAAACAAACACACATGTACCACACACTTTACTTTTTCATCCCCTTTCCTATAAACTTCGTCTCTCTGCACATTGTTGAACCAAGTGAAAAAAAGGACTTTTCAAATGACGTTTTGGAACTCTTAATCTTTATGAACAGTTATTTTTATAGTGGGTACACACAATGAAATTGATTTACGCAACACATTTTTCATTCTGATTGCATGGTTTGACACACACACTGCAATCAACAACGTAAACTTAAAAGCAGTATCAGTTCTCGTTTTTTATATTATAGCATATTATCTTAAGAGAAGTACGGGTGGAAAAATGAATCGTTATGTAGATGCATGCTTGTTTTAAATGAACTAAACAGATAACATGAAATCACGCTACAGACAGCGCAATATGTATCAATGCTATCTCAAAATATTTTGATGTTGATGAAACCTCAAATGCAATCCGAAATGAGATCATAAACACGAATGCACACGATGAAATCTACAAGATTTTTGACAGATCGCTTAAATGGAATTCATTGCGTACCCACTATTATAGCCTGTTTCAACTTTACAAGTACGTAAACCATCCTCCCTTATAAAATTATAAATAGAATGAAATTTTGAAATATTCTCTTAAAATATACTTAGAATAAACTGAAAATGTTAAAGTCCAAAAACTTTACAATCATTAAAACACATACTTCATAGCCTAGGGTCTAATAGAAAGTAGTGGAAATAGAAAACAAAAATGTGTAATTTCAAATTAATTAAAAACACCTATTTCTCAGTTCTAAGATACTTTGCTTAGGAAAGGCGTTTAAGAGTTCTACGAATTTTATAACTTCTACATACTCTTTTACATTTTAAGTTGCATGCGTCATGTTTTTACATGTCATGCTGCTATAATATTGCAGGGACTTAATCTATAAAAACATAACCATTACAAAGAAATGAACAAATCTAAATTATTTTTTATTAATTTTCTAAAAAGGATACAAATTCGGTTAATTTTGATAGTTGATATTCAGACTCTGAAGTACTGTAAGTATTAAATACTGGTCTTTTAGGATGTATTATTAATTGTTCTCCATCACTTTCAAAAGTCCAATCACGTTCCAAGCACACTTGCTTCAGTTCATCCTCATTAAAGTTGGTTAACTGAATTAAATTTTTCTTTAAAATTGATGTATAGGCATTTGAAATTAATTGCAGTACTTTTTCCCTGGTGATTTCTGAAAGAATTATCATATAGTTTTGTAGTACCAAACATCTTCCGCGATATTTTAATTTGATATTAAGAAAAAAATTCAATATATATGTCCCACTATAACTTTGCTAAATCTTACTTTTTAAATCTTCAATAACTGACTTAATGTCATCCGACCACTCATTTTCCGATATATTTTCAAAAAATAATGTCAGGTTACTGGTTGTTAAAGCCTGTTGTAAAACGTTCAATTGTTGCAATTGGGTATCAGTTTTAAAACTAGAAGGAATACGACTCCAAAGAAATCTGACTTCATTCCTTTTAAAAAATATAAATTAATGTTAATATGTTCTTAAGTTAATATACAAAAAATCATTTTTACAAATTATTTTGGACCAAATAGTAAGCCATCAGTTTCACATACAACGAAACATCAGACGTTAAAGACTGCAAATAAAAAACAAAGTGTTATATACAAATATATATATCATACATTTGTAGCATACAATTTATACCTTCAATTCCTCATTTTCCAATGCAATTATCTCTTCCTGATAATGTTTCATTTTATTTTTAAATATTTCTATATATTTCGAACAAAAACTTTTATTTTTGCAATTTATACAACCGACTAGTCGCTCTTTCCATACACAACAACACAATTACGCGAGTGAAGATATCGAACTGTTAGGAATTCTTTTATTGCTGGTAAGGTTTGCATGCATGATTTTTATTGAAAGTAAAAAGTGATTATTCCAAATAATTATTAATGTAATAAGGCAATCCTTTCATTCTCTTTTAAAGTTGCCTAAAACTTTTACAAACGAGAAATTAATAGACAGACAGAAATTTTTGATATCTATTTCTTTACTTTATATGCAACAGTAATAAAATGGCAATGAAATGAGAAAAATAATATGAAGCAACAGAAAGAAAATTACGAGAGTAGGAAAGAGGAACAAAAAATGTCCAGTACAGATACACTCTAACTCTTCAGCCCCTCGCTATCAAACTTCGTCTGTCTTTCAGTTACTGCTTTGTAAAAGGGCTCAAATTTCGTTTGTCTTTCATTCAATTTTCTGCTTGTAAAAGGGACTAAAGGCTTCGTTAACCAAATGTTACCGTCTACTTAATGTAACGTAATGTACGTGCTGTACGTTTGTCTACTATTTGAACACTTAAAAACGTATCATATGTTTTCGACATGAACAATAAAATTTAAAGTGTTGTCATATGGTTATGTTTTAAGTTTTTTTTTTAAGTTTAAATAATGAGTTTTTCAATAGCAGATAAAATAAAAATCGAATTTTGATCTGTTTTGTTATTTCCTTATTCTCCGGTTTAATTGCAACAATTTCACAATTTTTTCACACTCACTTTATAATTATTTTCGTTAGGGAAATGCATAAAAAGCAATCATCAATAATCAATCATAAAATAATCATTTTTATTGTTTTTATTTAGAAAAAATTTAATCTTTATTTAAAAAACTTTAAATTTACTAATAGTATATTTACACCTGAACGATATCTACTACTTATGAGATTTCGATCAAAATCTAATAGATTTTAAGTAGGTTTTCCATACAAAACAAAATCTACTTTGTTATGAGATTTTGTCGAAATCTAGTAAATTTAGTGATGCAACTCTGATTTTTGTATTAAAAATACAACTTTGTTTAAGAAAAAATTACATATAAAATATAATTAAGAAACATTTTTAAAATTACAAAATTTATATACAAATTTTTTTGAAAAAATGTTTATTAGTTAAGGTGTAAAAGCTCAATAACAAAAAACCAATATTTATTGGTAATTTTAATGGCAAACGAAAATTCTTATGATACACAAAAACAAAAGTTAATTAATTTAATAATAACGAATCTCTCTGAGCTCTAAACATACAAATGTCACGTAACAGCATTTTAAAATTTGGTATTACCAGGTTTTAAACGTTCTATATTTGCTTTTAAATTTTTAATACACCCACACTTTTTTACAACACACTCACATTTAAAAAAAATTATACGAACTTGATTATAGATTTTGCTTTCAATAAAGTGTGTCAATTTTCTAGAAAACAGCTGATCAGAATTGGAATGAGCAGTATAGGTTTGTTTTCTCGGCGAACAGATTTTAAACAAAGAAATTGTTAAGTCGCTGCCGTCTACGTCACAGCTACCAATTTTAGCAAATTTTGACAAACAAAATATCTGAAACAATTTCAAAAATAAATTGAACGTGGAATCGCAGGTTTATGTAGATATCTACGTTCCAATAACGTTATATTAAAGATGGCTAACCATTCTCATTCAGTAAGCAAAAAGTGATCAGCTGATAAGTTTGCGTTACGGAACGGTTACGTGCGATAATTGTGGATTAAAACATATTTGTAAAAACTCGCTAGATTTAATGAAAAACCGCTATATTGATATTACTATGAATTAATAATTGTTAATGTGACGCCAAGTAATAACAATTGTTTTTTGCAATTTGGATTTGAAAAATATATTAAAAAGTTATTCTGGGTAAAAATACGATTACAAGGAAAAAGTACTCAAAATGAAGATGAAGTTAATTGATAGTGTTGTTCGAAGCTTTAAAGTTGCTAAGGTATTTAGAGAAAACACTGACAAAATCAACGCTATAGACTTCTCGCCAAACGGAGAGCATTTAATATCTTGCAGTGAAGATGATCAAATTGTAATATATGATTGTGAAAAAGGCACGCAGTCTCGTACTGTGAATTCAAAAAAGTACGGCGTAGATCTCATTCATTTTACACATGCAAATAACACTGCTATACACAGTTCAACAAAAGTAGACGATACAATAAGATATCTCAGCTTACATGATAACAAGTATTTGCGATATTTTCCCGGACATACTAAAAAAGTTATATCGTTATGTATTTCACCGGTTGAAGATACTTTCCTATCTGGATCCTTAGACAAAACTCTAAGGCTATGGGATTTAAGATCTCCAAACTGCCAAGGCCTAATGCACTTGTCTGGGCGGCCGGTAGCTGCTTACGATCCTGAGGGACTTATATTCGCAGCAGGCGTTAATTCTGAGAGTATTAAGCTATACGATTTACGTTCATTTGATAAAGGACCTTTCGTTACTTTCAAACTTAATCAAGAAAAGGAATGCGACTGGACTGGACTAAAGTTTTCTCGCGATGGTAAGACAATACTTATTAGTACAAATGGATCTATAATACGGCTTGTGGATGCGTTTCACGGAACTCCTTTGCAAACATTTACTGGTTATCCAAATACAAAAGGAATACCAATAGAGGCAAGTTTTAGTCCCGATTCTCAATTTATATTTTCGGGAAGTACTGATGGCCGCGTTCACGTATGGAATGCAGATACTGGTTATAAAGTTTGTGTTTTAAATGGAGACCACCCTGGACCAGTGCAGTGTGTTCAATTTAATCCCAAGTATATGCTGCTAGCATCTGCGTGTACCAATATGGCATTTTGGTTACCTACATCGGACGATGGGCTTTAGATTTTTAACATGGAAATGTATTCTGAAAAATGTAATTCTTTTTTATTTAAAAAACGTGTCAACAATGTTCAACTTTACCAGTATAGAATAAAAGTTTTTTAGACAAATTACTGTCGAGGTTTTGTTAAGCTTTAATATTGACATCAAAAAATTAATTTATAGAATCCTGGTCTGTTCTAAAAATCACTTTTTGTGAAAGTGTTTTCGAATCACAAAGGTGTTCTGCACACAAAAACTTTTTCAAATTTTGTGATTTGAAATCGTTCATATAAGTTTCAGTCGGTTTGAAAAAACATATTTAATTTTTCAGCGATTTTATTTTAAACTTCAGAAAAAATTGCAGGCATAAGTAGCTTAATGTATATTTAATTGATTTCAGTAGAAAAATTAGGAATTTAACAAAAAATCGGTAAATTATGAAAGGTCTGGAGACCATTTTTTGAAAGAAATTACTGTTTATTTATGTGATTTTTTTACCCTTCACACATATCAATAGTTTTAAATTTGGTCATATAAGTGGTTTAGGTTTATTTTCGCTTGATATTAAAAAAATATTTATTTTCTATTTTAAAGAAAAATGTCATAAAAATAAAAAATCTATTTTATATGATTTTGAAATTTTAAAATTACAAAAAATTTGTAATTTTCAGAACGCCATAAAATCACAGGTGATTTCAAAATGACATGCGATTTTCGGAACACCCACTCAAAGTAAAGATTGTTCTTTACTTTTTATTGCACCAACTATCTCTCGTATTCGAAAATAGGGTTGCATAAGTACTACGGGAAAAGTTATAGTGGTTTGTCCTGTGCAACATAGTTTAACGTACTCATAACTGCAGTGTTTCGTGAGCAAATATGTTACTCTTTTTGGACGTATGTATATCAAACATAGAACAAGACTACTCTGTGAGAACGTCTCTTCTATCTCTTGTGAGGACTTAGAAAAATGCCTTTTTTAAACATAAATCTGTAATTCCGAATAACCGTCTATTACGGCCATATAATGATGTTAATAGCCTTAATTTTACACCTTTAGTAGGATTATACTACAAAATCTCGCACCAAGAATGTATTGTGATATATTGAGCACATTTGCTGTTAAATCTATATTATAGTTCAATTAAACATTTCAATTGAGCTTTAGTTGCGTTGCCAGTTGCCGAAAATTGCATTCTTATGAAAACTGAAAATATATTAACCTCAATTACCACACTGTCATCTGCATTTACTGTATTAAATTTTACTTTTTGCCTATTTATATGATCAACCTGTAATAAAATTAAAAGATAGTTTCTATTGGTAATAGGGTCCTATTTTGGTTCTAATCATAGTAATCAATACGACTAGAATTAAAATATTTTTTGTATATTGAGAAGTTATAATTATTCTTAAAGCGAATTTAATCATAAAATGGATTTTTCAATGATATTTTTAAATAATATTCATTTTTACAGAACGCAAAACACACAAAAAATAAGTACATTTCATATGAAAATTTATATTATTCAAAATTTGCAATAAACACCATTAAAGCAACACCAGTCAGAAGCGCTGCTATTTCTTTAATTGATTGTCCCAATTTAGTTGATTCTTCTAGTAATTCCGGCAGGACACTCACTGTTGCAATGTAAATGAAACCACCTGCGGTAAATGGTAAAACCCATGGAGCAGTGTCACCTTCTGTCCCTACACCAACTAGAGCTAATGCATTTCCTGATAAAGCACCTACTGCTGTAACTAGTTGTAAGAGCATAGCTTTTCGACGAGAACATCCGGATTTTATCAAAATAGCAAAATCACCAATTTCATGCGGTACTTCATGTAAAAGTATAGTTATTGTAGTTACAAGACCAATACTGTTTCCGGCCAAAAAAGATGCTCCTATAGCAAGGCCATCTGTAAAGTTGTGAGCAAAGTCGGCTGCTAAATTTAGATAGCCGGATATTTCTACTTTTCCTTCATTATTTTTTGTGCTTTTCTCTAATTGCCTTTTACTTTTATTAAGTTTCTTGTCTCCATTTTCTTTTTTGTCTTCTTTAACTTTTTTACTAGAAGAGCCATGACTATGCCCATGACCTAAGCCATCACTTCCCTTTAGGATACGAACTAATTTTTCAACAGTCAGAAAGGCTATAATCCCACACAAGACCCAAAGACCAATTACAATGTCCTTACTGTGATCGTGAATGTGTGAGTGCGCACTTTCTGGCCTATGGCTACTTTCATGAGAATGTCCATGAGAATCATCGTGACTATGATGCGGATTTGTGGCATGTGGAATTAAGTGTAGAAATGCGTCACCCAAGAGACCACCAGATGCAAAAGCTAATAGCACTTTAAGCCGCGGTCTTTTTTCATTACTGTTGTCAAGAGGAATGACAAATAGAAGTAAGAAAGGAACAGCACTTATAAAAACTGTTGAAGCCATTGAATACAACCACACTTCACTCATATCTGTAAAAGAATTTAACAAAAATACAGTTATAATTTTAACACTCATATAGTTTAACACTTACCGACTTTAATCTCACTACCTCCTGTATGTTTATGAACGTATTCGTTATGCCCATGGTGATTAGCGTGGTGATCATCTTTGTGCTCGTGGCTATGCCCAATATTATTAAAATTTTCGTTCGCTTCTCTGGAGTATTTAAAACTTGGGTTTTCAAAACTGTGACTATGGCTAAGGGAAATTGTTGGCAATAAAAATATTATAAACAGAAAAAACACTACTTTCTTATAAAATGAAAATCTATTACGGACAACGTTAAATAAAAAACTGCGTTCCATCTTGCCGATAACCACAATGTATACAGTGTGGACACCAATGACAGTTAAAAAAGCGAAAATCAGCTGTTTCTTTTGTCTACACAATTTACAACTCAGCTGGAGTAAAAGAGAAAGCAACATTATTTTCCGTAAGAAAATAAAGCAGTGCGAAAAGCACAAAATATATATGCTTTTTCGTATGTGTATGCAAAAAAAGAAGTAAATAAATATAAAAATTATTATAGTAAAATTGAATTTGTTGTGTTTTTTTTAGATTGCATATAAAAAATTTGCTGTTTTATTTAATGATGAATGAATTTGCAACTAATAAAGGTAAGTAAAAAATGTGGAATAAAATTTAATATTATTTTTAACCAAAAACATTGTTTTTTATGTGCCACATCTGGAATCGTGAATCTTGTTTGCCGGGCTTGGATAAATATAATGAACTTATTTTCAATGAGTCCTAAATCAACAAACAACAAAGAAATTAAAAAACAGTTATTCACGAATATTTTATTTATAGAAGGCTGAAATAAAATAAATAATAACAAACATACATAAAAATATACATTAAACAATTTTAAAAAAACCTATTAGTTTCTAAGATTGCATTTTTATTTATAAGTAGAATTTTACAGAAATAAAGACGAAATTTAAACTATAACATTTTTTTCTTTAAATATTTCAAAGAATACCTGCGTTAGTATAAAATCTTAATACTGTTTTTTTATGTTAAGACTTATGAAAAGAATTTCAAATTTTTGAAATATATGTAATGAATGCAAAAAGATGTAAAACAAGTAGATAACATAAATCGAAATTAGTTTTACCACGAAATTAGGAAAGGCGAAGGATTTTTATAATTACAAACAAATAGAACAATGAATTTTTGATACAATAAATTGCAGTTTATAGAAAACATTTCAAACTTTCTAATAGTGGTTTTAATAAAGCATTCTGAACTATTTATAAGAAGCAAAACTATTTTAAATAAAATATCCTTTACAATTTGCGATCAATATTTCGGAATATCTTTAACAATTTTAATAAGATTTTTCAATAATTCTTGAAATACATATTGAAATATAAATCTACTTTTATTGTTATAAATTTAATAAAATATGCATACTTATTTTAAATGTGAAAATTTGACTTTAATTATATAAAAAAAATACACCACATTTCTTTCTTTTTTTCTTGTTTTTAAGTTTTATTAATACTTTTTAAATAATGCTTTTAAATTTGGCAATGGGCCATTAGTACTTTTGTATCTATCTTAGCTTCGTTTCTTTTATTCTAAACGTATATTTTTAAAAAAGAACTTAGTAAAACATTTATTTTGTAATTATAATTTAAGGCTATTTAACCATTGATGATGTTGCGTTGTCCTCGAAAGTTGCTGTCGGGCTATTGACTGTAGTAGTAGCCATTTAATTGAAAGAAGTGACTTTTTTTAAAATCTTCTAAAACGCCAGGCAAGGTTAAACAAAAGCCACGTCTTGCCGGTATTAAGGGAAAATCTGGCAAAGGATATTGATGTTCATTTGGCATTAATTGTTTGGCATTTTCGTTCGAATCTGCATTTAAAACAAAAGAAAGCAAAAAAATGAGTGTTTCTATGTTTGAACTAAATGTTAACATGTAATTAAATTACCTTGTCATTTGTTCTACAAACACCATTATCATTGCTAGCTATTGCAGAGCCATTGTTACCTGTATCAACTATTCTTAAAACTTGTGTTTGATGTTGTTATTTGTTGGAGTTAGGGCAAGTAGTTGTTGTTGATACGACATCATTAATAAACAATTTTTTTGATCTTGTACACGTTCATTCACTGTTTGAGAACTACCCTTACGAACACGTTCAATAAGACCCTTATAGAAAGTAGAGAATTGAACGCATTTTAACCCGTTGAAAAAATGCACAAAGCTCCTCGGAAATGAAAAAATTGATTTCTACCACTCTGAAGGATATTCTTATCCTATGCTCTAAAAATTGGGAAAGCTACAAAAAAAAAACTCCAAAAGATTTACCTACATAACTTTAAGGATAGAGGACAAACAAAATCAAGTAAAATGTTTCATATTCAAATTACTGGATATCTACAATGAAGTAATTACCTGAAGCAAACGCAAGTAAATCTGCATTTTGACGTACTATTATCATTTTAAACTTACAAAAGAGTGCTAAAGATTTGCTATTGTTGGTCATGTTGGCTTTTAACTAAAACAATTTTAGAGCCTTTAACTGTTGTTGTTGTCATACCGAGCCAACCGTTTATAGTTAAGGCTTTTCAGTTTTCGTTTTTGTTAATGGATGTCCACTGATTTAAATAGTACGTCTAAATGCTGACTTAATTACATTTACTCCAGATAAATGCTTGGTTTTATAGATCGACTTGAATTTGAAGTAGTTCATCTGTTTGTCGCGGTATTTTTTCTCATGGAGTTTTGCACTTCGTTGTATGTATTAATATGTACATATGCACTTACCTCGACATATACCGCGTCTTGTTGCAGGAAACATATTTATGAATTTTGTCTTCATCTTCCATTTTATGATGTGTTTCTTGATCCCTGAAAAACATTACATTATAATTATTTTTAAATCTTTTATAAGACATAATACCCACATTTTGCTTTTCTGCTACACTCCAAAATTTTACCTAAAAAGAAAACACTTTTTTAATAATTTAAAAGTATAAATATGATCATTATTTTACTCACTTTAATTCGTAAGCCACCTGCAAGAAATACCTGGAAAGAAAATTCAAAAATTATTGATAAAATACTTTAATTTTTAAAAAAATTTACAAACACAAATTTTTTACCTCTGAAAAATTTTATTTATTGCGCCAGAATGCAAAAATAAAGCAAAATAAAAAATTTTACAACTTAGCTCGAAAGAAAGAGATAGCTATATTATGTTAATATTTACTGTCTCGTGTATCCCTACTGAGTTGTAAAATTTGTTGTATGGTTGTTGTTATTTTTGTTGGTGTGTCCTCACTGTATACATTGTGCCGATAACTAATGTTATACACGTCACAAAACACACGTATAACACAATTAGTGTTGCCACAGAGAAATTATTCTCCTGTAAAAACTTATTGAGTGGCAAAAGTACTTTTAAAGGGTAGTATTTGCTATAAACAAAGACAAAAAATGTAGTTGAATATTGTTTAATTACATGTATTTGAAAAAGTTTGACACCTACAATTGTTCTTTTCTATAAAATTTCTTTAAATAGTTCAACAAATAAACAAAATTACCAAAATTAATTTTGAGCAAATTTCTTCCCAATTTGGCTACAACGGGTACACTTCTTTCAGTGTATGTACAGGTCACTGTACATGAGCCTTGTACTGTATTTTAACAAGGCAATTTCATAAGATAAAAGGCGAAGTATTAATTTCCCATTTGAGATTCAATTAGATGTATCGCAATAGCAACAAACTTAGATATTTATATTAATATTCGAAACAACTGTCAGCGATGATGTCATAACTATAAACAGCCATTAACGATGTTTTTATTTATTATAAAATGAAAAAAATCCAAAAACACGTTTATATATCAGCTGTTTATGTTTAAGGCAAAAAATTAAACTTCAATTAATATCCTTACTAATCAAAGACAGTGGAGTCTATAAAGGGCCAAATACAGTATCAATCAGATGGAAACGGCATTGTAGTAGAATTTGTGAAATGTTCATTTGTGCTTTTAGCATACACTAGTTAACGCAGTATTCAAGCACTAATTTTGTTGTACATTTTATGAAGCAACGAGGTAAATATGTACATATGTCGTTGTCGGATGAAACATTAATCGCAATTTTGGTTTTGTGTCTAAGAAAAGAAAACAAAAAAACGATAAACCTCCAACATCTCAACAATTTGCTTTCTCTTTTGAATTTCTTCCATTTTTTATGCCACTAAATTTCAGAAAATAAATGAAAATTGTTCGCACTCCGATGTTGTTGATGCCATAAAATTGCAAAAAAAAAATGAAAATCGATCAAACAACGCTATAAACTTGTAAATCAGCTATTTAAAGCACAAGAAAAATCTAAATTTTTTTATTTTGCTTCCAGCATCTAGTTAAACCTTTAATATAACCCAATAGCCATAAACAGCTATTCGAAACTAACCATATGAACTCAACCGTATTTGATAGCCATAACTGTTAACAGCTGGTCGAAACCAATTGTATGGGCAACGCTATATTTGATTAGTGACGACTTTTAACATAACGCCATAACCGTAACGTATTAAATTTTAAAAAGAGCGATTCTCTTTACAATTGTTTTTACAGCGGTTTTTGAAAAATAAAAGTTGACAACGCTAATTTAATTCTTAGGAATAACTCAAGAAAATATGATTTTGAGGACAGTTTTTTCATATTATAAAAATCATTGTAGATTTTATACAATTACATCCGATGTGGGCATTCCTGAAAATGTAACAACTGCTCTTAGGCCAAAGAAAAATAAAGCGAACAGAAGGGATCAGGTATTTTTTAAATGGCAATGTGTGAAATCAATTCTTAATACAATATTCTGCAGATAAATTACTTCGCTGACACAAAAACCGTTAGAACTATAGGAGGAAAAGGTGGAAGCGGTTGCATATCATTTTTGCAACTTTGGTGCAACGAACGTGCAGGCCCGGATGGTGGCGATGGGGGTAATGGTGGGCACATTATATTCGAAGCTTCGAAGGATGTAAGAAATCTAAACCATATTTCCACTAAGATTTTGGGAGAAGAAGGTCAGAGTGGTAGTTCTAAAGAATGTAATGGTAAAAATGCCAAGCACACCATTCTGAAAGTACCTGTGGGTACCGTAATACGTAATAAAAGTGGGCATATCATTGGAGATCTTGATCGGGAACATTTGATGTTTGTAGCAGCACGAGGTGGAGCTGGTGGAAAAGGAAATCGATTTTTTACAACAGAAAATGAAAACTCTCCAAAAGTTTGTGAACATGGGCCACCAGGAGAGGATATAACGTATATATTAGAAATGCGAATGTTGGCAGATATTGGACTTATAGGGTTTCCAAATGCAGGGAAAAGTACATTACTAAATGCGATTAGCCGTGCCCAATCCAAGGTAGCACCTTACGCCTTCACAACACTACATCCCCATATAGGAATGGTGGAATATTCCGACCATTTTCAGTTGGCCATCGCAGATTTACCTGGAATTATACCAGGTTCTCATCGCAATAGAGGTTTAGGACTACAATTTCTCAAACACGTCGAACGTTGTTCGGCCTTAGTCTATCTTTTGGATGCAAGTGCAGAATGCCCTTGGTTACATTATGATAACCTGGTATTTGAAACGACAAAATTCAATGAAATGCTGGCTAATTATCCTAAATTGGTAGTGGCAAACAAAATGGACGAGGTAAATGCTCAAAAAAATTTTATAGAATTACAAAAGCGAATTAACGAAAATGTTATCGGTATCAGTGCCAAAAATGGAACAAATTTGGAAAAGTTTCTTCGTAATATTAGACTTCTTTATGAAAAAAAAATATGAGTTTTGCTTTTTACTATTCCTTTAAATTTAATTTGTTTTAATTTTTTGTTTGGAAAAGTTTATATAAAGCGATCTATGTATACATATTTAGAGCTTATGTATATTTAAAGACACAATTGCAATTCGTAATAAACACGTGTTATAAAACACAAAAACCAAAAGAGCTTGGGATTAATTATCAATTCATTAAATTTTATTTTACCAATCTCCTTTTAGCACACATTCATCAAAAAATCTTTCTAAAAAAGTCGTACAATTTTAATTATATTTTCTGGATTTGGCGATCAAAACTATTTTTGTTTTGAATTTCGAATTTGTAAAAAATTTTGAAATGGAAAACAAACGTTTATATATATTATTATTGAATTACTGCTTATTCAAAAGGAATTTATTTACACTCAATAGAAGATTTTCTGAAATTTTTAGTTTAAGTTAAAAATGTTTAGCCTTTCGATAGAACAGTGCATAATTTACATGACTGAACTTTTATTCCTTGTTAACATATTGTTACGTTTTTACTTTAACAAAGACCTTAAATTAATGATTTCGTAGATCGCAAATAAATAAATTTATTTAGTTTAATTAAAAATTCTTAAATATGCACTGTTTACAGATATATATAAACAACACAATTACTAGACAGATCTTTCTACCTAAGGTTATGGCAACCCTATCTGTCACAATGAGCACACAGAGTTTGTACCAAACTCTTAAAGCTTGCGTTCAATTATGACTTCTTTTAGCCCGAGTTCACTTCTAACTAAATTCTTTCTGAGTTTCCACTAAGCTGAAATCACTAGTTAGTTCATATTAAACTGACTGATTATCTGCATTGATGTGCTGATCTCGAACCTTTCGTGATTTCAGGCATATGCAGTAGAAATTATTTATTTGCATTTCATCTAGTTGTTGTACAAGATTCTAATTGTAGGTAGCTACGTATTGTTTTCCCGCATCACTCTTCCATGGCAACTAGATTTCGAAGAACTAAAAGAAATATATTAAATTTGTGGAGGGTTTTTATATTTATTTTCAATTAGAAGCCTGTTAAGACAGAAACATATGCCCACGAAAAAAACTCATATATATATATATATATATATATATATATATATATATATATATATATATATATATATATATATATATATATATATATATATATATATATATATATATATATATATATATATATATATATATATATATATTATAAATTGATTAGTGATCTGTGATT
This sequence comes from Wohlfahrtia magnifica, assembly GCA_023159175.1. Classification (NCBI taxonomy): domain Eukaryota; kingdom Metazoa; phylum Arthropoda; class Insecta; order Diptera; family Sarcophagidae; genus Wohlfahrtia; species Wohlfahrtia magnifica. The sequence goes on from JAKWBJ010000177.1 coordinate 1,283,084, forward strand.
TAAAAAAATTTAAGTAATAAAACAACATATTGCAAGTAAAATATTAAAAGAACTTTTAACGGTTATTGTACGTTTCCACTATAAGTAAAATAACTTGTTTTGCGCAAAAATGCTTATGGTGTTTGTTTTGGAATTTTCGAAATTAATTTGACATTTATGTTATAAACAAATAAAGAAGCAAAAATAGCGTTGAACAAAAAATAAATAAATTATTATTATAATAAATGAGTCAAAAATATAAAACACCTCAAAGTTTCAACCAAGGCGAATTCAATACGGTGGCCCTAATTTACTACGTAAGCAACAGCTGATACATTCGCGTATGTCAAAAAACACAAACATTCTGTATATTGTTGACAAAAAATATTTTTGACGTTACGGCTTTTTGCTTACTACAGTGTTGCATTATATTGACTTACCGAAATTTTGTTTTACAGTGTTGTATTCGTTTTCAATTTAAGACCACGTTATTAAATTCGCATTGGCTTCAACTTCTTGCAATTTTCATTGTTCTTTATTTGGTGAAATTAAATAAGGTGAAGTTGTCTGTACAATAACTAATTTTCGTACGAAAACAACGGGCAATATTTTTTATACATTGTATGGTAAATATCAAAAAATTACCATATAAAATAAAACGTAAACAAAAATTGTATACAGTTAATACTTGTAAATTATAAATATTTTATTTTGTTGAAAATTTTAATTTTCAAATATATGTATATTTTTTGACGTGTTTTAATTATTTACATTAAATATTTAGACATACATATTTATAAATATATTCACCCCTATCATGAATAATTTTTCCCTCGAAATGTTTTCCCATTTCCCATAGTTGCAATCATGAATAATTTTCCTATGAAATGTTTTATGATTATTCAATGGGGAATGATAGCCCTGATCGTGAATAGTATTTTCCCTCGAAATTTGTTCACTTTTCCCATTGATTGTTGTTCACATCATTTCTGCTGGGGAGTTGCATTTATCTTTTAAGTATTTATTCCTTTTATTGGATGATTAAAGTTTTTAGATTCTTCGCCACTACCGGATATGACATTTATCCATCCTTACTTTGCTCTTCATGAATTCCACTTAGTTCATTGTTTTGTTGATTTTTAATTTTATTTGATAGAAGTTGATAGATGATAAATATACAATTTTATATAATATCATCGGGATAAATATACACTTTTATTTTATATTTCTATTCTTCTTGGCGTTTAAGCCATTTTTAAATTATTACTGTTTAGCCTTAGTTACCAATTTCTTTCCGCCCATCTTGCTGAAGGAAAGTTTGTTTTGTTTCTTCTTTTTTAATAATGATCATTTATGTGTAAGCATTTTACTTTTTAATTTTTAATACAACCTCACCTTATGTAATTTTCACCATGATAACAACCGAATATACAACTTTCTCGAATTTGTCAACCACCTAAAATTATATTTTTGGTTGTAAAAGCAATGCAATGTGCACAGACAAATTTCGATATGTTTTGTTGTATCGAGTTTTTCAAACATGAAAAATTAAAGGGAAAACAAGTATCAAAATAACTTGGTTTTGTGCAAAACCAGTTTTGTGGCCCAAAACATGTAATATATGAAAACGCACTATTAACTTAATACATCTTCGCCTAAAAATTGATGGCATTGAGCGACAATTTATAAACATGATAAAATTAAACAGCACGTTCTCTTTTGGGTGTGATATTTTAAATATATATTTTATTAATTTATGTGTTTTATATTATATTTAACAATAAAATAATTTTAAAAAGATTATTGTCACAAATTACATTTTATAGTAATATTTATATTTATGCATAATTTAATAATTTAATCTGAAATTGTTTAATTTTATTTACATTTTATATTAATTATTTAAAATAACACAAATTTCAGTGTCTAATTAAATTATCGTACATACATATATCATGTTTATTTTATATTTGTTTTAACGAAAAATACACATTCGAAATGCTGATTGAGAGTTAGTTGTTTTTTATCGCATTGTTGCCAAAAAGGTTTAATTTTTTAGTTTTCAACAAAACTCAGTAGTTTTGATTTCAAAAGCTTTAAATAAATCGATATTTTGTATAGCTTTTCCGATTTAAGCCAATCATATTCGAAAAAAATGAATTTCTTCAAAATTCACTACGCACCGTTATTTCGCATATTATAGAAATATAAATGGAATTATATTAAAACAGTGAACCTTATACAACATAGGGCTAGTATAACACCAACAGCCAAAAATCTAGAGTAAATGAGTAAGTTTTAGGTTGGTTCGTTTCAGTGGTCCACTTTTATTTCTGATTATAGAAACCATACCGAAATGATGCCTCTAATAAATATTTATAATAATTTCAATAGTTTAGATTTGTAGCACAAATTGAATAAAAAAAAATAATTCTTAATGATATATGATGACAAATTTTACAGCGTTTAACTCAAGGTGATTTTAATATTAAGCATTTCGACTTATTGACCGTTTGTTGTGCTCAATATTTTTCTAATTCATTTAAATTTTCTTAAATTATGTAATAAAAGATTACTAAATATACATATAACTTAACGTAATACACATAATTATATATACAGGCATTTCACATAACTCAATTATGTTCGAAAGTGGTTTCAATTCCGAAAGCACGTATTTTGACTTTTATTTACTAGCTAAAACAAAATCAAAACACAATAATTATACCAAAATGTCCTCCAAATTAGTGATTTCATTGCGAATAAAATTTTCGTTTTAAGTTTTCTTTGGAAACTAATTACGGAGTTAATTCCAAATTGAATTGTGTGACAGGCCTGTATATTATCACATACGATAACAAATTTGTTTGTCTACCTGAATATAAAGCACCATGTAATCGTTAATTATTGAAATTAAATATATTTACAAACGCAAAATACTGACCTGATTTTATATTAAATTATATAATATGCGTTAAAGCTCGCGAAAATTTACTAAGCAAAATAAAAATTAATAAATCGGACAATAAACAAAGTAGGGAATATTTTGAACTGTTATCGGATTGCCTATTTTGGTAGTCACTTGCCATTTTTAAATCACAAACGTGATTTGTCCCAATTCGGTAAATTATACGTTTTTGCGATTGCAAAAATGACCAAGTGAATTTAAATCGATTGTGGCTTAGTCGACCGGTTTTAAATCACAAAAAGTTTTTATGTAATTTTATCAAAAGCTATATTCAGAACAGTTCAGACAGAGAGTATACGGAGATATATGTACATATTTTAAAATAAATTTACAAAATAATAATTTACAATAACTTAAAAATACAAATTATTTTCATATGCATTTTACATATGTGAGGCAGTTTCTTATAGCCAATTTACATTAATTTTTAGAATAATAGGTATGTTCGAGATGCATAAAGTCACCTAAAAATTGTGCAGGTGAGAGAGCTCACGAGTAATATTATTTTTTCTTTTTGCCTTAAGTTAGACGAACTTATTACGACTGTTAACCGTCAATGTTTTGACAGCTCAATTGACATAACAAATTGGCACACAGATAAGAAACAAACACCAATAATTTAGCTTATGATACATATCGCTCATTCACTTCAATAGTGTCATAACTTAAACAAAATGATTTTTAAGTTCAGTATTCAAAAATATGCGCAATATGTTATTATCCATATTGTGAAAAAAGTTCTTTCCAATTCGTACAAAATTAAAACAATAACGAAGTATTTATTCCTATGTCAATGCTAAATAATAGGCAATTGAAAATTTAAAACAGCTCTCCTGAAAAATTTTGCTTTTTGAGTTATGACACTATTGAAGTAAATAACCGATATGTTCGCACAGAACTTCAAAATACTTTTTTACTGTATAAATTATAAAACAAAATTTTGCACTATAAAAGTATGTTGGGTCTGTAGTACTTCACTAAAAAGAATGACAATTTCAAGAATTTGTTTTATTTTTCAGATCTTATAATGACGATCGAAACAACGACTGTAAAGATTCAGCTCAATATTCCAATTAAAAAGACCGAATGTCATTGTACATATAAGACATTATGATACATGGATTGGGAACTTTTCAAGTGACAATAAAAATCATAATATGGAAAACGGAGGGCATTTTATTGATATTTGCATGGGAATATATAGGAAAATCTAAATACCATATCTCCAGAATCACTGAGCCGATCGTGCAAACTTCACATAAACCTTCTACAGACTGTCCCCAACGTACCCTAAAATTATGGTTGAAATCGGTCGTATCGTTTCTGCAGTTAGTGGTGACATTAAAGTGTACACTTATTTTTATATATATAGATATATATGTATTTCTTTGGCAATAGAACAGCTGATAGCAAATGGAATCAGTATAGCAAGCAGGCTTTGCTTTACTTGTTTACTTTTCTTTGTTATTATTTTTTGTTTGATTTTTTCTTGGGCCTGACAGCTGGTGATATTTTAGTTATTTATAGGATAATAAAAACAGAATTATGTACTTAAAATATGGGTGATGAATTAGAGCGAACCACGAAAAAATGTTTGCAAGCGAATAGCTTTATACATGAAATTAAAAAAAAGTATTTCGAATAGTGAACTAAAATTAACCACAAGCTTTTGTGAAAGTATTTTTGTATTTAAATATAAACAGATGATTGCTTGTATACTTGTGCAAGTTAGCTTCAAGAAAAATGCGGATTGTATTGTTAAAAAAAATAAATAAATAAATATATTAACTACTCTCTTAAAACTTATCTCATTTACCAAATTTTGGTGTACGAAAAACCTTTTTTATATTAATATCAGGTGAACGTCCAATTTATAGTAAAGATAAACCACTATTTAGGCAAGTTAGGACTAAAAAATGGGCTGATTTCATAAACGCAGTGTCTTTTCAGTGCGCAGCATTTGTCAAATTTGAGCATTGTTTTTATTTGTAATACTTTGTGATCGATAACATACATCGATCGATATGAAAAGTAAAAAACTCTATGAGATCTTAGTTTGACCATAGCTTGTAAGATTGGTGATTAAATAGGTTAATACTGCGTTCATGAAACCAGCATGATCAGCTTTTTTTATAAAAAAACATAAATTCAAAATAAATTACTTTAAAAATATTTTGGAAACAATAATAACAACTTTTTAATTTACTATTTTGGAATGTGTTTCATTTATGTTAAGGCGAATTCCACCAGATGACCTTATTTTGCTATATTAACAATAGATGATGCATAACTATATATCAATATGATTTTTCGACATTTTTTTTGACATTTTAATTTGAATATAATATTGAATAGGCGGGCAATGTTGCTGTAATAGGCTGAGTTCCAAACGTCATATGCAAAGCAACCGAACAATGTCATGCGTCCCTAAACGCAACCTTGCAAACATTTACACAGTCATCCATTCCTAAATGTATTGTAAAAGTTTAAATTTTGTCGATGCTTTTTGTTTACAATTTGAAAATTTTTTAAAATTGAAATAATAATAAACTTTTGAATGGAAACAGCAATTGCTTACAAAATGAGGATGATATTGCTCAAAAAAAAAAAAAAAAAAAAAAAAAATGGAAAGGTGCTGACTGCAGCAAAAACAATGTAGTTTGCTTTGTATCGATACAGTAGTAAAACACAAGTAGTATTTTGACGTTTGTGAATGCAGCCATACTCAAACATTTTCGGAATTTTTTTTTTGTGTTATTTGCAGCAAATATATTTGACACCAATCCTCATTTGTTTACTATAGTGTTTTATTATTTTGATACAACGTTATATAGTCCATTACAGTGTTGTATTCGTTTCCAAAGTAAGGCCACCTTGTTAAATTTGTCTTGATTTATATACATATACTGTGTTGTTTCTAATTATTTTACTATTTTGATACTCTAGAGTCAATATTTATGTCGCTTTTAAAAATTTGGTTTATTTGCTTATCGTCACTTTGATTTCGATTTACGTCGCTTCATGCGATTGTATTTCTTACTGAAATCCTACTCACATAAGAAGAATTAATTTAATTTGCGTGTAATTAGGGTAATTCCAATGTTACTCTGTTAGATAACTTATTCCGAGAATAGTTACGTATTAAAACATAAAATGGTTTGCGTTTTTGTTAAGTAATTCAAAACACTTAAGCAAAAAAATATATATACTAAAAATAAATTAGTTTAAAATTTAATTGGATGTTTTAAAACATTATTAATCTAACGGAAAATTTTTAGACAAGCAAGAATCTACATTATAAACTATTTGCAACAGAGACAGTATTGAAATAACACAATTCGCTGAAATTATCACAACATTACAATATGTATATGGTAAACAAGTTACAAAAGTAAGTAAAACAAATCCATATATAACAATTTTTCCCCTATTAGCGAAACAAATCGGGACCCTAGTGTTTTACTATAAGCTTACTTAAAAAATATACAACAGACAAAAACTAGCCTTTTATGAATTTAAAAAAGTCTTTCTTAAGATACATATATTAAACTCAACTTAACATGTAAAAGCAAGCACCTCTATAAAAATACATGAATGGTTGAAATTTAAAATTATATAGAACACTGAAATTTATGATTATCTTATATTTTCTAAACCATGCTGGGATTTAAAATTTGCGATATACTTGCATATGTGCCAAATGTAAAACCGCTAAGTCCAAAGATCAGAATGCAAAAATCTTTCCATAAAATCCAATTGTAGGCTCCAAAGCCAACGTTCCAAAATGTAATAATTTCAATAATGGGAGGAGCAATTAGTGCCAAGGCAGAACTGCTAATAGCGCCAACAAGAGAAATTATTGGTCCTAAATTTGGTATACACGCAGCCAATATAACTGAAATATAAACAGGTGTATTTGAAAAGAGTTAAACAAATTGAAAAGATTATTTCTTACAAGTGAATGTGACTAAAACTATGCGCAGAACAGTTGCAGCCAAATCCTTTCCACGAGGCGTTTCAAATTGCCTCTGTACAAATGGTTCAATAATGTTTACAGGAACATAGAACTGTAGGGAATATGATAGAAAAATAGCAAGAGCCATAGCTATGCGAACCATTTGAGAAAATCTAAAAGAATTGAGTGTTAAAAATAATAATATTGATATAAATATACGGAAGTTCCATTATAATATACATATACATACATGTCATCTTGAGGTAAATTTAAAGTAATGCTTCCCTTAACATCATCTCCATACTTAAGATATCCAAAAAATCCAACTGAAGTATATAAACATGCTACAATGACCATTGCTGTATTAAGAACACCTGTTGTTCCTCTAAAATCTTCAGGTGTCTTCATATTATTTTCTAAGGGTAATATGACCCCAATTCCTTCAAAAGCATATATGGCTGTTCCAAAGTACAAAGGTAGTGTGGCCCAAGATGCAATCGGTTTTACTGTATTCGATGGTGGTAAATCATGAAGCATGTAGAAAAAAGTTATTGCCAATCCTGCCACTGTTAATATTGCAGCGAACAATGAAACGGGTGTTAAATATTTGAGATTTTTAACTAAATTTAGAATTATCATCGGAATAAGCATTAACATTAAATAAACGTGCACATCCAGTTTGATAAAATAATGGTCAACCACTTCTTTAACATTAAGAGCCACAAATAGAAAATAAACACAACAAAAGCCCATTTGTGTAATGAAAAGGAATGTTGTAATTATTTGTCTAGAAAAGAAAAAATATTTTAATGAATTTTTTTTAAAGAAAGAGTAACAGAACTAAATCAAAAAGTATATGTACCACCCTTTCTATGTCAATCTTATTATGTAGATACATATTTTTAAACATAATTATATACTCTACTGCTGTAAATTAATTCTCTTAATATAAAATTATTCTATGTTTCGATTCAAAATTGTCTCCGTTTGGTAAATTTGGTATTCTGAGTTTTAATTCAGCAGTTTCTTTTCATTGTTTGTATTGTATGGCTTAAGTGTCAAGTCTAGTACCTTCAAATAATGCTCCCGTCGGCGGGCTCCTTTTGGGCCAGGCTCCGATGATTTCATTAATTGTTTGTTCCATAAAGGCTAACATACTAAGGGCTATTCAACACTTTTAAGGTCAAGGTGGTAGGTAGCTGTGCCGAGGACCTGTATGTCCAGTTAAGTGGATAAAGACAACTGTTGCTAACAGCTCCTCTCCGGGGCCAGGGCACGGACCGGTTGTAACTTGTTGCCTAGTCCACGTACGCAGTCACTGCGTGGATGGTCCATCGCTTTAAGGTTTACTCGTGGGATCAGAATGGACAAAAGAATTAACTGAACTAAATTTGAATGATATTGGTATTGTTCACGGACTGGCAATGGATGAGGATAATGCTGGCTCTTCTGAATCTGAGTCTTGCTACCCAGCAGGCCCAGCTTCAAAGGAGCTAGAAGAGGAGCTGTTGGTGCCTGGAGACTCCACCCCTCTGGGGTGCACAAGCGCCACGCAGGGGATTGATGATCTGTCCTTGAGTACGGACGACCTGCTGGATGACACTGTCATTTCAACTCAAGCGTCGGTAACTAGTACGGATTGTCAGAGCATGGTGGTGCAGGCCTCGAGTGATGGTACTTTGGAGCCCTCAACAGCTTCGTCTTCGAAGCCCTTGGTTCGGCAGAACGCCCTGTCAGGTGTTCATGGTCGAACAAAGGAAGAGAAGGCCAGGAATGGGACATTATTGTCTCTCGCCTTCCTTGAAAAGATGGCCATCAAGTATGAAGCAAACTTGACAAGGAAGGAACGGTTGCTCATCAGGAAACACAGACAAAGTGTGTCCAAGTACGAGAGAATTTACGGCCCTACGTCTGTGCTCCTGGCAGCTTCCTTTCCAGTTAAATTTGTGGTGGCAAAGGGAGCAGCCATGAATTCATCTTCTTTCAAGAAGGTGAAGGCTGCCCCGGCCCCCACTACAACTGCCAAAGATGTGGAAGCCAAAATAGTCAGCGAGGACAGAATGGACGGCAAGAAGGCTAAGGACTTGTCGGTGCTCAAGGCTTCGGCACGAGCTTCCGCCAAGCCCGAAACTAAGAAAGTGGTAAGAAAGCTGTTGTAATGACATCGGGCTCCTCGAGCATTCCTCGTAGCGAGAATGTCAAGAAGGTTAGATCCGATGATGAACAGCGGCAAATATCAAAGAAGGCGAAGAAATCTAACAGCCTGGATTCTGTCAATCAGTTGCTGTCATTAACAGGGATGATACAGATGGGAGGATCACTCCTGATCTCTGGAAGCAGATTGAGAGAAGGCTGCTGGAAGAAATCGCCAATCATGGAAAAGGCAGTCAGAATGAAATGTCTTTTCTTGGCGCAGACTGGTCCAAAGGCGTCAAAATTGTGAACTGCGGTAACAGGAAATCAGTTGATTTCCTGCGTGCTGCAGTTGGCAAGTGTGTGTTTAGTCTGTCATCGTTTTTGCTGAAAAAGATGGAGAGAGTGATAGATTTGCACTTGAGGAGTAGGACAGATAGAAGGACCTTCAGTGGGTCTCAACATGCTTACCTTAGGGGTAGGACTGTTGGGACTGCTCTACACGAGGTCGTCGGCTACATTGAGATGGGATTTTTACCCTTGCTGCCTTTCTGGATATTGAGGGTGCCTTCAACAATGTTGAGAGTGGGGCGATTAGGGAGGCACTGGTTGAAATTGGAGTCCATGATTTCCTTGTGGAGTGGATAATCGACGTACTTAGGGGTAAGGATTGTCCGCTTGGTGAGGTACGCCTTGAAAGACTAGTTTCTCGTGGTACTCCTCAAGGAGGTGTACTTTCGCCGCTACACTGGAATCTTGTTGTGAATGGCGTCCTTAAAAGTTTGATGAGGAAGGCAGGAAGGTGGTTTGCTACGTGGATGATATCTAATGATTCTTGTGTCGGGGATGTTGCTCCCGACTGTTGATGAGATTATGCAGTCGGCGCTTGGCAAGCTATCTTCCTGGGCGTCCGCCAGGAATCTTAGCATCAATCCATCGAAGACTGAGTTAGTTCTCTTTTTCAGGAAATATAAATTGGAAAAGTTTGAGCTACCTAGATTGAATGATATTGTGCTAAGACTGTCTAAGGGGGCCAAGTACTTAGGAGTTTTCTTGGATAGGAAACTTAATCGGAGGGAGAATACCCTTCTGAGAATGAATAAGCGCTTTAAGGCCTCCTATACGTTTAGAAGTGCCATTGGTAGGAGATGGGGTCTTCGCCCGGCGATGATGAAGTGGATCTATGACTCCATAGTCATACCTGTTCTCACCTATGGCTATATGGTGGACAGCCCTGGAAAATGCCAGTCGGAGGAGGCTTCTAAATAAGGTACATAGGTGTGTTGCTTTGGGCAGATCTGGTGGCTTTAGGAGTACTTCTCTCCTCAGGCAGCACTGGACATTATCCTGGCCTGCCCTCCCTCGAGGTTATGATGAAGGGAAGGGCTGGTAGGAGTTTCTTGAGGATTTTTGAAGGGGGCCTGACCAAGGCTCTGGGTTATGGACACTCTGCCATTTTGGGGGGGGGGACTTGACTGGAATGCGGACAGTCAGGCGGCTATTAAGGCGCTGACTGGTCGCCATGTCGGCTCAAGGCTGGTTGCATTGTGCAGGAGTACCCTTGCGTCACTCCTGGAAGTGTGCAGCGTTAAACTGTGCTGGGTGTTTCGGAGCATGCTGGCGTAAGGGGTAACGAGATTGCAGATAAACTGGCAAGAGCAGGCGCGGCTTGTGGTGTAGAACAGGCAGATGCATCGCTGAAACCACCGCTTGGTTTATTTGGGGGCTTAATTGATAACGAGGCTCGTCGTAGAGTGGAGGTGTCGTGAAGCAGAGGAGAATGTAGGGTCTCCAGGCTGTTGTGGCCGTGACCTGACCGCTCTAGGACGGAATGGGTTCTCAATCTGAGGAGGGAATCTCTTGGAATTCTCATAGGCTTTGTGACTGAGATTTGGGAAGCAGGCTCCCCTATTTTCTGCCGAGTTTGCGCCGATACAGGGGAGCCGGAGACTGTGGAACACATCCTCTGTCACTGCGCGGCTCTTTATGGGCGCAGGCTCAAGTTGTTTGGCCGGGGCTCTTTCGATGGCCTTGGTGACATTGCTTCGGCTAGGATATGAGACCTGGAGGGCTTTCTATCAGGTCTCAGCTGGCTCCTTAGGTGATGCCAGGTCCTCTTTGGGCATCCGTCTCTTTTTCTGTATGCCACTTCTGACCCTCTTCTTCTTTTATTTCCTTCTCAGTCCTTCCTCTCTATTTGCTTTCTAATTCTTCTCTTCATTCTTCTTCTTATCCGTTAAAAGGTTCTTTCCACAATGGACCACTGTGGTCTCTGGGTGGGGCACTTTCGGTACCGCCTTTCTTACCTACCTACCTACCTTGTATTCAGCATTACATTGAAACTATATTTTTCTAAGTTGTTAAAGTAGTGACGGAAACTCTTTCGTTTTTATATTTTAGTCCAAAATCTATTACTTGGCTAATTTTTTTTTATTATATTATTTATTTTCTTTAAATTCTAAATTAAAATATTCGAAATGTAAAAAAGAAATCACAATCAAAAATTGAGTGTTTTCTTATTGAACCCCTTTGTGTATCACTACATTTTGAGTTTTTATTGCAATTTGTTTTTTTTCTGTTTCTATTTCTATCATAAATGCAACTATTAATGCAGCAGACTAAAGCAATGCAGGAGTAACTCTACTTGCTATCCACTGCATTGCACTCAAATTTTTGCTACTTTGAATAATATCAACAATGAGTGCGTATTTGTGTTTTGAATGAATCGAGTTTTTTATTAACTCAATCATTGCGAGTATTTTCATACAAATGTGTGATATATATTGAATCAAGTGAGTAAACAATTTGTTTATATTAAAAAAAAATACAAAATCATTTCGTTGAGTGGAGCGACTCGAGTAATACCTAATTCACACCAGGACTCAAAATCTTGACTTTAAGGCATGCCTTTTTTTTGGGTTACAAAAAAGGCATGTTTTCTGTTTTCAAAAACTTCTTTGCATTCTCATTTACGTTTATTTTTGTTTTTATAGTTAAAAAATCAACTCGGCAAGCCTCAAATTATGATGTGCATTTACATCATTGATTTTTAGAAGCAGACTTAAAAGAGAATTTAAAAAAAGCATTTCTTTGAGTCATCGTGTAAATTGGGGGTAATTAGAGAAATTTTGATTATATGACAAAATAAAAAACATATTCAGGGGTGTTACAGAAACCAAGTAAGAATTGTTATTTATCAGACTTGAAAATCGATTCTGATATGAATTGGTGTCACAAAAGCGCGTTGGTTTTGCCTTGTTACGAACATAAATAAAATCAATCTTCAAAACAGCTGTCAAGGTTTTGTTTGCATTTTGTTGGTTATGTTTACATTTTATTGGTTTATAATTTAGTAGTTTAACGAATTTAAAGTGGTTGAGGCTGTGGTAACGTTTTTATGAATGGATGTTGTGGATGTAAAAAAAAACAAGAGATTTTAAGTTATTACTGATATCGAAATTTATTTATTTTATTCTTACTTAATTGTATTACTCGTAATTACTTTCACTTTACAAATAATAATAAGCCGCCTAAAGGATAAGCAGCAACTGATCGGTTTATTTCTGACGAAAAACGATAAAAAGCAGATTTCATAACACCATTTTCTCATTTTAACATGAAATCGATAATATTGGATTCCAATATTTAATCGATTACAATTCTAATTTTGACAACAAACAGATCTAAAACACCATTGATTATACACTTTTTATATCGATAGTCGTAAAAATAAAATATTCAAGCATTTCAAATGGAAAACAGTGAGGTAAATCATGTGGCTATATGCAAAAATAAAGAACGTACATCTGCTCGTGTTAATCCCCAGTACCGTGATTTCATTTCCAATATATATCTAAATCATTTGGCATATGCGCACTTAATGTTGAAGGTCTACCAAGCATACTTGCCAAAACTCTTCAACTGTCTTATCGCTTCTTTTTTTGCTCAGAATTCTACTTTTTATAAAGTTAAACTATACCAAATTAACTGACTTAAACTACACAATAGCTGCATTTATATTTAATGTATCGTCACATGAAATACAAAAAGCCCTAAATTACAAAAAATCCGAAATCGTCTTTTAGATTAAAGAAGGCGACTCTAATCCACTCTTAGCCTATTACAATTTCATTGTATAATTTAATGATTTTCTTTCTGTTATTACAATGTTTAAAAAACTTTGAAATGTATGTAGTATATATATTATCTCCAAATAAATTATTAGAAAACATCAAGTACGTTCATTCGATTGCACTCGATTTGAAATACATAAACATTTTCATTACTTATATCATTCTACACTTTCTACTCGAATGTTTTTTACTTCATTAGAATTTTTTGTCAAACACTAATTTATATACAGTTAGTGTCATTAATATTCGGTTTTATTAAAGAGATATGTTTAACTGATTCGTCTTAAGCTAAATGTATATCTTTTTTAACATTTTTTTCTTTTCATTAATAGTTTATTTAGACACTTAAAAGTTCACATTTGTATTTAGAAAAAAAGAATAACTATATAACAAAAAAAAAAAAAAAAACAAAAAAATAAATAAATAAATACATAAATTAATTCAGGTGGCATAAAATATTGCGCGTCAATAATATTTGGTTTTCTTTCAAAAGTAACAAATAATACATTAGAAAAATGGTTTTATATAAAATTCAGTATTTTGTTGGATAACCCTTTTGTTTTATAACTTCACTTAGACGGTTTGACATGTTTTTTACTATTTTAGCTGTATAAGCTGCGGGAATACGATCCCATTCTTCTTGAAGCCGCAATTTCAAGTCTTCAATGGATGTTATTTTGTAGTTGCGGATTCGCCGGTCCAGCTCATCCCATAAATTCTCAATCGGATTGAGGTCTTGGGATTGTGCAGGTGGATGGAGAACTTTATGGCAGTTATAGAGCAACCATTCTAGAATTAAACTCGACTTGTGCTTTGGGTCGTTATTTTGGTAGAATTTAAAAGAATCTAAAACGCTCAGCTTATTTGCACGTTCTTTCAAATTTAATTTTATTCAAATATGATTCCTTATTCATAATTCGACTGATAAAAACTAATTTTCCCGTCCCTTTAGCTCCCATACAACCCCACACCATAACATGTCCATTTCCATGTTTTACGGTTGGTTTTAAATTTTGTGGTTGTAGATCCTGATTTGGCTTCCGCCACACCATTGCACGCCCATCGGATCCAAATACGTTATACTTGCTCTCGTCCGTAACGTCATCCCACCAAGTTTCAGGCTTCTTAATGTACTCCCTGGAAAAGCTCAAACAAGCTTTTCGGTTGAGTAAATTAACCAATGGCTTACGACGTGCTACTCGGCCATGAAAACCTTTTTTTCTTATGGTTCTTCGTATAGTAGATGCAAATATTTTCTTTTTAAACTCACTGAGCACCTCTGTGGCTAATTTGGGAGCACTTAAGCGTGGGTTAGATTTTATTTTTCGCACAATTGAACTTTCTTCCCACTCGGTCAATTTTTTTGGCTGACCTGTCTGCTTTATGAAGTGTATTCTTCCTTCATTTTTGTGCCTTCTGACAATGTCCCCAACTGTATTTGGTTTCATATTCAGAGTTTCAGCAATCTCTTTGTACTTTTTACCTTTTTCATAATAGAAAATAACAAGTTTTCGCTGTTCTAAAGGAGTGTTTTTCCTTTGCGCCCCATTTGTATAATTTGCAGTGATGTAGAATTTTGGACAGACAAGAAAGGAGGTGTTATGCACTTTTATTAAAACGTATCTCTATATTGCTGGATAAGTAGCTGAATAACATGTTTTTTTGGAAATAGCATATAAATAGGGGAAAAAACGAATATTAATGGCGCTTAGTAAACAGGGTTAACAAACTTTGATCGATTTATCACGGTTGCAGGGTTACCATAGAGCCATTTTTTTCCATATATTTGAATATTCATACTGACAACATTTATTTAAGTTTTTGCTATTCTTCTGATTACCTATCCATTTTGCTAATGCCAGGGTGTTATTATCGATAAACTTAAAAACCGAATATTAATGACACTAACTGTATTTTATTTTATTTTGTTTACACAAATATCTACCTACTGTTTGATAGAAGAGATACCATATTCAATAACAAAAACAAAATCGTATAAGTACCGTTATATACCTATATATAATACACATTCATACATACATAAACAAAATCGTATAAATACCGTTATATACCTATATATAATACACATACATACATACAAACCTTGCCAAATTTCCATATCGTCTTAAAGGAGCAGGCCCTGTTTCGAAAGACCAATATCCGACATCTGAGAAGTTGAGAGATGGATGCTGTAACCTTCGACATAACTCATGAGAACAGCGTACTAACATGTGCATACAATGAGTACATATTGCTCCCATTATTAAGGTGCCAAAAAGTCCCACATATAATCCGGCGTTTTTGAAAGCATCTGGCATAGCTAAAATTCCTGTTCCAATGTTACCTTTTAATAAATGTATCATTGTATCCAGATTGGAAGTTGGGTGAGCCAAAGTTCGATGTAGGGATGGGTTGTATTCGTTTTTGTTTTCTGTTTCCGTACATTCTCCTGAAAAGAGCTATGTATATAATCTTTTTTAACTACATAATTTATTTTTAATTACCAATATATTCTTCACTTTGAACACTGACTAACATATTGTCGGGCGAGTTTCGAACATCTGGTCGCGGTATGGTACGCCCATCAATTTCCAAACGATTAGTTTGTAGCAAAGGTTGTGTTTCAGTCATCTTTCCTTTCGACTATAAATTTTATCATAAAAAAACAAATACTTTTACAAGGATTAATTCTAATTTTGCCTAATTTGAGTCTGTTTAAATGAGTATTGATTATCGGATAAAATATACAAATTTATTAACCGTTTAATACATATAAGTAACGGACAAAATTGTTCACTTAAAAGTTTCTTTATTAATTGAAATTTTGTAACAAACTAAAAACTATAAACATTATTTTTATTCTGAACTAAAAGGAGCAAAACGTGATTCTCATATTACAACATAAATGCAATTATGGAGGTTGTGATTCCCACAAAAGAGTACTGATGTTTGCATCTTAAGTTTTTGTGGGAAAGCAATTAAAAGAATGTTAAAAGAATAAAGTAAACAATGGTATCATGTACACACATATATGACTATACAAATCAGTGGTCCCAAAACGTCTGTCTCAATCTTAGAACAGATTATAAAAGTCTCTATAAATGTGAGTAAAAGATAAATTTAATATTTTGTTTGGTTTAAAACTTTATTCAGTCTACATGATATCGAATTTTAAAAATTCTGTTTAACCCGCAGTTATCTTCATCTTTTCTTTCTGCATAACACGTCACAAGATTTATTCCATTCCTGATGTTCGTCACACAATTTGATGACCTTGTATACCACATTTACAGAGCCTATCTGAAAATATAACTTGTTTCCGAAATTCTGTAGGCTTTTTTGTATAATTAAGAGCAAATTCAATGGATTGTCTTCAATTTATAGCATTTAGATTAGTTGAGAGTGAAGTGAGTTATAATGGAACAGAGATTATAGAAGCTCGGACCTGATATGTCCCAGACTAGATTATTTGAGAACGGAATGGGTCCAGAACCTGGGTAGAGAGCCCCTTAGAATTTCTTCTTAGTGTTTTGCGTCTTCAGGTTTCCATTCAGGTTTTGCATCGGGTATCAGTTGACTGGTGAGATGACTACTGGTGTAGGGTTAGTTACTAGGGATTACTTTTCAAACATCTATTATCTCTACTTTTTCCATTCTTTCTTTTTCGTGTTTCCTTTCATTCTTTTCTATGGGTAGGATATACGAGTACACCACCTATACAACCTAAAGCTGCTGTATCAAAAACACAAGACTTTTTGGTTACTTTAGTGACGTGTTAACAGACATATATATTCTTTTATTAAAAAAAAGAAAATATAGAGTTAGGACTTTCTATGTTTTTTAAACTCAAAAATAATAAGAAATAAAAAACTTAATACATTAAAAAAATTTGATTTTAATTACGTATTTATGTATGTTAGTGATTCATATCACTAATGAACATTTCTAATATGAAGGCAGGTTTTATTGACAATGTGTTTATGTATATTTCTCTTAAATAAATTGTATATTTTATACTCTGAATAATACTTGTTTTTGGGAAATTTCCTCTATTTTTAATATATGCCTTTTGAGATGAATAATATATATATCTGTATTCATAAAGACGATAAGAAAAATATTAAATATATACTTCTGTATATAAATATTACAATTATTCTAAAAAACAATAATAAAAACTTACTGTAAATTAAAAAAATATAAAAAATCACCAAATAAAATCCAAATTATAAAAAAAGATATTCTGCAACACGAACAAAAATAGTCAATTTTTAAACCTATAAACAAAATATAAAAATTAAAACATTATTTTTCTTTGTTAAAGATAAGGTACAATAATTCAAGTACATAAACATCTGAATGAAATTAAGTTTTTAATTAATTATGTGTTTTGGTTTGCTATTCCATAGAGTTAGGAAGTCTAAACGAAAAACTATTCTTGATCTATGACATTATACCATTTAGTGTCCATACATACCTGTTGAAGATTCGTTAATGGTGTTAAGTCCTCCATTTAACTTGTAGAACTTTTGTTTTAATTTTTAAAATTTCTTAAATTTATTGTTAAATATCTATTTTGTAATTACACATACATATATCTGTACGTTGAATTTTATATGTATGTGTTATAATAATAAGCGAGAATATTTTAATCAATAACTCTTGGCTCACAGTAATCACATTCTAAATTAACAATTGTTACTGACATTCATAATTTTATACATATGCAGTGTGTAAAATTTTTATCAAACTATTCTTTTAAAACATAATTTTTTTTATCTACAATAATAATTTGGCCTTTGTATTTTTCCAATAAATAAAATATCTTTGTTTACAGTGGAATTTTTCCCCCTAGTTTTCTAATTCGACTACCCGACGCGTCAAGCAGACAAATCAAAAAGTAATTTTAAAAACGGGGAAATGTTAATAAAAAAGCGTTTTTACGTATTGCAGGCTATAGCATAGACGTTGCCACGTTTTTCAAATTGGTTTGTAATAACTTTGTTCATAATCGTTGCAACTGTATGTACGATCTCAATACACCATTTCTTGTTCACTTTTATATATTATTCGGGGGTTACACGTTCAATTTTTGTCTTTCAATTTTTAATACACTCACATTTTCAAAAATTGATACCATTACCAGTTTTGCTTTCAATCGCGTATTTAATTTTCGTTCAAGAAAACAGTATGAACTATTTATAGTTATTTTCTCGGCCTACACATTTTAAAAGAAACTGCTTTCAAGTTGCGTGCAGCCTACGTCACAGCCATCAATTTTAATAAATTTTGACAAGCATCACATACATACATATACGTATGTGAAATAATTTCAAGAAAAACTTGAACGTGTACCCGCAGGGATACCCATGAAATTGACACGAAAATTCTTTCTTGAAAATTGCAATACAATCACAATGTCTAACCAACACATTCAAATGTGCGTATGTACATTGTTATTCTTGGTAACTCTAAAGGGTATTTTTGGCGTTAGGGTAAAGCTCATTGGTTGAGAGAAATCCCCTTGTTCTAGCTGGGATGTTGCGGGAATTGTTTATTTATGTATATATATTTGCTTTATACCCCAGGACTCATTACATGGATGGCATATGGAAAGTGGGCTCTATGACCGTAGACTCTTATAGATAAAATTTTTGGAGTTCAGAAATTTACCTTTAAGCAATTTGCTACAAAGCGGCAGGGCAAGATTACACCATTTCTGGAATCAATTAAACCGATAGATTTGGGTATGAGATATGGTACCATTGTAAAAATTGTGGCCTTGACATTATGAATCATTAAAAATATTAACTTTTGGTTGAAAAATATAAAATAAAAACAAAAACTATTTTAGGTCTGTTCATTAACTCCAAAAAATTGCAACGAAAGAGCATCAGAAGCGAGTAAGAAATTGAGACACAAAAAAATTCTTGTAAATTCTTGCTGGTAAAATTTTTAATTGCATGAATTATTCAAACAGCTTTTTGTGTTTATGTTTACAAATCAAGTTTTCTAAAAAAAAAAATTGCAAATTAAAATTTTTGAAATTTAAGAAATTGTAAGTAAAATTGAATTTTTAAAGCGATAAAATGTATAAAAAACAATGTAACCAACTTATGTATGATCAACAGCACCAAAAGAAGATGTCTAAAGATATTGAAATAAATGACGCGTAATGTAGTACATCAGGATTATAGGATGTTGCAGCAAATAGAGGTAATTTCTATAAATTAAAATACTATAATAATAATAAATAATAAAATACTATAATAATAATATGTAAAAGAAATTAATAACTAATAAGTTTTAATAGGTTTGACAGTAAGTACTTGCAATTTAAGCAACAGTAAACTCCTGGAGAGTCTTTGGTATTTTTTTATCCATCGAGTGATAACGATGCTGAAATGGTTGAATACTTGTGTGAGCTCGACAAACGTTGGCTACGACATAATGAAAGCATGCAAAATATCCTTCGAAAAATAATCTATAAACCTTTGGCTGGTAAAGTGTTCATTTACTTTTGTGCATTTTTGAGAAATTTTTTTCTTTTGTGATCCTTTTTAGGCAGTTTCACTATAATAGATTGTTTACATACAATTGAAAAGGTTTAGTTTATTTATGCTAGTATTTGTTCGAGTAAACTTATCGGTTGGGGTTCCGCTTTAAAGCTTTTAGTTGGTAATTCACCGCACAACGGAATCTTACCAACTTTTAATGACTGTATGGCAGCCATGATCTTTAGAGTACTTAGGGGATCTATGTAAATGTCATTGCGTTATCTGGTTCTTGAATTTATTTTGCATAAATAAGGAAAAGAAAATTACTTTTTCTCCTTTATTTAATATAAACGAAAATATTTCTGTTTTAAATAAATTGAATAAAGTATTTTTTCTTTATAAGATATCCTAAGTAACATAACTTTTATTTCAATAATTCATTTATTACATTACAAAATATGACTTAGAATAATATTTTAACATAGCGATTACAAAAAGTATGTTTTTCACAAAGTCAGAAAGTAAAGAAGAGAGTTAAGAAATTTTATCACATGTCATTTTTGCGAATTTCTTTCGTGTTTCCAATAAACTTCCTTGTCGAAATAAAATATTTAAAAAGTTCTTTTATGTTATTACTTTATTTTACTGATTACTTAGTTCTAACAAAAATTAAACATTTATTTCATCAATGGTAGATTGTAATACTTGCAATGTACGTTCTAAACTATCTATTGATTCTTTAATGAGTTGAGATGATTGAGTGCTCTTATATTGTTCTCCATTTTCATAGTTTTGACAAACATTTTTAAGTTTGCTTATAGAATGATTAATATCACTTATATGTGTTTTGACTTCAATTTTATAATTCATTTCTTTGGTTGATAGTTTAGTAGTTGCGTGTTGGATGGGTTTAGAGGTAGAGGTATCTGCCTTTATAATCGTGTCCTTTAAAGCACTTATATTAAGATTAATACGACTTGAATTATTTGAATTGGTGACACTCTCGTTTAAACTATTATCAAATTGTTCCCATTCTATGTCAAAACAATCAAAAACATTATTTGTGTTTAAAATTTCCTTTTCTCGCACACTTTCAAGCCAAACTTTTAGTCTCCCGATAGGCCATTCAGCTTTCATTCCTTTGCTTTTATCAATAATCAATATTTTTGTGTGAAATATTCCAAATTCATCGATAACTTGTGATTGTTTAAATTCATAAAATAAATTATGATTGCGGCAATGTTGTGTGGCTTCTTTTACCTGAAAAATTATTTAATGTTTTAAATTAAGTTGAATAAATGCGATCTTACGATATAAATTGTGTTTTGATTAACCAATAATTCATTTGTATTGATACAACACAAAAGTAATTAAAACATTTTTGTTTTATAAAAGTAAACAATACAGTATATTATTTAAACAAGATAATGAAAGCTGTATTTTAACATTATTTAAAAAAAATCGACAAATTCATGTATGGTGCTTACTCCTATTTCCTACATTATTTATTATTATATTATTATGCCTTCGAAATTATCCCATAAATGCAATAAAAGATGAATGGTTGGCCGAAAATTAACAATTCTATATCGTCACCTAAAATCCGAAAGGCCGTAAACGAAAAAAATTCAAAATCCACTTTTTGATTGATTTTGATATAATTAGCCAAAATTACATCATAATTAATTAAAAAGTCGATTTTCATTTTTTTATCGCTTACGGCCTTTTGGACTTTAGGTGACGATATAGAATTGTTAATTTTCGGCCAACCATTCATCTTTTATTGCATTTATGGGATAATTTCGATTATAAATTTTATAATTTTTGATCTGGTTCTCCAAATGTGCCTATAGATGCGCTATTACATTAATGTCTGACGATTGTGGTAACATTTCGAACACTAGCCACATTTGTACAGTATGACCCCTAGTGCTTGGATTCGTTATCCTGGACACTCGGACACTCAGACAAAACTCAAGCAATAAAAGAGCAGTCTCTTGAATCAAACTTGACATATAAAGACTAATTAATTCATTTTAAGTTGTTATAATGAAAAGCTCTTATAATAGATTTTTAAAACTCAGACTAAAATTCTGATTTTTTTGTTAATAAAAATACATTACTTACCATCAGTTGAACTTTGTGCAAACTTCCTTGACTAGGCTGTTGCATTATATTATTTATTTCCTCAATCAACTTCGACTTGTCAGTTATAGCCAATTTTCCTGTGGTGTCATTTGATTCTAACGTATTTAAGTTTTTAGATTTTTGCTCTATTGCTTTTCTTTCAGATTCCAAAATTTCTTTATTGCATTTAAGCACTAATTGTTCCAATTCCATTTTATCCATTCGTTCTTTGAAACTACGTTCATGCTCAATGCGAACATTTTCAATCCGTGATAAAGCTATTCTTTTTTCTTCCTCTAATTCAATACGCAGTTTTTCTTCTTGGGTTTCAAGTACTTCTTGATATGCTTGAAAAAAATCGGCCAACTATAAATTTTTTTTTTTAATTTGTTTAGTAAAATTAATTTTAGATGAATGTAAATACCTTCTTTTGCTTATCTTTTTTTAGACAAAAAGGATTAGAAACACGAAAGAAATGAGAACCTCCAATTACTAAGCGATCACCATGATACATTTGTTTTTTAGTCTCAACTAGTTCCCCATTTAGATAGGTTTCAAAATCTGAATTCTCAGGTGTTACAAATAATTTTCCATTTAAATTTTCAATTGAACTTTAATAAGAATATTGTTATATATAAATTAATTTAAAATACACTACAATTTTTACCAGTGATTGTGAGCTATAAGTGGTCCATTAAGAATTATGTCTGGATTCGATCCACCTAACGTAGATCTCGTTCGTCCAATTTTTACACAACCTGGAGGTAATATGTAAAATAAGGTTTCGGACAACATTGGATCTTCAGTTAAATTGATTAGACAAGCTTGTTGTTGTCCGTTGTTTAATGCTATTGCAAGACCCTTTCTTTTAAGCAAATGTAGTTCAGATTTTCTTAAATCTTCAGCTTCTTTCAAACGCTGCTGCCATGTTTTCTGTGCTCGTGTTAGTTCCTTTTCCCTCTCTAAAAGTTGTTCTTTTAAGTTTTCTATCTCGCACTCATTTGAGTCGTATGTATCAATTACAATCTTTCTAGGGATAACAATCGCATGATCGGACAGTCTTTTTTGTCGCTCATATTCATGGTGCAAAGACTTAAGTCTTTCAATTTCTGATTTCAATTCTCTTATTACTTTATCATGCTCGGATTCGTTCACTTTAACTCTGTTAACAATTCGGCGAGCTTGGCAAGCGTATCGGAGAGTAGCTAAAGTTTCATCTAGATGTATACTAGCTGGAGATATAGTTGCTAACATGAGAGTTTTAGAATTACCTCCAAGATTTTCCTAAAAAAATTAAGTAAATTGTATGATTAGTTGCCTTGTTTGGATGTTCTACTTTTTACGTGCATACTCGTGAGATCGAAAATATATCAATATCTTTCTGACCAGACACTCTTGCAGAACACTAAGGATCTATTGTGTCAACTTTATCCGCGGTAACTGACAAGGAACTGGAAAGGTGTGGAATTATATCGTTTGTAAGTACAGCAGGTTGCGTGAATAATGTCGATGTTGTCGACTTAACTATAGAAACCGTAAATAACAACCCGCTGGCACACAGCACAGAGATACTGAGCTTTATGGAAGTAGTTGGCTCCATCAGATTGAGTGAGGAGAGTGTGCCAGTCGACCTGATGGACAATCTAACTGATGACGAGTTGGAGATCATCATCATCCAATCGCCGTCTGGCTTGAGTGGATTGTCAAATTTGGAGGCTGAGCGTGCAAACCAACCTAATCTGATGAAGGTAGTCTCTCCTATGGATACATCAGCTCTGGTGGGTCGGTTATTGCTTCCCCAGCAGAAGGCCATTGAAGTGGAGGGAGATGAAGAGAAAAAGTCACTCCCCATATTCCCCCGCTATGGATAGCTGTGATGCTAGAGAATTCAAGGATAGACGTTTGTATAGGTGGACGATCTCTTATTTATAGAATTTCGTCGGTAGTGATCCCAGCACACTGAGAGAGAGATTGCCATAGTCAAGAACAATCTGAAGTTCGTGAGGAAGTTCAAAATAACCTATCCTTACGTACCTAAGTGTGAAATCACGATTGGCTGTCTCCAAGCCCCTAAGTGAGTCAGGAAAGAATAGTACTGGGCCTGACTTCAAACCTCAAAGTAGTGTGGCAAAATCGTATTCCTCGTGGCGAAGTCCATTGTGCCTGCTGGAACTTCACCAGCTGCGGCGGCTAAGCACAGTTACTCACGCAACAGGGCTTGGACGAAGTCATCGAGTTATGCTAAAGGAAGAGGGCAGTGACTCAGCCTCATAAGGGATAAGAATCGACATGTCCCACAGCAGGACAGTCGGGTTACGATTTTGATAGACCAATGACTTCACGGCAGGCTGCGCAGTTAGTGGAAGCCGTATCTGGATCACTGCAGACCGCAATGAAAATGGTGCGATCGACCGAAGACACAGCCAGTTGCTAAGAGTTCAATGGTCTCTCAGAAGGTTAACTCGGAAGTTTCATATGTAACTGCGCTTGGTTGTAAGAAGGTTAAATGGAAGACTGCCACAGTTAAACCTGGTAAGACAAACTCAAAGCCGCTCAGCGAAGATAGGGATAACCTTATATATAAAGTCGAAGACGAAGACTACCGGGAATGACAATCCGGTGGCTATTATTGACAGATCTGACCCCGAATGGAGAATTAGTGATGATCGATGGTTGCTAGTCGAAGGTCAACTCAGAGGTATCATTATCCGTGGATTGGGTAATAGAGGCAATAGACTGTTCGGCAGAGCGTTCCTCTTAAAGGATGTCAAGCTCATTAACTGCCTCAACAACGAAACCAAGGATTTTCTTGTGGGTGAGGTTAATGGCCTGGCAGACATTCTGATACTGCTTGAGAGGCAAAATCCAAACCTGCGTACAGGTAGTTGGAGGATTATCCATTCAGCCGCCTGTGCGGAGAATGGAGCACTCGATATTAAGGTGATGATCGGTAACGAGGGTGAAGCCTATCTTAAAAATTGTGAGGGAAAGCTGAATTTTGGCCTGGATTCCATTCCGCCCAGACAGCAAGTGCTGAGCATCGTGCTGATGACCACTGCAAAGAAGCCGCTGCTGAACTCCTAGTCTCCTTCACAAACAAAAAAGTAGACATCGCCCTTGTCAAAGAACCCTATATTTTCGAAAATAGGGTCAGCGGGCTGAACGAACCATACTCGTTCAGCGGAAGAATAAAACTAATTATCTGTCAAATCAGACATGAGCTAAGTGTTACCATTCACGAAATAAGCACTAGTTGAAAAAAAAACGTTAGATGGCGGACCCTTTACAAGTAAGGCTTATCAGCTCTTTTCACCCTATTTTGAAAAAAATATTGGAAATGTTTAAAATCTAACAAAAAATATTAGTTTAAATATTCGACATCGGTTTGGTAGTATTCTGCCAAAGCATTGACATACAATGTGGTATGCGTACATGCATGAGGTAACTAAATGTTTAGTTGTAGAGTTACCAAGTCGAAGTTAAAAATCATATAACTTAAATAAGAAAACAGTGAAACGCTTTTAAAAATGAATAGTTAGTTGATAATTTTTTAAGAATATTTTTATAAAAAAAAATATGCATTTCGCAAATTTAAATTTAATAAATTGAGAATTTAGTTAATTTAAGTAAAACTTGACAACCCCAACAGAAAAGTGTACGTGCATTGGAAATGGTATCTCATACATATACATGGAAATGTGGATATGTATATAAATAAACGCATTTATACTGTACGTATTTACAAACATATATGAATAAAATGAAAACAACATACAAATAAGTAAACAAACTGAATAACAATAAATGTATAGCAGCAAGCGCTAAATTTAGTTATATTTAAGACATCGTTTAACAAAGATTAAAATTAACTTTTTAAAGTGCAATCTGCTTCCACTGATCACATACAAAAATTCTGTAAGAGGAAAACGCTTTAAGTTTTTCAATCTTATTTGAATTATTAATGTGAATGACCTTAAACAAGTGTAAAATATATTGTTACTAAAATTAAATGTTCGAATTTGACGCAACAATACATATATACAATACAAAACTTTCAAGTAAAACTAGGTGTCACATTCTTCTTCAGCAGTTTAAATACAAAATAACAGAAAATGGATATTTGGGGAGTGTTTGTCGGTGATTCCACTGTAAATACTGGAGGAATAATACGCACAACATATTATCGAGATTATGAACAATTTCCTTATGGTACATTGGAGGATAATACAGTGTCAAACTTTAAAGATCCATACAGTAAAGTACAAGGTAACAAACTTAAAAACAAAAATGTTTATTTATGACAAATAAGTAATACGCAGTTAAAAATAAAAACAAAGTAAATACGTTGTAAATAATATTTTGATTATCTTTAATATGAATATTTTAATTTTATGATAAATTACACATTTACACACACATATATTTATACCTGTATATACAGTGTTGGACAACATTCGTACATTTAATTAATCAAAGAAATCCATGAAACTGTCAAGCATTTGTAGCAACAA
The DNA here is from genome assembly GCA_023159175.1 of Wohlfahrtia magnifica. Classification (NCBI taxonomy): domain Eukaryota; kingdom Metazoa; phylum Arthropoda; class Insecta; order Diptera; family Sarcophagidae; genus Wohlfahrtia; species Wohlfahrtia magnifica. The sequence continues at coordinate 1,309,387 of JAKWBJ010000177.1, forward strand.
TTGTATTAAAATGACTAGGTTTAAAAAAACAACAAATTGGCCATAATTAATAATTTAGAATTTAAATTTATTAAACGAGGAACCAAATAGTCAAAAACTGAAATGACAATACATATTGGATTAAAAAATAATATTTATATTTTGTGGAGAATTATTTCTTTTTAAATACGGCTCTGCATCTTTTTGGCATGAAGGCAATAAGATTATCTAGTATCTTTGCATCAATGGTTTTCCAATCATCTGCGCTGTCCTCGAATAGCTTATTTTTATCTCCAACCACTCCATCATGATTTATCTTTTTGTTTATATTTTCCTGGAGATTTTCGTTTGAGTTAAGAGAATTGACCGTTAACTTCAAAACGTTGATTAAATCCGTTCGAAACCAATCTTTGAACACCCCGCAGTGTGCTTTGGGCATGACTGAGGCATATTCCACTCAGCGCAAGGCAACATGATATTTCGAAATGACTTACTACACGAACCCATCTATGATTTTAATAATTTTTTAAAGAGGCCTCTACCAAAAAAAAAAAAAAAATATTACTAGGACATTATATCGTGTGGACCATCTATCGGTTTAAATTTAAGCCAGCGGTTATTTCGTATTTGGCAATACTTATGTCATTCTATTCTGTCACAAAATTCAGTATATTATCTCCACTGAATGAAATGAATCGATTTACGCTTGAGCAACGTTGGGATTTATTGGAAATTTATTTCCAAAACAAAGACAATTGGTCGGAAATTGCAAAAAATAAAACAAATAACTAAAAAATTGCAAAAAATATCTTTTCGGATGAAGCTCGTTTTCATCTTTGTGGGTACGTTAATAAGCAAAATGCCTTATTTGGGGCTAAGAAAACCCAAAAGTGGTCTTACAGAATCAATGCACCCATTACGAGTGACTGTTGGGTGCGGTTTGTAGAGCGAAGGCATCATTGGCTCATATTTCTTTCTTTCCATTGCGGTCAATGGAGACACCTATCGCAACATGATAACCAATTTTTTATGCCCGATCTTCATGATATTGATGTGAACGATGGTTGGTTTCAACAGGATGGTGCAACTTGCCACAAATTTCAGTCCACAATCGATTTATTGCGTTAAACGTTTGATGGCCGTTTAATTAGCCGAAATGATGTTGTCAATTGGCCGCCAAGAACCTGCGATTTGACACCGTTATTTTCAGTGTTATGCCGACATCCAGAGACAATCGAGCATATGAAGGCCAACATAAGCTCGAAAAAGTTTTCGAAAATTGGTCCGATTGAATGGGATACTGTGAGGCTAACCGCGGCAACCATATGAATGAAATAATACTTCATTTCTAACATGAACAATTGTACTTCACAACAAAAAAATAAATTTGGCAATATTTCAAACCGTTTTTGTTTTATTGCATTCTTAAATTTAAACTTTAAAATGGCCCACTTTATATTTATATCTTCGTGTTTAATAGCCGCCTTACAGTAAAAACTTCCAATCTTTTATTCACTGGTCTACGTATTTCAATATTTCTATCAGAATGTTTAAAATAAATTAGAATTCATCCGAAAACGAAACTCTTTACGAACCAGTTGATGTGTTCTTTATCAAATTTTGTTCGAGCAAATCGGTTTTTTGAAGAATGAATGGCTTCATTGCACCATGATAACTTTTAGCCGTTTTTGGAACAGTCCTGCTACTTATTTTTAAAACAGGGGTGTTTACAACTTCAACAACTGATTCTTTGTGAATGTTTTTAAAGTTCTTTGAGAATTTCTGAGTCAATTTTAGCTGTTGTGCACCTTTGTCGGCCACCACTGTGAATGGTTTGAACTGTGGCTGAGGTTGTAAAGGTTTTATAATAAAACTGTCGGTTTCTTTTGTAATGTAAACTTTTTACAAATTTAATTTTAGGATAAACCACTATGCAAATTTTCAATAATCAACTCTGTTTACTCTGCGTTGTATTTTGTTCGAATCATTTTAAAATATAGTAGTCCCAAATTTACTAATTATTCACTACTAATTTTTTTATTTATACCACGGCCAAGTGCAACTGAATTGTTATAAAAAAATTCTGTATTCACTTGTAACAATATTCTCAAGTTAAAATTATAGCGTAACATATGAATTCGATTTTAAATAGCAGTGAGTCCAATATGTTTTGTCACCTGCACTGACATGGCAAAACAAAATAAGAACAAAATACCAAGTGATTTTTTTGTTTGCTTTCATATTGGTAATCAAAATCAATATTTGCAAAAAAGCTTTAATTTTTTCTAGACCAACATGTGTTGTCCAACACTGTATGTATGTATATGTATGAAACAATTATCTTATCAAGAAAATAATACACAAAAAAATAAATAAGTAGGTTGTATATGCACTTAAATACTCACTTTGTGAGAATTCTTTTAAAATTACAATAAACAGCGCCAAAATACTACACTATGAAAGAAAAAAAAAACACTATAACATCACTAATATAGATTTAATTTATAATGCTTTTAATTAGAATTTAAAATAAAATGGTTTATTGAAGGCAACAATTTATGACATAATTTACAATTTTCTTAAACTGTAATTTTAGTAATTTATTTATTTAATTATTAAGATGTTTATTATGGTAATACTTTAAGTAAACCTTCATAGAATTGTAACTATGTAATTATTTGCTAAAGGTTCTAATAAATGAATTTAATAACATTATTTTATGCCATGTTCACATGATAACGTTTTTTCCTAATTCGCTCTCTTAATCATAATTCAAGCCCCAATTATGAGCCGAAGCACATAATACCCAAAATAATACCAATAAATAAACAAATTTTATTAGATTTTTGTTATCACTAAATGTCAGCATAGGAAAACAAACAAAAATAATGCATATTCGCTGCTCTAATTACAACCGATTTCTTTTTCTTGTTTCTCTATTGCTAAAAAGTTTTCCTTACTTTTGCTTCGATTGTTTAAACACAATTTGTAACAAAAATAAAAAAAGTTAACGTGTAATTTACTTGGTTTAGTTAAATCAAATTAGAAAGTTGTCATGTGAACAGGGTAATTCGTATAAATAATTCAAACAAAGTAAAACGCTTAATGTAATTCGAAGTCTTGTGTGAATACGGCATTAGACACACTATGGGCTACATACATATTCATTCCAGAGATTTTAAAAATCCATTTCGAATAACATGATTCTAAACTATAAATTCTTAAAAATAAGTATTCTTGAAAATTATGTTTCTTTTCTTTACTAAATTGTTTACCAAAATATTCGCGTTGGAAATACTTCATAAAAGATTCATAATTTATTTTTACGTTTAAACATGTATACTGAAGATATTGCTACATATCTAGAATATACCGTGTAAATAAAATAATAAAAAAGCCACAAATTGTCTGTTTTTTTGTTGAAAAATTAGCTGTGGCAAGGCTATTTTTTTTTTTTTTTCATCTTGATTTGAATGTCCAAAATATTTAAGGAAATGCTTACAAGTTTACGTTTGAAATTGTTTATTCAAACCTTTTGTTATTTTGAAAATTTAAAAAAATTAACTATGTACTCGTATATGTAATTTGTTTTGTTAAGATTACCATAAAAAGGCAATAAGCTGTAGTAAACAAAGTTATTATATTTACAATTAGTATAAATATCTTATCAGGAAAACTAGTTTGATTTGATAGTTTTTGTTGTTTTGATATTTTTTGAAAAAAAATTAAAAATATGGTAGATAGAAACGTATAAGACATTGAATCAATTATTTAACAATCATATGAGAAAATAAAAACTCAATGTCAATTGAAAGATTGTATTGTTTAATTTATAATTTAAAGCTATTTACAGTTAAATTAAGATTTTTATAAACATTCTTAACTCTTTAAGGCGAAAGCCACTCATTTATTGTATTCTAAAACTCATTTATTTTATTCAAATCAAAATCCAGTTCAACTATAAAAAGAAATGTTAAGCATGGGGGAGAAAACGTCATTGTGTGGACTTGCTTTTCGGCAAAGTAGGACCCTCTCACAAAATTGATGGAAAAATGGATCGATTTATTAAACCAAAATATTTTATAAACGAAAATGATTCCATATACTGATTGGAATATGCCACTCCGATTAATGTTTCAATACGTACTTAATAGCCTTATCATGCCGCGGAGATGTGGCAAAGAATACCCGCCATTAAAATTGAATAATTAATTTTCATTTTAATATAAATTTAAACTGAATTGTTTATGTTTCACCGTTTATTATAAAATTAGTTATGAGAAGTGTGTCTATATATTAGGGTTTCAATCTGTTTACCTTGTTTTTTTAGGTTTATTCTACCTTTTTAGATTGAATCTCACCTTTAAAACACAAATTGCGTTTTTTTTACTTTAAAGTTAATTTATTTTCTATAATATAATTTTAATTTGTGTTCTAACAGTATTCCATATTATTATAATATCGTAAGCTGAATTGCAAAACAATGTAATTAATATTTTTACTATTTTAGAATATAACAAAATATGTTATGTATTGAAAATAAAATACGGGCCAGTTCGATAAGTGTATTTTTAATGAAAATAACGTGAACGAAAATAGCATTATCTAAGGGTATACATTACTGAAAATATAAAATTTGATTGCTTTAAACAAATCAAAAGCCAAAGCTTCAAAGGTATTAACAGTAAGTTATATCTTAGAGTATACGAGTATGTATTAGTTTTCTATGTCTTCATAATTATGCGATGTACATAGCTTTTTTATTTGATAACACCAAATATATTCGTCTTAAACCTTTCCATTTAATACTTGAAAATATTCTATCACAGCTAAAAAACGTACGCATAAAACAACGCAATGGTTAGTTTATTTTCACAGCTTATAGGTACAAATGCTATTATTTAATTACTAAATAATTTTCGGTTCAAATTTGAACTAAGGCCCAATTCCCCATGAATAAATTTTTAATGTTATTTCTCTTTATAATCTTTATAAATTTTCTTTAATTTTATAAAAACACTTTTTAAGTTATCAATCATTTTTCAAATTCTGCTTTTGAATATATTAAGTCGTTGAATTAATAAAGTAGTGAGGTGGTAAATTTTTTATTTAAATAATAAAAAATAAATTATTAAAGACTAAATATTCTTATGTCCAATTTCACGATTGACCATCTTGGTTGCCGAGAGGGTAATTATAACGTTATTCGCATACTTTCTAAGCAACACATCAATGTTTGTCACATCAATGCCCAAAGCTTATACTGCAAAATTGATTAATTCCGTTATCTTTTTGAAGATTCAGGTTTGGATGCCGTATGTATCTCAGAAACGTGGTAAATAAACCCCACAACGACAAACATGTTGAATTAAGAGGATATAAATTATTTAGATGTAACCGGTGTGGAAAAGCTGGTGGAGTGGCTATTTATATTAAGAGCAATATTTCGTGTAAGCTTCTGAGAACTTTCACTGCGGATAATGATGTTGAGTATATATTGGTGGAGCTATCATCTTATGGTGAAAAATGGCTGCTTGGGTGTGTTTACAGACCAAATAAATATATCAAATTGGACACCATTATATCTGAGTTAGAACAAGTTTCTGTTGCCTATACCAATATTATAATATCAGGAGATTTTAATGCCAATTTGTTAACCAATTCTAGTTCAAATTTTTGTACAACAATGACTTCGCTTAATCTTCACCCTGTTAATAACTCAATGCCAACACATTTCACTAAGACGAATGCCTCTCTATTAGATCTCTTCCTCGTCTTTGATAGCTGCAAAATATCTCATTATAATCAATTAACAGCATCAGTTTTTTCAAAGCATGATCTTATATTTGTCATATAACTTCAGAATACAACGTCATGAAAAATCATTTTGTTATCGTGACTTCAATAATATTGATATGCCGTCACTTGGGAATGACCTTTTTTCTGCTAGCTGGGACGATATTTTCTACATACCATCTATTGATGCACAAGTCGAACATTTAAATGGTCTTATCTATCAGTTATTTAATAAACACGTCCCGCTCAGAACCAAAAGATCTAATAGAAGAATAAATCCCTGGTTTTCCTCGGAGACTAAATCGGCTATTAAACGTCGGGACCTATTTTTTAGTCGATGGAAATGTTACAAAACACCACAGTTGCTTGCGGATTATCACAAGGCGAGAAGAGAAGTTGTAACAATGATCAGGCGGGAGAAGCTATTATATTACGGGAATAAATTTCAGAATGCAGTAAATACTAAGCATACATGGAGGCAGATTCGCGATATGGGAGTTATCAAATCCAATGACAAATCAGACACGTTAGATGTTAATGCTGTTAATAGGAAATTTGTTAATATTCCGCAACCACCGGTAAATGTGAATTTTTATGATGGTAACAACAATATATCTACAATAAACGATTTCCACTTCCGACATTTCAGTTTGGATGACACAATTGAAGGATTTCTAAAAATTAAGTCTAATGCTGTTGGCCTAGACGACATCCATCCTCGTTTTATAAAACTTATATTGCCTTATATAATACGTCATATCAATCACATTTTCAACACGATTTTAACAACTAGCACTTTTCCAATTGAGTGGAAGTCAGCGAAAATTATTCCAGTGCCTAAAAGTGATGGTGACTACTGGCCAATATCTATCCTTCCCTACATATCAAAAGTTTTTGAGAGAATTCTTATAAACATATTTATAAACACATACTCGACAATAATTTGCTAACAGACCGTCAGTCTGGTTTTAGACCTCAACACAGCTGCACTGCAGCATTAACCGAGGTGGTTGAGAATATCCGTGGCAATCTAGATGAGAATAAGTTAACATTTTTGGTCTTACTTGATCACTCCAAGGAATTTGGCACTGTTGACCATCAAATGTTGTTATTGAAGCTTGGCAATATGTTTAAATTTTCTACAACCGCAGCAAAATTAATATCTTCGTATTTAACTGGTAGATCACAGATAGTTTTCAATGGTAGTATTGTTTCTTCACCCTTATTTACAAGCCGAGGTGTTCCGCAGGGGTCCATACTTGGCCCACTTTTTTACTCCATGTATGCAAATGACCTTCCTTTGCAGATCAGATACTCTAAAATTTAAATGTATGCTGATGACGTACAATTATATTTAAGTTGTTCAAAAACAGCTATAAATTCTGCTATTAATGAAATTAATTCTGATCTAGATAGAATTTATCAATGGGCATATGCTAATGGACTACTTCTTAATCCTATTTAGTCTAAATTTTTAACAATTGGCAATATTCCGGCGGTACTAAGAGGAAATTTGTATATTTCTCTTAATGGGGCAAAAATTCAATTGGTAAATACAGCCAAAAATTTGGGCGTTACATTTAATAGCTCGCTGACATAGTCAGATCACATTAATAATTTATGGGAGGATTAGAACCCTATGGCAGACTCAACACTTTACACCCACGAGGATAAGGATAATGATTACCAAAACATTTAATTCCTTCTCTTTTATATGCCTCTAAAATTTTTGCTGGATGCAATATGACTTTGAAACGAAAGCTCAACATAGCGTTTAATAATATTGTTCGATATGTTTTTGCATTGTAAAGATTTGATCATATATCACCGTATTTAATGCATGTCCTTGGCATGCACCTCGATGACTACATGAAGCTTAAAAATCTTATTTTTTGCATAAAATTATAACTACAAAAAAGCCTGACTCTCTTTATGACAAATTGGTATTCACATCGTCTGCGAGGAGCAATAATATTCGAACATTCAAATACCGAGAGAGTGCTTCTTTTCACCAGTTTTATATATATATACCATTTATCTCTTGAACCATCTCCCCCCAAATATTCAACTTACTAGCAACGCAGCGCGATTCAAAAACTTGTTAAGTAGTTATTAAAGTAATTCATAAAAATGTTTAAAACAGTAAACGGTATGTAACTTATCTGATTCTAATGCTGTAATTTATAAGATAATTGATCTTGTTGCATTGATCATGTTACATTCATTATAATAAATAAAATAAAAAAATAAAAAATAAAATAGGGCACTACAAAATTGAAGTATGAAGGTTAACCCTCATAGCGATGCTATTATTTTAACAATAACTGTATATCTGAGTCGATATGGCAGAGCAGCATAAGTCGACTTAGCTATTATTAGCTAGGACTTATATGATTAACTAACTAAAACTCGGTGTGATTCGCTACCCACATCTTAATTATTATCTTAAATGCTTTCTTAGTTACATTATTTACCCTTTTTTCAAATTTTGCCTCCTTCCGGTCAAAATCCAATCATTTGTTCCTTCCAGAAAGACACTGTAGGTTCTGCTTTTTAGCTGTATACAGTCTTCAAACAAACACACATTCATTTTTATATGTAAGATACGTATATAGACATCTGTGACAACATTTAGTTTGTATGGAAGGTATCAAGCCCACTTTTTGACTGATGATGTGTCTTGACTATGAATCTATTTGGCCCAAATTTAGAGAATTACCAGTTTGAAGATATAGACAAATAAATATACTCTTTGTATGGGCATTGTATCGCCCAGATGGAATTTTTATATGTAGTCTATAGTTCTTTTTAGACATACTGCAAAAATTTCAAGAAAATCGGTTCAGTCGTTTAGATGTGCATAAGGCGGAATATCGGATAAGACAGAATTTTTCCAATATAAGTGTATGTTATTAGATTTTTACCGAAATTTATTCTAAATACGATATGGAGTCGGAGAAAATTGTTTCCTAATGAAAAATTCTATAAAAAATTGATTTAGTTAGTAAAGCCAAAAATATTCTCTTTAAGCAAAAAGTGTAAAATTCCAAAAATTATAGAATTTAATTTAATCTAGATTTTCTGGAACAACCAAAAAATCACACATATGTTATTTTTATACTACACATAACAATTACTGATTGAGAATCGTTAATGTGCAAGAATAAACTATTGAAAGATAACAAATATTTCAATCATTTTCTATAAAACATTTTGTCCAAAGAGTTATTTTTAAACCCAAAGTAAAATTAAAGAAGATAATCAAAGATAATTAAACAACAAATAAAGATAATTAAACAACACCCAAAGTAAAACATACACATTTAGGTAAAAAAAAATATAACTATGTCGATATGAAGAATAGCTTATGTCGTCTTTATTGGTACAAAAATGAAGAGTTTGATAACCAGTGTCTTTGTTTTTATTGTATATCACTAACAAATAAACAAAACATTCCAAGTGCCGATATAACAAAAACAAAGGAGAAATTAAACACGTTATTGACTATTTTATAGCATACTATATGACCGAAGTAAAAAGAAGTTCGAGAGTTTTCAAACCATTGTTTACCCAACCATATAAAAAGCAAATAAATGCATACAAGCAGTTAAGTTTAAAATAAACTCGATTTGAAGTTAGTTTGGAACAAAATTAGCTTGAACAGACTAGTGTTAAAACTCAGGTTGCAATGAGTCTTGATTGAACTCAAAAGAGTGTAATCGAACTCAGGTCCAGGTTGACAGAGTCGTGATAACGATTGCAATTGATAATCTTTTAGTAGAAAGATCTGTATAAAGTTGTTGTGTTTGCATACATAGATTTAGCCAACGAAAGTGTAACAGGGTATGCTTTTTCAAATTTGAACGTCGGGGACGTTAAAATCGGAAGAAAACGATCAAAATAAATGTCTTTCTAAAACGACACTTTTTTTTCTACTTAGAGCAAAGTTTTTATTTGCTAACAATTATACAGAAGTAGAAGTAGTTTTTTCCTACGAAACATTAAGATATATTCTAAGAACTATAACAAGCAGTCTTCAAGCTTTACACATGCTGTTCTATTATCCAGGTGCAAATTAAATTAAAAAATAACTCCACAGTAAGAATGGACGAGGCACCTCAAGTAAAAACTAATATTTATTATTGTACATCTCAATAAATATATCAGCAGACGACTTTGAACATCGTCTTAGCAGATAAAGAAAGATAGGTGACAAAAAAGGGATAGGATCGATAAAACTTATCTCACATGTATAATATAGATAAATGTGTTGACAATATAGTGAATCCGGGAAACGCCGGATGTGCAAAGCTAATGATGAATTTTAATTTAATCTAAAGCTTGTAAAAAATTTTAATTAAATCTGAAGCCACAAAAGTTATTTTATTTATTTATTTTTAAGTAAAATTTAATTATTTGCAATTAATCATTGTTGGTCCTCCTAAACAAAACTAAACTATTTTCAATTAATAAATAATTTTTAATTACAGAAAAATGCCAGCAAATGCAATTAGAGAAAACAAAGAAGAAAGAGTGTCCTTTCTGTAAAGAACATAAAAAAAGACCGCTAATAGACTATCTCCGAAAACGCGAGTCACGGAAACACCATGAAAGCATTTGTGAAGATGAAGAGATTGAAAGTTAATTATTTATAATTGTTATTATTGATATTATTTTTTATACGTACATACATATATACATTTATAACGATAAATATTAATATTAATTACTTTTGCATTAGATCACATAATAAATAATATGCACTTACTTCAAATATTAGACATATTTGTTTGTATATTGTACACAAATTTTAAAATGATGACCCTTATCTCGGTTGGCGATTCGATGTCGTATTTCGACATTTTTGTCCTAGTTTAAGAAAACAACCAATTTTTTTTTTAATTCATTACAAAAATTTCTAAATGCGACAACGAATTACTAGCCACATGATAAGGGTGAATATTTTTTACAATGTTGTTTACACATAGCCTTTCAATATTTGATGTTAGTAGTATGCATTAGACATTATACATATGTTATATGTAAGTTTATATTTAATTAGAGATAATATATATTTTTTTATTTCTATTATTATTATTATATGTTTTAATTTAAAAATGTTAATCAAGTACATTATTAATGCAGCTAATACGACAAAAAATATTGGAACAATATAGATAAGTCTTTTAGGCTTTATATGTTGTTAGCCTTAATAAAATTGTTTACCTTATATTATTAAATAAATATTAAACATTTTTAACGAGTCTAAAACATATTTTCATAAAAGTGTACATACAGCAGAGCTGTAAAAGAAAGATTAGTTTTAAATGAAACAACGAATCATTAGTCATTGTAACTCTTTTTTTCATTTACTCATTTTCATCAGTCTGGTTTCCGAAAACATTTCTCTTGTGAAACAGCAGTTAATTTTCTTATAAACAGGTGGAAAACATCGGAAAGAAACATAAGGATTGTTGCAATTTTTCTAGACTTTAAACGAGCGTTTGAAACAATTGATAGAGGCATACTATTGCAGAAACTTTACAAGTACGGCATTCAAGGAACTGAATTAAAATGGTTTGAATCATATTTGATGAAGAGAAGACAAATAACAAAAGTAAATAATATTAAATCCAGGACAGTTAATAACGAATATGGAGTACCACGGGATTAATTTTCTGGGCAAAGATATTGATATTGGGTAAAGATATTGAAAACTTAAATAAATGGCTGCGGATGAATAAACTTAAACTAAACGAGAATAAAACTAAAATGATGGAAATTAAGACTAAGACCAACATTACCTTCAAAATTTGAAAACTTAAATAAATGGCTGCGGATGAATAAATTTAAACTAAACGAGAATAAAACTAAAATGATGGAAATTAAGACTAAGACCAACATTACATTCAAAATTAAGAATGAAGAAATAGAAAAAGTAAATTAAATTAAATACTTGGGCTTTGTAATAGACAATACTTTAAATTTAAAAGGTCATATTGACTATATTTGCAAGAAAATTGGGAAAAATATTAATTTCTTCAGAAGATTAGAAAACAAATAAATACATTAACAGCAATCACAATCTACAACACAATGATTAAACCTCATTTTGAGTTCGGTTCAACAATCTTTTTTCATGCTGCACGATTCAACAAATTGATAGATTGCAAAAATTACAGAATAAATTAATGCGCATTATATTGAGATACAACAGGTATACACCAATAAACTTTATGCTTGACTCTCTGGCCAGATATAAAACAAAGACTGCGATTAAATACCAAAAACTTTATTCAGAAAATTAAAATTGGAATGGCACCACAAATAATAATGTCGGACAAATAATGTATGTCGGGGAAACGCAACCATACCCATTGAGGAATAATGATAACTTTAGAATTCTAAGAACTACAACAACCGCAATGCAAACCTCATTGTTTTACAAAGGACTACAGCTCTTCAACAGATTACCCAATGGCGTTAAAAACGAACGCAATCCGAACATATTTTGGAAAAAAGTAATATTTTTTGTTAAAAACAATGTATTTTAAAGCTGAGCTTTGTTATTTAAACTTTTTGTAAATGTAAATTCAAAGTATTATTGATACTAATAAAGAAAGATAATAATAATAATATAATAATAAAATGTTATGTATGGTCACTTTATTCAAAAAATTCTACATTCAAATAAGTGAATAATAAGCCAGTTTAGAGATGTAGCGTTATATTATGTTTATTTAAATTTATGTAAATAAGTGCAAAATTCAATGTGTCAAAATGATAAGGTCAGTGATTCATTTATCCAAACTTTTATTTAAACTAAGCATTAATCAATTATTTTTAATTTATACAGTTCCCATTTCCTTTGAAAAACTTGAAGGTGAATGGAAACGTATCTCGGAGTCCGTACTTAATAGCCTTATTAATTCCAAGTCGCGAAGACGTGACAAAGTTATAAAAATTAAAGGTTTACCAATGAAATATTAATTTGTTGCTTTTGTTTTGCACATCTTTATTTGAAGACCTGGATTGTTTTTGTTGATTTTGTAAAAATGTTGAGATAAAGTAATATATATTTTTTATGTAATTCTAGGTACACATAAATGTAAATATATTACAGAATAACTTTTTTCCTAAATGAAATACTTTCAAAAATAACCGGCATTATTAGATTTTATAAGATTTGTTTCTTTTGTTTTGCACAACTATGTACATATATAAGAATAAATTTCTTTATTTTTAAAAAAATATTTGTTTTTTCTAAATTTTTAACAACTAAACAAAGTTAAATTAAAAGCGGATACATAAAAAGTTTTAGTTGTAGATGTAAAATATAATAAAATAGGAACAAGCGAGATTATCTTAGGGAGACCTTTTAGCGATTTTTAGTGAGAGTAAATGTTGCACTTACAATAGATTGGGACTAATCCGAATAGAGTGCTAGTTGTATGCGTTAATAATTTTATTGTAATTTTTTTTATTAATATAAAGTGCATAGTCGTATGTGTTGCGTTTTGTAATAACTTGCATATGGCTAGGCAGTTAGAAAATTCAAGTCTTTGCGATATGAAAAATGGAACAATTTTTGACTAGAACACACGTTCTATTATGAAACTTACCCTTAAAAGCCACGTGAGAACGCTTTCTCTATACGGTACAAACACAGCACCAGCTTGACCACTTCGATCATCTGAGAGTGCAGTTATAACTTTTCCTAGTGTAAGAAGACTCCTATTTATAAACACGCCTTCCTTTATTCTTTCACTATTGGATCCAATTATACGTTCACTTCCAGCCAGATCCACTAGGCTTATTTTACTACGCCACGAATGTTGTAATTCGCTCATTTTCTTGCTATCACTTGATTTTTCCTGTAGATTTTGTAATTGCGTTATATTAAGCATTATGTTAAAAATTGAATGCGAACGAGAACTTTTGTCATTTAGTCCTGTAGCAGCAGTAGCACGTTGAGAATTACCAACAACTAACCAGTTTCGTAAAGCTTCAAATGAATCAACAGGATGAACACTAAGATCAACAACGTATGGACCCCACATCGGATGTTCACGTACTTTTAAAGCTTTCTTATCACCTTTTATTGGGGTTCCAGATATACCTTTCATTGAATTGCTCAATTCAAAGCCTTGAGATACACAAAGTAAATCATGAATTTTCTCGTTATAAATCTCAAAGTAGCTGACTTCTACTTCCGCATGAATCTTCTTTTCCGAACTTTCTATGTAACGAAAGAGTTCATGGCAAAATCTTGGTATTATTCCAGCTTCAGAATACAAATCTGATGTGTTCAAACAATTGCCTCGATCTAAATCTGCAAATGATTCTATGCCCATCATGCTGTACGATTTCCCGGACCCTGTTTGTCCATATGCAAAAAGACATGCGTTATAACCTTCAAATGCACGATCTATGAGAGGTTGAGCTATTTTTGAAAAAACTTCTTTTTGGTCAGCATAGCCAGACAACTCCGGATCGCAACTAGAAAAAACATAATCATAGCTAAATGTGTGGCTAACTCCAGACGAAGTATCAGCACTGGAACCAACTAACACCGTAACGTCATTTTCATTTACTCGAATAATGTTTGTCACTGAAGAAAGTAAACATTCTTTGGCATTTAATGGTCTAACTCTAACTGCAACCTTCATTCTATCCTCCCCAACATTATTTTTTTGACTTAAACTATTAAGGCATTGTTTACTTTTCTTCATTGAACGTGCACTAACTGGCGTTGAAGATGCATTTATATTACGAAACAAAGACGAAGGTGTGTAGCATGCATTTATCGAAGAAGGCTTCGGTTTAAAACGTGGAGTAGACGGAGACGCTGCCATTGATAAAGTTTTTATAGATTTTGAACTTATATAATCAACTTTATCATTAACAACAGGAATAACATCGCGCCTTTGAACGCAAGTTTTTTCATCTTTACGAGTATTGGTTCTTCCATCTGTATTTGGAATTTTTAAAGAACTTTTCGACAATGCATTTGAAGACATATAAACTACAATCACTTTTATTATCACACAAAATAACGTTATAATTTTTGAACAAAAAATAATCTTTTTAAAGAAAAAAAAAAACAAGCTTTAAAACACCACAAGAACCGCGTCAAATATTTAAATTTACAAATCAAGTCAATTTCAACCAATGCTGCTAATTTAAGAAATTGTATAAGTAATTTTGAGTCTCAATTGAGATGATTTTAAAAAGCGTTGTTATAAAGCGTATTACAAAGCTGCAAGTGATTAACAGGCAAAGGAAGTTTGTAGGCGAGGGGTTGAAGAGGTAGATTGTGTAGTACACGACTGTCAGTACTGAACATTTTTAGTTTCTGTATTCTACTTTCCACAATTTTCTGTTGCATATGAAAGAAAAAGAAAGAAGTAGAAGAAATGAAAAATGTATGTGTGGCAATTAATTTCTTGTTCGTAAAAGGTTTAGGCAACTTTAAAAGGGAATGCAAACATTGCCTGTTCATCATCGCGTTGTAAAATCAGTCTTACCATGCTATTGCCTAAAACACAATATAATTCATTATAATATTCATTATCAATCATTAAGTTGGCATGGCACCTTTCATAAATCTTTCAAGGCTACATTTACGCCTAAAGGCACCGGCAACAAACTTCGTATATGACTCTTAGAACTGCACAAAACACAATTGGATATTAACATTTTGTGTAGAACTCGGCTACATGGTTATGTTAGGATAGCATAGGTTAAGAGACCCTGAAGATCCATTGTGGAAAGCCTTTAGAATAATAGAAAGAAAAAACAGAGAAAAAGATAAGATAAAATTGAAACAAAACAAAAAGAAACTGTTTTTAACTTGAAACTGATTTTTGTAATTTTACTTCTTGTCGCAATATGTGTATTGAAACACAATTAGTAAATGTTTTATGTTCTAAAATGTTTCTCATATGAAATATCAAACAAATTCAAATATTAAAAAGGCGCGAAAATTATGAATTTGTTCAAAAAATAATTCAATAAAATTCACACATTAAAACAAGCGTAATTTAAACCAGGTGGTCCTAGTTTTTTTTATAAATAGCTAATATTTTATTAGATCTCAAAATACTAATCGTTATTTTTTTTCGACATTTTGATTCAAATGCTAGCTTGAATACGTTGGCAACATTGTTGTAAAAGTCTCGCTCTGATTATTTATCACACATTTTTTTCTTAAATTTGAAATTTTTTCACTGTGGACTTAATAACACTTTTAATATATAAGTATATAAATTAGATATATTATGCAAATTTTATTTGATTGTCTTTTAAATGTTTGCAAGTCGGCTAAAGTAGAATATCTGAGTTAAGCGTAGAATAACATGCATTACTTTTAACAGAGCAAATACAGGGAACAATGGTTTCGGGATGCTTTTAATGGAATGGTTTGATATATCGAATTGGAGACACAATGAATGCGGAGTTATAAAGGGGCATATTGAAGAATATTATGTTTCCATATGCAACAGATAATACGCCATTATTGTGGTCTCTTCAGCAGAACAATAACTTCAAATGTAATTTAAGACTTGTTTAAAATTGCTTTTTATAGAATAACTTTCCTTTTTTAAGTACGCCAAATTGAGTTTTAATCCCATAGAGCACTTATGAAATGAACTAAAGAAAAGACCATCGAAGCAAGTTTTCAAAAAAGAAATTATTTATGGCAGAAAGATTAAAAAAAATATTGTGCAAGATTCCCTTGAGGGCTGGACAAGTTTTCCAGAACTAAGGTGGTTGTACTCGATAATACTCTTACATAAACATTTATTCAAACTTTGAGAGTAAAAATAATATGTTTTTGGTTACTTGTTATTCTGTAAATGTACCTATTATAACGACCATCAAAAATTTTAATTTTGCTTTTTATATATTACTAACTCTAACCATCCGGCTTTGCGCGGGAATCAATGTATGTACAGAAGTAGACAACTATTTTGAGACAAAAATTGTTTGTATACTTTCTCAGAGTGATTATTTATTGATTTAAAGCCTCAATAAAAAACGGCAGCTTATTATGTATGAAAGATGCCACGCCCACTTATCCAATTCTTCACACTTTTAAACTGATTATTCTCATTGACTGCCAAGTCATTTAGGCCAAATTCAGAAACTTCCTCTCAAGATATAAAATAATCAATGTTTATTTGTATGGGAGGCATGTATGTACGATGCCCACATATCCGATTATTATGCGACCACTGATTGGCTGATGATTTGTAATATTTACGAAGTAATATTTGCCAAACTTCTACTTTTACCGTTTCAAGATATACAAAAATCATTATTTATTTTGTATTAGAAGCATCATACTCACTTATCCAACCCCGTTTATATTTGCTGCTAACTGAGAATATGTGCACTGAATCGACGTGCCAACACTTTTCCTAAACCTTCGCGTAGCAATTATGAACAAAATCCCAGAAGGAAGTATACAATTTGGTCCAGTCGTTTTCAAGTTTTAAGCATCCGAACAAACTACAATGTATATATATATATATATATGTATATATATATATATATATATATATATATGTATATATACATATGTATATATACATATATATATATATACATATATATATATATATATATGTATATATACATATATATATATGTATATATACATATATATATATATATGTATATATACATATATATATATATATATATATATATATATATATATATATATATATATTTATTTATTTTAATTACCTAAATAATTATTACTTTAACCACTTAAAATAAAATAGACTGAACAGAAGTGTATATATGAGTCATTGAAATAGATCTACGTTTCTTCTCAACGATAAAAGAAACAGATCCTAATAAGCTGATTTATGTTGAAGGAATAATGGACCAGTATAAGTATATATAAGTTCTAAAAGAAAATTTGCACTTTAAAAACAGACATTTTGCAAAATTATAATGATCCCAAGCATACATAAAACAATTACTCGGATGTAGCGACTGTAAACCACATTCGACTTTTGTGGCTGGTTTCTACATGCTATGGAAACAGCAACAACAAAAAAACACAAATTAACAATATAATTAAAAATATATTTCACTTTATAAACATATTTTCAACGTTTTGCTTTAAAAACTTTATTCCGCAGCAGTTTTAACTGATAAATACAATAAATGATTTTCTAGCCTTTGCTTTGAAATGCTTTTATTTCATTAAGGCAATACTCAGCTTGTTCCAAACCTGCTTCATTGTTTTGTGATTTAGCAGTTTTCCATGCATTAGAGCACGATGTTTTCGCCTCATTGATTAAACCTTCACTTAAATAAATTAGTCCTAAATTTGCTTTTAAAACAGCTTCTTGTGCAGATCCTTTCATTGCTTTTATCAATTCTAAGGCTTCCAAAATATAGCCTTTTGCTTCTTTATAGTTTTTCATCTAGTAATTTAATGTAAAAAAATTAAATAAGCAAATATACATATGTACATATAAATACATTTATATCAAAAACTTACATTTGTGCAAGCTACACTTAAATTGTTTAAAACTGTTACTACTTCTTCATTTGCAGCACCATAGATTTTAACTAAACAATCATACGAATCCTTAAAGCATTGTTTAGCCTCTTTGAAATTATTTTCCTTCATTAGCAATTGACCAAACCTTAAAAATGATGAGAATGATATCGTTCGTTTTCAATAGTTGTAATATTTTATACCAATTTCTAGTTAAAGCCCAAAGTTCCTGAATGTCCACATCATCAGGCATTTTTTTCATGCATTCTTCAATTTTTTCTAGGGTCCAGAGAAATCCAACTCTTGCTTTCTCTAAGTCTCCTTGAAGTTCAGCCATATGAGCAATTTTTGAACTTATATGAAGAACCTAAAAAAAGAACTAATAAAACAACATCACACCAGCCATATAAAAAGCACATCGATGCGAACAGCAATCAGTTTATGTGTCGTAAACTCAGCGATTTGAGTTGAAGTAAAGTTAACTCAGCGAATGTGTTATTGGTGTGAAGAGAGTTTGTAAGGAGTAAACTCTTGAAGCTAGTAGTGAAGTAAAAAAAACAGTTTATTTGGTGCTAACTCAGTAAAGAGACTTAAGTTGGATAACGTGTGGTTGAAAAGGTTGTAGTTATAACCACGATCGGGTTGGAAGATCTTTAGGTAGAAAGATCTGTCGAGTAATTGTTGTTGTTTACAAAGTTGTAAACCGACAGAGTTATTAAGAATAAAAATTGTTATTGCCTCTAAAAAGATTACAAGCAGTGGTGCACATAACTGTGTTGAATAAAGGATTTTTAATTAAAACCAAACACAAAATTTATTTTATTTTAACTACAATCTACGAACTCACAAAAACACGTTTTTAAAAAGGTAAAAACGTAACAATATGTACTCTTCGGAATAATAATTGACTGAAATCAAGACAGTGCATAAAATATAATTTTTAGTTTAAATTTACTGGCAATTAAAATTTGATTTGCATTAGCAGTCAATTTATTTACAATTCTCCACCTTGATAATTTGTAAATCTTCTTAAATGTCTTTTTACTATTCCTTGCGCGTCCTCTTTATATTTTCGGCTGTCGTGGAATCGTTCATACTTCAAATATGTCCAATACAGCGTAATCGTTGTGCCTTTACTCATGATTGTTGCAGGGTCTGTACACTTCTTCAATTTCAATTGGTTCAAAAATTTTACGTATTATTTTTCTTTCCACACAAATTAGTATATTTATATCTGACTTCTCTGTGAGAAACCAAGTTCTATTCGCAGTTTATCTATTTACTATTGTCGCATCCTTATGTAAACTTAGATTGACACCAAGATATTTTTGAACAGATTCATATATGTTATCTGCTATTACAAAGTTTGGAGGATTCTGTTGTGTGTGATCGGACTATATATTTCGTTTTACTTGTATTTATAATGAAACCGGTATTTTCGCTGTTCTTACAGTTTTTGAAAGGATATCAGGATGTTTCTCTAAAAATGAATTCCGTTTATGCGCAATTTTTGTACATATATTTATTATAAATTGTGTTCTAATTTATACTCTGTGTTCTATTACTGCATGTAAAACTAGGTTAAAACAAGTGATGTTAATGCATCTCCTTGTTTTATTCCCAAAAGAGGATCTGTGTTAAAAAAGTTCTGAATTCCTACTTTAGCATTCGCATTTGTCAATGTGAAATACAAATCAAATAATCGCTTTATATAAACGAAAAAAGTTATTTTTATCAAATTTATGCTTTTTAAAGCTATTTATGAAAATAGTGTTACCTTTGGATTTTCTTCAGAAAGACCGTCACTTAATAGTCTTTTGAGCACATCTGAAAAAATTTTTTCCGCTTTTTTATACTGTTCACGTTCCATAGCTAGATTAGCCATTACATCGTAAATATATGTTATACCATCTTTACTTCTCAAATCTTGAGCCATTCTAAGGGCCAAGTGTAACATTTGTTCAGCTTTGTCATACTGTTCTCGCTGGATACATAAAATTGATCTCTTAATAGTAGTGATTAATTTATCTTCTGGAGTTTCATCATCTTTTGTAAACAAACTTAGTGAATATGCAACATAAAAGCTGCCACCACTAATAAGATAATTTGGGTTGATTTTCGCAAAACGTATTCCTGCTAATTTAGGCTTAATTGCATCGTTTAGCATAAATACTGCCTTATATCGAGCTACATTTACAAAATAACGGTGGTAATTACGGAACGTATTTAATAAAACCGAACTCATATTTTCGCCTTAAAGAAAAAATTGTTTTGGTCAGCGCTGCCAGACTATAAGTGAAGTAATTCTTTATTTTGCTGAAGTTTTAACACAACATGTGACTTTTAACAATTGCCAAATGAAATTTGGCCAGTAAAAAACCAAAATTATAGTGCTTCAAATTTTTATATAAAAATTAAACATTAATTAAACTCCGAATATACACGCTTAAACGCAAAGTGATGTCAAAAAGTCATCATAAAGGCGATAAGTCTCTAATCTGGCAGCCTTGGTAAAGAGGAAAAACAGGGTAGCCAAATTACGAACATGAATTTTGAATTCAAAGAATTTTTATTGGTATTTTTGCACCTCGTCAATGATGTTAAAAATAAAATAATGAGTAACCGATTATATAAGGTCAAGTAGTTTGCGCGGTTGATTGGTTTTTTTTTGTGACATGCTGTCAAAAGTTATTTTCGCACAGCGGAGACTTACTAAAAAGAACCATCCAAGGATATCGTTAAATTATATTTTATTGCAAAAACATGCTTCAAAACGCATTAAAAAATAATATATTTATAAATATATCTAAATATTTAATGTTTATAATTGAAAAACGTCCAAATAAAGAAATATTTGAGAATTAAAGTTTTCAAGAAAATAAAATTTTTCTAATTCACAAGTGATAACTGCATACAACTTTTGTTTACGTTTTTTTATATGGAAATTTATTGACATTTGCAATGCAATATACAAAAAATATTGTCTGTGGTTTTTGTACAAAAATTAGTTGTTGTACAGACAACTCCACCTTATCTGTATACATATTGTTTTTTGTAATAAAATTAAACATTATCTCAACATTAAATGAAATTATCTGGGTACTTAGGTCACAATAATTGGCTTAAGAATTAGAAATTTTATCAAATAATGTTAGCACTTAGATTTCGAAGTTATAGACTTAAGAGGAATTTTAAAATGGAAGAAGTTAAAAATTTATTGGTAACTTTAAATGTTTTCATAGATGGTGTATTAATTTTTTTTGACGAAAGCCATACAATGTTAGGCAAGCCGGTGAGCGGTAGAGCAGTAAGCGGTAAAACGGTAAACTTAAGCGACAAGTGCCTTATTACTGCCCGGTATAATTTAGCTACTAGATATGTCATTATCAAGAGAAATTTGTTTAAAGTTATTACGCGAAAATCGTAGTCGTATTTACATAAGTTAAAGCATTTAAGGAAAAAATTATTTGCTGTCAATCCTCTAACCTGAGTAAGATTATTTTAATCCGAATATAACTATTTATATACAAATCTAAACAAATTTACAGACAAATTTTGGTAATGCTGCCATTTGTCTGTGAAATCCTTTGATTTGTTGTTGCAAAAACTTAAAGCCTTGTTGATAAAATATAGTATTTTATATCGTTTTATATTTAATTTTTGTATATTATTATATTTTTGTTGAGTTTAGTTTTTATTTTATTTATCATAGTTTTATTTAATTTCGAATCTTTTTATTAAATTTTAGTTTATTGTTTTTGCTTATTTTAATTTAATATTGACAAGAACAAATTTTAATATCAAGAGGCACCGCTAAGCTTTAAAAAAATGCACTGATTTTATTTGTCAACTTCACATATTAACTGATTCATTTTGGAATTACTAAATTCCCTATTATTGTAAAAAACAGTGTTGGCATCACTCTTTAGAAAGGCAGAGATTCAGTTTCGTAAGGTTCAGTAATATCTTAAATCTTTTTCAGGTAAATTAAAGAAAATATTACTATTTATTATTGATTTAATAGTAAATGTCATTTTCATGAAACCTATTGAGTTCTTATAGACAATTCGCAAAGATAAAATAGGTTTATTTAAATAAATACGTGGCAAATATATGTAATTTAAATTCATATCATGCTTTATAGATCTGCCAACATGAAAACTTTAACTGCGGCTGAGGTTCGTCAATGCTACCTAGATTTCTTTAAGGAAAAGGGTCACATTTACGTGCATTCATCTAGCACTATTCCATTGGATGACCCTACATTGTTATTTGCCAATGCTGGGATGAATCAGTTCAAACCAATATTTTTGGGAACAGCCGATCCGAATAGTGACATGTCGAAATGGCAACGTGTGGCTAATACTCAGAAGTGCATTCGTGCTGGTGGAAAGCACAATGATTTGGACGATGTCGGAAAAGATGTATACCATCATACATTCTTTGAAATGCTGGGAAATTGGTCATTTGGAGACTACTTCAAGAAAGAAATATGTGCGTGGGCATGGGAATTTTTAACAGAACGTTTGGGTCTTCAAAAAGATCGCTTGTACGTTACTTACTTTGGAGGAGATGAGCAGAGTGGCTTAGAGCCGGATTTTGAATGCAAACAGTTATGGTTGGATTTAGGACTCAAGCCCGAGCATGTGCTACCAGGAAATATGAAAGATAATTTTTGGGAAATGGGAGAAACAGGTCCTTGTGGTCCCTGCTCAGAGTTACATTACGACCGTATTGGTGGAAGAAGTGTTCCAGAATTGGTAAATATGGATGACCCAGATGTTCTAGAAATCTGGAATTTAGTGTTTATTCAATTTAACCGTGAACAAGATGGAAGCTTGAAATCATTGCCTAAAAAGCACATTGATTGTGGCATGGGTTTCGAGCGATTAGTTTCCGTTATTCAAAATAAACGGTCCAATTACGATACTGATATCTTTATGCCTTTATTTGATGCTATAGAGGCTGGAACTGGATGTCCCCCATATAAAGGTAAAATAGGAGAAGATGATATTGGGGGTATCGATATGGCATATCGTGTCTTAGCTGATCATGCAAGAACAATTACAATAGCATTATCCGATGGAGGAACTCCAGATAATACTGGACGTGGATATGTCTTACGTCGTATCCTAAGACGTGCTGTCAGGTAAATAATAGGCTTAAGTAAATTCAATAATTGTAGAATGAATTAAATTAAATGCTTTTTTCTTCGTGGTTGTTTCATGTCTTTCCTTCTTTCGTTTAATAATTTATATTTAAAGGTATGCTACTGAAAAATTAAATGCTAAGCCAGGATTTTTTGCGACACTGGTACATACAGTCGTGGATCTATTGGAAGATGCCTTTCCAGAAGTTAAAAAGGATCCTCAGCATGTAATAGATATTATAAACGAAGAAGAACAACAGTTTTTGGAAACACTGACCAGAGGTCGGAATTTGTTAAACCGAACTATCGCTAAGTTGGAGAATAAAAAGGTTATTCCTGGTGATGTAGCGTGGCGTTTATATGACACTTATGGCTTCCCCATTGACTTAACGCAACTTATGGCAGAAGAAAAAGGCTTAACAATTGATATGGATGGTTACGAAAAATCCAAGCAAACATCATATATACTCTCACAGGGTAAGGGTGCTAACAAAATCGATGAAATAAATCTTGACGTACATGCCATCTCAGAGCTTAAAGAAAAACTCATTCCTGTTACTGATGATTCTTTAAAATACAAGTACGAAAGTGTTTCTAACGATCGTGAATCTGAATATGTTTTTGAGCCTTGTGTAGGAAAAATTGTAGCTATTTATTTTGAAAATGTATTTGTGGAATCCATCGTTTCTGGACAGAAAGCCGGAATTGTTTTAAATAAGACAAACTTTTATGCTGAAAGCGGAGGACAAATTTACGACCAAGGTGTTCTTGTAAAAGTTAACGATGAAGATAATGAATTTCTTGTCGATCGTGTTTACAATCGTGGTGGTTACATTTTACATATAGGTGTTGTTGAAGGTACAATTGCAGTTGGGGATGAAGTTAGTTTACAAATTGATACTGTTCGACGCTCTTTGGCGATGAAAAATCATTCAGCAACTCATGCTTTAAATCATAGTTTACTACAAGTTCTAGGTAAGGATACCGATCAAAAGGGATCTCTTGTTGTACCCGAGAAACTTCGCTTTGATTTTAACTGCAAATCGGCAATGACCATAGATCAAATCCGTAAAACTGAGGAAATAGTAAAGGATATAGTTTATAAAAACGTTCCAATTTATGCAAAAGAAAGTAAACTTTCAATTGCTAAATCTATTCGAGGTCTTCGTTCTGTTTTTGATGAAGTTTATCCGGACCCAGTACGTGTAATATCATTTGGTGTACCTGTCGATGAGTTGGAAAATAATCCAGATTCAGATGCTGGTGAAAAAACTTCTGTCGAATTTTGTGGTGGAACTCACCTAAAGCGTTCTGGTCACATTGTTGACTTCGTAATTAGCAGTGAAGAAGCAATTGCTAAAGGTATACGTCGCATTGTTGCGTTAACTGGCCCGGAGGCTTTAAAGGCTATCGAAAAAAGTAATGTTTTCGAAGAAAAGATTAAAAAATTAAATAATTCTGTTGCAAGTGATGCTATAAATTCGAAATTATATGTAAAGCAAATTGTTGACTTAAGTGAGGAAATTGCACATGCAAATATTTCGCACGTAAAAAAAGATGAAATGAGAAATTGTCTAAAAAATCTAAAGAAGAAATTGGACGACAAGGAACGTGCTTTAAAAAATGCTGTATCAGCCACGGTTATCGAGAAGGCAAAGGAATTATGTGTAGCAAACCCAAATGCTTTAATTCTTGTTGAAAAACTTGAAGCGTATAATAATACGAAGGCACTTGACGCTGCATTGAAACAAGTCCGTTCATTAAATCCAGACTGTGCCGCAATGTTTGTCTCTGTCGATTCCGATTCCAAAAAAATATTTTGTTTAACTTCTGTCTCAAAAAAAGCTATTGAAAACGGCTTGAAAGCCAATGAATGGGTTCAGCATATCTCAGCTACAATTAATGGTAAGGGAGGAGGCAAACCAGAATCAGCCCAAGCCTCGGGATCCAACTATGAAAATGTGGATGAAGTACTTAAAATGGCTATGGAATTTGCAAAACTGAAGTTAAATGCCTAAGCGCATTAAAGTGCTATTATTATTTAAATATTTTTATTTACATTTGTTTTTACTTACCATATGCATTTCATATTTGCTTTTTTGTAGAATTAAAAATAATATAAAAAGATTTGATATTTAATGCTTATTGAAATTAATGTAGTATTGGAATTGTAAGTACTTCTTTATTCACGTTCATTTAAAGCATTAAATAAACTATATGTTCAGGCCTTTTCTGAAAATAACGTCATTTTGAGTCATTCGCCGTTTTTAAATCACAAATTCCATTGGCGCCTTAACTATAAATTACGCAGTTTTGTGTTAAGAAATAAAGTGATTGCAAAGATAAACTAGTGATTTTAATTCGGTTATGGCTTAACTTACCAATTTTTTTTGTAACTGTTTGACAGAACACGGTAACGTAAACAGCAACACCGCTGTCAAAAAAAGTGAAAAGTAGCGCAAGGTCCTTTTTTTTTTTATATGAATAAGATCCTTCCCGCTTACTGGCATCGATTCGAACGAATCCGCGGATCCACTTCTGCTATCCTGGAAATATCTTGCCACGAAACATTGTATGAGATAGCAGTCAGCACTCTAGAGGAGTCTCGTGAAAGCGTATAAGCAAAGGTGGTTCATGTCAGTACGGCGATTTGTGGCATTACAAGCAGAAGCGATGCAGTAAAACCGTCAATTATTTTGTAACGGCTGGCAATAGCTAGGGAGCAAACCAAAACTAATGGGAGAAAGGCTGATCACTTTGATGAGCCAAAAAGTGATTTGAATGTGCTCAAGACAAAGCTGTTGAGATGAGGGAATGAGAGTGACGGTATCAGTTTGAACATAAGATCATTGAGAATTAGATATCCTCCAAGAGCGCAGACTGACCAAGGGCTGTCAATGCTATCAACTGCGGAAATAAGAAATCTTTTGAATTCTTCAAGAACTTTAGGACAGATTGTAAGTAATTTATTAATAAGTATCAAGGAATATCCAGAGCTGATGTAATTCAGTGGTGCTGGTGGCATTGATGTGGTTGCCGACTGGTTCACGGAGCTAATCAGAAACAGTTACCCGGTAATACAGTTTAAATGGCGGACCAGGAAAGTTCATTAAATACAAACGGGCTATAAAATCCAAGGACTAGATCACTCGTATATATACAGGGAGCGTGAAACTGGTGGCTGCGTAAATGTGCAGGTAGTGTTTCTAATACGATAGTGAGACGGTCACTAGGGATAAAATTAAATGGGCGGCAAACACCTTTGGGCTGCATAAGTAACAGGGCACAGAGGATGTCTTTTCGGTCATGCTATAAAATGTTGATGATGGGACCATCTTGCTACTTTTTAGGGTATTCAGAGAGTGTCTCAGAATAAGGTATATTCCCAGGGGGTGGAGAAAGGTTAGGGTCACTTTCATACCAAAGATAGGGATGGCGACCCGCTTTAAGCCCAAGATTAAATACACAATCAACCTATTGTTTTTATAATGAAGACATTTGAGAGACAGGTTGATTCAAAACTTAGGATAAAGATGACAAATCTTGATTGACCTGCCCCTTTGATGCCTCTCTAAAGGGGCAGGTCAATTGAGAGTGCAGTGCTTGACGACGTTGGGGTTTGTTGAAAGAAGTATACTGCAGAGGGAGTATACCATAGCAGCATTTCTCGATGTAGAAGGAGCCGTCAATATTATTGAAATAGAGATATTGATTTCGCTGACAGGTGATTTCTTGTCTGAGCGGATAATTCAGGAGAGTCAAGGAGTCTACGGCAGGAAATCTATCACTATTACTCTGGCTTTTAGCCGTGAACGAGTCTGCGGCGTTTCCATAGTATGGGACAGAAGATCGTAGTCAACGCTGATGATATGTTATATGCCTCGAATAAATTCTACCTACGATCGGTGAGGTCATTAAATCTGGCTTATGTGAACTTTCTCAGGCCAGAGAAACGGTATTCTATCCTGGGTAGAAAGTTATAGTGGGCTTGAAATACTCTGGAAAAGGTTAGGAAGGGATTGAACTCAGTAGGTAAGACCTGAGGACTTTAGCCATCGTGTCATATTTTACACAACAGTAGTGAAATTTTTGCCTACCTAAGTTTGTGCAGTCTGGTGGGAAGTATTGAAAAAGGAAAAATATGCGAATATACTTATTTCTCAATTCAGAGATATGCTTAGATTGGTATTACGGGTAAAATGGAAAGCATACCTCAGCCGGAGGTGGACACAATCCTCCACCTTCTTCAAATAGAGAAGTTCATGAATGTAGACTGAAGGAACTGGGATTATTAGAAAATTTCCAAAAGAGGCATATAAGCTCCCTTAATGAAGTCAAGATTGAGGATCGAGAATTTCTTGAGCACCACAGAGTACTAAAGTCTACTTTACTGCAGGGCATAAATATGGCAAATAACAACCGCAATTACCTGGAAATAACATGCATTTGTAAGCAAATGTTTACATATGTATAATATACCCTGTGTTCCGGTAAAACACAATTTCGAATCTAAAGCTATTGAAAAGAACGAGAGAAGAAAGTACAAGGTGAAAAATAGCAGGAAGTTCAAGTAAATAGGTCATACTCTACCAAAAGCAGAGGACACTACCAACGGAATGAAAACCACAGGGGATAGTCTTGTAGAAGCATAATGTTCCCAAGTAGAACACGTAAGGAAACAAAAACATTGAAAGAAATCGCGATATATTACAAATTGAAAAGAAAAACTTGACATGTTACCCAGGATAAATACAGTTAGTGTCATTAATATTCGGTTTTATTAAAGAGATATGTTTAACTGATTCGTCTTAAGCTAAATGTATATCTTTTTCAACTTTTTCTTTTCATAAATAGTTTATTTAGACACTTGAAAGTTCACATTTGTATTTAGAAAAAAAGAATAGCAATATAACAAAAAAAAAACTAAATTAATACAGGACGCATAAAATATTGCGCGTCATTAATATTCGGTTTTTTTTGAAAAGTAACAAATAATACATTAGAAAAATGGTTTTATATAAAATTCAGTATTTTGTTGGATAACCCTTTTGTTTTATAACTTCACTTAGACGGTTTGACCTGTTTTTTACTATTTTAGCTGTATAAGCTGCAGGAATACGATCCCATTCTTCTTGAAGCCGCAATTTCAAGTCTTCAATGGATGTTATTTTGTAGTTGCGGATTCGCCGGTCCAGCTCATCCCATAAATTCTCAATCGGATTGAGGTCTGGGGATTGTGCAAGTGGATGGAGAACTTTAGGGCAGTTATAGAGCAACCATTCTTGAATTAAACGCGACTTGTGCTTTGGGTCGTTATCTTGGTAGAATTTAAAAGAATCTAAAACGCCCAGCTTATTTGCACTTTCTTTCAAATTTTGACGGAGAATATTCAAATATGATTCCTATTCATAATTCCACTGATAAAAACAAATTTTCCCGTCCCTTTAGCTCCCATACAACCCCACACCATAACATGTCCATTTCCATGTTTTACGGTTGGTTTTAAATTTTGTGGTTGTAGCTCCTCATTTGGCTTCCGCCACACCATTGCACGCCCATCGGATCCAAATACGTTATACTTGCTCTCGTCCGTAACGTCATCCCACCAAGTTTCAGGCTTCTTAATGTACTCCCTGGAAAAGCTCAAACAAGCTTTTCGGTTGCGTAAATTAACCAATGGCTTACGACGTGCTACTCGGCCATGAAAACCTTTTTTTCTTATGGTTCTTCGTATAGTAGATGCAAATATTTTCTTTTTAAACTCACTGAGCACCTCTGTGACTAATTTGGGAGCACTTAAGCGTGGGTTAGATTTTATTTTTCGCACAATTGAACTTTCTTCCCACTCGGTCAATTTTTTTGGCTGACCTGTCTGCTTTATGAAGTGTATTCTTCCTTCATTTTTGTGCCTTCTGGTAATGTCCCCAACTGTATTTGGTTTCATATTCAGAATTTCAGCAATCTCTTTGTACTTTTTACCTCTTTCATAATGGAAAATAACAAGTTTTCGCTATTCTAAAGGAGTGTTTTTTCCTTTGCGCCCCATTTGTATAATTTGCAGTGAAGTAGAATTTTGGACAGACAAGAAAGGAGGTGTTATGCACTTTTATTAAAACGTATCTCTATTTTGCTAGAAAAGTAGCTGAATAACATGTTTTTTTGCAAATAGCATATAAATAGGGGAAAAACCGAATATTAATGGCGCTTAGTAAACAGAGTTAACAAACTTTGATCGATTTATCACGGTTGCAGGGTTAAAATAGAGCCATTTTTACCACATATTTGAATACTCATACTGACAACATTTATTTAAGTTTTTGCTATTCTTCTGATTACCTATCCATTTCGCTAATGCCATGGTGTTATTATCGATAAACTTAAAAACGGAATATTAATGACACTAACTGTAATTATTTTTACAGTTAGCAAGTACGCGTTTTTTAAAAATACGCGCTTTTTTGGAAGGGTATGCTGCCATATCAATTTGTAACATTGAATTGTTGTATTTTATTTATAGTACATAATCACCCTGTAAATGTTGTTTCGACTGCGATATTATCCTCATCAAGTATTTTACTATTAGCATTTGTGTTTTAATCGACGTGTTTTTCCAGAAATTATCGTTTTTTTATTTAATTCATAAACATATTTGTTGTTTAAAAAATGGTTGAAATTAATGTGGTAATTGAGAAGTTCCGAAATGATTACGTTAATAAAACTCCCAAGAAGTTGAAACTAGTGGATATATATCTTGGATACATACTGTTAACCGGCATTATTCAGTTTGTTTACTGTTGTCTTGTTGGCACATTCCCCTTTAATTCATTTCTCTCTGGATTCATTAGCACTGTAAGCTGTTTTGTGCTTGGGACATGCCTACGGTTACAAGCTAATCCACAAAACAAGAATGTGTTCGCCGGAATATCACCAGAGCGTGGATTTGCCGATTTTATCTTCGCTCATGTCATACTACATTTAGTTGTAATGAACTTTATTGGATAAATTGATTTAATAAAGAAATTTAAAAGCTAAAAAACTAATTTCTTAGTTACATTTTACGTATGTAGATCAAATTAACTCTTAGTTGTCTTTAACAAAGAGCTTTTTGCCGACATATTAGGCAACGCCTTTGTTCAGTTTCTACATCCCAGCCGCAATTACAATATTATGAAGTCATAAAAATGGTTTGTTGATAATAATGAGAAAAAAGTTTGTTTCTTTAATTTTTTTATTTATCAAGTGATACATTTTATGTTGGCTAAGTACAACAAATTATAACTAACCAAACTTTTCTAGCTATGCTCAAACCCGATTCTTAGGTAATTTTTTTTAGAATCAATTTTTTATTTTGCGTCTATATCTAATCAGGCTATTATTATACTTATTTTGCTTAAATGTGAGGGGTCTCTCAATAATCGTAGAGTTGTCTTTGTAGATTGACCACCAAAGTAAGCATATTGCCGTCTTGAAAGTCGCGATATGCCTTCTGGTCGCTGTATAATGTGAGATTAAATGAGCCTTTCCAACGTCTTAAGTTAAAAAGATGAGACGGACAGATGAAAGTCTTTCTTATGACTGCAAATTTTAATAAATCCAAAAAAATTTCTGGATAAAAAAGACCTTAACCCACCTCTGGTTAAGAGAGAGCGTAAATATCCTGTGAAGCTAGGAATGATATGCGCCCCTTGGCGCGCTGTTATTATCCGTCGTCATGTTCCCTTATAAACGGGAAGTCTTTCTTTCTTTTAAAATACTTAGATTTACTAAGTCTAACAGAGTCCTTTGTGTTGCCAATAGATTTACAGCAGCTTTCCTATGAATTTCTTTTTGTAACCGATATAGCTTTCTTCCATATATTCATGCTTTCAATCTATCGTGGAAGGGTGTCTGATTTTTTAATGTAGTTAATCTTAAAAGCTCTACGTCTTCATTCAAGTAGTTTAGATAGTACCGTTTTTACTAAACATTTTTTTCGTTTAGTATTTGGAAAAAAATAACTATATTTAAAACAATCGGTTCTTCTTTAACTTCTATGAAGCGTTTTTTAAATAAAATTTTGAAGTCTAATATCAAAGATTGTGGTTTGTATAATTTTTCATTCATTTAGTTTATTTCACATCACAACCCAGGATTATCTCAGCTGCCACATAGAGCCCTGAAGATCACTTATTATGTATGGTGGAGTGCTATCTTATCATGAACCATTTTGCGCAATAACTCCGCCTTTGCATCTGTTAGAACCTCTATGGAATGTTGAAAGCTGAATTCTGAAATTCTTTTCATAGAATTAGGGTTCTTGAACCTGGCGTCGACTAAAAGTATCTGTAGGTTATCTGCAGCACATTTAGTGCTACATATTAATTGGCACTATTTAAGTGCTATTATCGGGTATTGGGTTCTATGAGCTTAATTTGTACATAAGTTTTTTCTAACAATTTTGTTATTAACAGATTTAGGATTTAACAGTTACATGTCGCCAATAATTTTCATAATACAATAACTCACCAGATAGACTAAGCCTTTCTATTTACTGGAAAACAATTATTCTAAAAAATTAAATCGAGTGAAATTGAAATCGAAATCTGGAAGGATTATGATTTTTTTTTTTACTAACTGGCTTATTAAGTCCAAGTTAAGTTTTATTTGTCTTTGAAAACTTACTCGATTTAAATTGAACTCGTTCTCGGTTTACAAGACATACATACCTGAATATTTTTTATTCTTTCCTTACTTTTTCTTCAACTGTTAACATACAATTTAACAATAAGCAAAAATGACAAAAAGAATTTAAAGCACAATTTACATTAATGGACAACAAACGTAAAAAAGAGGAACTGTCATAATAATTATGAAGGAGCCGCGGAAACAGGGTAATTTATATAAATATTTCAAACAGCAGACACTGTAATTCGCGGTCTCGTGCAAGCATACAAATACAGCTTTTGCTTGTAGAGCGCAAATTTTTTAATCGTCGGCCTATTCCATTGTACCTTATAAAACTATCGGTAGTATTGAATTCTTAGACAATTTACTAGTACAGTTGTCTTGGTCACTGTATATCGTTTTTATACAACAGAAATAAAATATAAAAGAAGTTGATTTACCGTTTTGTTTTTTTAATGTGAACGAATTATATCGAAATTGGACAATTCCATCCCATATAGAATTCTATCAAATATTCTTTAAAATTTATTATTGGGTATAGGTATGTAAGTGAATGACTAATACATGAAAATACGTTACAATTCTTTAATCCTTGTTAATGACACGGAGTTTTAGTGTATAATAATTATATGCCGTTTATCAGCAATTTTTTTGAAAGCAGCAATTTATTAGCAAAATTTTTATACTTAATTTTTTACGAATAGTTATCATTACTGGTGTTCGATCTCACATGAAATTTGTCAAAGTGCACATATAGACTTAATTTTAATATAGTGCAAAGTACTAAAGTATTTCTCTGTTCTGTTGTTACTATTTTTAAACATAATTTTGTGTGTAAAACAAAAAATAAATTAATATACAAGTGATTTGTGGGTGATTTTGTTAAAAATCAAAACGTAAATACGTACATACATACACATCTATACATACATATATTATGTGTTAATACACAGATCAGCTATGGTGGCACTATTAGGTCAGACAGTGATGTCAATAGCCTTTCTTTTAAATTACTAAATCGTTTTTGCAAAATGTTATGTACACTGCTTGCGCTTTGTTTACTTGCTTTTTTTATTATGCATATTGAGTGTCTTTATAATCAAAAAATCGTTTTGTCCTTGACTCTCTTCAAATTTAAAACGTTTTCTTTGACAATTGAATTCTATTTTAAATTTTTGTATTAGTGTAGGGTGAATGCACCAATAGTTGGCAATTTAAGACTTGTTTATTTCAAGCTACTGCCCTCACGCATGTGAATGTGGTATAGAATTGATTACTAGTAATTACGATTTATTGGCTTGCTTTGGTTCAGATTATTAACTTAAATTTACATATTTTTTTATTGAAATTGAGAAATTTATTGTTTTTGTGAAAAACACCAAATCAAACCAAAGTCGGCACTAATTTTCCAGTTTTCGGCATACTATGTTTCTTTTATCGGCATATCATATTTTAGTACAGAAAATAATAATTCGAGATTGATTTCAAACTGTTACTTATTTAAAACAAATGGTTTCCACATTCTATATGTTCAATAAGATCAATCATGCACGAAGATAAATTCATACAGAAAATCTTGAATATTATTTGTGTATAATCCAGATTTTGTACATAGGTTACATGTTTAAGCTAAAAACAGAAAAAAAAAAATAGATCACAAAGGAATATATTATATGGAATTATATTATATGGCTTCTGAAAGCTAACCTCTAAGGCTTAAGTCTATACTTGGTATTTCAAAATGTGTCAGTTTTTACCATGGACCAGTCACATAATGAGCATCCTCTCAAGCCGCTCAGTTACAGTTCAAACATAACATTCCATTAAAGCTTTCAAATCAAGAGCTCTGCGATATCCTCTTCGGAAACAGAAAGTCATAACACGTAAAATTAATATCACGCACAAGTTCATGAATCGAATCATTGAAATAGACTTGAATTTGGGACTTTAAAACGTAATACCGGACACTTGTAAAAAAAATCCAAACGCCTTTTGGAGAAGTATGATGATAATTTGGTCAGAAAAACTTTGTTTACGGATGAAAAATATTGACCGAACCAAAGAAGTATAATAACCGAAATGACAAGATATAAGCACAGTAGTCTGTGTACAAGGGATCAAAACATCAGCCAAAGTTTACTAGAAATCCGTTTTAAAAGCTGTCATGAAGCCACTTATTCATCCCTTTTCCGAAACCAACTGTAGATTTTAAAACAGGAATTTGATACTGCCCATAAGGCTAAAATGACGCAAACGCGGCTCCCAAAAATTTGCCAACTGTGGCAGCTCTGATCTGCACCCTCTGTATTATAAATTGACCCTCATGTTTTTCTACAAAATAAAACCCAACATTAATTTTCGTAAGACTTCATTGGTTCGTGATGAGGCCAGATTTTAATATGGCTGACGTGCGTGCATTATTGATCATTGGCCAGTGTTACTTAAGACGAGGTTGAAAAAGATATAAAGATTTAATAAATTATTATTTCTAGAAGTCTTAACGTATTTTGAGACCTCAACCTTAACAAAACTAGTAGTAAAAATCACTGCCGACCATAGGAACAAGTGATTTTCAATGGTGTTCTCTTAATCGGCATTAGAGTGCCGACTACTGAAACATATACAAATTTTTCGTTCCTATTGCCGACGATATTCCGGTGTCCCGGAACCTATATAGGAGTTACCGTAGGGGATCCGAGCTTTCAATGTGAAACCTTCGACATTAATAGATTAGATATACGTCGAAGTGATTCCCGTTAAAGCCTTGATTGTGGCCTGGCTATTCGAGCAAACCAAAAAAATTTCAAGGAAAATCAAGCCAGCTAAGTATAGTTCATTGGTGGCCAAGACAGCTGCCTGAATGCGCAACTGGTCTATCAATACGCAATAAAACTGATACTTGCACACCGTTCACCAAACGTGAGCATCGTAAAGTAACCTTAATTCAAAGATTACAATCCGCGTTTGGTGGGACAGGGATGGCATAGTGCACTTGGAAATGCTTGAAAGGTATACCATGGTAAACAATAAGCTATGCATAGTCCTGTAACACTACGTATAAGATCAATTCGACTAAAATTTCCCCCTCGTCAAGGCCAAAAAATTCTTAACAACAACGGCAGACCCAATTTTACATATGTACATCTTTCAGCATTCGCTGTATTTCTCAGACCTTGCACTGACGGATTGTCATCTTTTTCGCTCCCTATTGAAACAACTATTTTTATACCAGACGGTGCGATTTTTAACGGAATGGCAGCGACAAATTGGTCGATAGGTGGGAGAAGGTCGTAAATAGTAACGGTGAAAACATAATTGATTCATTTATTATTGTAACTAATGATTTGTTTTTAATAAAAACGCTATTTAATTCCCAACTTAATGTATCTACTTATACAATATTTAATTTTCTCTAAGATTGAAAGTTCAAATAAAAACTTCACGATCAAAAAAGTAATCCGTTATAATCTCAGAATAATAGGCATTATAATTCATACAAGTCTTAAAGCAAATAAAACGAGACAAAATTTAAAAACTTTAAAAAGCATTATTAAGTTCATTGTATGTACGATAGTTGTCGATCGTTCTGGACGCCCAGTTGAATTTTTACACTCGAAACGATTGAGAAAATTCACGATATGGTATGAGATTTTGGAAGCCATATACATATCACCTGTATCAAAGGCTTTCCGAAAGATGTGTGCTGAGCTTGCACACTCCTTAATTTCGCAGGAGTGTTTGGCGTTATTTAGGCGAAATATGGACGTGGTCGAAACGTGGATTCATTAACAAAACAGTGAATTTTACAGATTGATCGAGCGCCAAAGAAAAAACACCTTGGTGTTCTTGTCAGCCAATAAAATCATGGCGACCATTTTTTGGGATGTACACAGTATAATCCACATTCGAAAGAATTAATGACCCTCTTATTAGGTTGATTTGACCTAGAAAAACTTCTTTTGCACTAGGACAAAGCAAGGGTGCATATATGTGTAGTTTACATGGCAAAAATCTATGAATAAGGCAACGAGTTTCTTTCTCATCCGCTTTATTTTCCGAATTTAGCCACTAGAGACTTTTTCTTGTTTCCAAACCCGAAGAAATGTCTCAGCTAATAAACAAATACCTATTTTGATGACCTCCATAAATCTAATCTTTTGGAATGGCTATAAAAATTAAGGAAACGTTGGACAAACAATGTACAGCTCAAAAGAGAATGTGCTAAAATTTAAAATAATTTTTTTTATTCATTTATTTTATTATTGCGAACTTCTTGACCCACCCTTGTATTAAATTGAGGTTATTTTCTGTAAAAAAATCTATGAAGCGAATTGTGAATGCTTCACCCAATTTTTATTTTTCAGTTTTAATTAAGGCAAAACAAACTTTTGCTGTATCGGTTATAGAAAGAAATCATTTATCGTATATTTTTAATCTTTATTAAAAAATTTATATGAGTTATCAGCAAGAGAAAAAAAATGCCTTAAAGTATATCATACATTAAACTTAAATAAATGGTAGTGTATTAAGTTCGCTTTGACATTTGTAACGCTTGAAATGAATGCACTAACAACTATTTCTCTTAGTGTCGGCGTTGTATGTTAACATTTGGTTCAAAAAAAATTTTGGCAGTACCCCTCTTGCATACTGTCTCATTTTGAATTTAAATTAAGCACAAATAAGTTTTTATGCTGTGATGAGTGAGAAAGATACATTAACTAATGACAAGTCGTGGTAAGCTGCAATTAGATTGTAATGCAGGGTATTAAATAATCAAAGTTGACCGGTCTTAATTTTCTCAATTGTTTTTTATCTAAATTTACTTACTATTTATTCTTAATAAATTCAAATGTAGTTTTGCCTATTTATATTGGTAAAATTCAAAGCAAATAAAACTACTTTAAATACATATGTACATATATCAAGAGTACAAAAAGTTTTATTATTATTAGTACGTTATTTTTGTCAATGAAAAGTTTTGATATTACTACACAAAAATCAAAAATCAAAATAAAACTACGTGTTAAAGGTGAAATGAATTAAAATAAAGCATTTATAAAAAAAGTTGCTGTTTATTTTATATACAGTTATTATTATAATACCCTTATAAAAATCTTTTTTAAAACAATTTTTTTCATTGTTGTATTACAACAGCCAATATCTTATATTTTAATAAACTACTAAAATCACAAAATTAAGGAAAAGTTGTCCACAAATCTTTCTTTACTTTTTTCTATAATAATAAATTAATCAAAACGCCGAGTAGCGTCAATGGTGGCTTGAATATTGGCTTCCAATGATTCAAAAGTTGCTGGTTTGTCGACATTAAGCAATTACTTAACATAGCCCCATAAAAAGTAATACAGGGGCGTTAAATCGCACGAACGAGTTGGCCAGTGAACAGGACCACTTCTAGAAAGAAAGTTGTAACCAAATTGATTTTGCAATAAATCGATTGTTAAGCGTGTTGCATAGCACCATGGTACCAAATGTGGTTGATGTTTAGCTCATAGATTTTTGGAAATAAGGCTCCTTACTCATTTCAAAAGGAATAAAGATCGATAATGCCGCCTGCGTGTAAACCGTAACAAACAGTCAATTTAAATGGATGTAATAGATTAAATAAAATTGAACTAAGGTAACAGCCCTGTGACAGACCATTATGTACACGAACAGAACAATTACCAAGACAAAGCTCCCTATCGCATAAAAAACAGAGTATCCAATTAATAAGATCAACAGGTATACTGAAAGCAAGAAGAACATCATTCAAGCGACTTACACTGACACAATCATGAGCATTTCTAACGTACACTGATGCAATAACAACTTTGTCCCACTGAGACTTCAGTGAAGACACACGAAAAAGAAATTCATTAAGACAAGTAGTAGTGGACATTCTCCTCCTATAGGCAAAGCTTCTCACAGAATGAAAGTCGTTAAGTTGAGTGAAATGGACGAGTCCCTCATTCACCATCAAGTTGATGCCTTGAGAAAAACTAAGATAAGTACAATGGGCTTACAATTTTGGATGAAATTCAAAATTCTATCATCTTCAGTATCTGAATAATTGTGATCCTTCTCCACAAGGTAGAAATATCACAATCAATAAAATGCCTATTCAATGTTGATAACAGAGATCGCTTCGCATCGTTAGTCAGAGAATCAATCATCCAGTAAGTAACCCGGTCTATTCCGTCGCCGAATGCCTAAGCATAAATGCAAGAATTCTTCGGAAAACTTGAAAAGAAAAAAGGTGATGGCGTATTGTTATGTTGGAAAGGAAATAAGGGTGTTGTTTGTTACCTGGTCCCCAAGAAAATTGATAAATTCATCATTATCATTATCCTATCCCAAGTGCAGTCGGAGCTGCGCCCTGTCAGGTTCCTAACAAAGCGCCAAGCTTTCTTGGTATTCGGTCGACTGTATAATTCTGATATTCTGTCCCAATAGAGCCGTCTCTTAGTTACTCTAACTGCATCCTTCCATACATATATTGTACTCTGCAAATATTGCACTACCCGAATTCGCAGGGCAAGTATAGCTGTTCGCCCTCTTGCGTGTCGCAACATGCCTCCGAAAAAGAGTTACAAGCTCATCCATCACAGTTTAGGTGTCCTCGTTGACGTTACAATTGGAAAGGTGATCCTGGCCACTTTTGAAGCAATTACGACCGAAATAGCACCAGGATCAGTAGGTAAAGAAAGAGTGGTCAGATTTCTAAGAAGGACATTTTTAGAAAAGAACAACACCAGCCTGGTAACGCTAGCATCGATTTCCATAATGATCGGAAATTTTCACATGAGTGCCGTTTCCATAGCGATAGGAAAACGAGTATTACTAAAACTAACATCAGGAACAAGAAAGATCGTTAAAATCAGCAAGAATTTTTCTTTTGGAGTCA
Source organism: Wohlfahrtia magnifica (assembly GCA_023159175.1). Lineage (NCBI taxonomy): Eukaryota > Metazoa > Arthropoda > Insecta > Diptera > Sarcophagidae > Wohlfahrtia > Wohlfahrtia magnifica. Next base: position 1,348,402 of record JAKWBJ010000177.1, read on the forward strand.
ACCGAACAATCGCAAAGGTTATGATGAGCATTAAAATCTCATGCGAAAATAACATTGTCCATGTTCTCAATAAAAGGTATCACTCTTGAGATCTCACTCCGAAAAATTCCAGGACTGGATTCATCTAGCACTTATTGTGTTTCTCAAAATAAAGGCAGTGCTACCATACCGAACATCACGTAATTTACAGAATGATTTATAGTTGAACAAGGAAAATCGAGGATCAGTGTCAGTGACATCAATATTATAATTGTTAATAAAAAACACTCGTCAAAAAACTTTGAATGTTATATTGTAAAATCTTCATCCCTACTGACTAAAACCATAATACAACATTATACCTCAGAAACGTTTAGAAATATCAACATTCGGGGACGGTCCAGAAGTCGAATTCAACTCAGAAACAGCTCTAGAAATCTTTCTGTTAAAGGCAATAAAAACTCGAAGGCAGGGTCCATTATCCTCTTTCTGAGAGTAATTTCTTACAAAAGATAAAAGCTTTCATTTCCCCTGTTAAGGACAGGAGTAATCGGGTTGGTATTGACAGGTTGTGACATAAATAAATTAGGCATCTTCGGTCTCGAAGTGGAAGTCTTCCTCAAAACCAGAATTTTATTAATCTCAATATTGCTATCTCTCACAGGAGCAGAACTATTCTTATTCAGATCAGAAATTGCCATTGTAATCACTGAAAATGTCAAACCGATTGGTCGAATAGGAAGTCAAAACTTACTTTCTGGAAAGCTTCCTCATGGTCATGATCTTACGTATGTCATTTTCCTGCTGTCACATAAAATACATTTAGTATCACGGTTACCACTACACTCAACCTTCACACAATTAAGGCCCTTTTTCCTCGAGCGAAAACCTTTCAGAGTATGACCAAGTTGACCACAATTTCTACATTGATAAACTGGAGGGTAATACAAATCAACTTTAGTATGACAACAATAGATTCAGGAATATCATTCGAGAAGAAGCCAATCTTTACAGACAAACCGTCTAGCAGATGCAACTTGAAATTGCGAAAAAATATTCAACAGTATGTACTCATCATCCAATTCCAATGGAACGTTGCGTCTTACTCAATAGGAGTAAATAAAAAATTCAGGGATGAGGGGGCGAAAACCAACCTCATCTGGATTCAAAGCCGCAAACTTATTGACATTTACTGTCGCGTAAAATTTATTCTAAATAAAGTTCGATCTATGTTCTTAATAAGAAGAATACCATTAATACTTAGTTTCTTAATCCCCCGGTACAGAAACAGAATTTCTAAATCTATTTTCGACAAAAGAGTACACTAATACAAGAAAATCACCAAAGGCAAGCTACCTGAAAGCCACCCTGAGACACATTACAGTCCACAGACTCATTGCTAGTTGTTTTACTTCCAACTAACTTACCAATAGTATTTCTCTTTCTCACATTGTCCGTTATTTCATCATTAAAGAAATTTTCAAAGTCATCACAGGGAACATTCAACGGTTTATCGTCTCCCATTATGATGAACTTGTTGGACAGCAGACCGTCACAAAATTTTGTGCATACAAAGAAAGGACAATAAATTTATTTTTCCAAAAGAAAACGACCCAAAAATTTAGAAAATCTCAAAATTCTATTAAAGTACAGTTACCACAAATAAAAATTCACAAACAACAAAAAACAGTTATTCTCTACACTGGAAACTTACAGAAAGTTCTTAAATTTTCTTCTTTTCCTTTTTTTTAAACTATGTACGCGACGACACAAACTAGAACCGCACGTGTCAAAGCACAAAATTGAAGTGACTTGTCAAACTTTACTGAATAGAAATGTCAACACAGTGTGACATTCTCAGCTGTCAAACCACAGTTATCGATATAAATAGTTCTCATGCAGCTAAAAAATACCCTATAGATATCGTGCTCTTTGTTTTTCTTTCTTCTTCAGCAAAAATATTAAAATGTAAGTTAGGGCATTTCGCGTTTCAGGTAACGATATATAACAAATAAATTTTGCATTATATTTGATGCGAGTCCAGGTGCACAAGGTCCCAAACTCTTCCGGGTGGATGTAGTTGCTTCGGGTCATGATTGACCGCAAAATCTCAATCGGATTTAGGTCAGGACTTTGCACCAGCCACTGTATTATTTAAAATTTCTCTTAGCTTAGCCATTCCTTTACGATTTTTGAGGTATATTTAGATTCGCCATAATTCTCCATCCTCATTATTCCCTGGATTTTTTGCAATGGGCCAATATCATTGAGTTGCCTCCACGACGTTTCACGGTTAGTTTAAGGTGATGTCTTTATATAGTTCTATCAGGTCGACACAAATAATATTGCTTTTCGTTGGATTGAAAACGCTTAAACTTGAATTCGTCCGACCAACTTACTAGTTTCCAAGTTTTGATGTTCTTTAGGAAACTTCAAATGAGCAGCACATATTGGCTTATTTTGAAATGTCTTTTTAGTCAATTATCTGATCTTCAATATTAAGTGAAAGGAGGAGGCCTGATACTAAAGACGATTGGACGCCATAATCATGGCTACTGTAAAAGCTGTCATAATGAAGGGTAATCGGTACAGCACCACTGTGATTGTCCCGCTCTATGGAAGCTTAGACTAAGGCATCTGGTTGCCTGTCTGGTGTCACTGTGAGGGGTGCCGGTTGGCTTACATGAAGGAACTGAGATTTTTAGGCTTTTGGTGGGGATCTTTGGACCTCTCCCATGTCCGGCCTTTCGACCGTTTATATGGGTTTGTCATATAAAAGGTAACAACAATGGGCCATAGGGCCTCCGAGTAGACTCGCAAATCGCAAGCGACCCATATAACCTAACCTAACCTACACCGCGTTTATAGGGCCAACCCTTACCCTCACGTCTGGTGGAAGGCAGTGAACACCGAATCGTATCTCGGTATTCTGTACATAGGCTGGCATGTCTTGCTATCATTGGTCGCTTGAGTTCCACTCTTCGGGCCAGTCTAGTGACGGTATAATACCCCTTGATATCTTTATCAAGCGTGTGGCTGCGAAATCTGCTCTAAGACTTAGTGAATCAGGTGAACTGTGGCAGGTTCACATTAGTCACGGCACCATCCTACGAGAAGTGGGCAGGCCGATATCGAATTTTAAAGGAGGTACCGCAGGACTCTCCTGACACTTGAGGTATAATGAGTGTATAGGTTACCCATGTTATGGCTGCTGTATGAGCTTTTCAGGATGAGGAAAAAGAGGAAGCTTAGGCAAAGATATCGTTGTTCAAGTAACGTCGAATAAGTGCTGTAATTCCGTATTGTGGCAATAAAGAGTGTAAATAAGCGAAAATAAGAAATTCGTTTCCTTTTTTTATTTTATTAGCCATATATTCGAACCCAAAGACTAAACGTTTAATGTAACAATATTCTGATAATAAAATGAAATTTTTAGTATTAATATTTACAGAAAATATTGAGGTTGAAAATTTAAATAATTAAAATAAAACTAACCTATTCAATATTTACATATTCTTAATTTAACTTTAACAGAGATTTGCTGTTTACGTTAGTAGTTGCTGCAAAATTTAAGTTGGAAACAAGTCATGAAAGCCGTTAAAAATAAATCAAGTAAGTTCAATATTTATTGCATTGCATCCTTTTTAATTTTGTATATTTTATTATATTAATTTGTACTGTGTAGGCAACATTTTTTTTCGATAGGAAGAGGTACCCTCTATACAAACCAATATAATAATAATCGCATATCTAAAAAACTATATCAGTCATAAAACTTTGCCTCAATTACTTTACTTTACGAAATTGATTTATTGGAAAAAATGTAGATCGGATATTATCAGGGGGAGAGGTATACCCCATACATCTTATATCTAGAAAACTATTATATAGCGACAGTATAAGTCAAAAGTTGTTTCAATCATTTTCCTATGAAACTAATTTACTGGAACAAATTGTATATCAGATATAAACAGGGGGAGAGGTACCCTCCATATAAAGCAAATATTAATTTTCGAATACTATTACACTGATTGCGATAAAATTTTATAAGGACTCTAGATAAAAGCTATCTATCCAGTATGCATATTGATCGGAAGGGGACAAAATGTGGAAAAAGGTTAAAAAATTTAACTAAGATAGAATTTAACATAATAAAGTTGGGAGTAGCGAAGCAGGCCGGGTTTTAGCTAGTACATGTGTATATAAATGTGAAGTGTGATTTGTTCGGATGCTTAAAACTTAAAAAGGACCGCAAAGATTTAGGAAACAAGGAAAGTCGAAAAATACTCAACAGGTGGCGCAGTAGGCGGTCATTCATTTACTTTTGCTACTGTTAACGGTATTTGAATAAAATTTGGTATCGATTCAATGCACATATTCTAGGTTGTGCAGCATATATGAACGGGGCGTCTGGCACCTCTCACACAGAATAAATTTGACTTTTATATATCTTGAGAATGGTTGGAGTGAAATTTTCTGGTCTAAATGACATGGTTTTAATACAAATCAGCAGTCAGAAAATACAAAGTAAATAGGAATTTTTTTATATGTGAGTACATTAAAAGAATAAGTTTCTGAACATGGTATAAATGATTTGGCAGTCAATATGAGCTATTTACATATGTATTCTTATCTATACATTTTATAGGAATACATTCAAAAGGATCCCAGCAACCCGTAAATAGTTACACTAGTCCTTTAAATTTTACATATTGTATTATATTAATTTATATTGTGCTTAAATGTGAGAAACTTTTCACAAAATAAAGTTAGCGAAATGCTTACACTCACACACATAAATATGTACATATTTCCAATATCTTACCGTTCTTACGCTGCAGTCACATGTTCAAGTTATTCTTTCAATTATTTTTACACATAATATACGAATAGCGTCTTCGTTACCTTTCCGTAGGGGAGTATAAACCTTTGGTCATTCGTTAAAAGGCTGAGGAACAGCGCTAGTTCGGTTCCTGCCCTTATAAGGAATGATAAAACATTCACGAACCCGGCAAACCTTTTGACGGAAATGTTTACAAGTAACTCAACCATTGCCAGAACTTGATAGAATATCAGTAATTATGCCTAGTATATTCTTTCGAGCCCGTGCTGTAAAAGGGTCCTTGCAAATCTCAACGGTAACAAGTCATCTGGGCCGGATGGCATACCAACACTGGTCCTGAAGCTGTGCTCTTCGACCCTTGTGCATCCATTAGCTCACCATTTCAGTGCATCATTTCGCGCCGATATTTTTACATCTTGCTGGAAGGTTGCTAATGTAACGCCAATACCAAAAAATAGCGAGGCTAATAACCATGAGAACTACCATCCAATAGCAGTTTGTTCCGCACTCTCCAAGTTTATGGAGAGTATGATTAATCACCACCTTGTGAGATATTTGGAGTCCAACGATTTGCTAAGCGACCGTGTCAGTACGGTTTAAAAAAGGGCCGTTCTACTGGTGACCTGCTGGCGTTGCTCTCGGCGAAGTGGAACAGGTCCATTCATGGTTTTGGCGAGAGTAAGGTTGTGGCTCTGGATATTTCAAAGATGTTTGATAGAGTTTGGCACGATGCTCTCATTTCGAAACTTAATGCTTTTGGTGTCGGTAGTGACTTCTCTCGATTTATATCGAGCTTTCTCAGAGATCGCTCTATGAGTGGTTATAGATGGGGTCTCTATTCTTTTGATCGTAGGCCGAGTCTTTTAAAGATTGGGGCGGGAATAATGAATATGAACGACACATTCGCAAGCGACCTGTCGAAAATCTCCGAGTGGGAGCGTGCGAATAGGGTCGATTTTAATGCACACAAGACGTTGTGGTGTGTTGTCATCTGTGTCCATGGGTAATGTGGATATTGGGGAATCAGATGCCTTAATATTTACAAGACCTATATGTGACCCAAAATGGAATACAATTCTCATGCATCGGCCGGTGCTTCAGTCTATTTTGGAGCTTCGAAACCGCGTACATGATAGGGTGAAGATGCTCATTAATGACGGTAGGGTGGCCAACTCTATCGATTCATTAGAGAACCGTCGCAATGTGGCGTGTGGTTCATTGTTCTATCGGTACTATAACGGAATGTGTTCTGACGAAATTAAAGAATTAATTCCTAAAAATCATATATTTTTACGTAGTATTCGTATTTCTCGTAGAGCGCATACCTTTGTAGTTGATTGTCCAGTGAATCGCACAACGCATTATATGCAGAATTCGTTCTTTGGTCGCACTGTTCGGTTGTAGAACAATCTTCCAGCGAAAGTATTCCCTGTCACTTACGGCATGAGTAAATTTGAATCTAACGTCCATAAACACTACTCCCTCTATCCTCCTTCCCACAACATATTTTCTTAGTACCAGCACAATGCACTGCATGTCATCCCCTGTAAAAAAAATCCTGTTAAAATTCATTTAAAGTGATAGCTGAGGTGAAGGCTGTTCAAGATGCCTTCATCAAGAATACAAATTTTTCAAGAGAATCATGATTAGCTGTTTTTCGGAATGAAAATTAAAACACTCGAAAGAACGAAGCAAGTTATTGTCAAATTTTAAAACTGCTAATGTATAAGTAACTATAAGTCAATTTTATTAAAAACATGTAGTAGGATAATACTTAAATATGTAACCCCCGAATTACATTAATATAAGACGTACTTAATTAAGTACATGTTTATATTTTTGCCCATTGTTTGTTTATTTTTTGCAACTGTCAAGGCTAGTTTACTCTCGCATTTGCTTTTTCTTCGTTTATTTATATTGTTAGAGCCGTAATTTTTAAAATTGTTTCACTTTAAAAACGTAAGGCCCCAGGACTGGACAACATACACGCCAAACTATTAAAGATATCTCCAGAAACTTGTGCCAGGTTCTTAATCAACATCTTCCAACAATTCTGGCGCAGCAACGAGCAATATGAGTAATTATAAACATACCAAAAATAGGAGATTTGACTCTGTGCAATAACTGGCGTGGAATTACTCTTATCACAAATAAGGTTATTGCTGAAATCATCAACAAACGTCATGCCGATGCCTTTAGTTATGACCTTCGTAACGAACAAGCTGGCTCCCGAAAACAGAGATCATGCACAGACAATGTGAACAGCTTAAGAATCATCATCGAAAAGTCCGTAGAATAACTTTCGCCACTATTCTTTGCCTTTATAGATTTAGAGAAGGCGTTTGATACCCTGGCTCATACTGCAATTTGGTTTTTTCAAAATCTTCATTTTTCGAATGCCGAATAAACCGGTTGATCCAACACGAATAACCGGTTAATTTAAATATGTATAATTTTTATACGTTTGTATATTTTTTATGAAAATATCCTTATCATTTAACTATTTGTATAAATTTAATTGAATGTGCAATTTGGAAAAGGGCTCATGTACGAATATTTAAAGTTTACAGGAAATGAAAAAAAAACGAATTATTTTTTAATGAATTATAATAATTCAAAAAATTTTAAACGGATTATATTTTGGGGCTAATTTGTAACCGAAAATTACAGAAATATTTGGATATTGACTTTATTATATATATTTGTTTATATATTTAAAATTAAGGAGATGTGCCCGTTTCGAAATTTATGATATCGAGTATACAAAACTTTACGAAAAAAAACCATATTAATTTGCAGAAAATTTTATTTTAGGATCAAACGATTACAGGCAATACTGCTGCTAAAAATAAATACTATACTCTTATCAAAAATCTTCTTCAGGAAGCTCTTTTTCATTTGTAGTTGATCATTGCAGTATTTCGTCATAAAATTCTGCAAATTCTGTCGGTATATATTGCTTGAGTTTTACAATATCTGCAATTTTCAGATAATTAATAGGTACTTTGTCTCTATAGGCTCGATAAGGAAGAAGAAGAAAAAATAACGACTTTGCGAGTTAAACAAAAAAAGCGGTGCTGCATTGTATTTTTTGTACTCAATGTTTAAAGAATAATTTCGAAAAGGGCACATCTCTTAGAGTTTTGACCTATCTGTCATGACGTCTAAAGTAGAAAGAATGATAGGGATGTTAGTTTTTCAAGCGTAGACGGTGCACGAAAGCATTTGGGATTCATTGATACGAAAAAACGCATTTGCGAGATGTGCCCTTTTCGAAATTGCATATTCAATTATTTTTGTGCATATGACATCCTTGAACGTCTCACAAAGAACGTGAAAACCAAGGTAGATTGAAAAAGATATGCTCTCTTGAGCAACAATAACCTTCTTTCATCTTCTGTAAATAAATATTGATTTTTATATATGGAGAATGGTCAACTAAACTCATTGAAATCCAATAAACCCACAAACGCTGGTTGCGAACGACAGATAAATTAGTTAGTGAAGTTTTTCACAGCGTAAATACACATAACCAGTCGCAGGTGATATCGCTGTTGAAAATTGTCCAACGGTGTGGCCCGTGATTGAACCGACGACTTTTTGGTTCGAAGATGAGTTCTTAACCAACATACTACAGTGACACACACACTATTAAATACGTGGTGCATAAATTTACATACGGTGCTGCTCGAAATCCAAGCAAAGTAAAACATTTAATTCTTGTTATCTTAGGCACCTAAATTATAACTATAATAACAAACCTTTAACTCCATTCTCTACCAAATAATACAAGTAGCTGTTCGAAACTTAAGCAACTTTCAGTACTTTGTGTAATAAACTTGGTTTTTTATGGCCTCCGCACACCGTTTTGGCATAGTTTTTGAGCTTTGTTAGAATTATTGTTAATATTGATTGCTACTTTGATTTTAAGCTCTCCGTCAGCTTCTGCTTATTTTTAAAACGACGTGGTCTAGATGTGCGCTCCAAGAATTAAGAACAATTTTATTTAAATAAAACAACCGGTTAACCAGTTATTTGAATTATTAGTAACCGAAAACCGCTTTTTAAAAAGTGCTACTTTTCGAATTATTCGAAAGCCGGATTTTGAAAAAGTCGAATAATCGATCTCCCTAGGCTATATGCATTGTTTAACATTGGCAAGGGCTCCTTCGTAGATTCTCAAAAAGCTCCTAGCAGCAATCCTCATTACAGCACAATATACGATACAGCCAGCCATAGGTGAGACCACAGAGTCATAAATCCACTTCACTATCACCGGGCAGAGACCGAAGTTGTCCTATGTTCGTCATTTTATAAATCGAGAACTACTAAGCCGACTTACAAACCACTGTTTTTGTTCAACTGGGCGGTGCCACGCCCATATAACATTTATATATATATCTATATCTTAAAAACTGTAATAGTAAAAGTCTCTAAAGTTGGCCCAAATGACTTTGCTGTCAATAAAAATTATCATTCAAAATTTGGCCGAATTGAATAGTTTTGAGTGGAGCCTTCCATACAAAGTAAATATTGATTTTTGTATACCTTTGGAACGGTAATAGTGGAAGGTTCTGAATTTAGTCTAAATAACTTCGTAGTAAATACACACTATCAGTCTAAATATGGGCGAAATTGAAAGAGTGGGTGTGGCACCTCTTACACAAATTAAATATTAATTTTTGTATTTTTAGAGAACAATAAGAAAGAAAGGTTCTGAATTTGGTCTAAATGACTTCTTAGATAATACAAACCATCAGTTAAAAAGTTGGCGGAATTGTTTAAGTGTTCGTTCATGGTATCTACCATACAAATTAAATATTGATTTTTTTATATCTTGAGAATGGTTAGAGTTGAAGTTTCTAAATTTGCTTTAAATAACTTGGCATTCAATAAAACCATCATTTAAAAAAAATATATAAAATTTCGCATGTGTGGCGAACGGTAACATCCAAAGCTTTCTTTAACTATCGACAACAGTCAAAAAGCAGATACAACACAAAAGCCGCCAGCAACGTGGAAGGGGTTACTCTAATACTTTTATAAAGCTCGCTCTATGAAAAGGTGATGCCATATTTAGTAAAATAAATTGTGACTTTGGTAATTTATTTTTGGCCTATGGCAGCAACTACAGTGCATAGGCCATACTTACTCTATTAAATTCATGAACATTCTGTACAATTCAAATTTACATATATAATTTTAATTAAATGACTAAAGTTTTCAGCAATATTGTTATTGAACCATTGTATTGTTAAAAAGAATTCGGAATATATATAAGTAGCAAACAAATATTTTTAGTAAATGTCCCAGTAAACTATTAAATGTAATTTTTGTAACAATATTTTTCGCTATGAGTTAACACAATTTTTTATTATTTATAATTTTCAGGATTATTTCTTGGCTTAGTCAATGCAAAAGCTAACTTAACAACAGCAAAATTTATACACCACTATGGGTAAGTATGCTACTTTATATGAGCCGTTTATTTTGAAAATGGGGCAAGCAGGTTCATGTTTTATTTCGAGATATTTAAAAATTTGCATTTTATTAAATTTCAAAATATTGGTAATTATTAATACTTAGATATATTTTCAATATTTTGTGGTCTTAGAGAAAATAGGTTTACAATCAAATTGTGCTGAATAAACCAAGTATTTTCTTATAACTAAATTGACTTGCCTCACTTTTAAAGTTAAGTCTACAATTTCCATCTCTCAAATATCAAAACTTGATTTTTTTTTTAGTAAAAATTGTTTTCGCACAGAAAGATCATAATAAGTTTTATTTATAAATAACATTAGATCTGTTTCTTGTTCTTTTCTTCTTTTCAGTAAATCGAGAGTAAACAAGAAAAAAATATATATCACACAAAAAAAGTCAATGTTTTGACAACTCAATTCAAGTAAAAATTGGCGTTGTGTTTGAATTTTTACAAATTGTGAAAATAATTTCATAAAAATTTAATTTAACAAAAAATCAGTTTTTTTAATAAATATTAGCTATTAAATGTCCACAACAAGTTTTTTTAACCTTTTTTAATACAATTTTCCCTTTTTTTAAGTTTTTCGAAAAAATGTTTTTTCTTTTATTATTGTTTAACAACTTGCCCAATCTACCGAAAAAAATACGGTTTGATTCGTGTGCGAAGAAGACGCTCTTAAAATATCTATCATTTACCAAAATTTGAGTACGCGAACGTTTATTGGTAAGATAGGAATTTCGCGGGATCCCAATTTAGAGTAAAGAAACAGACCTATTATCTCCACTTTTTTTTCAAAATAAACGGCTTATATACATATGACTGTATATAACTGTTTTGTTTATATAAAATTATTCTATTATTTAGGCCGACATATGCAGATAAATCAATTTATAATATTGACGATTTTGAATCAATAATTGATGATTCAAACTATAACAAAATCTATGAAACTGTCCTGTATATTCATGGTTATTTAGAAAATCCTGATGTTGAAAGTGTTCATGTTATTGTTGATGCATATCTTGAAAAGAAAAATATTAACCTTGTAATTTTGGATTGGGGAGAATTAGCTGATGGGAATTATGCATTTGATGCTGTAGTTAATGCAAAACAAGTAAGTGAAACACAATAGCATTTGAAACTAGGTGGTCAAGGTACAAAAAGAAAAAAACAAAACAAAAATCACATAATCTCTATATGAATACATTAAAAAAAATTAATACAAAATATGTGGATCTTTTTTGTTTTGTTTGCTTCTCTTTATTCTTAACATTTAGTCTTCAAATAAGAGATAAAATAATATGAAAGTAAGGTAAGAAATTTTACCCAATTTTAATTTGGATAAGAGTACGTACGGGTTATATATTTGTGTGAGTAAGAATAGTTTAAGTCGAAAAATGAATTAATTAAACAAAAAGTGTAGGGGTTTTAAAAAATGTTGGTAACCAGAGAACGTACAGCACTTTTTGTAACTTAGTGATTTTTTGATTCTTGAGTAATTTTATTGAAATAAGTAAACATAAAACATTTTATTGAAACTTAAAAAATAAATAATAAAAAATAATTATTAAGTTGAAGTTCGTCTAAGTTATATACTATAGTTAGACAATTAATCGAAAATGGGAATAAAAAAATAATATGCACATAAGATGTTTTGACAAATGTAACGCACATAAAAGTGGCTAAAATAAAGTTTTAAAAAAATGGATTAAATACAATTATGTGCCTTGACTTCTATGAAGCTCCTAACGCAATAACTCAATTTGCGTTTTGTCAACTTAAGCTACTCTTACATGTGGCCACTGATATATTTTTTCGTTAATAAATTTAACATACATACATAAGTACATATGTAGACATTATTTTTTGATACCAATCAAAATCATGGCAACTGCACTGATTATGGCCTATCGAAGTAATATTTTTTTCGTTTCCAGTCACTGCTAATTGCTTCCTTAAAAATTTTTTGGTTGACCAAATTTTTGTACTAGTACTAGTCCAAGATTTGAATCAATTATTACCTTATTCGTGACTACAGTAAAATGTTAAACAGTATGACAAACCTACATTTCTACCCCCGTTGAGCAACTCCTGCAGGTCCGTCAAGATAGGAAGGCAACTCTCTGAACCGTGCGAGGTCTTAGACAAGGCGACCTCTTATCGTGCGACCACTACGATTTCTTCATGGAGAGCGTACAGGCGGGTGTACATCGCAGTGGCACCATATTTTACAAAAGCGTCCAGCTTTTTGTATACGCTGAGGGTATTGACATCATCGGGCGTACCAATCGAGATGTCACTGCTGCCTTCAATGCAATCGAAAGAGAGTCTACCAAAATGGGTCCAACGGTAAATGAGGCCAAGACAAAGTTTATGTTGCCTACAAGTAGGGACGTGCGGCGTATTGGCTCCCCGGTTGCGGTTGACAACTATACATTCGATGTGGTGAATGAATTCATCTACCTAGGCATTAACGATGTCAGTCTTAAGGTCAAGCGTAGAATCACTCTTGCCAACAGGTGTTATTATGGTCTCAATAAGCGATTGAGTAGTACATCCTCTCTTGAGACGCGAAATTGACACTTTACAAGTCGCTCATCTTCCCTGTTCTTCTTAATGGGGTAGAAACATGGACATTGTTACGAACCGATGTAATATCTTTGGTCCTTTGCGGAATGGCGATGAATTCCGTATTCGAACTAACCATGGGCTGTACGAAGAAACCGTGTCCGCAATGGGTGTGACCAATTGGCAGAAGTGAATGGAAGGTGGTGCTGCAGCAGGCCGAAATCCGGTGAACGGGTGGTAAAAGCAAATTATGTATGTATGTATGGTGTTGCTATTGAAAGCAAGGCGTGTAGTATTTGTAGTGTTCATTCCAATTAGTTTGGTTTTAAGAAAAGTTATGCGTAGACCGGCTTTGTATGTATTTGAATGCAGTGCTCCTAATTTATCCTGCATATGCTTTAAACTATATGCTAATAGACATATGTATGTATGTATTGTATATCATCAGTATGATCAAGATTATATCGTTTCCCGAAGGAGGTCAATGGACGCCGTTTAGAGCCATGGTGTTTGTTGTTTCCAGTATACGGAGAAGAAGACACTGTCACGTACTATAGTGTCAAACGCTTTCAAAATATACGTAAAGCATATATGTGGGAGAATTGTATTCATTTACTTGCTTGAACAAAATTCGCAATGCTGACACGTGATCTACGAAGAATCTACCTTAATGGACGCCATTTTCTTCTTACCTTATTTGTCATATAGTGGACTGAGCGTCTGCAGGATGATAGTAGCTTTGATTTTCTGTGCCAGTTTTTGCATTCTGGGAGATCACCTTTTTTCGGTATTGCAATGATTAGTCCTTCGGTTCAGCGTTGTAGAAAGTGTTTGTTCTTCTAGCGTTGCTAATTAGGAGAGTTAAAATTTTTGTCATCCATGATGGACTAACTTAAATAAAATCAGGATGGATGTTGTCAGTTTCGGTAGATCTATTTGATTTCCATCTGGTAATTGGGGCGGTAATTTCTGTTGTGCCAGGAAGTGTATCCGATATATCCGTGTTTAGCGCTAAAATCAATGTTTCAAGGTTTTCATTACTATAACTGTTTGTGTTTCAAAATATTTATTCGATCTAAACAGTTGTTGCTGCGTAGTAACAAGGTTTCGTTTCGAAGGTTATCTTAAATGTTCGAATATGGACGGAAAGGGGATAAAAGAGGATAAGGATAATTAAGATAATAATTAAATCAGGGTTAGCAAAGAACGTTAACTTTTATCTAGTTTTAAATAACAAATTATAAAAAACCTTCAAACTTAAACGGCGCTACATGTTATACAGCGTTGTTAAAGCAAATGGCTTGACTCTGACATGAGCAGCCTACTGTTATGACTAACATCATGTTGGTGTTAATGTTAAATATTTTATGTTTCATCTCAAATTAGACATGACTTAACTTAATGGTATTGTTGCATAGTAGCAACTGAAAGGCAGGCAATTTCGCCTAAACCTTTTACAAACAATAAATTAATTGTTGGACATCAATTTATACTTCTTTCCTTCTTTCATATGCGATAGTAATAAAGTCACAATTAAATGAGAAAAATAATATGAAGCAACAGAATGAAAATTACAAAAAATAGAAAAGAGGAATAAAGAATGTCTAGTGCAAACAGTCGTGTACTACACACTACTTCTTCAACCCCTCGCCAACAAACTTCGTCTGTCTCTCAATCAGTTGCCGCATTGTGAAAAGGTTCTAACCAACCAACACTGTGCAATAAGTGGTGACATACTACCATGGTGAAATTATTTATATTATTATTTAGTATTTCTCAAGGCGCATTGAACAAACTAGTTGTTGTACAACAACTAATTTTTTTTCGCCATGTTATGAGATTATTTACATATTTATGAAATTATTATAATTTCACCATGGTCATGACTGATCAATTGAGTTTAAGTTATGGTTACGATTATAGCGTCACATCTAAGTAAACCTTAAGCTGAAATATTTGGAACAAATTAGTTTTCGCATTCATATCGTCTAGTATAACATATTGTGGTGAATATATAACTACAAGAATTATAATGTACTGGCGTGCAAAAGTTGTGAAATTTTGAATCGGTTATAAATAACCTGGAGAATAAAGAAATAGAACAAGAAATCCATTTTTATTTTATTTGCAATAAACAAACTCTTAATATAAATGTTTTTAAAAGGTATAAACGTAACAGTTTTACAAATAAGATTTCCACAATTTTATTTGAAAAGGTTATGCAGAAATTAGCGCAACGTTTTAAAAAATTGTTTTTTTTTCTTTGTATAACAACATTTCTTAATAATAAAACGCTGTGGTTTGGCAGAATCAATTGAATCCCCCATGAGTCAGTGCGTATATATAGTATGTATACCATTCTTTGTACACGTAAACAAATTATTAACTTCATGACCACAACTAATTTTCCTTTTTTTTTTTTTTTTTTGTTAAAGCTTGGTCCAGTAATAGCCAAAGAGTTGCTGAACCAATTGAACAATGAATTGGACATCAATAAATTCCATATAGTTGGACATTCTTTAGGTGGACAAATGGCTGGCATTATTGGTAGAGAGATTTATGCACAAAGTAACAAAACGAAATTAATTAAAAGGTTTGTGGATGAATTCGAATTTTAAATCAATATTAATATCTTAATAAAATTTGTTATTTGCAGAATATCAGCCTTAGATCCAGCATTTCCTTTGTTTTACATGGGAATACTTACAAACCACATATCGAAATCTGATGCTGTATTTGTGGATGTTATACATACAGATGCTTGGTTTTATGGTGCTCCAGTAAACACTGGTACAGCAGATTTTTGGCCAAATGGAGGCAAAACATTGCAGCCAGGTTGCCCAAAAAGAAATTATAGAATGCTTAGTGATAACGGTAACATTTATTTTTTCTTTTAATTTTTTTTTATAACCTGCATATTTGTTTTAGATCTTTCAAGTCATAGACGATCTTGGTGGTTTTGGGCTGAAAGTGTTTCAAATAATACTGATATAAAATTTAATGCAGTTAAAGCGAAAAATTGGTCAGATTTTAAAACTGGGAAACTTATTAACGATAGGGAGGACGTGTTCATGGGACATGACTGTCCATTAGAGTAAGAAATATATTTTGTCACACTTTTATAACATAACATAAAAGAGAAGCACTTTAAAAACCCTTACATAAAGTATTTTATAAAACAGACCGAATTTTCAATTGAAAATACTTTCGTGCATATGGTAAGCGCAGCGGTATTCACAAATAACACAATCAGGGCTTGATTTGCTGAAAATCGTAGTTTTGCCGGTAAATTTTAAAAATATCGTCATTTCGTCATAAAAGTCGTCAAAGAAATTGTACCAAAAAACTCGCAAGTTTTTAGTATTTAATTTTTTATTTATAGTACCTATATAGTAGATATAAAATATATAGTAAATATAAAATTAATATAAATTATATTTTTTATTTATTTATTATATTTTTAATAAAATACACTTAATCCTATTCTTACACTCTAGATAAATTCCAAACGATATCGTGCAAAATAACGTAAATACAGGATTAGGTGTAAAATAAAGAACGTTTGGCATTTATAAAAAATACATCTGAGCCTGTTTGTACATTTTACTTACGTTCCGAACAATACCGTGCAAAAAATCATGCGGAATCAGGATTAGGTGTAATCTAAATAAAACTATTGACAATAAAGAATCACTGCATTACCTAGAAAAAAAACAGTCGACCGAACCGGCAACACCATCTTCTTAAATGTGCCTTGACTTCACTTTTAGAATTTTATTAGAATTTCAATAATACTAAAAGAAGAGATACTTAAAATTTTAGTACTAGCTTTATAAAAGTTTTGAAATTATTCTTTGACTCTTAAGAGGCAAAAAACGTCAATCGTAATTTTGCTACAAATCTTTGTTTATTTATCAGCATAAGCATTAACTTAATGTGGTCATATAGAAAATAATCAAAAGATGTCAAATCTCCAATTGACAGGTTCATTTCTAAAAAACAACATATCGCTAAAATTTATCGACTTCCTTGCGAGTTCCAATCTATGGCGGTATTCGTTATGTCATTTCTTGGCCATCGCCATTTCTAAGTTCTGTTTCGTAAGCTGTGGCTTTTGATTGGATTGTTCCCATAGTCTTGTAGATGACATTTGGCCAAAATAAGGAAGCGCAGACTTCAAACGGCCAAATATATGTCAAACCTTATGTATTCAATGATCAATGTCTTTACTCGATCCGTCAGTTTTGGGTATTATGCTACCTAGGTAGCAAAATTGGTTGACTACTATCTGGACGTAGAGTTTTGGCTTTGATAATATAATACTAATATACTTCGCAGATTTAATACAAGACCAGAGAGGAAAATTCTCCACACCAAAAAACGTTCCCAAACTGTATACTACACCTTCATTACTGCTTCATTCAGTGTTTACTTAAACACTTTATTTTATTAAATACATTTGTATTTACACACATTTGATTGCTTAAGCTAGCGTACGCTTATTATAGATAAGTCTTAAAATTATATGATAACACAGCATACGGTCTGTTATTCACTATGTATTTAAAGCTTTTTTACATTATCTCGATTTCTAATATACGATATTTCGATCAAAATCCAGATCTATCTAGTGAATATATTATTAATATTATTAATTTTGTAACATGTAAACTATCTTTCCTTTTAGCATTTCGGGCGATTACTACTTACAAACCAATGGCTCCAAGCCATTCGCTCGAGGATTACCTGGAACAACTTATATTGATCCAAAAGAGCTACCTGGCTATAAATATGAGGAACCAAGTACAAATTAATGAAAAATCTTAATGCCCAAAAAATATGTACATTCATCGTCAAATCTAGCAATTTTTACCGTATAAGTTTTTGTTTTTTGAAAAAAATAAATAAAATAAATGTATAAAAATTAGTTAAATCCCCAAAAATATACATAATCTCTTTTTTCTTAACATACATTTAATCATATTAAAGGAAAAGTTATAGAAAAACCATTTTAATCCTTAAACAGTTATGTTAGTCGATTCAAATAAAAGTGGTTTCATTTTCAGTAGTATTTAATAAAAAAGACTTGTAATACACATTTAAAAAATAGATTTTGTAAAAAAAACATTTATTTCCTATTTAAAATAAACCTTAAAAACTAACTAACGATTCAATTGACACGGAAACGGTTGTACATATATATACATACAGGCAGCGTTAAAAAAGTGTACCCTCACATTCTCTAGAATTAAGATTTCGTTTTAGTCTTTAAACATGCGATGAATTTAAACATTTTATATGTTTCTAAACTGTATTTATGGCTTCACAAAATCCATAAAAAACAACAACAAAATTCTTATAACAACTTAACGCCCCTATTACGGTTTACAGTTTGACTCAGTTGAATTGAAATTTCAGTTGAAATTTTACAACTGCTATTGGTGAGTTATAAACGCTAAGTGTTGGTGGTGATCCTTTCTTTAGGATAGTAGTTTTTTTCCAAGTAGGTAACGTTTTCTCGTGATCATTCATCTGATGCTTGCCATTATCGCCAGAGGTAAGCGAAACGTCAGGTGGGCTTCTCTTAGACAGAGTAGTCTGCATGGAGGTTAAAGTCTCTTTATTAAGCACTCAATACCGCAATTAAATTTTTTCGTCATGTCTTTTGGCGGGGATTCGAATCTGGGCCACTTGTGTTGTATGCGTACACTCTAAGCACTACACCACGCGACTATCACTATTTTCTTTTAATTTCCCCTTATTTTTTTTTTTTTAATTTTGTACATATTTTGGCAAAATGATTGGCTTATATTGATGTCTTAATTGTTTTTAATAAAAAAGGAATTTTTAATTAAAATTTTTGAATTAAAAATGAACTAGCAATCTAAGTAGATGACATAGCAATAGCGGTAGGAAATCCGTCTCAAATATAAGTTACATTAGTTGTCCAGAATCATATTATCCTCCTTGAGAAATGGGATGTTAAAGTAAATTCCGGGACGTTCAAATACATTTCTTTCGTATTAAGTATAGAAGACTGTTCAAGTGTAACTATAGTATAAGGGGAAAAATTACAAAGCGAAAATCAATTGAGAATTGAGAATTTACGAAACTATTTTGAAACCGGGGGAACATTAAGGCATTTGATATTCAATGAAATTGCATACAATTTTATAACAATTTACATACAAATTTCGATATCGAGTGCCGTAATTTGTTTGGACATAAGTAATTACGTTACAGGGAACATGAAACAAAGCAAATATTGATATTCTGAAAAAATAGCAGTTAAATATCGTAACGCTATTAAAAAAAATGATTTCCTAGCAGATAGTATGACTATGTCGTACCATAAGTCCTTCCTGTCCAAGTTGAATTGTGCAGAATTCTCTATGGTGTGAACTTCCGCTAGGAAAGTACTAGCGAATTTCCTTATAAGTTCGACACTAATTTTGCAAACTTAAACCGTCGTATCTCCAGTATAATCCACACTAATTGCAGTTTTCACTAAAAGCTGTCCCTCTCGAAAATAAAATTTACAATCTATATATATACAATTTACAATCTATATATATATATAAATAAGTTGTCCTATGTTCATCGTTTTATAACTCGAGAACAACTAAACCGATCAACAAACCAATACATGCTTTGTAGGTGTAGTTTCACCTGGGCGGTGCAACACCCACATGCAATTTTTATTTATATGTTTATATCTTCAAAATGATAAGTAACTTTATGGTCAATACAAATCATTAGTCACAAAGTGGGCAGAATTGAATACATGGGAGGGGCACCACCAATACAAAGTAAATATTGATGTTTGTATATTAAGAGAACGGTAATAGCTAAAGTTTCCGAAAAAACTTTGTCGTCAATAAAAATCATCAGTAAAAAAGTGGGTAGTGGGAGTGGCTTCTTCCATAGAAGTAAATATTGATTTTTTTATCTTGGAAACAGTAATAGTGGAAGACTCTAAACTTGGTCTGAATAACTTCGTAGTCAATACACATCATTAGTCGAAAAGTGATCGAAATTGAACAACTGGGTGTGCCACCTTCCGTACAAAGCAAATATTGATTTTTGTATATCTGGAGAACGGTAGTAGTGAATAAATTTTCTGAATTTGGTCAATATAAATCATCACTCAAAAAGTGAATGGAATTGGAAAAGTAGGAGTGACGCCTATCATACAAGGTAAATATCGATGTTTATATATCTCGAGAACGGTTAGAATAGCAAATACTGAACTTGGTCTAAACGATTTGGTAATCAATACAAATAATCAGTTGAAAAATGGGCGAAATTGAATAAGCGGGCATGATACCTCGCATGCAATGTAAATGTTAATTTTTATATATCCTGAGAACATTTAAGGTTCAAGTTTCTAAATTTGATCTAAATGACTCGGTAATTAATAAAAATCACTAGTCAAAAATTGAGATTATTAACTATTAATTTTTGTATATCTTGAGAACGGTAACAGTAAGTTTCTAAATTTAGTTTAAACAACTTTTTGGCCAGGACACATGATCTGTCTATAACTGGACGAAATTGAATAAGTGGGCGTGGCAGCTCACGTTCATACTAAACATGGAATTTTGCATGTATGGAAAACAGTAACTGTTAAAGCTTCATGATCTATACATATCAGTCAAAAAGTGGGAGATATTGGAACAGCGGGTATTGCACAAAACTCACCGGGTAACTTCTATTTATACACGTATTCTTATCCATATATGTATGTCCTAAGAAATACATTTTATGGGTATACAACGCAAAGCCTCCCAGCAACGCGGGAGTGGTTACTCTAGTAAAATATAAAATTTTATAATTGTTTGTTATTACATAGTGATAAAACAGCTAATGAATTTTTATTGCGCTTCATAGATATCTTTGGCATACTCATTTAGATTAAAAATTTATTGGGAATAAATAAAAAAATATAGCATTATTATATATAACCAGAATTTATTTTTATATAATTACTAATAGAATTGTATAAATAATTTCAATTTTTAGTTAAATGTTTCAATAATTTATGTTAAAAATTATATTTAAGTGAACAATAAAGTCTTATTCATTTAAGTATGTATTATTAGCATCTATCCTTAATGATTTTTTATGTATATTTTTTAAATAATTCTTAAAATTTATCTCAATAATAAATGCACATAGAATGTGCTTTTTATTTGCAATCACCATCCCTCATAAACTTCCATCTTTGTATAGATTATAAATTAATAATTTTGTATATGCATGATAATTTTTTAAAAGACACTGATTAAAAATGAATGAAATATGTATGTATGTATTAATTTTTACAAGGTTTTTCTTAATAAAAAAAAAGAAAATCAAATATTAAGATCGATAATTAACAAAATCAATGAAGTATGCATTTTATTTGATCAAATTCGTTAAAATAAACTATCAAAAATGATTTATCTTTTGAGGTACTAGAGATTGAAATATGCATGATTTAATACAAATTAATTTTTTTCAGAATAGTCTTGCGACACATGTGACATGTTCGCAATGTTTCAGCACAACGTGAACACGCACCATGTCCACAAAGAAAGGCTACATCACGGCATCGTTCCATACATATGCTGCAATAATGCGATTCTTCATATTCCTGTATTTTATTTTCCAAATAGCGAAGTCTGTCAGCTGAAGGTAAATTTGTTGACTCTGTATTTGTAATAATACGACCATTGCAATCAATTCGCCGCTCAATTTGAGTACCGCACCTCAAACATTTTTTCATACGTTTCCCACAATCTTCACATGATATCTGATGTTGACAAGGTTCAAATTTAATAAGTTGTAAAGTTTCATCACATACAATGCATTCTTGTGGTAAAGTAGAAAATGTAGCTGCTAACGAAACTTGTGAACTTTGTGTTTTTTGTAATTCTGTTCCAATGACATCATTATTATTTGTATTCACTACATTAGCTGCAGTTGCTTTTGTACACTGCTTTTTATTCTGCGTTATATTCGCAGAAGTATTCTGAAGCTGGTTATGATTCGAGCTAGATGGTTTATCTGATAAAGCTTGATCATCTGTTGGTAATAAAATATTTGTAGCGATTGCACCAACTGGCTGCTCAGTGCAGCTTAAATTAATTGACTGAATGTTTTGGACTAAAGCATCCACAAAAGAATTTGTGGCAGCTGCAGAACTTGTGGATGGGGAAGTAAGTTGAGAATTAGTACCTAAAGGTTGATTAGATAAAATTAATTTCTTTAAGTTTTTATCTGTAATCCATTCAAAAATATTTGCTCCCTTATTATTAGGTTCTATTCGACAGCCTAAACGAGATAGATAACAAAGTATAGTATACATCAATCTATCTTCGGTTATATATGCCAGATTATCGTAGATTGCAAAAATATCAGGAGATGTTTCCAAAGTCGGTTCGCAAGCTTGCAAAAGATTCGCTTTTTTAATTACGCACAAATGCATGGCATTGTCACCATCTTCGTCACGAGAGCTAATGTCACATCCTAACTTTACGAGTTTTTCTATAGCAGCACAATGACCTTGTGAAACTGCTAATAGGAAAGGTGTTTGTCGTCGGTTGTTGCGAATATCTATTTCTGCTTGACCTTCCTTCACCAGAGTTTCCACAACCTGTGCATGACCATTTAATGCTGCTAAATGCAAAGCCGCAAAACCATCATCTTTCTTTACATTCACCAGTTGACGTGATAACTGTAAAATTCGACGAGCAGCGACCACATTTCCTTTAAGAGCTGCATGATGTAGGACATTAAATCCTCTATTATTTTTTACCGTAAAATCAAGATTAGGAGCATTACATAACAATTCTACTACTTCGGTATTTTCCTTGCCAATGGCATCGTGTAATGCAGTATCGCCATATGAGTCTTGAATGTTTACATCGGCGCCAAATGATAATAATTCCCGAACACAGTGTGGGGTTTTTTTATGAGCGCATATATGCAGTGCCGAACAATGACTGGAGTTTAAAAAATTTATGTTCGCATTATTTTGCAATAAAATGCGCATCGTATCCGGCTGATTTCCAAATGCAGCATAATGCAAGGCTGAATCACCTTCTTTATCAATAACATTGACATTTGCTCCTTTGCTTATTAGCAATTTAACAATTTCTACATAGCCCTGATGAGCAGCGACTTGTATGCAGGCTTTTCCACCACTCATCACGTTTACTTGATCAGGATGTGCATCTAAATATTGTTTAACAAATTCTATATGACCTTGAGCTGCTTCTCGAACTAATTTATCAGCCACTGATGTACCCGATAAGCCAGAAAGTGGCGTCATAACATGATCAGTTCTTCGGTGACTTAAATCCATCATGCTGTTTGACCGTTCTGCCGCAGTTGCCAGTGGTGATCTTTCAAGCTTTACACATTTGGGATTTAGTGTCCATTCGAAGCCATCGTCTAACTGTTCGATACGTAAATCTCCATCCGAATAGACTTTGACTACTTTACAGAGTTTACCAAGAGCCTTCAAAAAAAAATTAAACTTTAAAATTTGTATTTACGTGAAATCCATAAAACTAAGATCATACATATCGCATTAATTCAATCCATTCTCCATGACCTTTCTGCAATTGCTGTACTTTTGCTGAATCATTTATAATTGTAACTAAATCGCCGACACGAAATGATACAACTTTAACTAAGGCAGCAGGATGAAACGTCCATCGATTTGGACAGTTGTCGTATTGAACTCTGTTGAATGGTAAAAAGCTCAATATATTATATAAAAAAATAATAATGTAATTATATTCCGAGCAAAAATGTATAAATATCTGTCACATTCTCACTAAAAACCCTTTAAAATTTCAAATAATTAAAAAAATTAGTTTATTTCCTTGTTTGGTATATTTCAATTGGATACAAGGAAAATAACGAAACTGAATTGTACTTCATATATTTGTAAAAAACTTAACATAATAACTCATATACTTTTGCAAGTTAATTTAACTTTCAATTTATTTTAATTAAACATTATCTGCTAATCTACAATATTTTGTTAATAATTCTTTTATTTTTTTTTACACTCTTTATTAATTTGGGTAATTTTCTCACCCATTTCCCAATAGTTTGCACAGGAATTTTTCCATTCTTCCTGCATTTTCTCCCAAAACTCATCTAAATTCGTTTGAGCCCTCTCATATATACAGACCACTTAATTAAGACCAGACCACTTAATTAAATTAAAACTTTTATATATATATCTCATATATAAATATATATATATATATATATATATATATATATATATATATATATATTTATATATGAGATATATATATAAAAGTTTTAAAGTTTTATATATATATATATATATATATATATATATATATATATATATATATATATATATATATATATATATATATATATATATATATATATATATATATAAACTGTACTGCACATAAAGAAACTAAATAAATATTTAACTATTGCAATTACTATTTTATTATTATGTGTCATATATATATATATATATATATATATATATATATATATATATATATGTATATATATATATATATGTATATATATATATATATATATATATATATATATATATATATATATATATATATATATATATATATATATATATATATACAACTATTGCAATTACTATTTTATTATTATGTGTCATACCTTATATCACCTTTTTCTGTAATTCTATGAACAGTTCCTAATTTCGATAAATGCTCCACCATACGTGGATTCCAGCCTCCATGGCCTTGTTGAAGCTTTATAAGTGCATCAACCTCCAGACAGACTTTAACTCGATCTCCAACTGAAAACATTGGTTTTACTGTTGGTACAATGGGTTGTTGTTCTTCCAGATGGCCTAAATATATAATATTTTCAGTATGTTTAACCATTTTTATATTTTATTTTCTTAAACTTAATTTTTGGGTCTTTCAACAAAAATTATTAATATATTATCACCTGTAATACCAAAGAACTAATCATCACTTTTATAGCTTTATATTTTTAAGAGATTAAAAATTTAATAAAATGAAAAGTATTCACCCATATTCTGCGTTTCGATTCGAAATTTTCTACGTTTAGCAAATTTGATATTCTGAGTTTCGATTCCGCTCAGTTTCATTCGATTGTATGTATACTGCATAACAATCGTGTTTTTTAAGTTGTTAAAGTTGTGATTTTGGTTTTTTGTTAGTCCAAAATGCATTATTAGTCTAAAATTTTTAATTCTCGCCCATGTTCTGAAAACGCTGCGTTTTCAAATCGCAAATCGTTTTTAAAACGCAAAACGCATTTAAGCATGTTCTGAAAACGAAGCGATTTGCTGGCGTTTTGCCTTTTTCGAAGTAGTGTTCGAACAAATAAAAAACATATGTTTTATAATAACAAAACATAAACATAGAAAAAATTATTCATCAAAATTCGTCAATTAAAAGAATTATCAAAAAATTTTGTTTGAATAAATTTTAAATTAAACCGACTATTTTTATGCTTAAAACAAAAATTTTTTATTGAAAGTATTTAATAAACTACCAATTAAAATTAAAATGCCTACAGCGTATTTACTTGCTCTATTGGCTTTAAAAAAGCTACAAGCAAGAGAAGAGGTAATTAAAAAAAGATACTCTAAGGGATTCTTCCAATCCATTGGACTTTCCAGACCAAGCGTTATCACATACATATATAATTACGTAGACAAAAAGTTCAGTTTTCAATGCAAGTTTTTGCGCTTAAAGCTCTGTACAGGTTAAATAAATCTGCAAATTTGATGTTTTTGGAAGCATTTTTGCGGCGGCCTTCATGGAAAACTAGATTTATTATTAAGCTTAAAAAATATTTCTTTATGTAATTACATATATGTATGTATGAATGTATTTAAAATTTAAATATTTTTTGTAAAACAGTAACAGGCGGCTTTTTTATTTATTTTATTTGTAAAATATCAGTGCAATGGCCGCAAATGCTTCTTCTTTTTATTTAGAGATGTTACATATAAACACTTGCGAATAATTGGTGAGTTTCGTCACGGGTAGCCGTTTAGAAATAGGATCTTAAATAATTTTTTTATCTCGTAAATGTTTGTAGGTGCTTGAACAGTTTTTAAATTATTTTTGAATTTCTATAAAGGGTTGTTTACTACTTTTTAATTAAAATATGTGAACATAAATTTCAAATAATATTATCATAAGTTTGAAGAGTAAGTAATTTTAAAGTTAACACCACTAGCACTAAATTTTTTTCGAAGAACCAAAACAAAAAATTGAGTGTTTTCTTATTGAATCCCTTTGTGTATGCATATTTTTTGAAATACCAATTTTCGATCGAAACATTAACTAAATGCGGAGACTTAGTCGAAACGCAGAATACAAAGTCATTAATTTTGCAATTATAGTGCTAATAATTGGTGTTCCTTAATGCTATATACCACTATCAATCGTAAATACAATTTTAATTTATTTTTTTGCTTATCATGCCATTTGAATTTCAGGTGATGATATGATTATATTTTATTAATTTTGCAATTTCCGCATATCTTTTTTGTTAAAAGAGATTCAAACGTATATACAGTCTTAGGCCTTTATAACAAACTATTATAGTGTATTTTAAAGCGAACATATTTTGCTATGTGTATATTTAATAATTTTCTATCGGAATTACAGTTATAACTGTGTATATGTACATATTTGTTTCAAGATAATATTACCCAAAACTGGCATGTGTTCTTTGTAATAATATCCTCCAGAAGCTGGTATTACATATTTTAAATCAACGTTTCCTTTATGTCCTAATCGATAAACATTAGTAGATCCCGTAGTCCAAGATACATTTGCAACGCTTCTGCAAGATTCGTTATCCCAACCACGTATTTCCATTACACGTCCAGTTTTACCTAAAAATATGTAATATCTTTTCTTTAAATATTTGCAAGATGCTCTTTTATTAATTATTTTTTTAAAGTAATTTAAAAATCGAAAATTTTTTTAGTAGTATTATTTGTTTTTAAATAATTTTATAAGAAACGCTGACATAAAAGCAAAAGTTTTCATAAAGTGCTGCTATAAAATAGCGATTACGTTTTTTTCGTCAAATATTTGACAATCGTATCTTTATACACATAATGACAAATTTTTAGTTTTGTTCTATAGGGTGCAACAGCTTAACGTATTTAACTAAAAGCTTAAATTCCTAATATTGGCAACTCTCAACATAATATAAAGGCAATCGAGAAGCGTTTAAGATGTTAAAAAAATAATTAAATAGAATTACAATAATTTTTCTTTTGGCAAAATTAATACATTAATCAATTTCATATTATTTTCAAAATAATTGATAGTTGCATTCAAAAAGAGTTTTGAGATTACGAGGAGTATTTAAAAATTTTTGAAAAAAAAAATGCTAAAACTATTTTGAGGTAATATGGGTTTATACCTTCTCCACCATCCTGTTGTCCCCACTCCCAGTCTGGACCACGTACAACCTTCGCACCAACAAATATTCCCTTTAATTGTATTCGTTTCGATCCTTTTCGGGGTGGTACGCGAACACTTTATTTAAATAATTTTGAGGCATTTATTAAACATTAATATTCAAAAAAAATTAAATTTACCCTAAAGAGGTTGGTGTTGTATATCGAATAAATGGATGCTCCTTATCATGCAAATCAGCGCCATAGCAGTTTGAACACAGGTGATAATTAGAGCATTGTGCACATTTGAAAACTATTCCTGCTATACCACCTTTTGAACATCCATCACATACAACGTTTGAATGACGTACACCTAGAAAAAATTATTTATTACAAAAATGAAGATGGTTAGGCATATTTATTAATCTTACCTACTTGTGCGTTGTCAATAATTATTAGATCATACTGGTTCTGATAACCAACGCGATAATTCGTTCTATTTCCTGAATCCCAATTTACAACAACAGTATTTTCAGGCGAATGAATTGATCCTGAACGTCCTATTTCACAAACAGTACCAACATGACCTTCTCCTTCATCTGCCCCAAAACAATAATGAAAAAAGATATATACATATATACATACATATATAGAAAGCATGCATTGACAAAAATGTTCCGAGAATCAAAGATCAGCTCTATTAACAGTGTGTGCTGCATTTACCATGAACATTTTTACGTTTCTGGCAATTTTTCTTTTATTCAAGACAATAATATTTTTTTTCCTATAAAGTTTGGTATAGGCGTAAAAACACTTAATTGTAAAATATAGTATGGAGCGAAAGTTAACACAATAAGTTATTTATACAGGGTCTTTCAATAAGAGGTTTAATTTTTGTATGTAAAAAACGAGTATTTTTAATCAAAATCATAGGATGTTTATTCATTTGTAAAGAGGAGGTTAAGCCATGCATAATGAAATGCAATATGTGAGATAAACGGCCACCACGGCAATGCTTGCAACCATATTCTTTACATGAGATTTACCATCATTAATTCGCATATCTGCGGCTGTATTTCATCTACAGCTTTAAGAGTTCCACCTTTGATATCTTGAATCGATCATAGATGATTGGCATAGACCTTATCTTTCCCATAGCGCCAAAGAAAAAAGTCTAAAGTCAGAAGATCTCGGTAGGCAACGATGTTCATTCCTTCGATTTGAAAAAAAAAAAATTGTCCACATCAATGTCTTTCAATTCTTGCAGTATAAAATCTTTAAGATCGTTTGACAACTTAATTCATTCGGCGTACGTGCACCAGCCTTATTTTCGAGCAAATAAGGTAGGGTCAATGATCCCGCAAACCGAAAATCGCATCAAACAGTATAGAGAGGTTTAACATAACATAGTGTCCACGGTGAAAATGGTGTGATTTTTCGAAGAAATTCCAGATAAGATTGATACATTTCAAACAGCCTATCGTCAAAGACACGACGTTGCTGATGATCAGTAGGCTTGAGTTCTTACGTAAACTGAATTATTAAAGTCTAAAGACCACAGTTTTTATGAAAAATACGGTGTAATGCCGTTTGTGGAATATTCAATTGCAAAGATCGACGAGATGAGGAAAAATTTGGGTTTTTTTCAACACTATGGGCTACAACAGCAATATTCTTACTTGTTTCAGTTTTCGAACTGTGACATTGTTGAAACGTATTGTTCAATTTCTATTAATGACCTAGATATGTGGCCTGTCATATGTGTTAAGTTACAAGTATTAAAATGGTGGGCTACTGAAAATTAAACAAGACAGGACATTGTACTCATCTCGGGTACTTAAATTTAATTGGTTAATTAATTATAACACAAATTTATTAAACTGTAAATTGTTATTTTTAAACCTGTAACTTTGTTAACATTTTAATATTTACCTTGATTTTGCCATATCCAATTGGGACCACGCACTACTCTTATTCCAGGAGGTATTGATGGACGCATTTCTGTAGATTAAATAAAGGAACAAAAATTAATATAAAGGTGGGTTATGGATTACATTACTTAAAAAACTATATAAATCAAAGAGTTGTTAGGTTAATCACACATGCTAATACACATTAATCTTAAAAGGGCTGCACAAAAATATTCGTTTATCATTTTAAATGAAGAACACGCAAAAATTTTCCTTTTTTAATTACCAAATTACAATAAAAGAATCTTATTTGAAAATATCTGTGACATGAATTTGTGAAAGCTGTTTTTTGCGAATCTTACATATAAGAAGATTTTTTTGATATTTTTCTTTTTCGTGTTCTGCAGTTTAATTGTGACTAAAGTACAATCCCATACATACTTCTGCGAATATTGCAATCTGCATCAAATACAATACAAAAATACAAATCCATATACAAATACATTAAATTTATCTAAAGTTTGTTGTTCATCCGTCAATCACGCTTAAACGACAGAACTGATTTTGTTAAAATTTCAAGCAGTGATAGATTCTGCTAACAAAAATGCAAAAGGGTACGAATTTTTTTAACTAGGCCTGGAAGATGTTAAAATCGTGGGAGGACGGCCCAAGGTCTTTATCGTGCACTTAATATTGCAAATTTATTTTATTGACCACCCTAAAAGTATCTAAACAAAACTGCAAAACATTTTTGTCTATTCAATTTCTTTATAAGTTAATCAAGTGTAAACGACTAAGCCGTCATGTACGTATTTACATCAACACTATTGTTTTATTCAAAATTGGACCTGTGAAATAATACAAAATGTTTTCAAAAGCTTTATTCTTGATAATGAGGTTGTTTATTTTTTTGACGCTGACTGTATTTTATGAATATTGTAGTAAATTTTCAAGAGCCCCCATATTCATAAAAAATAAAATGTATTTGATATCTATTGTGAAAAAATTTTGTATGAAAAATTTGAAATAAAAGACATTTCAAACTCATTTTAACCCATTACCGCTTACTGTCTTCATATAACGATACTAGCTTAGCTGAATGCAACTCTTAAAGAACCGTTAAATATTTTAATATAAAAAGAAAAGTATCTTTTAAAAAGACATAAAAAACTGACAACGATAAATGACTGCAAGTGTGTGTTTTTATAGTCTTTTAAATTGAGCATTACAATTCGACTTCCTTTTTTGAATTAAAATTCGTTACTTTTTGTGACATAAGGCTTAAAATATAAAATAGAAATTATTTATTGGTTATATAGTACATTAGTAATTTTAAAATTATTTAGTAAAAAAAAAAAAACTGTGGCTTTTCTATTATAAGATACGACTGTTTTAGTCAATTTCATAAATAAAACTTCCGTTGTTAAACTTGAGGACACAAATTTTTTTTACAAAAACAAGAAAAAATCTTATTTTTAAAATAAATGTTTTTACTACTGTCTCTGCAAAGAAGCTTAAAATCTTGATTAAGAGATTGACAAACATTTTGTCTTTTTTAATACTTTAAAAAAGTCCATAAAAAACAACAACAAAATTCTTACAACAGCAGAAGTTATACAACAAAAACGAGAAAACTATTTTTTACGCATCAAAAAAAATATACAAGACAAAAACCTATGCAACAAGAAAGAATTAAGTAGAAATACCTGGAACTGATACCATTATTCTGGTAGGTGCTATATGGTACGAAATGAATCTGAATTGAAATTTTTAAAACAGCTTCAAAATATGGAGTTACAGGTAGAAAACACAGGATTTCCAGACGACTTAAATGGTGTATACTTTACTTAAGTAACTTAAGTAATCTGTTTACATTTACTAACTAAACATGTTTTTATACAATTACTTCTAAATTTTCTATTTTAGAGACCCTATTACACGCTATTTCATATAGGAATCGAACTATTTTTGAACTATATTAAATAGTATGTTTAGTTATGAATAAAATGATACTTCATTTTAAAAAATTGTTTGGAAATTGACGTAAAAGCCCCAATTTAAAAAAGCACTTCATGAAACTGTATACTATTTTATGACTCTAACTATATGTATATTTGATAAGATTGATTCCCTAATATGAAAAACGATAATCTTAAAATCGTTTCTGTTGTTAAGCAAGAAACTTCCCTACATAAACATTAATTTCTTTGCCAGCCACATGAGCATTGTTTTTGTGTTAACAGGTTAATCACCAATTTCATTGGCGTTAACAAAATTTTGTGTTTTCAACGCTTCAGCCCGCTTGAGAGGTTTGAACTAAAGGTATAATGTAATTTTGAAAATATTTGACGGAAAAAAACATATTCACTATTTTATAAAAATAGTAGTAAAACCTGGCGAGCTCCGGAGCCCCTATTTTAATTATTATCTTAGTTATAACTTAGTACTCCTTTTTCCCTTATCCCCTTCATCATCCGGTTGAAATCGAAATATTTAGTCTATGGTTCCTTCCAGAATATCATTGCAAAATCTGCTTTTTAGCGATATACAGTTTATAAAGCACAAGATTACTATTTTTCTGAATACTTGATACATTTTTACTTTGTTTTTCGTTTTTTGCTGTATCTTTTGTAAAACTTTTATAATTTAACCTTTGTTTAACTGAAAACCTTGATTTTTTAACTGAAACACACTTGACTAAAAATATAGAAGCAAAAGAATTTCATTACATGATTATGATAGCGTCTGCTCGTTATCCACGTCATCCAGAACAGGTGAAGTTATTTTATACTTTAAAAGGCACTGGAATGCCACAAAAATTATTGAAAAAAAATAAAAGATTTGAAACATTGGATGTTATTCTGCAAGGCTACATATAACAAATACGATATTTTAATTGGTGCAATATATAGATCACCCAGCTATAACGAATCTGAATTCTGTGATATATTTGAGCAAACAATTGAAGAAATCTGTGATAACAACTGTGATATTTTAATTGCCGGAGATTTTAATATTGACTGCAAAAAAGCTCCTTGTATAGAAATAGAATTAGAAGTATAAATAATGATAATGGCCTAAGACAATTAGTTAACGAATACACTCGTGCAACAAAAAATTAAAGCACTTTAATAGACTACGTGATAACTAATAATTATAAGATTACATCAAAAAACTGTAAAGAAAACAAAATTTCTGACCATGAGGTTATTAAAATATCCTTAGAGAGAATGGGCAACGTGAACAACGAAACAAGGACCGATTGAAAAACTGCCCAAGGCAAAAAGATGTGAGGAATTTCGACCTAGAAATATACTAAAAACATGTGAAAAAATAATGGAAAAA
Source organism: Wohlfahrtia magnifica (assembly GCA_023159175.1). Taxonomy (NCBI): domain Eukaryota; kingdom Metazoa; phylum Arthropoda; class Insecta; order Diptera; family Sarcophagidae; genus Wohlfahrtia; species Wohlfahrtia magnifica. The sequence continues at coordinate 1,380,957 of JAKWBJ010000177.1, forward strand.
GTGGTTAAGGTACAGCTTGAGAGGTTTATTGAGTATATTGAACATCAATCAGGTTTGCGGATGAAACTTTCATGTGAAACTACAGTTAATTATGTTATAAGCGAATGGAAGCCCGTAGAAAAAGAAATGAGAATGGTGGCAATATTTCTAGATTTTAAGAGCTTTCGAGACTATTAACAGTGATATCATGATAAAGAAACTCTATATGTATGGAATAAGAGGGATTGAGCTAGAATGGTTTAGGTCATACCTAGAGAACCGAACGCAAAACACAAGTTTAAATAGTACTGTATTTGAGAAAGCGATTAATAATTTTGGAGTACCACAAGGGTCAATTTTGGGTGTTCTATTGTTTCTATTATATATAAATGACATGCCAAAAATACTGGCAAGAAGCAAAGTTGTATTGTACGCTGATGACACCCTTATATTTACAGTTGCGAACAGTGATGAAGAATGCCAAGAGAATATGAGATATGATGTTCAGAAAATAAATGAGTGGCTTAAAATGAATAAATAAAAAGTGAATGAAAACAAAATTAAAAATAATGAAGTAAATATGAATTCTGACGAAGTATTTGAAATAAATGATTCTATAATAAAGATTGTAGAGAATATAAAATACCTGAGCTTTATAATTGAAAAATTAAACTTAAATGCACGCAACGATAATACATCTAAGAAAATTGGTTTCCTGAAAAGAATTTGAAAAATAATTTCAAAATATACAGCAGTAACTATATATAACACCATAATAAAACCACACTTCGAATACGGTTCCACTATATTGTATACATGCTGCACCGAGTCAATTGACAAGACTGCAGAAACTTTAAAATAAAGCGATGAGAGTGATACTAAAGTTCGATCGGTATACTCAAATAAAAACAATGCTCTACAATTTGAAATGGATGAACTTAAAAAAAGGATTACAGTTAAATAACTTTATGTTTGTTAGAAAAATGAAGAAAGGTGATGCGCCGAAAAACCTATGCGAGCACATAAAATACGTGGGAGAAATCCAACTATATATGCTATAAATGCAGACGACTTTCGAATACAAAGAATGAAGTCAACTCATATGCAGTAAACGTTGCTTTATAAAGGTCTACAGCTATATAATCTATTACCTTCAAATATTAAAAATTAATTAAATGAAAACGTTTTTAAACGAAAATGTATCAAAATTGTAATATTTAATGAATTGCAGTTTTCAATTGTGATGTAAAATGTGGAAATTTAAAGTATTTTTAATACTTATAAATAAGAAAAAAAGAATATGTTACGTTTTTTATCAGATATACGCCAAATGTGACCGTATCTTAAATTTTTCAAATAAAAGGACCGCGTACAGTTATTGGAGTGTCCGGTTAAATGTAGGTACATTGTATGGAAAAACTAATAAAGAGGTTCGTATCCCTTATAAGAGGTATCACTTTCCAAATAATAAATTGCTTTTATAATGAATAAAACCAAAGGTTTTCTGCTATTCAAAAAAGAATTTAAATAAATAAATAAATAAAAACAATAACTGTAAAAATAGTATAAACAATATATATATATATATATATATATATATATATATATATATATATATATATATATATATACATATAGCTTCAAGCGTCCAATGGCCTATATCTACAAAGCTAGCGAAATTTGTTTATTTTATGTTTTATTTTACAAGAAAAGCTAAATTATTGAGAAAAAATCGCTCCATTAGTCAATTCTTATTAGATTTAACAGTCGAAAAGTACTTTAAGAAAGTGAAACTAATGAAGAACGTTGAATTGCCCCTATCTATCTATCTAAAACCTTAACATAAGTTTTGACATTAGAGCGTATAGCTAATAATAAACAGCAAAAAGAAAACGTTAGAATACCATAATAAGTTCCAAATGAAATATCACGTTAGAATTTAGTCATTTCATATTTGAAAACCACTTCCAAATACATAATTTCGAACAACTGCTATAATCAAGAGGAGTCAATTTCTCCATATTTTCGGAAGCAGCAGATAAAGGATTAAGTTTTTTTAATACAGAAATTTAATGAAAAAATTAAAGTAACACACATACCCTTTTATTTTAAAGAAAGAAAAAGTAGAATTACACACAATAGATCATGCAATAATTTGTTTTGAAATATACTGATTGATATCTTAAAGCAATAATATATTCTTATATGAATTGCTTCACAATAGACACAATTTTATATTAATGTAAATCACTTTCACACATAATATTTGTATTCCTTTTTTTATAATTTTTATTAAGCACAATAAAATTATATATATATCATAATAAACAGCATCCTACTTTTAAGTTTAGAAATGTATAATAAATTTCTCGAATTCTTTACGTCATTTTTTATTTATGGGCTGTGTTCAGTTTGTATAAAGGAGAAGACAATCATGGTTGCCAATATTTCAAAAAGCAGTAGACTTTTAACACCCTGCTCACGGTAAAATATTCTAACAAGTCGAAAATTTGTTCCCATTTACACTACATCAAAATCTATTAGATTTTTACAAGATTTATATGCAAAACAAAATGTAGTGTAAACCTGGTAGTATTAAATGATGTAACTTAGGATTATTACACATTGCACTGCAAAATCTTAATCATATTCATGAACAAACGACATTTGAATTTAAAAAACAAAGAAATACATTAAAAAATACAGAACATATTAAAGAAAACATTGGTAGGTATTACTTTTTACTAAATATTATTCGTTTAAACTCAACTCAAATATAATTTAGTTTATTTTACTTTTTTCTAAGTGTACATTTTTGATAGAAATATAAGGTAAAATCTACTGAGATACGGTATTGAAATATTGTTTTTGGCCTCTTATTTTTATTAATTAAATTTGGTTTTATATATCTTCAACCACTGAAGACTACCAACTTGTTTGATTTTAAACAAAAATTTTGGTCGCCTTTTGAGATAATCTTTTTTAATGTAATTGTTTATAGAATAATAAAGATAATTTATTCTCATATATAATATTAATTGCTTTTTTATTTCTTACGGAGTTTATTTTGATTCCTTTGGATTTCCTAAACATTTGGTCCATTTGTACCGGATAAGACAAAAAACTTGACGAAAAAAACTTAACAATGCCTTTTACAAGGAAAACTAAGGATTTTTATTTTTATATTTTTAATCCACTTTGAACTTCAATTACATATATCATCAGGTTAGTAATTTGATATTTCAGTGTGATTTATATAAAAATATATAGGTATACACTGTGGTGCAAATGTGAGCCAATGTAAGTAAAATTTGTGTTAAAAGAATTTTTGATTTTTTGTTTGTTTAATATTTTGTCCTCTCTTAAATAACTAATAAGTATTCCTTTATTCGGTTTTGTTATTCAAAATATACCGACCTCTTTAACTCAATTGCATTGGCTCACTTTTGTACCAGCCAAAAAATATCGAATTAATGGCGCTTTCTTCGAAAAGTTTTTGCATTTAACATTATTATTTTGGAAAACTTAAAGATTGTATACATACTAAAGTTGAAAAAAGTTAAATGAATCCATTATTTATTGATTAATTAATAAAGAAAAGGATAAAATAATAATAGAAAAGGATAAAAATGGCGATTCAACTCGAAAAATCGCAAATTTTTATCAAATAGCACAGCGGACAGTGGCTAAAATATTTGCTAACTACAAAAATTCTAATCTAGTTACAAGTTTTCAAACAAAAAATTGAAGTCCGAAAACAATTACTGACACTGAAGCCAGAGGACTTGGACGTTTTTAAGGTAATTATTTAATAATAAAGAGAGATTTATTCTCATATATAATAATAGAATATACTATATACATATACTTATTTCTGTTTTATTTGTGCAACTTGAAGCTGAGATCCAGTTGATAGTATCTTATAAATATTACAAGATGTGAATTTATTATGTTACGATCTTCTTTTTGTTCTGTGATAGATGTCCTACATTCTTTCAAATTCTTTAATCATTTAAGATAAACAAAAGTAAGTTAAAAATAAAATAAATTTTTACGTACAGCACAATCATACACAAACACACCCATGACGCCAAGCGAATTGTCGATTTAGAACGATTGGTCAATAAGGATCATAGGGCCTCAACAATTGCGTTGCGGTCTTTTTGTCTGATGCTAGGGATTTAACTCGTGCTATGATTTGTTTATCCTTACCGTTTCTATATTCAGCTGTCGTCGCTAAGTGTGACTTGAGTATTGTTTTCTACGGCTGCCCTGAGGGTTCCATTCAATTGCGTTTTTGGTTTTGTCGGATTGTGGTCTTTGCAAAACATGTTCCATCCATTTCCATTTTCGTCTTCGGACTTTAATATCGATTGGGGTTTGCCAGTTTGTGCCCAGAGCTGAGCATTTCTGATAGTGTTTGACCAGAACATTTTCATTATGCGACAAAGGCATTAATTGATAAAAACTTGGTTTGCTCTACACATAGCTGTTAAACATGCTCAATTTGGTTGGCCAGCAAAACGAATGGACGTCTTCGATCTCTTCCTTGTACTTGCCGCTTTAATTATCATTGACTTAGTCTTGCATATGTTGACTTAAGGCCACATGTTGCCGCTCTAGCATTCATTTTATTTAGCTCCAACTGCATTTCGTATAATTTATGTGACAACAGACATAAGTCGTCGTATAACCAAGGTCTTCGATGCCTATGCCGTTAATGCTACTTTCACCATTAAGCTATCAACAGCACATTAAACAGTAAAAGCGATAGTGGGCATCCTTGGCGAACTGCTACATTTATAACTATGGGATTACTTATAGCATCTTCGTGTTGTATGCGGCATGTAGCATTCGTGTACATGGCCTTAATGAGGAATGTTATCTTCCGTGGTTATCCTTTGCAGCGAAGTCCGTTCCATACTATACTATTCTACCGTTTTCTTCTGTGAATATTCATATACTATTAATATAATCTACGGTGGATTTGTTGGGACGAAAACTAAATTGTTCATTGAGGATGTCGTGGGAGAGAGCGCCTGTCAACCGTTTGTTCATTTTGTTCGCAATTACCTTTGTAATGCTAAGCAAGGTTATCTCCCTTCAATTTTTACAATCCGCAATGTCACCTTTCTTAGAGATATATAAGGGCTTATAATTAGCCCTTCTTTTAACTCATCACTGAACCTATTGCAGCTATAGAACTCGTCTATAAAGGGGCATAAGTATTGGGCACTTATATTGTGATCTGTTTTGTTCTTTCTAAGGCTTTTGATTGCGTCTTCTATTCTAGATACCGTAGTATTGTTAATAGATATATCATGCCTTGTAATGTGTTGAAGACAGTACAGTGGCATATGAGGTATTCTGAGTTAGGATGGGACACAGAAGTCTCGTGTAATGCTCCATCCATACCGGTCTTCGACATAACCAAACCTTCAACGGTTTGATGGATGTAAATCTTTTTTACATGTTATTGTACTATTCTGCACGGAACACGGCTTTTGTGTGTTTGCGAGGCTAATTGTCTTCAATCCAGTGTCGTTTATCATGCATGCATTACGCTTAACGTTCCTGTATGTATTTCTGTTGTGCACTCCTCTTTTCGTTCCGAAAATCGAATTATTGAGGTCAGCCTTACATTTCTTTCTCTTCGATATCTGGTCCCATGTTATATCAGAAATCCATTCTTTCCGCACGGAGTTTCTGTAGCCGAAGTTGTTCTTCGCGGCATTCACAAAGTTGGCCAGTCTGCTCTTCACTTTCGCACAATTTTAGATACCCAACATGAAATGGCAAATTAGCAGAGACAGCACTTGCTGATATAGTTCATACCACAGAGCTATTCTTAGGTATATTATATTATGGACAGCAGTCGTTGTAGATTCGTTGCTGATAACAGCTAAATTCTTTTTGACGATCAGTGAAATCATGACAGGATCTTTGAGTCATCCGGCGGTGAGTTGGTCCACCATGTTTGGTCTTAAAATAAGTCTCTTGATGACGAAATTCATGCTTTCTGTAAGGAGAACGAGAATTCGAAGAGATAAACTACCTTCGCTTATGGGACGAGCTTAAACCTGGTGACTAGGGTTAATTATTTGGCTATCAAAGTTGTCCCACGTTAAATAACTGACACAATGGTTTTTTATGGCAAGTGAGAAGTGCAGAGAAGTATATGTGTGTCAGTCACAGGGCATTAAGAACCTACCCCTGATCGTCATTGGACGTGATATTCCGTTTGCTGCCAATAAGCCTTCACATTGCTGTTTGAAGAGCACCGGAGATGTTACAGCTACTGTAACGTTCTCGACAATTTGGCTGTAGGTCTTTCAACGGTATGACACTACAAGCTAGAGACGCTAGATTTAAATAACATTAACATTTCCTGAATACCCTCAAGGAGGTGATATAGATAGAATTGCAACAGGAACAAATGCGAAATCCATTACTGGTGGCCGAGAAGGAGGTTATAATGCTGATTTTAGGTGAAAATACCAACATTTTTGAAAACTAGGTATCGATATGGGCATTACAATGAAGTTGCGAGGGCGACAGTATGGCATCTGCGGCTCATCTGCCGTGTATACGGTCGGCTCTGTGCTGGAGTAGGCTTAACGTACCAGGCGCTTCAAACTTTTCGAACCTCAACAGCATGTCAGACATATTACTAACTTGGATTGCGCAGTTTCTGAACATTGCTGACTGAACATTGCCGAGTTATCCCCCTTTTCTCTTCATCAGCTGATACTAGATCGCGTCAGAGTTAACCCTTTATTTCAATTGTCATCCAAACCAATCAACCTTGTCGTAGAGAATATAGTGGGAAACGATTTATATCAACATTCCATATGCCAACCGAACGTTTTCCCCACTTACCAATCCAATAATAATTTAATTAATGATTCAGCCTGCATTTATAAAAATGAAATATTAGAAATTCTATATAATGATTAAAGAAACTAAACTATTAACGGTCTAATTCATAGTGACTTACAACAGTTTTATAACAAGTTTATAAGACAAAATTCAAAAATTAATATTCGCAAACGACAAACATGTTATAAAGCTCTTACAAACCATTTATAAATTCTAAATTTTTATTGTAGGTTTGTAGCTACTTTAAACCTTTCATAAGTTAAAATTTCTATTTTTGTTTTAAATTTTTTCTATTTGTTTTTTATTTTAATAAATAAAATATGTTTTGTTTAATTTTCATTCATTTGCAATCATAAATAGAATGGAAATAGAGTAGCAAATAGAAATACCGTTTGCCTGTACTCAAATTATGCACTAAAGCCCAGGACAGTGGCACAGTAAATGTACCACTGTTTCTATCTGATCTACATTCTCGCCCAACGTACCAAATTCTGGCTAGCGGTTATCTCATCTACTTATTATACTCCTTACTGATACATACTCGAAAGAACCTTGGCAGTCTCAGGTTATGCCACAATGTTCTAGAAAGTCCACAGTCCAATATATTCTACCATTCATGATTCGTCCTGTTCAGAGTCCATTCCCTCATGGCCGTAAGTAAAATTCTAATGGAAACCTCTTATTTTGTATGTCCAAATTTTTTTATACAATTTTAATATGCTATGTTCAGCAATACGACTAAAGAAAATGCCTAAAGAAATGTCTAACCACCTCCAACAAGAACTTCTGGAAGAGTTAATCAAATGCAGCAACAAGGAGTCATTTAGAGAAATTAGAAATATCTTTTAATCTACTCATATTCTACATGAGTATAATTTCCAAAACTGGCGGATCGCGTGAGGATATTAACAACCATGTACAGAGCGCAGCAGACTTTTGGTTGTTTAATACCAATTAGGAATTCCTCTTCAACGCACAAAGCTGGCAAATTGAACAGAAAAGTAAAAAATCTATTCTCCGATGTAGTTGTTAGACGTAGAACTCTGCCTTTCGAGACATGCAGAAGTTCCAAGATTTTGTAATTCAATGTCTTTACAAGATGTTACGAATATTCTGGCCTAGGGTGGTGTGGAGTAGCCGACTTTGGGAACATTCCAATCATCAACCTATAACCATGGAAACAAAAAGAAGTAAATCGCTGTGGATTGGGCCTCACTTTAATAAGGCCATGGAGCGACCTCTTCATAAATGTCATTGGCTGAAACGCTCGACCCGTACATGGAGGAAGTAAATTCATGTGAAATTGGCCGGAATGGGTAGAAGCTGGGAAAAGTTATAGCATTGGCACGAATCAGGGGTATATTCAATATATATATATACATGTATGTATATATATATATATATATATATATATATATATATATATATATATATATATATATATATATATATATATATATATATATGTATGTATGTACATATATTTACTGAAGGGTCCGCCAAATAATTTTTTTTGAAAATGCTATAAAAACAACTACTGAATATTTTCTCAAATTTCTTTTTTTATTTGAAAGTACAATCCTTCCGGTTAATAATGGACAGCAATTTCATTCAAATGGCTGCCTCGGCTGGCCATGCAGTAGCCTACACGATTGGTCCAATTTTTAAGCACATTATCGATTGTGTGCAGCTGTATTTAACACTTATCTTTGACGGCATCCCACAAATAATAGTCCAACGGTGTCAAATCGCAGCTCCGAGGTGGCCAAATGACATCAGCTCTGCGGCTGATAATGCGATCTTCAAAAACAGGGCGCAAAACATCGAGTGTAGTTTCGGCTGTGTGGCAGGTAGCGCCGTCCTGTTGAAACCAAATGTTGCTAATATCCTCCTCTTCAATTTTTGTGAACAAAAATTCGTTCAACATGACCCGATAACGATCCCCACTGACTGTAACAGCCACTCCTTGCTTATTTTCGAAGAAAAATGGCCCAATTATGCCTCTGGACCAAAATTCGCACCAAACAGTGACTCATCTTGGGTGTATCGGCTTTTCAATGTATGCGTGCGGGTTTTCTGTGCCCTAAATGCGACAATTTTGCTTGTTTACATACAAGCCAAGATCAAAATGAGCTTCATCTGAAAAGATGATTTTTTTTTTGGCAAAATCGTTCTGCAACATTACCATGATTTTCAAAGTAATGTCATAATATTTCCCAGCGTTGTTCAAGCGTATACACAACCACATTCGTTCAGCGGAAGGATAAAACTAATTATCTGTCAAATCAGACATGAGCTAAGTGTTACCATTCACGAAATAAGCGCTAGTTGAAAAGAAACGTTAGATGGCGAACCCTTTACATACGTATTGAAATGTAGCCCACTCTATTCCGTTTTTATAATATATATACATAATTTGCCCACTCTATTTATAAAAAAAGTAAATAAATATAAAGGAAAACAAAATAGTGATGGACAAAGAAAAAAATGTGGGTACTTAATTACTTTTGAAATTCAGTAAAAAAAGCCAATTTTGTTTAATTTTTCAGTTTAATTGCTTTATCAATTTAATTACTTTAGCAATGCGTAGTATTATTTTATTTACATCGATATTATTAACAATTTCTATATGATCGGCTACCAATAAACCAACGTCATTCATGGGAAGATATCAAAGTAATATATAATAAAGTCGCGGAGGAAACACTTGGTGTAGTGCAACCAAATAACATTTAGATATCAGATTACACTTGGAACCTGGTTTTTCAAAGAAAGGAACTGAAACTGCAGCTGAATAGCAACAATACTTTGAGGCAGCAATGCCATCAGCCGGCAAAACAAGTAAAGAAAGCTGCAGGAAGAGACAGAAGAAAGTTCCTGGAACGACTGGCAACATCGGCAGAAGAAGCAGCTGGCCAGAATAATATGAGAATGCTACACCAGAAGATTAAATACCTCACTAATCAAAAGTGTAATAGGAACAAAGCCGTTGCTGATAAAAATGGTACACTAATAACGAACAATGATACACAAACACAGAGATGGAGAGAAAATTTCAATGAAATTAGTAACGTCACGAGAACTAATAAGGATAGCGAAACAGTTGAGAACATAGATGAACTTCTACTGCCTCACATCACATCAGTATGGGAGCAGGAGAGGTCGCCTCCTACGTGGAAAAAGAGCATCATTGTAAAGTTACCAAAAAGTGGCGACTTAAAAGACTGTAATAATTGGAGAGGAATTACTCTACTTAACACCATACTTGCAGTCATAATACAGGGGAGGCTTCAGAGCAGAATAGACAGCATACTGCGAGACGCACAAGCTGGCTTCAGACTTTACTAATAATCATTGAACAGTCCATAGAATGGCGTACCCCCTGTATCTACTATTCGTCGATTTCAAGAAGCGTTTGATACCATCAGGCTGGATGACATAGTGAGCAAAGTCTCTTCGAAAAGAAGAGGGATCACATGGAGTTTCTCACGCCAACTCGAAGACTTGGACTATGCGGATGACATTTGTCTACTCTTGCATAAGATTTCCAATATTCAATCGAAACCGGAGGGCCTGGAAAGATTGGCTCGTAGTGTTGGGCTTGAGATAAACATCAAGAAAACCAGGGCCATGAGAATAAACGATACAAGCACGGAAAACATCATGCTACAGGGTCAACCAGTCGAGTATGTAGATAGCTTCTTCTATCTAGGAAGTACAATGAATACAAACGGTGGCGCAGAAACAGACGTAGATAACAGGCTCAATAAAGCGAGAGCGGCATTTGGACAACTGCAGTCAGTATGGAGAAGTTCACATATATGCAGACAAACTAAGCTCAGAATATCCAACTCATGTGTTAAATCGGTACTGCTGTATGGTAGTGAAACCTGGCTTGTATCGAATAACATCACACAGGAATTCCAGGTATTCGTTAACAAGTGCCTCAGAATCATATGCAGAATATTCTGGCCTAACACCATAAGTAACACAGAACTGTGGAGCATGACTAATAGGAACCCATACTGAAACAGATAAGGAAAAGAAAGTGGGGATGGATTGGTCACACCATTCGAAAAAGCCCAGAAAGTATCACTAAAAATATTATTGAACTAATTTTATGAATTTCTAAAAAGTACTTATAGTTTTTTTTATCATCACAAAGCCGAAAGTGACAAATTAAATAACATGGTGTGGCCAGCAGAACAATAAAAACGTTTAAAAGTTAATTTTCTCTAATTAAACGTTTATGAATAAGAATTTTTATTTTTGGTTTATAAGACAAAAAGTGTTTAATAACTAATGTATACTTAAAACCTAAAGCTAGGTTTTATTATGAATTAGACCGTAAATATTTAACTAAAATGTTTAACGCTAAAAGTTATTTTATTTTGACAGCACAATGTAACAACAAATTGCCGTTATTGTTTTTTATTTAAATCCCAACTCCATAAGTAGATGAATTATAATAATTTATTGTATTAAGTTCAATATTTTTTAGAGATTTTATTAGTTTTTTCAAAACATTAAAAATAAACTTTTTAAGAATATATATATATATATATATATATATATACTTGCTAATAAGTTTGATAATAATTTGTTAAACAAGAGCTTTATTTAAATATAGCGTGTGTAAGTTATACGTTATATAAAATCTTTATAAACACACTTTGTACTGCTTTCGCTATTTTGCTTTTATTCCCGATATGTTCTTTCTGGGACCAGGTTGTCGTTGTCTGGAAAGAAAGGTTTGCCCTTGTCCTATCAACATTGTAAGCTTGGAATCAATGGAATCTCTTTGAAGACTCATTCCTAGTCTGAAAAAATATAAGAAAAATATAATTAAAGTCATAGTTATATTAAAAAATAACAACATATGAAAAAGTATTTTTATATGTCTGTGAAGTGTTTCAAGATCAGTCGACATCAACCAAACATCCAAACAACAGGTGCATAATATTGTTACGTTTTAACCTTTTTGAAACGTTTGAGTTCGTTTCAATTGCGTTAAAATAAAATAAACACAGCTATTTTTATCGTTTTGCAGTTTCTTTATTTACTTCACTATAACTTTTATACTGTTTGTCTTAATACAACACTTAATATTCGTTTATACAGCACTTTCACTTCCGATTTGACACAACATTGTTTATTGACAGCCAAACGATAACTAACTCTAACTTGTAGGTAAAGCAGCCTCGTTATATACCTAATTGCCTACAGTTTGAGAGGTTCAGTAAATATTGACCATTTTCTATTTTCATATTCGTTAATTCAAATGTAACGTAAAGATGGTCGATGTGGCAGTGCTGCCAAATTGACAGGGTGACACAAAATATACCAAAATCCCATAATACAGTGTTGTATTTCTTTAATTCCACCACTACCAATAATCAAAACCCGAATGAGATCTTATCTCAAATATCCAAAAACATCCTGTCCCATTCCCCAACGTCCTCCTGACGTTCCAACACCTTTTCGCCAAAAATCGTTCAGACATTTAAAACTTAATTTTCGGTAGCTATCTTTTCTTCTTTTATTTTTAAATTTTATTTGTTCGTTGCTGAATTGAATCTCCACTCAAACAAATGTAAAGCGGAGTTACCATCCCTCATAGGTGCATATGACAAACCAAACCATCCCTGTAGTCTACTCGGACATTCAGTTGTCCTTAAATACGGCAATTTTCCTTATTAACGTACCCACCAAGATGAAAATGAACTTCAACCGAAAAAGTTTTTTTTTGGGCAAAATCGACATCATCGCGCAGTTTCTCGTTGGCCCATTTGGCGAAGCGGATGGTCATGCGACTTCAAGTCTTGAACCAATTGAACTTTGTAAGGCGTCATACCAAGAACTATGACGAGTTGATGTTGATGGATTTTCACGCACACTTTCAGCCACAGCTTCGATATTTTCGTGTGTACGCGCTGTACGAGCGCGCTTATGTATTGGCGCATCAACAATGAAAACAGTTTCATGAACTTTGGCAATAAAATTCCGTATACTGGGCACTGTTGGTCCTTCTCTGCGGCAAAGTTATGTACGACATTTTTGTGCAATTTTCGACTAATTGTCTTTGTTTTGGAAATAAATTTCCAACAAATCCCAACGTTGATCAAGCTTAAATCGATTGTTTTCGTTCTGTGGAGAAAATATACTGAATTTTGTGACACAATAGAATGACAGAATAGTATTTCCAGATTAGAAATAACCGCTGGTTCAAATTTAAACCGACAGATGATCCATCCGATGGAATAAAAATAATGCAGGAATACGAGATAAATTGTAGTGAACTATTTTTTAAATACTAATTACGTTCTCCTTGTTTTCTTTTCCTGCACAATAAAGCCTCACTTCTTCAAAGCTTTAATAACCTAAATTTATAAACAGACTTCATACTAAATACATATACTTTCTTCTCTTTATTACATGCATAAAGAGATAAATAAACATGGTACGAATGATCAGGATTTTTCCAAATCAAAAAAAAGCTTTACGTACGACCGGACTCAGACACATACCAGATGGCTAACAGTTCCCAGCTCTTAATGCCAATGTTCCCCAGGGCGCAATAACGGAACTGCATTTATGGTGAGGTAAAGATCACAATACGTCGTCAGTCCATAAACGTTAGGATACAAGTTCAATAAAATAATAATTACCGCATTCTAAGGTTTAAAGGATAACTGTGAATGACTGACTTCGGCAAACGCCGTCCCATGCAACCCATGGCAGGAGAATCCACTGGAAGACAAACCCAAGAAATCAATAAATGACATACGTATACATAAAAACTCAGAAGCTTATCAGTGCCACTACTTCATAAAATTTCTTGCCCATCAGTCGTACTATTCTGCATTTGATGAATTTCCGGGCTTGTTTTGCGCTAAAGCCTTACGAAAATAGCTCTGTTGGAAGTTGCGGTGATAAATCTCCTGGCCAGCTGTAAATTTAACGTATCGACAACGGGTATTGTTTCTCTCGTTCCGCAAATAGAAAAAAAACTAAAATGAGTTGGAAAACTAATAACTACATAATGTAGTGAATACTTATCAAAAGTTACGAACCCTTATGCACGCTCTATAATAACAAATTACTTTTTATATTTATTTTTCACTTCACCGATAACCTCCTAGAAAGAGAGAAGCATTCGTGGTGCAGTATTTCCAAATGACAAGGTTTGCGAGTAATATACATCTAATAATCTAGTGTATGCGTGGGTTATCAATCTTGTGTGTACTTCCGGAGTCGACCATCGTCCATGTCTTAGAAGAAACACCTAGGGTTCCAGCTGAACCACCTTATTCCGATGACGCGGCCTCCCTATTGTTTACAGCTTGAGCAATTAAAGGTTCAGTTGCAAAGAACAAATACCTTTAAGTCTCAAGTGATTAATGGTTCTACAAATTGGCCTGACAATATCGCTAACACCACACGTCGCGACTTAGACTATCCAGTCTACAATATCGGGACTTACGTGTGTGTTGGGAATACATGCCTTGACAACTCAAAAGACTCATCGGCTGGGATGTTGTGTTGACACTTCAGCCAAGAAGCAGCTATAAATTAAACTTTACATGCCAATGCAAAAATAATATGAATTTTACAAGATCAATTCAAAGCTAAGCGTCGCAGCGCGTTTAGGACTCCTGCAGCTTACTAAAGGGCCCTTACGTTCAAGACATAAGGCTCTTAATCTAATTCGTTTCCTCCCATGCCATGAAACATACTACACTTTTGGCGCCAATTTTATAGTGTAATAATTATTGGGGGGTGGTACTTTATAAGGTTTCACAAGAAAACACGTAAGGTATGAGAAAGGACAGATGACGACTGTACACAAATGGTGATGTCATACCCGCAACCATATCGGATACTGACGGCGCTGGTATGCTGGCGGATTGCCGGGCCGTGGCACGCCAGAAGGGGTAGTCCTTGCCAGCACTGGAAGGCCGCTTCTGCCCATACATTACAAAAAAATGTATACAGCTTTTATAAAAAACTTCCCAAACTGGGAGAATAGATGGAGGCCCGAAGCATCCGTCGACCTCCGGTAACCACTATGCACCACTAGATTATGCGCTCTCACTAAGACCAAAAGGTCTCTCAATGGCGTCACCACTGCCACTAAAGTATCCGCAAATACTAGCTGCTGAACTTCGACCACCTTACTTCACGTTCTCATCTTAATTTTAATATAAAAAAGCGTGGTGGAAATATAAAATAAAAGAATAAAAAATGGAAATAGGAAGGAAAAGAAAATTTCTGCTAAATTCATAAAATTAAAACCAACCTTCACACTATCCTTAAAACTAAACATACAAAAAACACAAACATATATTCCGCCAAGGATGTGATGGACGGCCTTGAGAAGTTCGAGATGGTGTTAAAGATAGCAGAGGTAAACGGTTTGTGTATAAAATGGGAGAAGTGCCAAATTCTGCAAACAATGGTCCAATTCCTTGGTTATGTTATTCAGAACGGTTCAATAAAACCATTTAAGGAGAAGATTAATGCAGTAGAGGACTTTCCGATTCTCACCAATAGAAAAATGTTGCAAAGGTTTTTTGGGACTAACATCTTACTTTAGAAAGTTCATTGAAAATTATGCAATAATTGACAAGTCGTTAAGCGACCTGCTAAGAAAGAATGTTAAGTTTCAGGTTAATGGCGAAGTTTTATTGACATGTCAACAATTAAAAGAAGCTCTTATAAAAGCTCCAGTCTTGAAACTGTATGACCCAGATGTAATCACTGAAGTCTACGCAGACGGTAGTAAAAGTACGGATATGGGGCAGTGCTATTGCAGAAAAGTTTAGATGAACAAGATTTACGTCCAGTACAATATATGAGTCGTAGAACGAAGCTGTACGAAGAGTAATACCACTCCTATGAGTTGGAAGTACTAGCAATTGTGGTCACTGAAAAAATGGAGAGTTTATTTACTGGGCATACCGTTCAAGACCGTGACGGATTGGAATGCTTTCAGAATGACCATGAGTAAAGACGATGTCCAGAATATCAAGATGAGCCATGGTCAAGAGTTCTCATACCAGATCGAACATAGATAAGGCACCCGAATGAGACACGTAGATACCTTAAGCCGAATGGCGTGCTTAATACTTGAGAGCAGCCAAACCCATAGAATCAGATGCGCACAAGATAACGATGAGTGCACGAAGGCCATCAGAGCGGTCCTGGCACACGGCGAATACAAAGACTTCTACATACAAAATGTGGTGCTGTATAAAGATCCAACGAATAATCTTTTAGCAGTACCGGTCCTGTTAGAAGAGATTATAAAACTGGCGAACAACCAGGGTCATTTCGGCATCTCTAAGACACGCGAGTTGATTGAGAAGCAGTATTACATAACAAGATTATCAGCAAAGTTTCCAAACGTGGTAAAAGCTGCATCGAGTACATTATCACCGAAGCAAGGGCCGGTGAGAAAGAGGGTTATCTGCACCCAATCGACCCCTAGCCACCTATCGCGTTGATCATGTTGGACCGATGGAAGTGACGAAAAGGGCCTACAATCATTTGTTCGTGGTAGTTGATGGGTTCATAAAATTCGTTTGGCTTCATCCGACGAAATCAACTGACAACAATTCAGTGATTGAATGCTTAGAGAAGCAAGCAAGCAAAAATTACTACCGATCGGGGAACAGCTTTTACCTCCCAGGCTTCTAAAGACTATTGCGTACAGGAGAACATACAACACTTGACAATTACAACGGGAGTGCCACGAGGAAATGGCCAGGTAGAGCGAATCCATAAGATAATCATACAAATTTTGGCGAAATTGTGTGACGAAACGCCTTAGAACTGGTACAAACATGTACGATGCCGGCAAATGTTGGTCAACTCTACATCTCCGAGAAGCAGCTGCGTGCTTATTCATTTATTTATTTTTTTCAGCCGTAAGTTTTTAGTTTTCGTTCTTTAGTTTTAAGATTATTTAAATTTTTCCTTTTTCCATAATTTAATTTCAAATCTTGTTTCACTTTCTTAGCTTTTTAAAATAATTTTGTTTTAGCTTTTCACTTACATTCTTTTCACAATTTGGTTTTATGAGTTTTGTTATTTTTTTCGAATTTAATTATTAAATACTTAAATTTAACTTAAATTAATATATATTAAAATTAAACATTTGTTTTCAAACAAATCGAAAGCTTTATTTTTGTTCTTCCTTTTCTTTAGTTTTTTTTAACACCACCAACGCAAATAGTCAAAAGCCGACTCAAATCTCCAAAAACTTCCACTCCGATTCTCCAATGTCCTCCTGTTCTTCAAAGAACTTTTTTCGCGCCAAAAATTATTCAGCTTTTTAAGGCTTAACAATTTTCGGTAGCCATCTTTTTTCTTTTATCTTTAAATTTTTTATTTGTTCACTGCTGAATTGGATCTCCACTCAAACAGCTGTGTAGCGAAGTTCCCAACCACATGAGATCATTAACCCTCATACGTGCACATGACATTGGCTGTTGCATGTCTAATTTTTTAAACAGGTCTGCAGTCCAGTCTAGATCATCCAACCGAGTGCAAAGTCTTCATAATATTCCCAGTTTCACTGCAAGGGGTTCCGTCATGTCTATGTCCAGAACAATGCTGAAGAGCAGTGGCGATATAACACAGAGTACAGAGATTCTGATAAGTTTGTTCTCATGTAAGATTGGACAATTTGCTTCTCTTTGTGAGAGAATATATGGGGTGCTTTTTCGAAATAAATACAATGGGGATCCAAATTCTACCGATAATAATAACTATAAGAATATTTACGTATCTGCGAAATATTTTTGTGATCGGAAACCTGCTTGCTCCGTTTTTAATCCTGTTGCAAGTTTGTTAAATATTCAGTTTTAGATAATGTGGGCAATTTTGTTAATGGTGCTTAGCAGACTTATACCCCATCCTTTAAATCTCCTTTTTTGACAGCTTACTGGTGATACTCACCTTATACTTCGTCCCTTATTGGCTTACTACATACCGTCGTATGGTTAACCAGCCTGTTTATAGTTAGTCTTATACAGATCTCCAAATAGATTTGTTTCGGCTGCGCTTGTTTATATTTTTAAGGACTGCGTTTTATCCTATGCTCCTTTGCTCCTTTCCATCAAGGTTTCTTATCGTTTCTCGGTCTGTAAGGTTGTTATTTACAAGAGGAGATAACGATTGTATAAATTTTGCGCATACTATACTGAATCTTTTCTGTCTTTGGTCATCATTTTTCTTAACTTTATCCGTATGTTGTCTGTAAGGAGATAAAGATCAATATATATTTCTGCTCCCCTTCCGTTACTTCCATCAAGTAGAGAACTACGCCACTTTTGGTTTTTTGTTATGTGGTCGATCGCACACATATCTGCAAATGCTTCTCCATTTTCTGTTCGGTTTCCGATACAATTACAATTATCTCGACCCACTTGGCAGTTTAAATCCTGTGATAGCCGAGAGACTAAGAGACTGTAGAATTCCTTTTCGGTAAGGGTATCGGAAGGATTTGTCGGAACATAACGTTGTATGGCTGCTGGGTTTCTAGCTCTTCCTCTAGATCGGGATTTGTCATCTTGTTTGCAGGAGTAGAGTAAGGTTAGACCATCTGTTGTAGTGTTTTCGCTAAAGTGTGGTCAACGAGTTTCGCTTAGACCAAGGAAGCAGAGGCCATAGTTATTTAATGCACGAAAAGTTGAACGAGCCGTTAAAGTCCCTGTTCTTGTTTTCATGCTGCGTGTCGTCATCAAGGGAAAATTTCTGTTTTCAATAGTTGCATTATCATTAATCGATGGTATAAATTAACTAAATTACTGTTTAAAGAGCGAAACGTCTGTTAGAAGACAGACTACCGCTTTCGGTCGCACATTATATGGTGTTGTAACGAAGTTTCGTTACATAAAAGAAATTCTATCTCTTTTATTATTATTTGAATTATTATACCTAATTTAAGAAATGAATTCTATTGTTTGCATTATAATTCGATATATTATTATTAAGTTAAGAATATAGTATATTGCTTGTTTTATATTATTTGAAATATATATTTGGTATTTGTACTGTAACCAACATATAAAAACGCAAGAAATCTATTTCACTTTTAGATTTGTTTATTTAAAACTAATTAAATTAAAATTAATACTAGTCTATACAGGTTTTAAAATTGAATTGCTAAAGGCGCGTGCCGTTGAGTCTGTATACACATACAATAATGTCAAAAGTAAAAAGAAAATGTAATGCAATTTTAACATGGTTGACAAAAATTTTAGGAATTAAAGAATATAAAAAAGTAGTAAAAGTAGTAATTGATAAAGGTTGTCACATATATTATATTAATTATAAGAGTATATGATACATTGTTACGAATTAAAAAGAAGCCGGTATAAAAGTAAGAGAAGTAGATGTAAGACAATAAAATATCATATTGAGGAGTTACTGATTGGTATAGGCTCCACTATTACTTCAGTTGTACTTGCGCCGTATTGGTGTTCGGATACGATCGCAAGTCTTTATAGCTTCGATGGTAGAAGTACACCACTACAAGCAGGTCAACTCTGGTAGTGGTACTACTGGTTACTACAGCCATAGTTCACAGACCTAGTAGTAATAGTGGTACAGGGTTACTACTGGTTACTACAGCCATAGTTTCCAGACCTAGTAGTAGAAGTGGTAGAGGGTTACTACTGGTTACTACAGCCATAGTTCCCAGACCTAGTAGTAGAAATGGTAGAGGGTTACTACTGGTTACTACAGCTATAGTTCCTAGGCGTATTAGTCACTAATACCACTAACCAACGCAATTAAATAAAAACTACAGTTTTAGGAAGAAAAGGGCAGTTGTCTTCAAGTATCTGGTTAAGCACACACGGGAACATTTTAAATTGAAAAATTGTACTTTGCCGGTGATGTAGGTGTTATTTTGCTAAGAACTAAAATTATTAAAATAAATAAATAAGATATTGTTAAAATGAAAATAAAAACAAAAGGAGTTCTTCTTTAATGCTGTTGAATCCCTGAGGTCAACCCCAGCAGAATTTGTTATAGTGTACAAGGCTCTAAGGCCTTGCAAGAAGGCATGTGCTTATTTGAAAGCGGCATTTACTCGCCTTATTCAAGATTGTATTTACAATTGTGGTTTTTTCACTGTTAGTATCGGCAATCGACACAAACTTCCAATCTCATACTAAGCACCAGCTGCCACTGCGGGAATGATTATTCAAAATATTCGCATCCTAAGACCCACCCGATGACTTGCAGCTAGCAATGCAGATATTACGCTAATACTAAAAAAACTGTACATGCTTATTTTTTACAGAGGTAGTATATTAGAAATTAGCCAAAGGTCAAGAAGTCGGAATAGCAAAAGAAGAGAAGAGAGTAGAGTGACAACACAGGAGCTCATCACAAATTTGGAACATACAGCAATATTGTATATAAAGAAAATAAGCAACAGAAAAGGAAGCTAAAGCATAAATTGCACACTTCCTGTTTTTTTTTTTTTTTTTTAATAAATAAGATTGTCGTTTTTGGTTGTTAAAAAACTTTCTTATGTGGTGTGGTGAATTCGTTGAAAACTACAGGAAATAGATCTGTTACTTTACATTTGAAATACTTAAATGATAAATGCAAATCAATGGAAGAGTAGTTTAAGGGAAAAAATGTTCACGATTATGGTAATTGCGTTTGTTTTTTTAATTCATTTCTTCAGGGCTATCATTCCGCAGTGGATGATCATTATTGCAATTACGGTATGGGGGACAATATTATTCACGACAGATAATTAACTTATAAATAAAATAGTTTAAAACTACTACCATCTTGCATACCATAAATTTAAATAATTTAATTGAAACATACAAAATATTAGTAATAAGTTTGATTTTTTAATATATTTTTAATATTTACCTGTAAAAAGCAGTTGTCATTAATTTTTCTTCTAAAGTTGATAAGTTTTGTTTAGCATCCTCTTCGACCTCCTGCATATTTTCCAACATATTAATATCTACAATAAAAAGAAAAATTTTTATCGTATATAAGTAGAGTTAAATTTTTAATTCTTATCAAACATACTTCTTTTGACTACGAAAAACATTGTATTTAGATTAGATTTTATAAATATAAATCCTAAAAATATTGTGAAGTAATTTCGTTTTCAAAACTCTTATGAATCAAGGCCAATGGAATATGGCCATGCAGGATTTTAATGTAACTTGTCCTCAGTTTGCGTTGTTTATGGTAAACTACGGATGATTACTTTCCAATGGCTATGAGCATTAATATTGTAATATTGCAATATTGTAAAGTAATTTCGTTTTCAAAACTCTTATGAATCAAGGCCAATGGAATATGGCCATGCAGGATTTTAATGTAACTTGTCCTCAGTTTGCGTTGTTTATGGTAAACTACGGATGATTACTTTCCAATGGCTATGAGCAATCGCTCTTCGGTAGTTCGGAGATAGGTCGTTGAGGAGTTTGTCATGGCGTGCGGGCTAAGGCATGGTCGGCCGCTTTGAAATTAAATTTTAAGCAAAGGGCAAACTCGCAGATCGGATGTAGTATGAGCTTTGACACGATAGTCTGCAAGGCAAAGCTTTTGGCAACAGGAGAACAAAAATATTGTCTCAGCGCAAAAATTGAGCAACGCCAAAGAAAATTGCTTGCCAGTCAATATAAACACCAAAATCAACAACATTTAGTTAAGCTCCTGGAGCACTCGATTCACTAACGACTAGAGACACTGAAATACTCGAAGACAAACCATCGGCATCTCCCTGCATGGCATTGTGAAACAGATTGAGTATGAAAACTACGGCCACCGCAGAAACAGTGAGAGGAACCCACTGCACACATTAAATTCTTTCTCCCAAGAAGTATGAGCATGACGACGAAACGCAAAATTTCTCTGCTAAGTGTTTAGAGTGAAGGACTGCACATTCCTTGTTGGCTTGCCTTTTAAAAACAAAAAGGAGGGCTGCCGACAACTGATGACAGTCGACACGGATAGTGAACCGCTGGAGGTTATTGAAAGATGAGTCAACTCAATCAGCTACAGATTCGTGAAATCCATAGCAATGTTAGACAAAAAGGAAGCATCCCGGCTCCCAAAGAAACCAGGGAGAAGGAAATGACACCGAAACATCAGAGGCGTCTATTTCCAATAGATTCTAATAAAGAACAAATGCAGATAATCAGGGGAGAAGAGGAGAGCGGAGGAAGAAAACTTCCAACCACTTATACACCATTTGAGGAAGAGGAGAGGATGCTACTCAGTGGGAGCAGCATGGGCAGTGGTCAACACCTGCAGGGTTTGTTAGATCTTTTCTAAGCTTTTTCGCCAAATTCAATTTAAAAAATCGACAAATCATCTCTTTTTAAGATTTTGAAAACAAATTTTATATTTTTGAAAATAATAAAAAAATAAAATAAATAAAAAAAATGAAATGAAAATAAATAAAAAATTAAATGAAAATAAATAAAAAATTTGTTCCGAACTATTAAATTTCGCAAAAAGTAGAAAAAAATTAGCCATTAAATATATTTTGCTAATTCTATTAAGCAAAAATTTTAGCAGAAACAAAGAAAGTTTCCATTAATATAGTTTACAAAAAGCTATAAAACTATACAAATTAATTTTTATGGTTGAAAAACCGGTTTTCCATACCTTCATATACTTGTAAGCTAATAAGTTAGCTGAATACTATCCGATTTTAAGCTTTTCACTGGAACCTAAAAATCTATTAGTTTTAGATCCATATAGCCAACTACAAATTTTTCGTTGCCGAGAACACAACTGAAGTTCGGCTGCCGTCTATAATCGTCACATTAAATTACGCATAAAAATACCAAAATAATAATTTTAGTTTTTCGTATTTTTTATTAAAATTAACCAACAAAATCACCAACTAATTTAAAAATCGATAAAAAGTCGCCATTA
This sequence comes from Wohlfahrtia magnifica, assembly GCA_023159175.1. Classification (NCBI taxonomy): domain Eukaryota; kingdom Metazoa; phylum Arthropoda; class Insecta; order Diptera; family Sarcophagidae; genus Wohlfahrtia; species Wohlfahrtia magnifica. Next base: position 1,403,751 of record JAKWBJ010000177.1, read on the forward strand.
CGTCAAACCGAAAATGAGGTCGCCAAATAACTTTTAAAATCGCCACGTTTGGCGAGAAATCGTCAGATCTGACAACCCTGCACACCTGTGGTACTTCGCTTAACGGGTGGTTTACACGATAATACAAGTCGTACGACATGTCAAGTTTTTTTGTAGAAGAGAGCGAATAGTGTCGTGTAAACAAAAATACTAATGAAAATATGGCAGTCGTACGGCTCTTTTTATTTTTTAAATGTTTTTAAAAAACCATTACACTTCAATAGATCAGGGGAGTATTTTTATGTAAACAAATAAAATAAACAAAACAAAAGTAAATTTTTCGGCTCGCACTCAACTGCTTTGATTTTACTTTGTTTTGATTTTTTACGTACCGTGTAAACGTAAAAAAAAACTTGCGTAAGATTGTTACTTTCATACGGATGGAATTTTATATTTTCTCTCTGATTTTACATACGTATTATCGTGTCAAGTAGCCTTTAATGAGTACAAACAGATCAAACCTTGTTGAATGGATAAATACTAGATGCTTTTAATTGTACCTGCCATGAGACAGCTGTAGCAAATTCGAAGATATCCTATGTGATATTATTTAAATGGCGCTTGGAATTGTAGTTCGATGATGCAGTGCTAAACATTAACCCGGACAAGATTACGATAATACCATCACTATATATATGGATCAATACTAGACGCTTTTAATTGTATCTGCCCTGAGAAAGCTGTGGCAAATTCAAAAATACCCTATGTGATATTATTTAAATGACGCTTGGAATTATAGTTCAATGATGCAGATCAACAGTGCTAATTATTAACCCGGACAAGGCCACCATAACTACGAAAAAAAACCTAATGGAGGGACATTCAGCTTCTGGGTAAGGTGATCCAAAAGAAAACGAAAGTAAAAAAGCTCGGGATAATCCTGGACAGTAAACTGATATACAATTGATTATAGTTCGAATTATCTAAGACTGGTTAATATTTTGAGGAAACGATAAATAATAAATAGTTTGCTGTAAATATACAATGCTCTGCGGTTTTTTGAATAATTTTAAATATTTTTTATTTCCAATATTTTGCTATTACTTTGTATGGTATATCAGGAAAATAAAAAATAAATTTATAAATAATTATATAAGAAATAAAGCTCAAAAATACTACTAATTTAAAATTAATTTACTGTTAGAAGAAAGGAATAATACTTACCACTAGATATGCGAGGGTCTAAGTTTTTAATAATTTCTTTGGCTTTTTCCATACATTTCCTATATTTCGTATCAAGTATTAAAAGTTCTTGGTCTCTAGTAGTAAGAGAATTTTCCAATTGCGTAATTTTATTTTGCATAACGGAATTTTGATTAACGGCTTCCTCCAACTGAAGAGATAAAGTAACTAATAAAAAGAAAAGATGTGTAAAAATTTTTGAAATAGTATTTCATCACATCAGATACACGAGTATTATTTTACGCTACTAAGAAGTTTGTTTTTCAGGTTATAAATGATTAAGATTATTTATTTACAAACAATAATTTTGCTAAACTAATTGATTTTGAATATTTATTTGCTTAAATTTTGGTACAAAAGTTTCTTCTGACAGTAATTTTAGTACGTTTGCGAGCTAGTTGTTTGGAATAATGAATTCCACAAAATATTCAATCGTGAGGAATCTGGTTAAGTGGTCGACCGAGAGTATCACAGTGCGATCATGATTTATTAAGCCTAATTGAGCTGTACCATCTTTTTCAGCAACCTGTATGCCTAAAGCTGCGGACACATTTGTCTAATAGTTCACGAAGAAAACGTAGCCACTATTTCATAGAAACATTTTCTTTTATGTCAACATTTCTTAAAAATGTACAAGAAAACAAAATAATAGTACCAACAAATATTTCAATTTTTAAATTGCCTGCGGTGGTCAGGTGTGAATTCATAAGGACAATCCTTATGGTCAACCACACAAGAAGACTTACTGCCTCCGAGTGGCGACCACCGGTATCGGGCTCTAGTGCGAATTTTCAGGATGACTCGCCTACCCCCCATATTGGGACTTGTCCAATGTGGGTTGAGGCGTTTCCTTATCTAAGACTTACACGGATTCTGATAAGGTTATCACTTAGTACAGATCCGCTATATGAAAATGCATAAAGTAGTGGGATCTTTAACATAATAGGATGGTATTCACAGCACACAGTTCAGTCCTGTCTCTGCTGACTGTGAGTTAAAAATTTGATCATGCGGGAGGTGGACACACCTTTTAAACGATCCCCTTAATCTAAGGCAGCATATGCCAAGGGACGAATAGTCAAGGGGTACTTGGACGCTAGTATGCTAACTCTGGATAACAGGCGTCCTCCAGTTTGACTAAATTTACAGGTGACTTGCTGACCAGAGCATAATAAACCAGTATGGTTTTAAACAACAACAAAAAAGGAACGATGCCTAGCATGCATCAATTAATATGAAGATAATACCGAGGTGGTAGAAGATATGAGTGTCGATTCCCCTGTAACAGAACTGGCAATAAGGACCAGTGTACCAAATTTAGGTGTCAGTGGCACGTACTGACGTGATGATGTGTCATGTCTACAGCGATGAAACTGTATGTTGCGATAAGTGCAACAAAAACAGGTCGTGTACTTTGATTGTGACGCAAATTCCCATCATGTTGTGTGGCACGGCACAGACAATAATGCTAGGGGTGATTGCCTTTTAAATTTCAAAGTTAACAATAACGTAACTGCTCCCAATGGGGCAGTAGACTTATGTTTGCTAACGCACTACGATCGGAAGTACTGGATATCACACTATTACACACGTTCAATCTTTTAAGGAACTGTCATGTGTCGGATGAGGTATCCCTATCCGATCATATACATATTAGATTTGATTCGGTAAATGTTGCTAGGACCAATGATAATCCAATGTTCTCAAGGAAGTTGACTGGATATCTGACTCTTTAGACTTATTGGTGAACTGGATCTGAAAGCAAGTCAACTTCAGTACCAAACGTAGGATTATTGAAACAAGCGGAAAGGCGACTGGCAGACTTATAGTGCTAGCCTCACGGAGTAAAATAGGAAAATTTGAAGGTCGAAGAGGGATACAGTCTATTGAATAATTGCCGGCTTTGGCCCGATCATTCTAACGGTATTTGGACCCTATGCATTGAATTCAGAGCCTGGACTAGATCTAGAAGGGAGACTTTGAATCTCCTGTTGAGGACACATTTTCCTGACTCTCAAAATGTTGCATCTGTACATAAGTGTCGGAGTATTTCCGCCTCATCACGGGGTTTTCCCGCCTCATTACCAGAAGAATCATTAGTCTAGCGGGTAGAACCTTCACTCCGGACTTTAAAATTTACAAAGCTAGTGATTTTTCCAAGACGTATAGACCTATCAGTCTCTCATCTCTTATTATATACGATGGAAAGACTGATTGAAGTCTATATAAGGGAGATGTAGTACCTTGTAAAACGCCATCTGCCCCAACGTCAGTTCGCATATTTAAATGGGGGTTCACTGCTATTATCTCTCGTCTTGAAGGTATTTAAAAGGCGTTCTCTGATAGGGAAGCTGCTACCTTCTGCCCTCTAAGATACTGAGGACGCATTTGACAATACAGGCTTTGACTCTATTGCTGGGTCGTTAGTAAGAAGGGGTTTGAGATGTCAATTATAACTTGAATCGCTACATACTTAGGAGTAAAATCATTTCTCGAAAGGAAGGAATCTATTGTGATAGCGTCGAAAGGATGCCCTCAGTACTTTCTGCATTGTTATGGACGATAGTAGATGATGGCCTTCTCACCATATTCGCTCATAGTGGCGTCGTTACTTACGCACACTGAGACGGCGAATAGTCCGAAATTTCGTCGATGCTTTGAGGTTCTTAAATATTGCTAAACCTATCAAGAAACTCACATTCACACAAAATGTATAAATATATACAAAATTTATATAAATGTATAAATATATACAAAATGTATATATATATATATATATATATATATATATATATATATATATATATATATATATATATATATCAAGAAACTCTCATTAACACAAAATGTATATATATATATATATATATATATATATATATATATATATTATGTATATATATATATATATATATACATCTATATACATACATATATATATACATACATATATATATATATATATATATATACATTTATATATATATACATATTATATATATATATATATATATATATAATATGTATATATATATATATATATATAAATGTATATATATATATACATATATATATACATATTATATATATATACATATATATACATACATATATATATATATACATACATATATATATACATTTATATATATATACATATTATATATATATATATATATATATATATATATATATATATATCAAGAAACTCTCATTAACACAAAATGTATATATATATATATATACATATTATATATATATATATATATGTATATATATAAATGTATGTATATATATATATAATATGTATATATATATATAAATGTATGTATATATATAAATGTATGTATATATATACATATATATACATATATATACATATACATATACATATATATATATATATATATATATATATATATATATATATACATTTTGTGTTAATGAGAGTTTCTTGATAGGTTTAGATGGGAGAAATACCCACCATTAGTATTTCAGATCTGCAGATATTCACTAGAAAGGCTGCAGATTCGCTGAACAAAATTAGACCGGATGGGGCACAGTAGATCCCATGGGTGCAGTGTACTGCAATAGTGTCTGGCCTGAATGATAGTAATTAAAACTATGAATTTGTTGAATGGTGCCATGTTCTCTTCTAAAACCTAGTAATTTAGGCCGAGCTGGTATGTGCAGTTTTCACAACCTTTTCTCTCTTTCAAACAACCGACATTCGAATTCCGCAAAATTGGAGCTTCGGTAACATGCCGAGCAACCAATTAGAGATCCAATTATGATCAAAATTAAGAGTGAAGAAGTAGTTATCTTAAATGTTCGTGATATATTGTCCATATAGTAGCTATTTAACAGATGCATTTGTCGCCGCTTAAGAAAGTGTGGGAGCATAATAGAAGTTGAGTGCCACAGAAAAATTTTAATTAAGCTCCAATCTAGCGATATTACTCAATACGCAAAAGTCATTAACATCTGAGAGTATGTATGTAGGTTGTAATCTTAAGATAAAAATTATTCAAATAACACGAGGTTTCCGGGCAATAGCTTGTAAAAACCAGAATGTGTGCTTAGCGTCACCAAAAACCAAGAAGATTAAAATAAAATTATAATATTGTTTTCTGTTAATTAAAATCGAGGAGAAAATGAATAAATGATATAATATTCAAAAGGACTGATGAGTAAAACCCCCAATAGCTGAGTTTGTAAATTTGTTAACTGAGAACACTAAGGCATTATTATAGTTCGAGTTAGTTACAAGTAAGTTTAACTAAAGTGAATTTTAAAGTCATCTTTATTTTATTTTCGTTAAAACATCCAACCTGTAAAATAAATATTTTAAAATATATTTTTTAAAATATGGTATTGCTACAGCAAATATAAATTTTTTTCACCAATAAAAAGGTTTTAAAATACGTAAAGGTTTTTTTTGTTATTTAAAATAAATAAATAATAATAAATAATAATAAATGAAATAATAAAATTATTTTGTATTGATTTTTTTTATTTTGTGTAAACAAACAAAAACAATTTAATAAAGAAGTGTAGACAAAAAAGGAAAATATGCGCGCATGTTCTGAAAATCACTTTTTTTCGAATCACCAAAAAGGTGTTATGTGATCAAAAAATTTTAAATCATGTGTTTTCAAATCGATTAACTTTTTAGTGCCGATTTCATATCATTTGCTTATTATTGCAAAGACTGCGTTGTAAAATAAATAGCTTCAATAAATAATTTAATGTGTCCTTTACACATTTTTGATTTTAAATTGGTCATTTTATTGGAAAATAGTTAAAAACTAGCAATATTAAAAAACATTTCTAATTTTGCATACACAATTTTATTCTTTTGTAAACGGTTCCGTGATTTAATTTTTTCCTTTTTTTTCTTCTTTTATTATTTATCTGCTGAAAACATATGTAAAGACAAAACTTGAAACTTTCATGCTCGTAATTTCGGAAAATAAAAATCAGTCCGAAAAATTTAAAATCACGTGATTTCCAGAACAGCTAAAAATCTGGTGTGATTTTGATTCGTTCGTGATTTATATATATATATTAATTCCCATAGCAATCCATGAAGGAACATCGGGACTTCTCTCAGTCAATGAGCTACATCCGATTATATTTTTAGACTCATTGAAAGTGACCTACGGTTTAACGCCGGCTCTGAACGGCAAATGCATTAGAGAAGTTTTCAATAGTAGTAATACTCATAACCAGTTACTAGCTAATGTTATGGGGTGCTACCGCTGTCGAAAAACTTTTTTTTTTAAGATGGTCTGGCCAGTATGAACCGAAGACCTTCTGGATGGTAGGCGGGTGTCTTGTTTACCATACCACAGCGGCACGATATATCCGCTGTTTATGATGCCTGTGAGCATGTTGCTTCCATAATGTCTCGTAAGAAAATCTGTTAGGAGTTTCAAGTCCGGCCAGCAATATTTGAGAACCTCAGAGCATCGCCGAAATTTCGGACTAATCGCCGTCTCAGTGTGCGTAAGTACCCTTTGAGCAATATCGTGTTCCATCGTTCATGATTTGAAATCACGTAATTTTCAGAACAGGCCTGATGGTAGCTTTAAACATGAACTTATCTTTATAGGTTAAGGGCAGGATGATCTTCCCTTTAGCATAACGCTCACTTTTTTCTTAAAGTCTAGTTATAATAATGAAAAACAAAACATTCGCCTGATAACATCAGACCATAAAACAGTAATGGAAAACAGGAATAAAATTTATTTTTAAAGCACTAGAGTATGAAATTCGGATAAAAACTAGCCATCAAATTAATAACACTGGTCTACAAAATACATAAATTTTCGGGACCAAATAAAACTATGTGAAATATAATGATGTTAATGCACTGAATTCAGATCCGTTTTCAGTTTTTTTTTCATCGGGCGTGGCAAATTTTTCGCACAAAATATGGTGTTATGTCAATATATTTCGTCATAACTTGAAAGCGACTTGACCGATTTTAATGCAAGTACCAGCAAATTTTTGTATAGCTTTTTGGAAATAAACTTAAAAAAATAATAATTCCCTTAATTTTGCAAGAAAAAAATTTTTACGCTAATTTTGGCCAAAGTCAGGTACCTGCATTAAATTTTGAATAAAATCAGCAACAGCCGACCGATTTTCATAATTTATAGCTTATATTATTCTCAATATTTTAAGCATTTAAGTTAAAGCTTAAAATATAAAATTTTCATTCTGAAAAATTTTGTATGATTTTTTGAAAACAAAAAAATTGCTCTAATTTTGCGCAAAAAAATTTTTTTGCAACTAATTTATGAATTACTTCAAATCTGTTGAAAATACAAAAAATCTTATTTAGGTAATTTACAGGAAATTTTATTCTTAAACATTTGCTGGTACTTGCATTAAAACCGGTAGATGCTAGTCGTTTTCAACTTATGATGAAATATTTTGACATAACTACTACATTTTGGACGAAAAATTTGCCACGCGCTTAAACAAAAATTTGAGCTCGATGGAAAAAAAACTGAAACGGATTTGAATTTAGTTCACCAAATTACCCTAGGAAAGATATTGGCTGCTCAAGTCTAAAACCTTATTGGCTAAAGTAATTTAGGGTTGTTAAATTTAATATCAATATGTCTTTTCGTGTGAATTATAAGTTTTTTTTCTTCAAATGTTATATTTGTTGATTTATATCAAATATAAAGCAATTAGAATTTAAATATAAACTTTCCCTAATTTGTATGAAATAATAATTATATACTGACGTTTGCTTTATCAGTAGAAATTTGTAGCCAGAATCAATTATGAACCGAACTTTATCAAATTTGGCAAAATGATAAAAATTACTAGAAACTTATTTGGACGAAATATTGTCTCCATATTTTAAATTCATGCATTTCCCTTACTAGTGACTGCTTTTGATCAAATTTGTACAGCTGTTAATGCCATGTTACCCGAGACTTCCATTTACTTTATTCAGTTAAATTTACTTTTATGAACTAACCGGTGCACATGGCATCTTTTTAATTGGTTTTAATAGTTCTTTCTTCTTTTTGTTAAATTCTATAAATATTATTTCAAAGATATATACATATAAAATAGCAGCAGCAAAAAGATAAGCAAGATAAAGAAATCAGGTAGAAAATGATATGAAAAATCAGTGCAGCAAATGGGCTTTATTTGGTTTGTTTACTTTTATTTTTTTTGTTCGTTTTTTAAGCTTGAAAGTTGGTGATGACAAAGACCGATATAAATTAGAGAACCCATTTATTTTTCAGTAATTCACTGTGTAATTGAAACTGAATTATTTACACTTTGGGTGATTCGCTCTCAAAATTTTGTATGAGGAATTATATAAATCAGCTCATAATTAGAATTTAATTATAAATGAGGATTACGAAAAAGCGTTTTTTTGAACTTCATTAAGTATAATTTTTAAAATACATTTTTATGAATTTAAGCCAAGTACTCCAATTTCCTACTTACCCTTTTGTTGGTTTAGTTCCATTATTTGCTTTAATTCTTTTTCGAATTCGTTTCTAAAAGTAAAAAATACCTTCTTAACAACTATTAGGTTTTAAATATTAATTTACTTACCCTTTTGTCATCGAATCTTCACTCAGAGACGTGTGATTAAGGCTCATTATTTTTTCATTAGCAATCTTAAGCTGTTCGCGTAAGTTTTCATTGCGTTTATTGGCATCGTCTAGTAATTGCTAATAAAAAATAAACAATTTTTAAAAATCAGTACAGATTTTTTTTTGTTACTAAAAAAAAATTGAATGTGTTTTCATTTATTTACAAAAGACCTCAAGCCGAAAATATTTGTATGGAATTCTTTTTATTGAATGTTCAGAAGAAGCAAAAAGCTCTTTACAAATAGTTCTGTAAAAAATTTTAGAGCATTTAGTATAATAATTATAATACAAGGCTGACCGCCGTATTCACGAAAACCAAATAGACTTTCTGAGTAACGGCCCAATCTTAGGACAACTTGTTGCGAACTGATTAATAAAGAGGGATTCCTTTGCTGATCTATAAGCATTGTTCATTTCTCTGTTTTCTAGTGTATGTAAAGCCTCTTTTTGATGCTACATCAATCTATCAAATTTAATATAATATTTAATAGTGAAAACAACATTTATTATGAAAGTATATGACTACAGGCCTGAATGGCAAACAATCTGCTTGATAGAAAGTATTATAATCAATAGTTTTTACTACCGTAATTAGTTTGGATTACTAAGGTGCTGTTTAAAAATGGCAAAAATCTGTTTGATTTTTTTAAGAAAAAAAGATTATTATAGTGAAGAGAAGAAACGATATTATTTTCTATGATTGTGCTTTCTGAAGTTTAGTTAAGAGGCCAAAAAAACTAGGCTCATTTTTTTGTACCAACGATTGGTTCTTGCAAAGTAAATTACATTACATTAATATTGTAATTAAAAAGTAAATTACAATATTGTAATTACAATACAATATTACAATATTGTAAGTACAATACCGTTTCAGTTTTTAATTATATTTTGTTCAAATAGTATATTTTTTATAATCATGTAACATGTGCTGATGTCCAGAAACACAAGCGAAAAAAATGTTTAAAATTTTTTCCAAGAACTAAATTTTTGAAAAAAAATTGTAGATGTTCGTACATAAGTAATTTTTTAAGTTCTTAATCAAGAACAACCAATTTTTTGTACATTTTGATGACCTGAATGCCTGAAATTAACACTTCATATTTTTTCATTTGTAATTATCATTGCTCTAAACCCTCGCAGAAATTTTAAAACTGGTTTCCACAAACCCTTAGACCGCTTAACAATCTCTTGTTTTAAGCAAAATAAAAAACAAATATATTTTAAATAAAAAAGAAATTTCTAAATACAACATATTACGCTTACCATTAATGCAGTTTGCCCTCCTTGACCTTCTCGCAAAGCTTTGTTTTCTATTTCTAGTCTGGATATTTTTTCATGAAGTGCTGATGGTTGTAATTCTTTAGACATTGTATTGTAGTTTGTAGCTGAAATGGTAATTCATAGTAAATTTTATATTTTATTGGTCACAATCTAATATACTTTCCAAGCCCCTAGACAGTTGGCCACATTTTAATTCATCCACAGCCTCTCTAAGACTATCACGCTCCTTTAATAAATTATCTTTAGCACGTTGTAATGTTATTATTGTATCTTCCATATTTTTGTGCTCAAATTCAAGCTTGACATTCTTTTCAATTTCTTTGTCTAATTTGATATGCAATTCTTGTATCTTAAAGTACAAAATATTAAAATTGAAACTATTAAATATATACATACATATATATAAATATTTAGTAAAGTATTTTTATAGCTTACCTCCTTCTTATAAAGTTCAACTTGACCTTTTAGAGCAGCACATTTCTTAGCATCCTCTTCAAACTGAAAGTTTTGTTGCAAATATTCCGCACTTCTTTCGTCCAATAATTTTAGTTGCTTTTTTAAATCGTTATAGTCTTCTAATTTCTTTTTATACATATTTACTTGTGCTTCATAATATTTTAATTTTTCATTGGACTCTCTCAATATGTCAACTTCATCTTTCAGTTGAATCAACATTGAATTTGTTTTCTATAAAAAAGAGATAAGTTATAGCCTAAATAATTGAAATTGGGAGTAACGTAAATAAACTTAAAAACTATTTTTGAGAAATGTCTTAAGAAGATTAACGGTTATTGTAGAAGTCCCGAAAATTCTACTTTAAATTTTTATAAGGTACTTTAAATTGTATAAGGTACTCCGAAGACTAATAATGGTATATCATATTATCATTCGATTTAAAAAAGGTTAATTTTAAAGAATGTCTAAGAGACCTAGCCTCAATATATGGCAAAAGAGAAAATATGTTTGTAAATAGAAAATTACAAATACAGTAAATTTTAAAACACATTTCATATTTTATGAATGGGTGGGCTAGTGGGTAGTTTGGTAGTCTGTCAAGGCGGAGTGTTCGATTCCTACCAGAGACTATGGTCTGTCACAGAGCATATGGTATTAGTCACTCGACTCATATTAATAAAATACAATTTGAAAGTATATTGTAATTTAAATAGATTTTTATTGCTATTACACGATGCAATAAAAAGTAAGTAAGAAGCAGATAATTTAGCTAAATATTAAACGATCTGAAGTTTCTCAAAAGATGTTAAAAAAAAGAGAAAAGATATTTTAAATTATATGTATTTCGTTTAGTTTTAGTTTTGAGCTGGATTTGTACACTATTTTATGTAGCAACCGCATATTTATTAATAAAAAATGTTTCTGAAATCCGTAGAATATTGACGGAGTATTAAACCTTTTACTAAAGCAACTCATCAAAAAATCATGTACTTATGGTAATAAATTGAATGTAATAAAATTCATTTTTCTTACTTACATTCATATCTTCAATTCGCTGATGCAGTATCTGTATTTCATTTTCTTGTTGTTGAGATTTTAATCGGAAATCTTCACGACTTGTTTCTGATTGCATCAATTCTTCCTTTAATTTATCAAGTTGTCGCCTCATATCGTTATATCTAACCGATCCTGTTTGAACTGGACCCAATGATACACCATCGTCTCCGATAGTAGATGGCGACTCCAACCGTTTAAAATCCTCTTGCATCTTTTTTATTTCTACTGTTAAGGTGGACTTTTCCTCAGTTAAAATTACAATCTAAAAAGGAATTTTCAAAGATTGTGAATATGCTTTTAATATGCTTTTTAATGTACATACATTTTTCTCAAGCTCAAAACACTTTTGAGCTAACTGATCACGTTCTTCTTGCAATATTTTATAATCAAAATTTGCAATACTCATTGAATTTCTAGAAATTGAACTTCCTTGCCAAGTTGATTCCAAATCTTGCAAAGCTCTCATAATGTTCGCCTGCAATGACTCTTCTAAGCACATTATTTGACGTATATAGTCTTGTTTTGAAGAACAATTAACAGCACAACCCAAAACCAACTGCAATAAACGCTCCATTTCAACCAAATCGCACTTTTCCGCAATCTTCATAGCATCAGGTCGAGTAAATTCCGACAGTGAATAATTTAAAACATCACTATAGTAGTCGTACAGACCTTCTATAACTTTTTTTAAATTACTCATCTTTAAACGCCAATTAGAGCTCACATCCACTTTAATTTTAGAAAGCCAGATATCTAAAAATAAACAAAAATAACAATAAGGAATTACAAAAATTACCAAAAAAAGAAAAAAAAAATAATTGATGAGCGAAAAATAATATCAAGTCTACAAACAAAATAAATCAATATGGAATTGTAATTTTTTGATTAAGGCCAACACTCAGGGGATGACACCTACTAATGTAGTGCTGTGTGCTGGTACAGGGAAAATGAGATTATAAGAAGAAGGATAGAAAGAGTAGTGTCTATGGATGATTGATTTAAATTTATTTATGTCGTTGATGGCAGCAAAAACGTTCCCAGAAAGATTTTTTCACAGACAATCGGTGCGGCTAAAAAACGAATTCTGTCCATAATGTGTTGTGCGATCCATTCGACAATCAACTATAAAGGGATGAGCCGTACACGAAAAATAATTATTAGTAATAAATTCCTTTATGCGAAGACAAACAACAAAATTAAATAACATAGAATCTGATGAAATAATAAATAACTTCGGAGTACCACAAGGTTCAATTTTTGGAGCATTGTTATTCATAATATACATAAATGACATGCCAAATATTTTAGAAAAATGCAAGTTGTATTATACGCGGATAACACATTGATATATACTGTGGCAAATAGTGATCAAGAATGTCGGAATATTGAGTCTGATATGCAAAAAATAGATAAATGGCTTAAAATGAATAAGCTTAAACTAAATGTGAATAAAACAAAAATATTGGAAATAAATATAAACTCAGAGAAAATATTTAAGATAAATGACACAGTAATAGAAAAAGTCGAATATATAAAATACCTTGGTTTTATAATTGATAAAAAATTAAATTTCAATGAACACTTAAGACTACTTATTCAAGAAAATTATTTTTTTTAAAGGTTAAAAGGAAAAATATCACGAACAACAGCGATAAATATATACAACACAATAAAAAAAACCCACTTTGAATATGGTTCCACTATTTTATTTACATGCAGCAACACAAATCAATTGGCAAGGATGCAAAAACTACAAAATAGAGCTATGAGAATAATACTAAAATGCGATCGTTATACCCATATAAATACATTGCTAATTAATCTAAAATGGATGAGCATAAAACAACGGCTTCAATTTAACACCCTAAGGTTCATTAGAAAATTAAAACAAGGAGACGCTCCGAAATACCTTTGTGATCAACTACATTATGTGGGAGACAGCTAGCCATATCGACTAAGAAATGCAAGTGATTTCCGGATTCAAAGAGTGAGGTCAACACAAATGCAGAAAACGATATTTTACAAGGGTCTACAGCTGTTCAATTCATTACCAAACAACATTAAGAATGAGACAAATGAAAATAATAATAATTTGTGATATATTTATTGTAACGGCGAACTTGTGTTCGCAAGGCAACGATTTTAACCACACTGTGGATATAGATAGTTCGGTTTTGGATATAATACACGTTGAGAACATCTCCACAGTCACCAGATCTTAAATTGATTAGACGCTTATGGGATCATTTGGACAAACAGATAAGATAGCATCACATAACGGCGAAAAAAGGAGATTTAAAGAAGTATTAAAAGAAAAATAAAGAAATTAGTCCATTTAATGCAAAACCGATTGTAAGAATTGTGTGATTAAATCTAAAGTAAAAGCGAAGAACACTTTTGCCCTCATGAAATGCAACAATTTTTTTAATTACTTATTTATTAACATTATAATCTTTTGGTTTATTTAAAATAAAATATATGTGTTCTAAAAACATTCTTAAATTTTATATTCTGATTATTTCTTGGACGTGACGGATCTGCGGACGTACTTAATTTTTTTTACTTTATGCAGCTTCCATTGAGTTTTTAACGTACAGAAAAAATCTATTGTTCTTCCTTTTTCTTTAAGTCTACTGAATTTATTAAGAAGTTTACAAAATTACGCAACTGCTCCGATATTTACAGTTTTATATTCATTTCAGCATTGCTTGATCTTTAACAAGTGAGATTTGGGAGTTCACAACTCCTCGAATCCACTCAAAACAAGAGAGAGAGTAAATCAAGATTGCTTATCCATCGGGGCCAAAAGATTTTCAGAACAAGGCTTATCTATTTACGAGTACTTGTTACTATCTGCATATTGTTCTGCTAACCTTACATACAGTGCCTTGGTATTCGTTTTGTATATGACTGAGTAAAAACTGACAGGAATAATGTTATGGACAGAATACAGTCTTCTCTCATTCCACAATTTACTAGGAATGGATTACTTTTCACGCCTTAAAAACGAACTCGACAAAGAGCATCATCACATAGGGCGTCTATTATGGATATTATTTTACAATAACTTGTGGTTTTTCTGATATCAAAATTAACAAATTTTACTTGTCACTCAGAGGTATGTATATTTAAGGCTTTTAAAGATTTACAGTATTTTGTAGTTAAAATATTGTTTTCAATTGCCATTCGTGTTAATTACAGCATAAGCCAAACTTAATTAGAAAGTTATTTTACACAATTATATTGTTTTTCCTTTTTTAATACTCTTACAATATGTACATGCATACATTTATGTATGCATCTACATGTTTGTACGTATGTATATCGTACATACGATTTGCAAGAAGACAATAAAATTACAACCTGTAAACGACTCCGGGGCAAATTGGTTCAATGCCTGAGCCAATGCTACGCCATCAGATATCTCCTCAATAGTGGCATGCGGAGCTGGAAGATTTAATGTTTGGAACCATTCTATTAAACTCTGACACATTTCCCCCATTATAATTATTATTTTTCTTTTATCCAAACAAAAAATAAACTAACTAGACAATGAACGCAAAGATAACAGTCTAATCAAAGCAAAAATATTAAATATAAAGCTACATATGTGAACATATATGGCTTGTTTCTGTTAGTGAAATCTACAGCACTGTGCAGTGCACTTGTGTTGTGATATTAAGTGCGCCACGTTAGTATGAAGTAAAAAAGAAATAAAAGAAAAAAATAAAACATATATGAAACTCATTTGACTGATTTTTTTTTTAATTTCGGTTTTAATCTAAAATGTCTCAAGATAGTGAAAGCGAGTGTGTTACCGGAAAAATCATCAACCATTTTTTGCTTCATGTTTTTTAATGGAAAATCAAGTAAACTAGCTAAATAGACTTTCTTTTGGTTTTTGAACATTTATTAACAGTAGAAAGATAACGTACGTCTATCATTTTTTATTTTTTTACTACTTCTTCGTCGTTTGTTATGATAAAAAGTTGTTATGCTCAGTACTCTCATTGGTTTTGTGGGATAAGTTGATTTTATTTCTGTGAAATAGCAAAACCATATGTCTTGAAGACTTTTAGATGACTCAATTTTATCCGATTACAGTGAATTAGAAAATATAATATTGATTGATGATGTTCAAAATTATGTAGAAGACAAGAATATACAAGTTGATGAGATAAGTGAAAATATAAGCCCATTCAAGGTAATATGATCTTTGAACGAATTATTGAAATTGATGAGGTCAGAGTTCGATTTAAAGCTGCTACGACTTTTGTAAACATTATACAGTTCCCTCAAACTACTTTAAGAAATAAAATATTCATGGCTGGATTACTTCAAAGTGCCAACATTTAAAATTTAGTTGTTGATACGACCAAAATTATTTAGATAACGTTGAAATTCATCCTATTTCTAAAAAAGTTGATGTCCCTCGAATGTCAAAAAAATACGAATATCAGAAATATTTTGCGCCGAATCTGAAACACCCATACAGGTATATTCGTATTTTTATATATATATATATATATATATATATATATATATATATATATATATATATATATATATATATATATATATATAGTATATAAAAGAATGACGCCCGAGCACTGTGACAGGACAAACGCTTTGTGTTACTTTTTTCCCATGTAGTGTGGATTTTCTATTTCGTGGAAAATTATCTCAAAACGAGAAAGATAAAAACACAGGGGATATTTTAAGCAACTGTGTTGCACTGACTTGGATATAAATAAATGTTTTCAGATCTTTTGCTATCATGCCTATACTTAATTTTCTTCGGATGTCGAAGTAGTTTTTGTTTGAATATGGCTTTCGGCTTGCCCCTTTCTATATGGTGAACAATTGAAGGAAATGGTTTCAGTGGATGACTAATAGCATATGTATAAACTGAAAATTATAAAACTCGTTAACACACATTTCCGATAAATATTAGTAGACATATCTACTCGTGTGCATATATTAATTTCTAATGGAAATTTAACAATAATTAAAAACAAACAAAAAAAAAACGCTAGTCTCGAACGTCGGCAATTTGAAATTGTAACATCTGGCAACTAGGGTTTGTTTACGAAATCAACGCCGTGAAAGTTTATATTCGACTTACCACTTGCGGAGGAGTTAAATAGTAACTTTGGAGTGGTATTGTGGTAAAATATTGCTTGGGATTTGTTTTGATTGGTAAACTCGACATCTGGGAATGATTAAAATTGTTGCACTTAATGATAATGAAGAAGACGGATACAGTCTGGATGAAGAGCTTGTTGCTACCAGGGAGGCACAGGTATGTATACATAGTGAACATGAAATTACAAACATTGTAATGCTTATAATTGTAGGAAACTATAGCTGAAAGCGAATATCTTCGAGCAATAAAGTTGAAGTCTGATGGTGATATTGATGAATGTCTGTATTTGCTTGAAAAATTGCTTCAAACTAAAGTTCTAAATGAGGTAAAAAATATTGTCTTCCTAATACATTATCTGAGATTAGAAAACACAATGTCTAAAGCAGAGATATTGTGCAAACCATATTACATTAACTGTTCATCCTTATTCTCTCAAGAAATTTTTGCGTTATTTTGGGTTTAGAGTTCCGCAACTTATGTGAAGCTTCTGTGCTTAAAGAATATGATCCAATTTTTCAAATACACCACCAAGTGGTACCTTAGTTTGCAATGTAAAGTACATGCTCTACTTAGCAATAGCAGCTTATCCGAGATTCCGCTGTTAATGGTTTGGTGTGACGCTGGCCGGTACATTTATGCCAATGAGCAGCGAATTCCCTCTAGTTCCAGGATAATTTTTTTTTTTGGCTTTTTGTAAGTCCGCAAAATTTATCCGCGTCATTTAAAAAAGATAAATTTAACACATCAATAAATTGCTCGGTTAATACATACTTCATTAATTCTACTATTTCTACAAAGCGTTAAAAAATTCTTGATTAGAAAAATTATTTGTTTTTGGAATTTTCCAAACACCTTCAAAATCTGGAGTTACTGGTAAAAAACGGTTTTTCGTACATTTGTACACTTATAAGCTGATAATTCAGCTGATTATTCAGCTTATAAGTGTAACATTCAGCTGAATGTTACCTTATTTTAAGTTTCCTTTCAGATGTGAAAAGAAGAGAAGCAGAACTTTTAAATGATATTTATGTATGTCGTTGAAGTATACTTGAATTATCTGAGTGTATTTCTCAAGCAAGTAAATTTTTCATTCAATTATTTCAACATTTTTCAAGTTTAGATACGTTTTTATATTGGGACCGTACTATTTATGAATTAATTAAGAAATTATAATATGTGAAATGGTTATCAAATTTATACCATTCACTAGGTGCCCAAAGGGTTATAATGGTTCTATGGATTGCATCCACTGCCACTATTATATTAGCCGGGCATACAAAAGTATAATTTTTATAGTTTTACGTCCGTATTAATAATGAAAACTTAGCAAGTGTTTAGCAAAAGTATAATTTTGAACACTATCTGAGCCAAGGAAACAGGCCCAGATCAACAATCTTAATCACTTAGGTGATATGTCAGTACTTAAAAATTTGTTAATCTGAGCTTATCAAATATAGCAACAAGTGTATGAAAGAAAAATAATACTTATGCTAGACACTTGTTAGAATTTTATTATGAATACGGCCGTTAATGTTCATAATTTGAACATTTTGTTGGAACATGTTAATATTATTTTTGTCTTTTTTTGATATTTCTGTGAAGAATTTCAGAGTAAGTGACAAGTTGCTGATACAAAAAAAAAAAAAAAGAAAAAAAATGCAAACCATCAACCTAAGCTAAAATTGATTTTGTTATAAATTAATTTCTTAAAAAAAACCAAAATTAAAACTGTCGCTTAATATATTTTTGCAGTTATGGCCCGATACGGTAAACTATAAAAAATAATGGAAGCTTCAGTTCAACTTTTTTTGCCCTTTTATTTATTTGTTATGACATATTTATATTTTTACTAACATTTTTTTTAAAGCCTTGAAACAATTGCTAACTGTTTATATTTTCATAAAAACTAAGAAACATATGGAGGATTCACAAAGTGCCATAAAATCTTATGTCCTATAATAAGTTTTATTATTTCAAAACACTTTTTGTTTGAAAAATAGTCTGAGTTCCAAAACGTCATGTGCAAAGCAACCGAATAATGTCATGAAGTCCTAAACGCAACCATGCAAACATTTACAAAGTCATCCATTCCTAAAAAATTTAACTGCGCAAACAAAAGCAAACTGTAGTATAAATTTTGTCGATGGTTTTTGTTTACAATTTGAAATTTTATTTAAATTGAAATAATAATGGACCTTCTAATGGAAACAACAATTACGTACAAATGATATAAAATAAATAAATAAAAAGGATTGTTTTATGGGAAATGTGGTGACTGCAGCAAAAAAGTTTCTAAACGTAAAAATATAAAAGAACAGTGTAGTTTGCTTTGTATCGATACAGTAGTAAACCGTATTGCTACAAAGTATATTGACGTTTTTGAATTCAGCCATAAAAACCATTTTAAAATTTTAGAACAATATGACACGATAGCACACTTTGTGAATACCTCAATAGTAAATACGTTTATATATTTCATATATTATAGGATATTAAAAGTGACCGAAATGATAAACTATGGGTAATTAAATATAACTGCCACAAAAATATTGCAGTAATACTGGAGGAACGATCTGAGTACATATTATCTTTACAACACTATATAGCCGTAAGTTTATTTTTTTTATTTTAATTTTCATATTTATATAAAAATAGGCATATATAAACATATTTTTATTTAAAGGCTACTTTGATTGATAACACGGATGTTTTCACTTTACACAAGTTTGGTCAGTTAGCTCTAAAACTAAATGCTACTGAATTAGCAGAATATGCATTTGAAAATTGTCTTGGTCGAAATCCTGCACACTGGAATGCAGCAGAAGGAATGCTTCAAGTTATGGGTAGTTATCACAATATTGTCGGCTTATATATCTGGGCAAAAAAAATCTTTGAAAAAGATAATTGTAATGAAAAAGCCAAGCAGATCTTAAAAGAACTTTCAAATTTGTTCAATAAGAACGTATTACTTTACAAACAGTGTGATGAAATAAAAACTATTTTACCTGTTTTTGATGCACAGAAAGGTTTTTCCTTTAAAATACTTTTTGGTGAAAACAAGTCTGAAGTAAAAAGAGAAAAAAATTTATTCACTGAAATAACAGATCTAAAACAATTTTCTATTAAACAAAATAATTGGATTTCATTTGGCCAATTTATTATAAATGTTTATCTGAACTTGCGTAATAGTAATCAACTATTATTCCATGTTTTTGATTTTAATGACATTGTTATAAATAGCAATATCGAAGATGATTCTAATACAAATATCAGAACGAATGACACAGATACTAGTATATCAGAGGCAGAGATGGTTGAAGTGGAAAAAAATAGTATTGTTAATAACGATATATTAACGGAACAATCAAAACCCGCGGTAACTGAAAAATCAGAATCATATTTATCAGATTGTCACAATGATGATTCTGATTCTAATGCTAAATCAGATGGGTGTGAAGTGACAAAACCAAAACCTAGACGTCGCTGTAGTGATTTACATTTTCTTGAACAGTGGGGTTGGCATAAAAATCGTCGGTATTCGTCGCGGAAAAAAACTGAACGTGATGATTTAGATACAAGTCTAAATGGATATTTAAGAAAAATTTTAATGAAATATATCTTGTAAGTATTAATTACGTATATTGTATAATACAAGCATGTGTTAATCTTCCAATGTAACTTTGTTTTTAGTATCTATTGTTAGCGCATTTTTATGAAAGATATTTATAGAAAATTAGAGATTTGGGCACAAGTATAAATTTTTCGATATTAGTTTATACTGTAATAATAATACTGCTTTAAAAATGTAATAAAAACAAAAACTTTTGAATTGCTTTTTCCAAAGAAGCATACACATTTTATGCTAATTAGTGAAAACAAAAAACTATATATTATTTCCAGCACAACAGTTGATAAGACATGGCCTTTTAGTGAAACCGAAAATTCCGTGAATATTGAAATTCAATGCAAGGAGTGTAAAATTGACCTATCTGAAGAAAATTTCCAAGACATCACAAAGAAGGAATTTAAAATGTTTTTAAACAAATTAAAGGTATTAAAAAACAAATTATAAACCGCTGAATAAAAATAAATTTCTTATTTCTTTATAGAAAAAAAGAATTGACTTAATAGAAGTTATATATAAATGGCTGAAGTATATATCATTTGCTTGGTCTATTCCTCTGTCAAATAATTTAAAAAATACTTATATAGAAATTTTCGATATTTATATGTAAGTAATATTTTTTATTTCAAAATTCTATCAAAATAAAATTTTTTAATATACATTTTGTTAATAATGACTGTACAATAATTAATAATTAAATATTTCGGAATTTATCCTTAGAACATTTTACTTTTGTCTTATTATACGCTTTTTAACTCAATTATAAAGATATCGCAAGTAATCGTTAATTGTATTAGTCATTTTAATTTTAACCCTAATTTATGTTTTCTTAGCAAATTAATAACTATTTTGTATTTCGAACTCCAGGTCACACTTTAACTTGTCAACATGGAACCAATTATCGGCTAGTAATTATGAGTCATCTTTTAGGATTTGTATTCTTTATCTGGAATTAAATATACAAAATCATCTCTGTAATAACAGGTATATAAAGTTTAATTTTACTCTTGAGATTAAGTTTTATTAAGATTTTGTTTTGTTGTTGAAATGGTTTAATTAAGATAGCATTTGGTAATATAGATACATCATTAAACAGAAAATAGGAGGAATTGGATAAGTGGTATCTATCATATATAGTAAATATTGATTTTTGTATATCTTGAGAACTGTAATAGTGGAAGTTTTTAAGTTTGTCTCCAATAACTTCGTACCTAATATACAACAACATCAACCAAAAAAGTAGGCGGGGTTGAGCAAGTGGACGTGACAGTTTTGGATTTTGTCTAAATAACTATTGATAATACACATCGTCAGAGAAAAATAGGTGGAATTGGATAAGTGGCCGTGACATCCCTCATACAAAGTAAATATTGATTTCTCCATAACTTGAAAACGGCAACGGGGAAGTTTCTAAATTTGGTCTGTCACGATTATAAACTTATTCTAACTACTTTTATATAGTGTTGTTGACATATTATTGTAAATTTCAATAATAATAATACACATTTCTCAAAAGCTGTATACAGTGAGACTTCTATAAAAACCAAATATGTTATAACTTTGCTTGCTCTTGTAAACACATACTTAGATTTTGTTCCTTTAAAACCAAGACTTTTCCATTTTGCTTAAAATTTAATTATTCTTTATTCCAACATCGCTATATAGAAAATTTTGAGTGTAAATTTCATTATATAAGGGATTTAACTATGCAGTTGCAAACAGATTAAGAGTGTACATAAGCTTTTAAATAAATGCTACGTTATATAGAGGTCTTATAGCTCAGAATTTCTTCGTTATAGCTATTGAGCATTTTTGTGTGAACAACTTTGCAATAAAGAATTTTTTTAAATGGAAATCAGCAAAACGTGTTTTGTTTAACCCAAGTTCCGTTATACAGAAGATTTACTACTGTATTTTTATTTTTATTATTTTTTGTTGGTTTATTACCAAGTGTTCATGCGGAAGTTGCTTCCAGAAGTGACTTTCAAAAGTTTTTGTCGTGTAAACACGTATTAGAAGTCGCCTTCCAGATGTAGCGACTTGCAGAAGTTGCTTGCAGCAATTATGTGGAAACACGAGTTTGTTGCTTACTGGATGTAATTTGAACGACTTTCTGTGACCTGCAAGTTTTTTGAAGACTTGCAGAAGATGTTGTGTATATGTCGGATAAACGGTTTGTGGTATTCTCTTCTGTTTTCAGTTTCTTATTGTGTTTTTTTTTTTTTTTTTTTGTTATTTTCCAAATTTATAAAAATGGACAAAAATGAATTCGTTTGAAGTAGTGAAAAAACAAATTTGGTAATTGAAAGAAGAAGCACCCGAAGAACAGGTCAAAAGGATATTGCTGCAATGGCAGCTGGCAATCTTGCTTTGCCACAAGACATTTTTATACTGTCATTCGTAAAAAGCAAACTTTACTGCAAGCTGTACTCACATTGTGTGGAAACACGTCTACAAGAAATTGTTCGTCGTAATATCTTCTACAAACTACTTCTGATAGCAGACTTCTGCAAGTGGAAACACTTCAGCAAATACTTAAAAAAGTTCTTCTGCAAGTGACTTGTTAGTGAACACACGGTTTTAGATATGAGATAAAAAATAAATAAAATTTAGGGGACTGCTCATGATCAATATTTAAAACGTGATCCAGATCACAAAATATTAAGTTATACTGTGACTTGGATCGCGATCCGCCAATATATAGCGTGATACTGGATCACGCTCAAAATATATACATATATGTGTATATATACTGAACGTAGCGCAGTACCGTAAGAGAACGTTTTTTATAATTAATTACCTTTTTATTTAAACTGGATTTTTATTTGATACAAATAGTCCGCAAATTTTTTGTTTGCAATAAAAATGATTAAATCTATACCTTTTAAAGAAATAAAGCCTAAATAAATAAAACAAACATTTTAACATTTTTTTAAATGTTAAGAGTTAATATAATATATTGTAATATAACGCAATAAATTTTCGTTTAACATTTTTAGAAGTTGCATTTTTCTAGTTTAACTATCCTTTTTTCGCTACAAATTGGACAATTTGGATTAATAAAAATATTGTCTTTTTTCTAATGCTAACAGTAATTATTAACTCTATATTTTTAGTAACTTATGGCTTACAGTATTCAACCATCTTCTTAGCAATATTGGGAGCTGTTGTGTAATTAGCGGAAAGGACAAAGATATATATCAGTTAAGATTGATTTATTTGGAATATATTTTACATAATAAATATCAAAGATTAGAAGATTGCATTTCATGCTTACAACAGATATCTGATATATTAAATCGTAAGCAGCCATTCTTTAAATTGCATTTACCAAATTTAAACAATGTTTGTTTAAATATCCCATGTGTTCGTAATCTTAAATTGATGTATAAAAGGTATTATTTGTTTGCGTACACGAGTTTAGTAATAATTTTTTATAATTTCACTAATTTGCAGGCAAATAGATATTAACAGCATTCCTATTTTATATAAACAAAGTGCTTGGGACCGGTTGGTTAATATTATAACTGTTAATATAGAAACGAGCAAAAACAATTACGATGACGTAAATTGGTTAAAAGATATTTGTGCGCAAATGAAAATACTACTGCAATCCTTTTGGCAAAAGGAGTCCTATGATGTAAGTATACACCGAAAGTTAATTTTTGAAATAAGAATCTTTTTAAAATCTTCTAGAACGTGTCAAATAAAACATTTTTTCTTTAAAATTTCGAAGTTTGAATGTAAAGAACAAATAAGAGATCGAATTAAAGTAGATATTCATATTTTGCACAAAATATATTTCTTTGCTGACTGAGTTCGAAATTTTTCCTTTGTCAATCTATTCTACTCCGCCTTTTTTTAAATTTTGTTATAACAAGAACTATAACAATTTATTGTTAATAGCAATCAGTAATCGTCCGATAATTTGGAATAACATCAAGCTTATACTAAAACCAGCTTTGTTCAAATGCTTTAAATCTGCTTTATGGTCGATTTTGGATGTTGTCAAGATGAGGGAGTATAAACATGCCACTATTCTGAAAACCGCATACAATATGTCCGGTTTTATGGACTATATGGTCAGGATATATAACTTGGATAGGATACCTTCGTTTGTATTGCCTGGCGAAGTGGTAATGGTGTTACGCAGTTTTTTGGGCAAAGGAGTTGATCTGTGATCATATTGCAATGGCTGAGATGGTGGCTACATATATGAACAGTCAAGTCAGGCTGCTATTAGGGTACTGATTGGGAGTCATGCCAGCTCAAGGCTGATTGTTATTTACAGAAAGAACCTCATTCTGCTTCGGTGCAGGTACAGTATTAACAGTGTTAAGTTCCAAGGCACTGTGACACTGCGGAGAATGAGACGGCAGATGGACTGGAGAGGGAGAACTCATTGAAGTCTGAGGATTTGACAGACGGGTCTATAAGACGTCCAATGGGCATCTTCGTTGGCTTAATAGATTTATGAATTCGCCGAGAAGAGGTTGGGATGGCAGAAGCAGGGAGATTGTAGAATCTTCAGGTTCTATTGCCCAGACTGGACCGTTGGAGGACGAAATAAAACCTAAACCAATGTATAAAGCATCTTAGGATTTTGATAGATTTTCGGACTAGCCATTGCGCTCTGAGGACAAGCACCAGGCTATTGGACATAGGCACCCCTGATATCTGCAGCGTATGTGGTGGTGCAGAGGAACTTGAGATGGTTGAACACTTCTAGTGCCTTTGCCACGGAATTCAGAACACAGAGTCAGGCTATTGGTCCATGGGTTTTTTATTACGACTGCGTTTACCAGTATTTCTAATCTGGATGTTTTTTATTGGATATCAGTTGGCTGGTGATGTGATTTCTAGTGTAGATCGTATTTCTTCTTTTATTTCAATTCTGTTCTTTATTTTTAGTATTTCTTATCTGTATTTTTTATGTTAGTCCAAATCTTTTTTTTTTCTTGGGGATATCCATAATGGACCTCTTTTTTGGGTGAGGTGTGAGCAGTATCGGTGTTACTGTTTCGGAACCATTAACACCGTTTACAATTTCAGCCACCTGACTTGTATTTTCGCCTAATGTAAAATATCAAAAGCAGGAAAATAGTTTTTTAGTGGTAAATGACACATTGATTACAAGCAGAAATCTGAAATTCAATCACTACAGATATCTGCAGAAAAAATGATGGATATCGTTTGCACCAACCTTATATTTTAAAGTACTACAATTTAAATTTGTGTGTGGAATTATGGTAGAACACAGAATAGATTTATATGTACATACATACTATCGGTCGTCTATGTTTGAGTAAAAATGTAAAAAATTATCATCGTATTCCCCCTCTTATTTTGAATCCCTCTTAGATGACCCATTGAGTAGGTTGAATTATTTTACAATCTCTATTTGAATTGTGATAATTAATTTTTTCATAGATATATACATATGTACATTGATTCCTTTTAATTAAAAAAATACATTTAGACATGTAAAGCTAGTAGTTTTTTTTTTTTTTTTTTTTTTTTTGTAAAATGCAATAGACATGTATATTTTAAATACATTTTCAAATATTTTCTTAACCTAGTACTGTTTAATATGGTCTGAAAAATGCCTTCACTACGCAACATCACACTATTTGGAAGAATCAAAGACGACGGTTCGGGCCAACTTGTTAGCCGAATTAATAAATTTTATAACTTCTTATATAGAAGCTATTATTTTGAATGAAGGATTTCATATGAGTATTTATAATCTACTCTAAAGTTATGTTTTTTTTATTAATTTTTTTTTTCTAATTCAGTAGCATCTCTTAAAGAAGAAAACTTGTCTCGTATGGTTCAAAATATTATACGTATTTTGGTTTATCAATTTGATGGAACTTTTGAAAAAAATAGTACTCATGGGCAAGAGTTAAACTACAAGCGCTCATGGGTTATTTTACACCAGCTTGTTTTAAGGTAAAAACAAAATCAAAACTATCTTTAATTGATGATTCATCCAGCGATTTTTTTGTTTGTTTTTAGGCAAGAAAACAGTCCCAGCGAGTTAACTACTGGTTGCGATGATATCGAAGATGTTAACGAATTGATTCCGAATTCATTTCTGATTTTATTCACTGCTCACGAATACCTTGGAAGGCGACAGTGGTGTACTAATGACAATGGCGAATTTCTGCAATATATATTAGATGCAGTTGTATTTAATTTAAAGGCACCAATATATGACGTTTGCCGTGATATTATATATGAATATTTAGAACAGGTATAAAAGACAACAAAATTTTAAATTAAAATTTCTGATTATCCTATCTAGGAAATATATTTTTAGTACTTTAAACTTATGTAAAGAAGAAAGTTATTTATTATGTTCTATAAGCTAAAAGACGTAAATATATTTAGAACAAAATTGATTTTTTTATTTAGTTCTTGTTCTATATGCAAGATTTTTAGTATATAAAACACAATAGCTTACGAAGCATGACACCTAAATATTGTAGAGTACAAATCGATCTCTCTTATCTCTACAAAAGCATAACAGAAAACTTATTACATAGATCTCGAACAGTTTATCTAAATTTTTCTATCTTATCGTACAGAACATAATAATTTATGAAAAAGGATATATTATAAATTTGTTCGTAAGTTTATTTTGTTAGCCGGATCTTTGTTGAAAATTTAAACAAATCCGGCTTACCCCAAATATAAACAACAAATAAATTGTGATTGAAATTGCACTTACAATTAAATTTTCAATTCTTTAATAAACATTTCTAAGTTGTATGTTTATTTTTACAGGTTACATATTGTTTGTTTAAATTCCCTCCAAAAAAAGCGCGTTCAAGACATTTAGAAGATCATGAGGCTTCCCAAATTAAATTAAGCTGGCCAAAAGCAGTTCAACTATTTGATTTATATAGGCCAGAAGAGTTGCCTGAATTTAACTCTTATAAATTGGATTCAATAACATCTGATATGGAACAGCTGCTATTAAAAATAATTTTATTAATACCTAAAAATTTAGATCCATCTGCGTCGGTACATTATGTTACGAATTTTGTTGAAGGTCGAAGTAAATCACCACCTACAGAAGTAAATGCATTTAAAATGCCTTACAAGATTCTTAGCTTGTTTTATTTGTTGGGAGATTTCTACTTCAAAAGTAGAGACTTTCAAAAGGCTATAAAATATTATACCTTAGATTTATCAGTAAACCCAACAAGATTTGATTCTTGGGCTGGTATGGCATTATCTAAAGCCAGCAAAATAGAAACGAAAATAAATGGCCTCGATTTAATAAGGTAATTTAATTATATTAGTTCCTCTATATCTAAATATATATTTGAGTAACTTCTGCTTATGGTGTTACCAAATTAAATTTTTAAAATAATTTTTTTATTTATAATTATTATTTGTATATTAATTAAACGTCTCTAAAAGATTTTAATTTTATTGTTTTAATGATTTCAGTATTTAATTTTAATTGTTTAAGTATTTTTTTTAATATTAACTGATAAATATGTGTGATGTAAAAATATTCTTTAATTTCCAGTGCTGAATCTATATGGGACGATTGTGAAGAAGTTCTTCGCTGCTTTGAGTGTTGCATTAACTTAAACCGCTTTCAAACACTTTTATGGATCGAGTATGGTTCTTTTAGTTATACCATTCATTCATACTTTTCTCGTTATGTTAAAAGCAATTCAAATAAAATATCATCAGATGTGTAAGTAAATCTGAATAATATGCTTTGCTCTTTATCGAAAAACATATTTAATATTTTATTGGGTTTGTTTGAGTGCAAATAAATATACCACATCAATTTCGGTTTAATTAACCTATAAATGAATTAAACTTACACGCACTTGTCAAAATGATAGAAACTAAAACGATTTCCATATGATGTATATTCATTTGTAATTTTTTACATGTTTAAGATTAATTTGTCTTTTTAAAAGTGAACAGTAACTGTTGTATATACATAGTTGCTTATTTTATAAATCACTTAGGTGATGCGTTGCGTTCTTAAAATGAAAATTATTTTGGTAATAAAAACAAATTGTGTAGAAAGAACACAACGAATCAACTAAGTGATGTGCAAATTAACCCAATAGTTTTTTTTTATTAGTCTAAGGATAAAATTTATATGAATGGTCTAATTTTAATATACATATAAAAAGTGATGCTTAGAATACATAGACCACAGCAAACTACATGGCTACACGACTACGAATACAGTTGGCTGCAAATCCTGTTGTATAGTCAGCTATATAATTCTTTTAAAAACGGTAGGAACAATATAAAGAAGTTGTAAAGCAAGGAACTTTGTTTAAGGTTCTTTTTATTTTCGAAAGTAAAGCTATCATATAGTTGGATAGCGAGTGGTAGTACATCGATGTAAATTTCGGAAAATACGGCGGACCTCTCACACAAATCAAAGCAGCAACGACGAAACTTTGAAATCACAGAAGTTTTAAAAAGACCCAACTTCGAAATGACTCAAATCGACCTATTGGTGTATAGCAGATTGATTCACAATTACAAAATTTATTCAATGCTGTTAGTCATTGACAAAGCGTCTTTATATAAATATCTCTGGTAAGCTCTTATTTAGCATTTCATATTATATTTGCATCATTTAATAGGATTATTGTCGTATAAAAATTATAAATTAGCATAAATTGGCGATAGCGACAATGGCGGATGTGTAGCATTAAAACAAGTGTGTTCATATAAAAGCGTGTATTCTATTTTTGAGAAATTGTAGTCGGTAGTCTGCTGTGATCTATGTGTTTAATGCTCAATATTTTTTCACTTTGTTTTAAATTTTTAAAATTTATGTATGTGATCATGGCTAATACTATGATAATTAATAACTCTATATTTTGATCTATTTTTTTAGTATTTCTACAATTGAAGAGAGAAAAAACAAAATGCTGACAATTGCTTTTAATTGTTTTTCTTTGGCTAATTCTCTTCAGCATTCTGTACCTTCAAATAGCAGTGAAGATAATACAGATGATAACGTTAATGATGAAAAATGGCTATGTCAGTATATGTTGGGAAAAATATCAGAAAAAAGAAACGAAGAGCCAAAAGTATACCTAAATCATTATTTATTGGTAATTATCTTTAAATTCATATATAGCACACATTCATAGAAAGTACTAAATAATTTAAATTTTTTAGGCGGCAAATTTTCTTTATGAAAACAAAGCTACTTATCCCATAAAAATTAATCATAGTAATCCTACCACACTATCAGTTGAAGCACTAGAAGTTTTTTACCGTATTAATGCTGCTATTATAAAATATCTTCAGTGTGAGAAAGGAATTACACGATGCACAGCAGATTTTTTTAATAGGATCTTAAAAGATTTGTCTAATAGTCCGTTTGCATATAATAAGGCAAAAATAGACGGTAAGTATATTTATAAATCAATGCAGATTCAATATTCTACCAAAAAGTAGTACGTATTCGTTTAAAAACACTAAATAATTTCAAATAGGAGGAACACAGTTATTTAATTTTCACTAATTAATTGGTCCATTATTTTATTATTTACTTAAAAAAATAAGATTTGGCATTGATTTCAATTTTCCAGAAACTGCTACCCAAATTTCCTATTAGAAGTTTGAATGGAAACCTTATTATGTTGAAAAATGCTGTCTTCATCTATTTTATCATTCAAAACTGAAATGAGAGCAGCACACAACAATTCTATATATATACTTAATTAATTTTGGGCGGCACAAAATAAAAAACCCAAGAAGTTACTAAGTCTTTTGCAAGTAACATCGTATAGTTTCCCCAGTGTGAAATAAATATATTTAATAAGACATTTAAAAATAGATGTGAATTTAAACAAACAAATTGCTGAAATAATAAGTCGTTCTTAAAAAGTGGAACATTTTGAATTCCAACAAAAAGTATGGATCTTTCACATTTAAAGTTTACCAAAAAGATCAGATCCATTCTGAAACCATAAAAAACCAGATATTTTAACGAGAAACAAAAAAACATAGCCTCACTTCTATCCTCCGTGTTTTAAATGCAACTCTATTCTTAAGGTGGATAATATAAAATTTTAGTCTTGAACAATCAAGGAGAAGACTGATGGTTGCAAAAACATATAATTCTAGGACAAACAAATGATTACATAATCCAGGTTGATTCAGATGTAATTACCCCGTTCACTTGGCACCTTTTTAATTCTTTTTGACTATTCTCC
This sequence comes from Wohlfahrtia magnifica, assembly GCA_023159175.1. Lineage (NCBI taxonomy): Eukaryota > Metazoa > Arthropoda > Insecta > Diptera > Sarcophagidae > Wohlfahrtia > Wohlfahrtia magnifica. Next base: position 1,434,393 of record JAKWBJ010000177.1, read on the forward strand.
TTTTTTTGTTACACTGGTTTAATGTTTTATTTTTTCTCGATAAATTGTGTCTGAAAAGTCGAAAATAAAGTCAGGAAATGAAATAAACACATTTAGCGGGAACAAACACCGATAAACCTAGCGATCACCTTGATTTGTAATGTACCTGTTTATAACACTATACAAAATAAAATATTACTATACTCTTTTAAAAACAATAACATAAACACATAATTTTTTGCTTTTATATGTGTTCATTTTTGAATGTGACAGTGTATGTTATAATTGCTTTTGTACTAATCTTTAGCTTTATTAAACTTTTAATTAGTTTTAAATTAGTGCCTAATTGATTATGGTGTATATATATAAAACACTGCGTGTCATCAGAATAATGCCCCCTTCTACTGACGGTTAAATTGAAATTAAAGCTAATGGTGCTATCCTGATGACCAATTTTTCAATATGTTTTTAGTATAGTTTTTCTAAAAAAATTAATTAAAATATCTTGAATGATATAGCCGTCATTGTTATATTTTAAGGAGAATTAATAAGAGTCTACTACATAAAAACTTTAACGCCATATCTCAATTAGTTCAGAAAATATTTAACATTAACCGTCAGTAAAAAGGAGCACCATTCCGGTGACCCTCAGTATATATTTTAATAATTAAAAATAAAAACTTTTTTAGGAAATTCGCTTAATATCTTAAAAGGAAAACTAGTTAAAAAATGCAAACAGCCAGCAAATTATGTTGAAAGACAAGGAGTTCAGATAACAGTCAAAGAACAAAAGTTAACAGCGAATGAAAACATCACAGAAAATACAGAATCTATTGGAGTAAAAAATAATAATGAGCAGTTCGAAAGAAAAACTGTACAGGTGAGTGAAAAAGTAAAATTTTCCATAGATTATTAATATTATTCGCGTATAGTTCATAAAAAAACGTAAATTAATTAATAAAGGCGGGTTAACAAGTCGTGCGACATGTAAAATTTTTGTGGAGAAGAGAACGGATAGTATCGTGTAAACTCCATATGTAATGAGAGTGTACTACATTGAGAGAAAATACGAATGCAAATTTGGCAGTCGTACGGCTCTTTGTTGTTTGAAATTCTTCAAAAACCATCACTTTCATTAGATCAGGGATGTATCTTTATATAAACTAAAAAATAGAGGAAAAACAAATTTTATCGTTCGCACTATTGGTCTCTATTAAAACAACTGGTTTCATTTTACTCTATGTAATCTTAAAAAATCGTATGTTAGATTTTTACTCTGATTTTTAAAACACGGATAGAATTTTATAATATTTTCTCTTTGATTTTACATACCTAAAGTATTATTGTGTAAACTACCCTTAATTAATAATTTTATTGTAATGATAAGTGTATTTCGTCTTTTCATATTTGCTGCATACAGTAAAGCACTGAAGTATTGGGACAGTAAGCGATTTTAGCTTGTAATTGATTTAATGTCATTAAAGCGATTTTTAATAAATAAATATTTAGTTGCCATATTCATAAAATTTTAGGACTGTATGAAAATTGGGTATTTATTATTACTAAACCTTTGTTGGAATTTGATTATTCTATCTAGTAACAATATTGTATTGTGAAATTATTCTATCTAGTAACAATATTGTATTGTATAATTTGGCGGTACGTAATAAACTACCTAACAAAACATATGTGAGCAATTGTGTTGTAAAAACTCATTTGCTTACGTACTTGTTTGTGTATGTCTCGTCTGCCTGCCGCTAGACTTGTTATAAAAAAAAAAATTAAAAAATACTTAGTCAGCAAAAAACAGCTCGTACAGTAAGAGTTCCTTCAAATTCGGATGTCTCTGTTACTTTTATTTAACAAATCAGTATTAATACCAAAAATAACCATAGCTTTTTCATAGCTATTTTTGTAGGCATACTTTTTCTTCCAAAGTTATTTTTTTAGTTCTTATTTTTGCCAAGTTAAAGCACGACAGTTTTGTTAAAAAATTTTGTTACAATAATAAATCCATATACACATATTGAGTTTATCGTTATATCAAGGTTTCACTATATATTTTAAATTTCTTTGTAAGTTTGTTTGTATGTCCGTCGCGATTTTGATGAAATTTGAAACACATAGATTTAGCTAGCGAAAGTGTTATATGGTGTTTTTTTCAAAATTAGATCTGAAAGAGATTAAAATCTGTGGAAAACGGTCTAAATTAGGTCATATGAGATATAATTTTGATTATGGTCAATCACGCGTAAAAGACTAAATACATATTGTTGAGATTTGGAGTATAGATATACATATATTCAGCTAACGAAATCGCAATAATTCCACCTCGGAAGCATTAAAATCAGGCGAAAACGGGCAAAATTAGTGTCTTTTTTTTAATGTCATGCATTTTTTTTTTTTCTTAAAGCAAATTTTTTGTTTGCTAACATTCATTATCCACTGAAATATGTTGTACAAAAGTATATTTTCAAAAGTTGCACTTTGGGGCGCTAATGAGGGGTGAAAGTAAACTTTTGGTATATTATTATTACGGTATATCTTGGGTACCTTTTTTAAAAAATAATATTTATTATCGTATATCTCAATAAAAATAAAAATATTAGCGGGAAACTCCAATAGTCGTCTTATTGTTATCTTTATAAAGATAGGCAGGTGGCAAAAAACGGATAGGATCGGGAAAAAGGGAATTCATTTCCCATATATAATATACATATGTATATATATGTAGATTTTCGGGCAACGCCGGATAGGTAAAGTTAGTAAAATTATTTTTAAAATAAAACCTATAGTAGTGATAGGAGCAGACTTAAAAAAATATAGGAAAATTCATTGTTGCTAATAAAATATTAAATATTGTGAATGCTCTTAAAGATAAAAATTAACTTCGAGATGCATACATTTAGTATTTTTATTACAATATAAAAACAAAGTTAGTAGAGTATTGTTATTGTAGGCAAAGAGTAATGAAAAGGTTATTTTGTTTATGTGTTAATGTTCTCCTTAGGCTTCTGTTCTGTGTTTTTGTTTGCTGTTCAGGCGATATCCTTTAACGTTTTATGTGTTCTCTATATGAGTTTTTTTTTTTCGGTTAAATTTAGTATTTTAATTTCATTGAATTTACAGCTTAAATTTAATAAAACTTTATTGAAGTATAAAAACAAAAATCTTATTTAATTCGAAGTATTTTTTTTTTTGATTTGTAATTTTTTTTTATTGTGTTGGATGTGGGAAAAACTGACATGATAAATTTTGAGATAATTTTTGTTGGCCATTGTACCAAGTTTTTAATCGATGAGTTATTTCAACGAAAGATGGTCGCCTTACAGACTGTTCATGCCAACATTCTATCATTAAAGAATACACTGCAGATGGGCAAGCTTCGGGACATGATAGGAGTTGCCGTGACCTCACCAGATTTATGACTTCTTGATTAGTGTGTCCGAAATATGGCTATGAAGATAATGAAACGTTATTTGAGTATACAACGCATGTAAATAGAATAACTTACTTGCATTCCATAGCTATATATTTCCCATAAAACAATTCCAAACGACCACACATCACTTTCTGTTGTAAATTTACCATATAGAATTGATTCAGAAGGCATCCACCGAACAGGTAGTAATGATTTAGATTGAACTCTAAAGCAAAATAGTATTAATACCAAATATAATATGTGTTAAAGTAAATACTCATATTACCTGTAATAATCGGAGCTATAAATGTCACGAGACAAGCCAAAATCGGATATTTTAACCATAAGCTGTTCGCCAACTAAACAATTTCGCGCAGCTAAGTCGCGGTGCACGTAATGATGTCCTGATAAATATTCCATGCCCTCGCTTATTTGAAGAGCTATTTTCAGAAATTCTAATTGTGTTAGCGATTTATTCTCATTTGGTGAATTTGCAATTAGAAATTCATGTAGATCTCCATTCGACATATACTCGAAAAGCATGCAAAAAGGTTCTTTATTCAGTACTACTCCTAAAATACAGACTATGTTTTCATGTTTAAGATCTGAAATCAACTCGATTTCTCGCTTAAAGTCTTGTTGTGTCTTAAAAGATGCATTCTCCTTTAGAGCTTTAACTGCAACAAAGATTTTTTCTTCACTTGACAAAGTAAGTTGTCCCTTGTAAACTTTTCCTAGATATAAATGTGATCGTTAAATATATGTACTAAAAATATATGAGAAAGTGGTTTTACTGTACCAAAAGCTCCTTCGCCTAACTCTTCAACAAACTCAACGTCTTGTAAAGTATAGTGTGGTATTTTTAGCAAAGATGTTCTCTCAATATTTTGCAAAAAGGCGGGTGATAGTTCGTTTGCGCCATTTGTGTTAATACGTGACATTTCAAGTGAAGAATTAAACTGAGAATTTCCATATATATTTTTGTCTGCATTGGGTGTATTTATCTAAAAATGAAACATTATATTAATAAATTTATATCGAGCGCACTAGTTAAGAAATCTTACATTTTGAATGTTCGTCATCCCACCGTTTTCTCTTCGCTTTAGAAAACTTACTATTACATAAATTAAAAATATACTTAAAAGTGCTCCCATTATTATGTAAATATATATCCATATGCTATCCGAACATTTTGGTATATTGCATGGTTCAATAATCTTCTCAAAAGATTTGTCACCTACAAAGCACCATGGTCTATCTTCCATACTTCCTGGGTTTCTAGGAATAAATTTTTTTAAGAAAAGCAAGAAAATTAATATAAAAGATTTTGAATTTGCTTTGGCTTATAAAATTACCTGCAATAATTTTGACCAGCTAGTTCTGGATAATCTGATATCTCTTTCATTAGCCATGACCAACGTAGACATTTTTTTCCTGACGCAGAAACGGATAAAGTTCCCCTGTAACCAGATCCGTCTTCCCAATAACACGTTTGTGTCGGATCAACATCAATAGCAATTCCAAAACTTGAGCAATCCGTGTGCCGCGGCAAAAATGAACAATCTTCAAGAGGCAACTTTTGTCCAATTACTGGATGTCTCTTGGCTATAGCATACTCCTTCTGACACAGTTCGTTTTCAAGTAATTCACATTCATCACGACAGATTCGCCGCAGGTTTTCTGATTCTCTTGTTGGTGGATACTGGCTTGATATTTCACCGGAAAAAACGTCATCATATGTGACTGTAGGTTTTCGTTTTAGCACTAACTTTCGTTCTTTCCCACTTTTCTCCAGAAATCTTCTTAGCCTACTATTATTTATTATATGATTTTCGGTAGCCAAGACAGCTGTGGTAAAATTTTTTTTTAATTTGCGTTCTTTCTGTGTCGCCCTGTTTGCAAAATATAAAAGATTTGTACGTTCTGGTGTTCGGCAAATAGGCAGTGTACTAAAGCACAAGCTTGGAAGAGCGTAAATTCGACAATTTGGATTCATATCCCTAGAAAAGCGAATTTAATTAGTATTTATTTCAAATTTTAATTCTTACTAATCTTGAACGCAATTTACTTGGACTCTTTTATTACTCCATAGGCAGCCTTTAATCTCTCTTCTAACTCACTAAGAGGTAAATTTGGAGGAACAAATACATATTGTTTTGATAAAAATTGTCTACATGTAAAGCCGTTATACACTTGACAAATGCCAATTGGAATCTGAAAAAAAAAAACGTATTCCAATTACCAGAAATATATTAAAAAGAAAAAGCCAATTTACCTCATCATTATTGAAACTTTTATTTGAAATATCTGCAAATGAGCTGAAAAACAATAATAATAGATTTTAGTATGTATAGTTTATATTTGCATACACAAATGTTCGAACTAACTCTTTTTGATAGTAATGGGTATTCTGTGTTCCCTTGGCAGTTTTTTTCAATATTATTAGAACAAATAAAATTTGTATAAAAAATAAAACGAAATTCTTAAATATCATTGTCTTAATTTTTCGTATTATTATTTTTCTTTTTTAATTTACAAAATTAAATATGTATGTAGTCTTTGTTTTTAGAAGTAAATAAGATGTCAACGCGTTTTTAGTTATTTTCAACCCTTACCTTTACATTCATAATAAATCAACCACCTTTTCTGTCTATATGACATTGCCATATTTAAATTGATTTTCTTTTCATTTTTAAAATGTAAAAATGTTTCACAGCATCGCAAGAAAAATGAACATAAAAATTAAAAAGTTTTTGTTTTATTTGTAACAACTAATTGTAAAAAAATATATAATATTTATTTTACTTATTAATTAGCTTGATCCCCATCCGCTGTTGCCTGGGAACCTATAAATGTTCCCTTTTTTCCCGAAACTATCTGTTTTTGTGCAACCTATTTACAAAGATAACGCTAACGTTCTCTGAAGTCTTCCGCTGATAATGTCCACTCTACTTGTGGAGTTAATTTTTCAACTTAATGTGCACCTTCATACAGTATCATGTTCAGTTATGCATACTTCAGTTTTCAGTTCAGTTTTATTTGCATACTTTAGATTTGCTTGCCAGATTTTTACCCGGTTTTAAGCTCCCCCAGGTCCAATTTTGAAAATATATACCATATTGCACTATCGTGAACTAGATTTGTCTGTGTCCAAAATTTCAAAAATTTTTAAAAATTAAACACCTTTTTATATGAAACGAGCTTTATTAAGCTAATGTGTACCGATAACTTTTTCCATTTTCTTTGCCATTTCTGGGGTAAAGCCATTATTTTATCAGTGTAGAACTTAACAAAAAAATTGTCCTGTATGGAACTTTAATTTACACCATTAAGTGAGTTCTATAGAGATCGAACAAATGATAATCTGAAGATGGAAAGGTCGGGCTATATGGTAAATGTATTAAAATTTCCCAGCTAAGTACTCTTAGCTCAAAGATGGGTATGGTCTGTCAATATCACGATGGAACACAACTTCTTTTCTGTTGATTAATTCTGGCCGTTTAATTTGAATGAATACATACTTTATGTATTCAACCAAAAACATATGCAACTGTAAGTAATTTACGTATTTGTTCCCAAAAACAAGGAGCATTTAAATTGGTCGGAAAACAAATGAAGGACTGTCCTTAGCTACGAAACCAAATTTATTATCAGCGGCGGTGATGGCATGCATTATGAAAGACGGACATTTAACAAGCGCGATACTGCAAAAATGCGTTGAAACATGGAGAAGGCAACGTAATGGTATGAGGTTATTTTTCTGTGGGTGGAGTTGGCCCATTGCACAAAATTAGTGGAGTAATGGATAGATTTATCTATAGAAACATCTTGGAGAGTATTGCATCCACATACAGAAGACAATATGCCGCTGAGGTGAGTTTTTCAGCACGAATGGCCACCAGATATAAACCCCATTGATAACCATTTCAAAGGTTGATAGATGCTTGGAACGCTATTCCTGCAAATTTTGCTAATTGATAGCTTCAATTTTCGCCGATGTCAGGCCGACATTGAAAATAAAGGATATGCCACAAAATATTTAGTTTGATCCCGCGGGTTCCTAATCTTACCGAAAAGCGTTCCCGTACGCAAAAATTGGGTAATTGAGTGGAATTTAAGAGAGCAATATTCTTTTTCACGCCCAAAAACAACCCGTACTTTTTCTTCGGGTAGATTGGGTAAACTATAAAATAATCAACTGTTTGAAAAATAAACAATAAAAAAAAAGAAAAATTTGATTTCATTGTACACAAGAATATAAAATAAAGTAATTTTGTTTTTATTTATGAACGAAAATATTCTGGTTATGCTAAAAAATGTCAAGTAAACATAAAAAGTTTACATATTTTAAAAAGATCTATAGTTGTGATACAATAACAGATTTTTAATATCATATTTGAGCTATCAGAAGTTAGATGATTTCATTTTCGGTAAAAATTGTTTTTTTTTGCGTTCCCATACATTTTTGTACATTTTTGCCTCTGAGTAAGAGAAATAATTGTTTACTCTCAATTTACCGAACTTTACCTTAAAATTCCGGGAAAAAACCTATTAAGTTTTATTTATAGACATTAATGTTTTCGAAGCAATTTGTTGCATATGTTTTGGGCAATGAAATATTAGCCAACCTACATGAGGGGAGGATTTTTTTCAGTCAGCGTGATGCAGTTGATTCTATTTTTAGACTCATCATATGCTAGCAATGTTATGAGGTGATACCGCTGTTGAAAATTGTCAGATGACCTGGCCTCGGATTGAACCGAGGATGTCTTGATCGTTAGGCTGTTACCTAACATACCACAGCAGCACAAATTTGGTCCCATTATTATTCCCAATATACGTTTGCACTTTGCATTGAGTATTCCAACATTTTATTGTATGCTGATGACGTTAATATGTCTGTGGCCACATGGAAGAGTAGCTTAAGTCGACATAAGCGTAAATTGAGTTATTGCGTTAGCAACTTTATAGAAGTCAAGGCGAATAATTGTATTTATTAAATTTTTTTTATATTTCTTTTTGCCAATTTTATATGCGTTTACATATATACACGTAGTATTTTTTATAAAGGGTTCGCCATCTAACGCGTTTTTTTCCACTAGTGCTTTTTTCGTGAATGGTAGCACTTAGCTCATGTCTGACTTGACAGATAATTAGTTTTATCCTTCCGCTGAACGAATATGGTTGTGTATACGCTTCGCTAAGTGGGCCTGCGATCGACTTACAGAAGATGCCGATTTTGCCAAAAAAAAAAAAATCATCTTTTCAGATGAAGCTCATTTTGATCTTGGCGGGTATGTAAACAAGCAAAATTGTCGCATTTGGGGCACAGAAAACCCGCGCGCATACATTGAAAAGCCGATACACCCAAGACGAGTCACTGATTGGTGCGGATTTTGGTCCAGAGGTGGCCGTAATCGGGCCATGTTGCACGAATTTTTGTTCACAAAAATTGAAGAGGAGGATATTAGCAACATTTGGTTTCAACAGGACGTGCCACACAGCCGAAACTACACTCGATGTTTTGCGCCCTGTTTTTGAAGATCGCATTATCAGCCGCAGAGCTGATGTCGTTTGGCCACCTCGGAGCTGCGATTTGACACCGTTGGACTATTATTTGTGGGGTGCCGTCAAAGATAAATGTTACGCCAACAAGCCAGAGACAATTGACGCTTTAAAGGACAATATTCGTGAAGCCATTGGTGAAATACAGCTGCACACAATCGATAATGTGCTTAAAAATTGGACCGATCGTGTAGGCAACTGCATGGCCAGCCGAGGCAGCCATTTGAATGAAATTATTTTCCATTATTAACCGGAAGGATTGTACTTTCAACTAAAAAAAGAAATTTGAGAAAATATTCAGTAGTTTTTTCTTATAGCGCAAAAAAAAATATTTGGCGGACTCTTTATATTCGCATTTTCTATTCATTTTACAACTACTTATATAACTTAAATTGATTTAACCTTAATAATTTTACTATATTATTATTTTTTTAATTTCAATGAAATATCTTATATTTACCTAAAACCAATGGTCTTCATTTCATAGAGCAATTGCTTACGCTCAACTCACACGTATTCTTACGCTCTTGGTTTTAGTCCTCTCTTTGTCCGTTTTTTTTTTTTTTCTGGAAGAAATTTGCTTTTAGTCGTCACTGAAACAGCGACGAAATTACATGTGGAGTGGCTGTTTGTGGATTTTTTTTTTATTTTGTACTAAATGTACTGATTAAAATTATTAAGAAGTGCAACGAATATTTTATGATTATTAATACATTTTGTAATCCCCAATGCATTATAAATTTTATACAAAACATTTATATTTTTATATTTTGAATTTAAAATTCTTAAAGAACTTACTACTACTTTTATTAACCCGTTAAAAATTTCTTACAGTGCATTTCTGATTTTCTCACGAACACAAACACATTTATAATTTTGCACAGCATTTCTTTCAACTATGAAATGCATAGATACTATTTCAATAACAAAACTTAAGTATTAAGGCCCAGTAAAACGCAAAACTCAGTATTAAAAAATCGCTTAAGTTATAAAAGATGTATGTTCTCTTTTACCAAATTTTTTTTTTTTTTAATTTGTACATCCTTTGTGTAATAATATTGTTACCAATATGTTAAGCTATAGTTTTGTTATTAGAAACAACATAAAAATTACACAAAATATCTCAAAACTTAATTTTTCGACTTAAGCTATTCTTCTATATCGACACAGATGTATGTATATATTGTTTCCTTTAATTCCCGTAAAAAACATAGTGCTTAAAACATTTTCTCCAATCGTCACTCAATTTGCCACCCATTATTATGCTCCAAATAAGTTCTGAAATTTTTATTTAATTTTCAAGCTGCCTTCTATATGTATGCCAAATCCCACGTCATATACACCTACGAATATCTATCTGAATTGGAATTTATTGGTTGGCGTGTCAGAGATCAGTGTTTCTAACTCTTTCAGGCCAAAAAATACGCAGGATCTGTTGTTGAAAACGTGAATGTTATTGGTAGCCTTAGATGCAGAATTTAAAGATTCGCTACCATAAAATACTGCTTTCACATTAGAATTGAAGATTCTAAATTTGGTGTTAGTTGAGAGCTGGGAGGAACGTCTTGCCGTGTCTAGTTTGCATTTTATGTACGGTGATGAACCACCAGCCGCCGTAGTTGTTATAAATTATACTATAACAAACAATGATAATCTGATGACGTAAACTGTCTCTTTATCAGTGACTCTTGCTCCTACCACTGACATTTTGTAACATACAGGCGTCAATTAAATCTCTCTTGCTAAACTAGTTAGAGATTGCCGCAATTCCCTTAGGATATTTTCGCTGCAGTTATTTGTCCAACTTATTTTTGTTTCTGGTCACAGAAACATCCAGGCTAATTGTATTACTGATAGACTTGAGCGGGAACACATCTACCAAACATCCATCCAGACATCTTACCTTCGTTAAACTGTCGATTAACCAAAAGTATCTATTGGAGGTCGACAAATCCTGGACAGAGGAGAAATTTTGCTTCATTGGCAGACTCACCTGGCCTTAATTATATAAGGATATCAATCAACTGCTTAAACTGGACCATTCTGAAAGAGACATATCTGCAAATGATTCTGTCGAGGCTGCAGAAAAGAGTATGATCCATTTCATTTGCCAATTACCGTTTCTAACTTAGTGTAGATTTTCGACTCGCCCTTTTTCAATGGTTTCTAGCCTAAGTAGTGCTAGTAGTCTTGGGCTCTATACAGATTGTCAGGACAGGGTATTCTGGACTTGGTGGCCAGCTCTGAGGCATCGTTTCACTTGGTATCGCAACGGGTCTCTAAATGTCTAGCTCGCCCCTATGCGATTATGTAGTGTTGAAGATCCTTTCCAAGTGTTGGTGCTGATCCTTACTTAGCATTGTTTCCATGTTTTCACAGTAGCTGGCGTTTTCTCATCATTTCTACGACGTTTATCACCATCGCCGGAGGCGAGTTGGAATGTCAGGAGGTTTTCTTTTGGAGGTTAAAGTCTCTTAATCAAACATTCGAAATCGCAATAAAATGTTTTTGTCATGTCCTCTGCTGGAGATTCGAATCTGGGCCGCTTATGCTGTATGCGGGAACTTTAACCACTACACATGTTACCCCTACTTATTTTTAATATTTTGTTGCAAAACCCTTTTGCTTTAACACAGCTGCACATTGACTGCATTGGCGTTATTAGAACATCTTCACTTCCTCGAAAAGAGTTAATTGATTCAACGGTTGATTAAATTAGACGACAAAGAAGAGAGAAGAAAAGCTAGTAGTAAAGCTTTTAAGAACTAAAACTTCTTTATACTTAGTATTCTCAAGGTCATAGGTTTGGTGGAGGAGAATATTGAGAAGAGTTCTAATGTAAATATCTACGTGAATTATGGTTTTTTATTTCCCGCACTTTTTCCGTTCGCGGGAATCCAGCTACCTACAATGTGAAACATTCCTTCCCATTAAGAAAGATTTAATTAATTTCATGACACAAAACAATCACAGTAGCATCATTAATTAATAGATACATATGTATGTGATTCGTTTACTCAGTGTCTCCAGCGGGAATTGCATTGGCTTTAAACGTGAAGCATATTCAACTCCCAGGGTAGGGTTTTAGGGTTAAAAACAAATGTTACCATTTCTAAGTCAATCAGGACTTTTTTTTATTGACTTCTTTAAAAGAAGAAACTTTTAAGTCATAGGTACAATTAAATTTTACCGAGTTATAACATCTAAACCAAGATACGTTTACTTTCTTGTTCTAAAACGCCAGATTTTGGTAGTATAGCATTTTTAGTTAGGCTTTTTCATCTTACATCATAAACTTTTTTAACATTATTGTTTATTGTCATTCTCTCTTATGATTAAAATATTTGCCAAAGAAACTGAAAAATTAACTGCAACAGTGTTTTTTTTATAAAAGGTATCTACCATTGCCAAATCTATGGCATGATTTAGACAGAAAACACTTTTAACTACGTTTTATTTCACAAATTATTTCATAACTTTGGGACATATATCTGGTCAAGTCGCATTACTCGTTTAATCGGTTCCGTAAATGTTTACACCCGAACGAAAGCGAAGATATTTAACAGAGAATAACAGACAGCAAGTTCATTCAGTTGTATGATAGCTTTAGATCGTATTAAAATTGTTTATTTGTTTTGTTGTTTACTTTATTGATTTTTTTCCTCAACTCACACTACAGAAATTTTGTACTACTACTACAAATGCAGATTTTTCTCTGAACACCTAAATTGTAGTATTTTATTTCAGCTGCTCCACTTTTACGTATCTAAATATTTTTAACTTTAAAACTTTTATTTTATATGAAAAAATTTCCGGGATTCCCGCATAAAAATCCCGGGAAAGTGGGAAATGATATTAGCTTTTTCCCGGGAAAAAACCCTAATGTGAATAGTCAGCCGGCTCTCCTGGCACTGAAAGGCCTCTTTATCAGATATGTGGTAATAATTGTGTGCAGGAGGGAATTAAGAAGACTAATGAATTCCTGGAACATTGGACTCTGCTTGGTACCTGGGCACTGCGGCATTCCCGTCGATGAAATGTCCTGATAGTGTAGCTCGCGTTGGTTCGGAGCTGATGGAGGTGTTCTACAGTACGTTTGCCCATAGACAAAAATCAAGAAATCTTTCATCATGGATTTTGATAAAATATATATTTTTAAAAGCTCATTATAGGCTGAGTATAACACTGAACGATTTTTTTTTTTCAGTTAATTCATTATATTGTCGGAAGAGGGCGCTAAACTGAACTATTTTATAATAAAAAATCCTATGTAAAGGGTTGGATTTTAGGTACTTCAGAAAAATAGCTATAAAAACTCGATTTTTTTTAAAGAAATTTATAAAAATTTGGGTTTTTAATTACTTTACAATATTATAAACAAAATAGGAAAGTCTTAAATTTTGTTTATTGTTTTTATTTTTTACTGCTTTGAAATACGTACTTATTTCAACAAAAACTTTAAATTGAGCAAACTTTGAAGGAGTATTAAGAAAACAAAACAAAAAAAAAAATATATATATATATATATATATATATATATATATATATATATATATATATATTTCTATTTTTGAAACTATGTAATACTAGATAACCCGTGCGAATATTTCGCACTGCTAGTGGTCATTTTTGTAACATAAAAAAGTAAAAATATTAATATTATGACATTTTAACCTTTTTACAACCTTTGAGTTCGTTTTAATTGCCTAAAGTTTGGAAGGTTGCAGAAATATCGACCATCTTCTATTTTCATATCCGTTAATTCAAATGTATTTGGCAGTACTGCAGGGGGCGCATATCTACCAAATATACCAAAATTTTGGTCTTTTTTTCGTAACAATATTATAAAAAAGTAAAAAATCAGTCGTTTGTACATTGTATTAATATTTCATGTTTATTATTAAATAATTTGTAAGACTTCTTTAAAAACAATATTGTAAAAACCAAACACAAAATTTGTTTTATTTTAACTACAATCTACGAACTCATAAATACACGTTTTCAAAAGGTAAAAACGTAACTATATTATAATTGAATTATTGTTAAAATCAATTCATGAGCTGGTAAGCCGGATGGATTTAATGAATTAAAAAATTCTGAGCATTGTCTGTTTCAGAACTAAAATATATCCCTTCCCTTCGTTTTTAGACACTAAATTGATGTTTAATAAAATCGCGAAATATTTTGTTCTTTGATTTCTTACCGCTAGATTCTCTGATATTAATTACGTCATAACTTCAACAACAATTCTTTTGGATATTGATTGCTTCGTTATCGTAACTTGTTCGAGTTTTTAAATTATTGTTACCCAATTTTAGCAACTATTCAATAAAAGAAGAATCATATGTTCTCATATTTTGAGTCAACTTACTTATATATTTTTACTTAATACAATGGAGCTGATGTTTTCACTGTGTTTTCAATAATAGCTGTTTTATTAGCGTATCTGGCACCGGGTAACACCTGACGAAAGCCTCTACCAAACATAATTATTTGTCGTACATATATGTATAAGATTATTATTAATAATATCGTATAAAAGGCGATCAACAACGCTTAATGCAGGTTTGGATACCATTAAAATTGCATCCAAAAAATGAGACCTGTTTTAAAATGGAGTTGTGTATCCTTTGTGTAAGAGCGAATCCATAAAACCGAATATGATTTTCGTTCTCCTTTAAGAAAATAGGCTGGTATGCCGGTCAACGCAACTATATATTAAACGATATTACCACACTTGATAAATCAAACAATGTATCGCCGACCACATGCAGTTGTAAGGAGCATATTTGCAATCGTCAAAAACACCTTCGCTAAATAATATACATAGGCGATGATACGACCAATAATTTCGCAGAAAATTAAAATTCAAGAAAAGAAATACGAATTAAAAACATTTGGACGCTCTTAAACCAAATTTTGCTAAAAATTTCGACATCATCGAACACTACATATAACATTAAACGCTCTTTACTACTGCACTTGATAAAACGAACACAATATACAGTTGTGAGAAAATTATTTGAAACCGTCGAAAATACCTTTAGTATACATACAGTTAGTGTCATTAATATTCGGTTTTATTAAAGAGATATGTTTAACTGATCGTCTTAAGCTAAATATATATCTTTTTCAACATTTTTTTCTTTTCATTAATAGTTTATTTAGACACTTAAAAGTTCACATTTGTATTTAGAAAAAAAGAATGACAATATAACAAAAAAAAAACTAAATTAATTCAGGTAGCATAAAATATTGC
This sequence comes from Wohlfahrtia magnifica, assembly GCA_023159175.1. Classification (NCBI taxonomy): domain Eukaryota; kingdom Metazoa; phylum Arthropoda; class Insecta; order Diptera; family Sarcophagidae; genus Wohlfahrtia; species Wohlfahrtia magnifica. Next base: position 1,449,617 of record JAKWBJ010000177.1, read on the forward strand.
GCGTAAAAAATATTCGGTTTTCTTTGAAAAGTAACAAATAATACATTAGAAAAATGGTTTTATATAAAATTCAGTATTTTGTTGAATAACCCTTTTGTTTTATAACTTCACTTAGACGGTTTGACATGTTTTTTACTATTTTAGCTGTATAAGCTGCGGGAATACGATCCCATTCTTCTTGAAGCCGCAATTTCAAGTCTTCAATGGATGTTATTTTGTAGTTGCGGATTCGCCGGTCCAGCTCATCCCATAAATTCTCAATCGGATTGAGGTCTTGGGATTGTGCAGGTGGATGGAGAACTTTATGGCAGTTATAGAGCAACCATTCTAGAATTAAACGCGACTTGTGCTTTGGGTCGTTATTTTGGTAGAATTTAAAAGAATCTTATACGCTCAGCTTATTTGCACTTTCTTTCAAATTTTGACGGAGGATATTCAAATATGATTCCTTATTCATAATTCGACTGATAAAAACTAATTTTCCCGTCCCTTTAGCTCCCATACAACCCCACACCATAACATGTCCATTTCCATGTTTTACGGTTGGTTTTAAATTTTGTGGTTGTAGCTCCTCATTTGGCTTCCGCCACACCATTACACGCCCATCGGATCCAAATACGTTATACTTGCTCTCGTCCGTAACGTCATCCCACCAAGTTTCAGGCTTCTTAATGTACTCCCTGGAAAAACTCAAACAAGCTTTTCGGTTGCGTAAATTAACCAATAGCTTACGACGTGCTACTCGGCCATGAAAACCTTTTTTTCTTATGGTTCTTCGCATAGTAGATGCAGATATTTTCTTTTTAAACTCACTGAGCACCTCTGTGACTAATTTGGGAGCACTTAAGCGTGGGTTAGATTTTATTTTTCGCACAATTGAACTTTCTTCCCGCTCGGTCAATTTTTTTGGCTGGCCTGTCTGCTTTATGAAGTGTATTCTTCCTTCATTTTTGTGCCTTCTGACAATGTCCCAAACTGTATTTGGTTTCATATTCAGAGTTTCAGCAATCTCTTTGTTGTTTTTACCTTTTTCATAATGGAAAATAACAAGTTTTCGCTGTTCTAAAGGAGTGTTTTTCCTTTGCGCCCCATTTGTATAATTTGCAGTGAAGTAGAATTTTGGACAGACAAGAAAGGAGGTGTTATGCACTTTTATTAAAACGTATCTCTATATTGCTGGATATGTAGCTGAATAACATGTTTTTTTGGAAATAGCATATAAATAGGGGAAAAACCGAATATTAATGGCGCTTAGTAAACAGGGTTCACAAACTTTGATCGATTTATCACGGTTGCAGGGTTACCATAGAGCCATTTTTCCATATATTTGAATACTCATACTGACAACATTAATTTAAGTTTTTGCTATTCTTCTGATTACCTATCCATTTCGCTAATGCCAGGGTGTTATTATCGATAAACTTAAAAACCGAATATTAATGACACTAACTGTACATATGATGATGATAGAAAAAGACGTTTGAAAAATTGTTTTACTATAAAAAAACGTTTGTACGTTATTTATGCGTATATTTTCTTGAAAACTCTTTAACTTTAAAGTTTTGCATCACTTGAAACTATAAACTAAATAACCCTGTATTAATACATTTGACAAAATAAACTCTGATAGCTGACTAGAGTATTACCAAGAACGGTTTTTGCAACAACAAAATATATTAGCTAAACTGTACTACAAAAACTATGCACATTAAAGCTTTAAAATGTAATTTTTTTCACCGAAAAAATTAACTTTAAGACTTCTCACTATTATTCTTCATTAGAGTAGAAATTTATCTTTAAATTAATCACCAATCATTAATTTTAATGCAGTAATACGGAAGATATTTGCAACCGAAAAAAAATACCTTTTAGAAATAATATGTATATATATGATGTTCTATCAAATAAAAAAAAAACTAGAACCAACTTTGTCCTACAACTTAAAAAATTTTAAAATTTTAACAATGTAAAATTTAGAGAATTAACATAAATGTTACTGATATTAAGCAGCATCAATTTCTACATGACATATAAACCCAGAAATGATTAAAATAATTATTCAAATTCCAAATCTGAGGTACAATATCGAATTTTCGCCAGATCATAATACATTTTAAATTTTTGTCGTTGTTGCAAAGTCCACAAAATTTAAAACTAGTTATTTGGAATTTATTTATTTATATCAGTAACTAACATACCTCTATGCTAAAAAAACATTTTGTTCATTAAAAAATTAAATATAAAAAAACTATCTTAAGATAGGCTTTGTTTGATTTAACTAAAGGGTCCGCCATCTAACGTTTTTTTTTCAACTAGTGCTTATTTCGTGAATGGTATCACTTAGCTCATGTCTGACTTGACAGATGATTAGTTTTCTCCTTCCGCTGAACGAATATGGCTGTGTATACGCTTGAACAACGCTGGGAATCTGGGCCTGCGATCGACCCGATTTTGACAAAAAAATCATCTTTTCAGATGAAGCTCATTTTGATCTTTGCTTGTAAACAAGCAAAATTGTCGCATTTGTGGCACAGAAAACCCGCACGCATATATTGAAAAGCCGATACACCCAATACGATACACTGTTTGGTGCAGATATCGGTGCAGAGGCATAATTGGGCCATTTTTCTTCGAAAATGAGCAAGGAGTGGCCGTTACAGTCAGTGGCGATCGTTATCGGCCATGTTGCACGAATTTTTGTTCACAAAAATTGAAGAGGAGGATATTAGCAACATTTGGTTTCAACAGGACGTGCCACACAGCCGAAGCTACACTCGATGTTTTGCGCCCTGTTTTTGAAGATCGCATTATCAGCCGCAGAGATGATGTCGCGTGGCCACCTCGGAGCTGCAATTTGACACCGTTGGACCATTATTTGTGGTGCGCCGTCAAAGATAAATGTTACACCAACAAGCCAGGGACAATTGCCGTTTTAAAGGACAATATTCGTGAAGCCATTGGTGAAATACAACTGCACATAATCGATAATGTGCTTAAAAATTGGACCGATCGTGTAGGCTACTGCATGGCCAGCCGAGGCAGCCATTTGAATGAAATTATTTTCCATTATTAACCGGAAGGATTGTACTTTCAAATAAAAAAAGATATTTGAGAAAATATTCAGCAGTTTTTTTTTATAGCATTTTCAAAAAAAAAAAATTATTTGGTGGACCCTTTATATGTGGGCGTATCCGGTGTCTATTTTGTTAAAATTTTGCATATATCTATATTTCGATATTATAATTGCCTGTACGTAGTTTTATTTATCTACGACAACTTCTTCTATTTTTGCCCATTCGCTCAATGGGATCGACACACAGTGCTTCCGTTTGGATTTAAATAGCGTGTTGCTTTAGGGCCATTAAATAAAATCTAGACGGATGTCTAAAAGAAAATGTTGGACTGCAGGATATTTAGGATACTTTGGAAGAGGAGATATTGACAGTGAAGCACTTACTGTGTCATTGTCCATTGCTTCAGAGCAGAAAGCTTGCACTATTCCTTAATTCTTTTTTTCTTTATCTATCTTACTTTTCCTCCAAGTAGAGGCGTCATTGCCTGTAAGAACTAAATCTAAATCTTAGGCTTAATAAATAAATAAAACTAAATATACCATTTTAATTAAGTTATTAATTTAAAATTATATTTTTATTTATATTTAAAGGAAAGCATAAAACCTTTAAATCCTATAATGATTACAAGTACTGCTACATCATCGGATAATTCGACTGTGGAAAGCGAGTCAGATTCCGAAGAATCAGTGAATGAAAATAAAAAGATTACTTGTAATAATGAAGAATCTTTCGCTGCAGAGGAACTAAAAAATATTTACAGAATGGTTGTTCAAAATATAGAGGAGTGTGCAACCCGTTTTCCGGAGCATTATAAATCTATATACCGTTTAGTATACCACTACATGTACTCTCCTAAGGAATACTGTGATCTGTCCCAGGGTGAGAAACTTTTACTGGGCCAATATAAAACCAGCTTAGGAAATCTTGTGAACGGATTATTTTATGACAGGAAAAATAATAATCTATTTAACGGGATATGGCGAATACCATCATCGGAAATTGATCGTCCCGGCAGCTTTTCGGCACATTTGGTTAAGTGTGTAAAAATATTTATTCAGCTACTGGATAAGACTAATAACTATACCATATTAGTTGATTTGGCTATGAATTTGTATAAAACTCCAGATTTAGACAAGTAAGTATTTGTATTTATAAAGTAGTGAGTCATCAATGATTTTAAAGCGTAAAAAAAGTGTACAACATTATTCTATAGAATTTAATTTATAGTTCAGTCTTTAAAAATGCGATGAATTTAAACATTTTGTGTCTTAAAACTATTGTTTATTTCATGCTATTCAAAATTCTTAAAACAATACAACAATATAACAACAACAAAACAACAACAACAAAATTTGTACAACTAAGATGAGAGGTACTTTAATTTTTAGGAGTCAAGAAAAGTGTATGACACTTTGCGACAAAAAGAATGAAGTAGAAATACCTAGGCAGTGATAACATTTTTTTTTTCTGCTATCGAGTACAACAAGAATCTGTATTTGAAATTTTAAAACTACGTGCTCAAAAATCATGAGTTACGGTTAAAAAACCAGATTTTCGTACCTTCATGCACTTATAAGTTAATAAATTAGCTAAATATTAATCGATTTTATGTTTTCATAAGTTTCCCAGCTAAAAAGCTTAATAACTAGGGAGATCCATTATTCGACTTTTTCAAAAACCGATTTCCGAATAATTCGAAAAATTGGAATTTAAAAAAACCGGGTTTCGGTTTTAGATTTATCAAATAACCGGTTAACCGGTTCTGTTATTAAAATAAGATTCCTCTCAATTCTAGTTGCATTAGTAAATAAAATTGTAAATTTGTGTCCCCTGTTTTAGTTGTAGCAAGTAAAAATGCTAGAACATCGTTCGGCTTTTTTAGGGCCTTAACGGACATTTCCTCGGCACCGCAACGTACTAATATTTCATCCAGTGATTCATTTTTTACAGCGTATTTTGTAAGAGTCCTCCTTAACTGCGCCAACTTGGTACAGAATATAGTTTTCCTTGCTGGACAATAACGTCAGTGACTGGTGGTTAATAACTTCTGATGTCGAAGAGCTTTTTCAGCTTTGTATTTTAGGACACTCAAAATATATAGACTTATCCTTTCCATCAATTTTCAATATTTTCACACTTCAGAGGAAATGTGTAGAAACGTAAACGCATGCATCACGTATTTAATAGTGTGTGCAACTGTGTAATGTTAGGTAAAACACCCAGAGTTCTTAGTTCAATCACAGGCCACAGCACTTGACATTTTTCAACGGCGATATCACCTCACAACATTGCTAGCGGCTGGTTGTGAGTATTTACGCTTGAAAAACTTTACTAACTATAACATCTGCCGTTCGGAGCCGGCGTTTGTAGATCCATTTCAATGAGTCTAGCTGGTCATCATCCTCCTTATATTAAAAATATTTATTTACAGAAAATGAGAAAAAGTTGTTGTTGCTCAAGTATGCATACCTTTTTTAATCATGGTTTTTACGTTATTTGTGCGAAGTTTAAGGTTGTCATATATATAAAAATAAGACATTATATATAAAATTTAGCATAATACTTAAATGATGAGCATATTTGCAGTAAAAAATATGAAAACATATAAAAATTATACATATTTAAATTAACTGGTTATTCGTGTTAAAATAACCGGTTTATTCGGTATCCGAAAAATAGACATTAAAAAACCGTATTCGACAAAACCGGTTAAAACCGGTCGAATAATAACCATTCGATTTCCCTATTAATAACTCATCCAGTTTTCAACCAATTTTTTAAACATAAGACTAATTTTATTCATAACTAGTTCTTGCTTCGGCTGAAAATATATTAAAATTGGAACGATATAGAGCTCTAAACTTGAAAAATATGCGACAATTTGGATTAAAAATGTTTTTGCTTGGCAAAAGTGATCCTCAGGATTTGATCCGAGCATAAAAAACGCTAAGCTGTGTCAAGTAGTAAATAATTATCAAATTATTTTTTTGATATTATGTATTCAAGTTTGCTTCTTATTATTAAGAATTAAAAAATGCAAAAGAGAATTTGAAATGGATACCGTTTATCGTGATGGAATGGAATTTCAGAGTTGCATTTTTAATGCTCGCTACTATATATGGCTTATGAAAGTCAAGTTCGGATTTTGCAGGATTTTCCATTAAATTTGCAATAAGTTAGCTTGGTGTGTACACAGCTTTTCCGTCTACAACGATGTGATCAGTGCACAAGGTCTAGGGACACCTACGCCGCCTTATGGATCTTAAGATGTTCAAACCTGATATTACGTGCCGCTACAAAAGATAGGTATCAAGCCGTTATCGCCCATGATCACATTGAGACAGAATTTGCCAATTGTTCGGTCAAAAATTTTTTCCCTTCTGATTTTGGACTTAACATCAACTGGAATAATTTTAACGTTATGTTTGGAGCAGCGGCCGTATGTCTCTTCTGTGTGTCCATTATGAATCTTTGACTTGTTTATTCTTATTCTCCGTCTTGGCATGGGCACAAATAAGGCTTATATAAAAGAACTTGGAGACAAAATGTCTGATTCTCATATTATTTACGAAACCGGTGGGGGTGGGTTACAATTACAAAATCCTAACCATTTTTTAACGTTATTGAGTGAACGCTCCAACATGTGTTGAAGGTAGCCATCTCAAATGACTCGACGAGGAGGTGTGTGTACACTTGAGTTAAAATAGGTATCGGGCTTAATCAAGTTTAAACCGACCCATTATATATCAATTACATTTATCTATTTATTTATTTTATTTATTATATTTAATATTATATAAATAGTGTTTTCTTTTATCATATGTAGACGTTACATAACAGATGCTGAAAGAAAAGATTTATGTCAGGAAAGTATAAGATGTTGCATAAAAATACTAAGATCCATACTACAAAAGAACTTAAATATTCGCAATGACATGGAAACTCTAAATCTTTTAATAGATATATATAAAATACATAAGAAATGTATTAAATACATGAACCAAAAGGAACAAATTTTTGCTGAGCTTCTGGTTGAAGTTTATAAATTTTTCATCAGTGATAAAGTGGACTATATTCCAGAAAACTGCAATTTTTTGGACTTGGCAATTAAACTGTGTGTACAAGAAATAACGGCACAGAAAAATTCCGAGAAAGTAGCTAATTCAGATACGATGGCTGGTACTTCAGATTTTAACGTTAATCAATCTTCAAATACGTTTCAAACGTCGGTAGGTACAGCTTTGCACAAATTGTGTTTGATTGTAATATAAAAGCTTAATAACATTGTAGATATTTTTAAATCACATATTTATTCGCAATTTATTGGATGATAATAACTAACAATTTTAATAAGATTTTTTATAAGAATACGCATCATTAAACATAATACATCTTTATGCAACATAAAGCCATTAATTTAAATTTCTCTCGAAAAAACAGTTCCCCATAGATAAATTAAATCAAACTGGCTCTTTATTTTTTGTTCATGCCCCTTCTTATATAATTATTGGATGTTAGTATTCGATCCGGATATAGTCCGAGATATTAAACACAATTTCTCTAGGGAATTGTATTACTTTTTATTTTAACGGGTGAACTGTTTTCTTTTTTTTCGTAATCGTAATGCGTTTGTGGTTTGCTGCAATTAATCTTTAATTTCCATTTAACTGAACAGTACATATATGTTTATAGCTCTCATTATCCTAAAACGTATTTTCCATACTATTGAATCCTGCCTACATAGAAAATAAGATGCTTTTGTACGGCATAGATTATTCGTAGATCATATCAACTCATTAAGAATAATTGTAGAACAGTCAGTCGAATGGTATTCTCTGCTATATTAAATGTTTGTTGATTTCAAGCAATGTATACAATAAACATGTATTCAAGGGCGTTGATGGTGAAAGTTTTTTACATCAACCGTGAATTGCGATGCGTAGGTTATATCAACTCATTAAGAATAATTGTGGAAAAGTCAATCGAAAAGAATTCCCCGTTATATTTAATGTTCGCCGATTTCGAGCATTAGATGGAGTAAACAGGGTTTCAGGGGCGTTGTTGATGAGAGTTTCTACATCAACCATGGATGAGATAAGGAAGCATACCTGCGTTATCCTTATTAGATTTGAATATGGTAATGTTACTGACAAATACCAAAGGTCAAAGACACCTGAATCAACATTTACATTAGACTATGTGGACAACTTGTGTTTGATGTTGCACACACTAACCGGTAAACAGGACAAGGTTGTATAAAATTGATCTTAAGGAACTGGTAGTGGTTTGGTCATGCCATTAGGAAGGAAAATTATTATAAATTTGTTGTTGCTAGAAGCTCAAATGGGAGTGATGTAATTATATTATTTATAAGCACATTAAATAAAATATAAATCAACCAGTTATGAAAAATGTCAAGATTATAAGTCAATAAACCAAGATGTCATACTCGATCGAAAGTCTGTTGAATATCTATTTTTTGTTCTCTTAAGGTTTCGTTATATGCTGTAGAATTCTATTGCATTGTTAAGGGAAAGAAAGTCGTCAAAAAGTTTTAGAGGTCTACAGAATGAAACGAGATTTTCAGGCTTATTTGGTTTTAATATCATTATAGCCATTATATACTTCCATCGCGTGGAAAATAACTTAATCTTAGTATTGCTTAAAAATATGTGTTAGAAATAAAACAGTTATTGTTGGAAGATGCTGGTGATTTTCTCGTATTAAGGTCCTTGATTTTCATTTGTACTTTGGTATGAAATACACGCTTAATTAGAAAATCCATCTGGAATGGTGATTCAAGGAACTGTAAAAGAAGTCGAAAAAATCTTTTAAATTGTAAGAAAATACAAATGCTTAATCTACATCAGATTTATGCCATTCATTTTTTCCTCTTAGAGGTGGATCTTTCATCTATGGGCTTTTTATAATTTTCGTGGCTTTCCACAAATTATACTCGTTGTTTTTCTTCGGATTCAATTTTCAATTGTTCTATGGCAACGCTTTTACATATTTCAAAACACTTGTTGGTAACAGCGCTTTAGAATAGATAAATTTCTCAGTGGTTATCGAGACAGGCTTATAGGCAAACAGTTTTATTAATAAAACAAAGCTGGATTTAGAATAAATAAACTTCAATAACAATTAATCAATTTCTTTTTTAAGGGCGTGCGTTCGTTTCATATTCCCGGGTTATTTAATCGTTCTAAATTTCGCTCAACTACGAAAAATTTAGGGGCGTTCACACTGACACCTCAGACACAAGACTTCTTGAATATTCCTATACCGGATATAATGGGAAATCAACATTTAATGTCTATGATTAAGTTTTTTGGAAGCGGAACAACCAACTTAGCTGAAACTGTAAGTATTTATTTATAATACAATGCAATTATTATTTGAAATGTTATTCTTATGAATCTTTCTTTATATTATAAGGATATTGCAAAGTTTCAGAATTTGTCTGAAGACTATGCTAAAATATTCAAAAATGACAAAGACGCTTTGTCATTAACCCCAGCAAGTACTTTGAAGTCTATAAATCAATTACAGGATCATACGATGGCAAATAGTATCATTAACAATACAATGTTAACCTTGCCAAAAACAACAAGCGAAATAACAGTGAGTGGCCTGCCAGTTAATTATAGTTCACTTAAACAAGGTGAAATCGTCTCTTTAGTAACAACTGACAATATTAGTTCAAATTTGAAACTAATAGACCCACATAGCTTAAAGTCAAAAAGCTTAAATAAAAATAAGAAAATTGTAAAACCTTATAATCCTATCATCGACTATAATCATGAAGGAATGGTAATTGATCTTAATTTGCCTCAGACTAAGAAAACATTTACTCAACTACAAAATGATTGCAATAAATATTTGGGAGCTGCAAAAAAACCTAAACTTCAATACTCGGAAGCACATGATAATCAATTGTCCAATACAACTGCTCTATCTTTTAATAATTTAAATAACATCAGCCCAGTAAAACATGCGGAATCATATGGAAATGACGTGTTATCTCATATCTCGTGTCCAAGCTTTGGATTACATCAACAAAGTGGAAGTTCCGAAAGTGTAGTAAGTCCAACAAAAACTCTTCAAGAAAAACTTGCAGAGCGACAAAAGGCTAATCAGTTAAATGAAAATAATTTATCCAACAAAGTAACTAAGACAGATAACAATGAAGATATTATAGTATTAGACTGAATTTATATAACCACATGTCAATTGAAATAATCCAATAAAACTTTCATAAATAAATATATGCGTATTAATAAAAACAAAAATAAAGCAACTATTTAATGTAATGATGTTATTTTCTTAAACTTCTTGGTCATATTATCCATTAAACCATTAAAATATTTTCTGTTGAAATGGCTTAAATAGTATGAACATTTCATTAAGATTCACGATTCTACAATGAAAAAAATAACAGTCCTATTCTGCGTTTCGATTACGTCTCCGTATTCAATTACGTTCCAATTGAAAATTAATATTGGTATAATATAATATAAAATTTTAGCCAAATAATACATTTTGCATTAAAATACAAAAATATAAAAAAAATCTCTGTAATAACCAGTGTAACCACAACTTCGAATTTTTTTGGAACCAAATTTCAATAAAAGTTTAACCAAAACTTAACTCCAAAAACATTAAGGCGCCTATTACGGTTTACAACTCGACTCAGTTGAATTGAAATTTCAAATGAAGTTTTATAATTTGGTATTATCGATAACAACTTAACATTTTAAAAACACAAAGAATTACAACTCAGCAATAGCAGTTGTAAAATTTCAACTTAACTTAGCCTAATTGTAAACCGTAATTGGGTCATAAGATAAAATGATACATGATAAGATATAACATTATAATAATGGTATATATAGATCTTATAGAAATATTGACTGAATATAAAATTCTAGCGACAATTTCACAACTTTGTAGTTTCGTCGAACATGGAATGTGGATAGACGTACCTCTTGAACTAGTACTTATATATTATTGAACTTCTTTGGTTGTATGAACTAATACTGATTACAGCTAAAATACAAAGGAATGTTTTGTAACAACTTATGGGCCGCTGGGGAGAGAAATGATATTACACTTTTTTTTGACAATTTTATATAACTTATTGAGAGTTTCTATTTAAAGCAACTATTATTATAGTTTATACTGTAACAAACCATTCTTTTTCCAGTTTACATTTGAATTATGAATGTGCTGCGCTCTTGGCTTTTATTATTTTATTGTTTTACATTCCAATTTCAGAACAAGAAATGTTTCCCCTTTTATATTAATAATTATATTTATTTGATGTCTTACAATCAATTCGAAAAATCTACAACACGTGTTTTGTGCTACGAATATAATAAGAGAAACTTATAATAATTGTGTTAGTCTAATTCAATCCTATTTTCCATTAGTAACTGTCCTGTATGCATTTTTGATTCTTTCATCTTATCGTAGGATTTTAATAAATCTTCCATAGTTATTGCAATCATATCATTGCCTTCGTGAGAGATATCATTAGCAAATCTTAAAGAACTTAAAGGCATACTCGATTCATTCAGTCTCATAAATTGACGCATTCGAAGGACAGAAGCATTCCTGCACATTTCTCTCAAATCTGAACCAGAAAAGCCATTTGTAATCTTCGCCATCCGATTGAAATCGACCGACTTATGTACAACTTCCGTATTTAAAATAAGTTTTAGTATTTGTAATCGCTGCTCCGGCCCGGGTAGCCCAATATGAAATTGGGCTGGCATTCGTCTTAATATTGCCTTGTCAAGATCTTGTGGGCGGTTAGTGGCGCCCATAACAATCACGGTCGCTTCATTATTTGTACTTAAGCCATCCCACAGCATCATAAATTGTGTTTTCATCATAGCTGTAGCCTCATGATCATTTGAATTACGACTTCTAAGAAACGAATCAATTTCATCAATAAATATTATACAAGGTTGAATCTTTAATGCGAGTGAAAATACTGCTGAGGCGAGTTTTTGAGACTCTCCATACCACTTATCTGTAAGAATCGCAACATCCAAATTAATAAAACGCATTCCTGCTTCTTTTGCGGTCGCTTTAGCAATTAATGTTTTTCCACAACCAGGTGGTCCGTGCAAAAGCACACCTTTAGGCGCTTGCCATAATTTTGATTGACTAAATAGTTCCCGATGTCGAACTGGAAGCACGACAGATTCACGCAGTTCTTGAACAACACTGTCTAATCCAGCGATATCGTTCCAACTAACTGTAATATCACTTGGTACAACAATATGTGAAGCTATCATTAACTCGTAATCATTAAATTGTTGAGAGTTAATTTTAAACGTTCCATCATCACTCAGCCTGCAGAAAATAGAATACGTTTCTAAACATACATTTGGTTTTCAAAATAGATGTAGTCGATTTACCGTTTAAGCTGTTCCTCAGCACGAAGTTTAGCCTTTTTCTTGTTTTTACTTGTAGGATCCAACTGGTTCATCATCCATTTTACAGAATAATAAGTTATTACAGAAGCAATTGAGACACGAAGGATCATTTGAAAAAATTCCCCTCTTGAAATTTGAGAACCACCAAGGCCTAAGTTATCCATCATTCAAACTTTTTGACAAAAATAATTGATAATTTTTAAAAATGTTAAAATTATGTTTAATTTACCACAGTTCTTTAAATCAAAAGAAAAAGTTTAATAAATCATTCCACATACAATACATATATTACGCAAGTGAAGACAACAAACTTATTAACAGTGTTGTTAATATTATTGTTTTTTATAAGGCGCCAGATTAAAAGCCAGCAATTTCGGTAAATTTTAAACATAAAATCTTAGAAGGCAAAAATAGTTTTAGGTTGATTCAGATATTAAAATATGATAAAATTCTATCCATATTTTAAAAACGGGATAAAAATTATAAGACACGATATATACAAGACCAAAGCAAAGTAAAATGAAAGCAGCTCTTTTAGAAGAGAATAATGTGCTAGCAAAAAAACTTACTTATTTCTTTCTATATTTTATTTGGTACATAAAAATACATCCCTGATATGATGGTTTTTGAAAATTTTCAAAAAACAAATAAATCTGTAGTTAGTTCAGCTCATTTAAATGAACTAGGTCGTTCACTTAGTTCTGTAGTTCAGTACTCAGTTGATTTCACATAATTATTATTTTGTTGAAAATTTTAATTTCCAAATATTTCGCTTTGTGAACGTTTTTCAATTATAAACATTGAATATTTAGACATAATTATAAATATATTATTTGTTAATGCGTTGTACAGCATGTTTTCTGCATTAAGATATAGTTTAACGACATACTTGGATTATTCTTTTTAATAAATCAGCATTTGAACGCAAAAATGCAATCAGTCGGACAATTAACTTCACCTTATATAATTTCACCATGGCCGCAACCGTTGCCACAACTTTTGACTGATCATTAACTTTTCAAAAATTGCACACATTTTAGGGGTATTTTTTTAAATTTGAATAATTAAGAATTTGAAACAACATGTTATTGCAAGTACGTATGTACATATTAAAAGGTTATTTGCCGCAAAATTTGCAAATGTACACTAGCATTTCAGGCAGTTTTTATTATTTTATTGCCGGGGTTTTAACTGATTTCTACATAAATGTCATTGGATGAACTATTTCTTTAAGTGAGGCTCAAAATTAATGTGAAGTTATTCTCTATATGAACCCGTTTTTCCATTTTTTATATTCTTTTGAATGAATTAGACCGTTAAAAAAAATAAAGTCAGAGAGACAAAAGACATATTTTAAACGGAAAAACAGAAAACAGAGCAAAATAAATTGTGTTCGTTTTATAACTTTTTCATACGAGTTTTCAATTGTTTATTTATTTATAAAAAGAAAAAATTGATATATATATTTTTTAACATAATATATTCATATTCCTTTTGCTAAATTGCATATTAAGATTGTGGCAAACTAATTATGTATATTATTTGCAAATTATTTAATTATTTTTCAAATTAAGTGGAAAACATATCAATGAAACATATATGAACGAAGAAAAAACATAAACGAAAAGAAACATGAACTACGGAGCCAATAGAATTCATTGTCTGGCAACATTGATTGTACATGTTTTTTTCAGAGTGGCACTACCAACGTGTGTTCTTTTCATATAACATGAAAACAGACACACGAACCAAAGAGAATCATGAACGAAAAAAAATCATGTACGAAAAAGAAACATGAAAGAACGAACGACCCAACGAACTACAAAGCTAAAAAGTCTCATTGTAGTGACCGACTCTCTTAGCTCACTTGTGTGAGTAGTTCAATTGTACTCGGTCGTTCGCGAACTTACCAACTCAAGTATTTTCTTAACTGCTGCCAACATTTTCCCAAAAAATATGGCTAAAATGTGGTGAAACATAACGAGAAAATACCGAAACTTACAAAAAATTAAAAATTTTGTGCCTTATCGCTAAAGTGAAGAGAAAAATAGATATAAAGTAGATAAATCGCCAATTTTTGTGTGATATATCTACTTTATTAAACATTAAACATAATTTTTAAAATTCAGTAAATTTCCGATAAACTCTATATAAATTAAGCCTGAAAACAAAATATAAAAATGGTTTGAGGGACTTATAGAATCGTGGAAGAGTGTATTAATGGGGCATGGAAGATCAATAGAGATTTTAGAATCTCCAGACTTGACCACTCGATCGCGGAATGGATCCTGAATTAAAGTTGAGAGCGTCTTAGAACTTTGAGAGGTTTTCTGACTGAACATTATGGTTAAAAGGCATGATTCAGGTTGTGGAATACAGGCATCTTTGCTAATTTCTGCAGGATATGTGGTAATGAAAAGTACTCAGAGAAGGTAGATCGCATGTTGTATCTTTGTCCTGGACTTTAGAGATACAGGCTCTTACTGTTGTGCCAAGGTTTTTTAGTAGTCTTAGTAAGGTTGCGTCTGCTAGGATTTTCGACCTGATGAAATTTTTATCGGGCATCAGCTGACTTATGAAGTTACCCTTGCGGCCAGTGGTGACTGTGTGGACTCCGCCGCCCATTCCGTCGGTTGAATCCATACATTCTATACAAAATAGAATATTGCCCTGTATAAGTTAATTTATCGTTTACCCGAAAAAAATAAAACACAAGTTTTATTGTTGAGTTGTAAATATAAACTAAGTTTATTAAAAAAAATTTACATTAAGTATTATTAATTTTAAAAATTTCCAAAAAATATGCTTATTTGGTACTTTTGCAATTTTACAGGTAAGTATTCTTATGAAAAATGATTACCCCAATGGTATGTGGAAAATAAATAAATGCTGGTCTGCATTAAAATAAAGAATTAAAAAAAAGAAAAGAAGAAGTAAAGAGTGGCGAAATATTATGCGCGTGTTAACTTATACAAGCCAATGGAAGGCCATAACCTCTCTTTAACCTATAATGTCAATGAATGTTCGGACTTCAGGTTCGCTAATGACAGAATGTTCCTAAAGTTCGTTGATAGAACCAAAGTTAAGGTAAATTTCGGTTTGGGTTGACAAAGACCAGAAGACACCGAGTGATGCAGATAAAAATGTAACACAGTGAAGCAGCCTCCATCGCTTCTTGGCCGCTAGAAAGTGGACTTGGCTCTCAACCAAGAACCTGGAATTGTAATTATAAGATTTGAGGATTGTATGTTCCGTGTACCAATGCCAACGGTGATATAAATATTCGAGGTGTCTGTTTTTGACTTTACTTTCCAGAGACTTTTTATTTGTAATAGGGGCAATGTGCCCACTCCTGCTCGGATCACAGACTGGCTCGAATCACAAGAGTGCCCATGCAAACGAGAATTGGGATAGATGTATAGATAGATCTATTTCAATAGGTATAAGGGTATTGTTAAGAAGCCTGAGAGATGCCTCAGTGATTTATCCAGGTTCAGAAGGGTGTTATAAAAGGCAATACAGCCTTGGCAACATCCAAAGATTGGACGGATCATGGGCGAAATCTGTCTCTGAGTCTCTTCTCCTGGATACTTACTCACTTTCCTGGCTATAGGAAGGTGACGTCAGAGGAGCCAGAAGGTTTTTTCGGAGACGGTGACGGACGAGGAACAGGTTTTGTTGTCTGATATGATGACATTGAATAAGGTTCAGTTCTTTCGATCTTATGAGTCTACAGGTCGGGATGGGATTATTCCGGCTAAGTTGCAGATTTCTGACCTGATGTTCCTTGTTAAAGTTTTTGGGGTGTGCCTTTTGGCGGAGATATGACTAGGGCATGAATAAGGTTGAAGGTGGTTATCATACCGAAAGCTGGTAGAACTTGCCACTCCATCTGCTAAAACGATGGTGAGTGGTCAATTTATGTATATCTGAAAAGTAAGATCGACAAAATGACTTTTAGTGGGACTTAACATGCCTATTTAACAGGTAGGTCTGTGAAGGAGACTGCTCTGCACGAGGTTGTCGGTCACATTGAAAAGGGTCTGCATTAGCCTTTTTGAATACTGATCGTGCCTTTGATTATGTTGCGTAGCGGATGATATAGTAATTCTGGTCACAAGGTTTCTCCCGATCATCAGTAAGGTCATGCAGTCGGCGTTTGAGATACTTTCTTCCTAGGTGTGCCGAGGATTTTAGGTTAGGTAAGAACAGAACCATTTAAGAGGCCGAAAGCCCGGA
Organism: Wohlfahrtia magnifica; assembly: GCA_023159175.1. Classification (NCBI taxonomy): domain Eukaryota; kingdom Metazoa; phylum Arthropoda; class Insecta; order Diptera; family Sarcophagidae; genus Wohlfahrtia; species Wohlfahrtia magnifica. The sequence continues at coordinate 1,466,376 of JAKWBJ010000177.1, forward strand.
TATTGAGAGAGACAGAGAGGACGATATAGTAACGCACTCATCAGGAATTTTATTTAATCGAATGCCCGCATGACTTGGAACCTATATCAGTTCGACATGATATCCCTCCAACTGGGCCAGTAGACGAATGTAGCTGAAGATATATTTCGATTTAATCACATACGAGTCGAAAACACTAATTGTGTCGGGACTATCTATATAGATCTTAATAGGTCTTCGGATTTAGTTCCCGATTCGCCAAGCGGCGCTATCTAAAATATAAACCTCCGCTTGAATAACAGTGCAATCATATCGGGTAGTCTGAGAGAGACTCTGAGATCCAGATTAACAGAGTAGAAACCTGACCCTGTATCGCTTCCGTCTTCAACCGCGACTGTATCATCTCGAGAAAGAGATCCAGCAGCCCACTTATCTCTAGAAGGTATCTTGCCCTGGTAAGCTCTACCGAAGTTTGTAGTAGGTATGGACCAATCTGTCCGTTGCGTTAAAATCGGACCGCCTACTTTCTGTAGGATGATACCGTGTCCGATGCGATCGTGCCTTAGTCAACCCGACACCCTGTGTCTAAGTGCCGACTTAGCAGAGACACATTTGTCAAAAATATCTAGGTATGGTATGCTCAACATTATCTCCAGACTGGCCTGAGGAGCGGAATTCATGACACCCATGATTGCAAGACAGGCTAGCTCTGCACCCTATTCAGAATGTCAAGTTGTGACCTAATATCCACAACCTTCCACTAGACAAGAGCGTCATATGTTAGGATAGGTCTAATGACCGCCGTGTACATCGAATATAATATATGGGGTCTAAGACCCTTTTTTATCCCAAAGGCCTTTCTAAAAATATAGAAGGCACATAATGCCTTTCTCATTCGACTCTCAGCATTCCGTTTCCACGAGAGCATCGAATATAAAGTTACGCTCAGGTACTTAGCCCCCTTCGAGAATTTCAGAGTAATGCCGCCCAACTTTGGTGGCCTAAGCACTAGTATCTTTTAGCGCCTGGTAAACATAACCAGACTGGTTTTTGCAGGATTAAGCTCCAGATCATTGTCCTTTGCCCAATTCAGAAGAACGCCGAGCGTCAGCTCGCTTAACGTGGGAAGAAATTTCGCCTTGATAAGCAGCACGACGTCATCCGTATATGTGACCACCTTGGTACCCATGAAACTGAGTTTGAAAAGCATTCTATTTATGACCAGGTTTCACAAAAATGGTGAAAACACCACCCTGTGGCATTCCCCCAGTCACAACCTTCCTTATTCCGCCCATATCCAATCTGGAGGTAATGGAGCTGCTCCTAACCATGTTCCCTGTCCAAATCGATATACACCCAAATCATACAGACCATCGACTATGGAGCCTATATTAACAGTGTCAAAAGCATCCGCGATATCCAAGAACGATGCCAGCGTTTTTAGTAAAAACGATGAGAGAAAATCAGATGACGAGTTCTCGTTTTCATCCTATCTACAACCCAGAAAGTGCGTATTCACTAACAGTTACAAAGTTTCGCTGCTACTCCCAGTAAAGTTGCCTTCAGGCCTCATAAGGAATCCTGGTGCACATGGTTCCTTGGAACTATTAATGACGCGATGCCTCCGTGATATTCTCCAATTCCCTATAAAAAAGCTCCCATGATTCCCGCTTTGCCCTTCTGGTCTCCCTCTTGAAATTTTTGAAGCTTCGACGATATTCGTCCCAGCTTCCACAACCCTGATCTCTCTTTGCCCCATTGAACAATTTTCTACACTCTCTCCTAAGCTGCGCTAATCCAGGGTTCTACCATGCTTGCTGAATATTCCTAGGTCCCTAATACTCCCTACACGAAGCTAGGAAAACCTCCTTCAGTGACCTAATAAGAAAACCCACTGAATCTTCCAAATCCCTAGCCTCTCAACTTACCTATTTCAGGGCGTTGTGACCTATCATATTCACTGTCAGTTCCACCGTAAACAATATCGTATTGTGATCGGAGAAAGAACCCTCAAGTGACATCCTCCAACGACGAATATCAATGACCTGTTTTCTCTGGTTTAAAAACGTTCGTCTGACACCCCTATTGCAAATGCTAAGGTCAGTCTTTCGTTAATATCCGAGCTCCCCCACCTACGATGACATCATGACCCCTTGTACTGCACGTACATATCGTAGGTAGGTCGATAAGATGATCAGGGTTGGTAGACCCCGCCGCTCTAGCGCTCCCACCGTTAGATCGCAAGTGCTGTAATTAGATAAAAGAAAAATAGGTACGTAGGTAGGAAAGGCGGTAACGAAAGTACCTCACCCAGAGACCACAGCGGTCCATTGAGGAAAAAACCTTTCAACTGATAAGAAGAGTGAAGAGAAGAATTAGAAAACAAATAGAGAGGAAGTACAGAGAAGGAAATAGAAGAAGAAGAGGGTCAGAAGAAGTATACAGAAAAAAGAGACAGATGCCCAAAAGAGGACCACCTAAGGAGCCAGCCGAGACCTGGGGGTCTACCATGTGATTCGATTCGAAAGAAAAATATACGAATTCGTAACTATTTCTACAAATGCTATCATGTAATAAGATTTTCGAACGTTTCTTTTTTCGAATACGGACACTTGTTATGCAAAAAACGTAGGGATATTATTCATATGCCATTTTAATAGTGACAAGTGAACGAAGCAAGCAAAATGTAGGTATTAACAATAATTAGATATTTGTTTTCTTGTTTCAAGTTAAAAATTAACATTTTTATGCAATTTGATAATGCAAATTGGTATATTATTTAAATATTAACATAATTTACATTTTTATATAATATTTTGATAAATATTAAAAGGAATACTCAAAAAAAAAATATGTATACCAACCAAAAACAATACGAGGCCATCGTTGAGTTTATGACGAAGCATCCAGACTTGGCAAAAGGCCATTTAAAAATACCAGATGCCAAGAACAAATCTAATAATTTGTGGCAAAAGTTATGTTCCGATTTGAATGCTTCTGGACCACCTGAACGTGATATTAAAGGATGGAAAAAAGCAAGTTAAAACATACGTTACAGACCCTTTTTTAATTTGTATAAAAAACCAAATTGAAAAAACATCTTTTTTAGGTGTGGGCAGATTATAAGAACCACGTAAAGTCTAAGTGCCGCCGAAACAGAAGCAGCATTTCTGGCACTGGTGGTGGACCAAGCAGATACTGCTCTCTTACGCCTCTGGAGCAACAAATTTTCAATTTGCTCTCGATTGAAGAAGCCATTAGTGGAATGAGTTGCACTTTAGAGTTTAGTGCAAATAATTCCCGGAACCCAGCACAGTTTAACGCTGCACACATCCAAGAGCGACGCAGGGGTACCCCTGCACAATGCAACCAGCCTTGAGCTGACATGGCGACCAGTCAGCGCCTCAATAGCCGTCTGACTGTCCAGATAAAAGACCACACCATCCCCCACAGCAGCCAAGTCGCGAAAACACTCAGCTGCTCTGAGAACAGCGACGATTTCGGCCTGAAAAACACTGCACTCATCCGGGAGTCTAAAGGACAATTTGAACCAGCACAGGTCACCGAATGTGCAGCCCAGTCAAGTCCACCCAAAATGGCAGAGCGTCCATAGCCCAGAGCCTTGGCCGGGCCCACTTCAAAAATCCTCAAGAAACTCTTAGCAGCCCTTTTCTTCACCACAACTTCAAGGGAGGTCAGGCCCAGGATAATGTCCAGCGCTGCCTGAGGAGTACTCCTAAGGGCACCAGATATGCCCAAAGCAACACGCCTATGTACCTGATTTAGAAGCCCTCTCCAACTGGCATTTTCCAACATACGATACAGTCATAGGCGAGCACAGGTATGACTATGGAGTCATAGATCCACTTCACCATCGCCGGGCGAACACCCCATCTCCTATCAACGGCACTTCTAACCGTATAGTAGGCGTTAAAGCTTATTCATTCTCAGAAGGGTATTCTCCCTCCAATTTGCCAAGCGCCGACTTCATGATGTCACCAACAGTCGGCAGGAACCTTTCCGACACAAGAATCACCAGGTCATCCGCGTAGCAAACCACTTCATGTCTTCCTAATCAAACTTCCTAGGGACTCCATTTACAACAAGATTCCAGTGTAGCGGCGAAAGTACACCTCCTTGAGGAGTACCACGAGAAACTAGTCTTTCGAGGCGTAACTCACCAAGCTCCGAGCGGACAATCCTACCCCTGAGTACGTTGATTATCCACTCCACAAGGAAGTCACAGACGCCAAGGTCAACCAGTGCCTCCCTAATCGCCCCACTCTCAACATTTTTGAAGGCACCCTCAATATCCTGAAAGGCAGCAAGGGTGAAAATCCCATAGTGCAGACCCTCAATGTAGCCGACGAGCAGTCTCAACAGACCTACCCCTAAGGTAAGCATGTTGAGCCCCACTGAAGTTCCTTCTATCTATTCTACTCCTCAAGTACAAATTTATCACTCTCTCCATTGTTTTCAGCAAAAACGATGACAGGACTGATCGGCCTAAAATCACCTGGCATGGAGTGGCAAAATCTGCCGGCCTTCGGTATGAAAACCACTCTCACCCTCCTCCAAGCCATAGGCACAATTCCACCAAGAAGCAGACCCTAAAGACATCCAACAGGAACTTCATGGCAGAGACGGGGACATTCTGTAACATGCCCGGAGATTTAGGACCCAAAGGACCGGGCCGCCCAAGTTGCCTTATCCAATGTCACCAATGCCCGTTCCTCATCTGAAACCGGAGCCAAAACTGCCCGCCCCGTCTCCTCAACCGTCACTTCCCTACAACCAGGCAAGTTGGTCTCCAGAAGAATACCAAGTGACTCAGAACCAGATTCAGCACATGAAACGTCCTTTCTCTTCGAATGTTACCAAAGACAGCATTGCCATTGGGTAACACTCTTCGGAACCTGGACAGCTAATTGACAGAAACAATGGACTCACAGAAGTTCGTCCATGACTCTCCTTCTTGGCCCTCTTGATATTCCACTTGTATCTATTGAAAGACATTGTACCTATCCCAATCCTCCGCCGAACGTGTGCCCTTGGCCCTATTGAACAGTCTTCTGACCTCCGACCGCAAAGACACCAGCTCCGCTGTCCACCAACAAGGCTAAACCCTCTTGCACGGAAAAACTCTCGGATAGGACTGCTCAAATGACCTGACACAGCATTCAGTAAACCTATCAACCGCTCTTTCAACAACCGAACAGCCAACGGGCTCAAGAAACAGATCCCCATATCCGCCTCCACGCAATCGCTGAAAGACCGCCAATCGGTCCTCCTAGGATTCTTAAAAGGAACACTCCTATACCCTGCACAAACCAGGCCGAAGCGAATCAAGCTGTGATCCGAGAAGGAAAAGCTCTCATCAATCCTCCAGCCTACCACAAGGTTATCCCTATTCGAGAGCGTCGCGTCAATGACCTCCTCCTCCCTAGTCCTATTCCTGAAGGTAGACATATTACCCCTATTGAAAATGAGAAGTTCCTGATCAGTGATAAAATTGAACACAGACACCTCTAACGTTAACGTCACCACTACCCCATTGGCAGTGATGAGCGTTGGCATCATCCCAGCCCCATGGTGACTCCATCGACCCTGACAGACTCAACCAGAGCTGCCACTTCAGCGCCTGGGGGATCCGCCGCCTCATAGGGCAGATAGACGGAAGCCAAAAGAAACCTGGCACCGTCCGTACCTCCACCCTCAACAGCCGTCAGATCGCCATTACTTATCCAATGTGCTTGTAGCCCGTGACTCTTAATCCGCGAACCTTATGGCCAGCAATCCATGGTTCTTGGATGAGAGCCACGTCTACCTTCCCACGGCCAAGGAGTAAGGAGAGTTCGGTTGAGGCTGCTTCACTGTGGTGCAGGTTTATCTGCACCACCAGCAGTCTACTGGGCCTTGTCACCTTTAGCATACCATACCTACCCAAACCGATATTCACCTTACCCTTAGCTCTATCGAAGAACTCCAGAGATGCTTTATCAATAGCGAACGTGAAATCCATGCCCCCATTGCCCTTACAGACCAAGGATGGAACCATCTTCCACTGGCCTGTATCCAGGGCAGCATTCTGATTAGTCAGTATTGAGAGTATGGATTCCACCGAGAGAACGGGCGGTGGAATCCACACAGTCACTGCTGGTCTGAGAGGCAGCTCGGTTGAGCAGATCACCTCCAGTTTCGCACCTGGATAAAGGTCGCCACACTTGCCAACTGCAGCACACAGCAAATCAACCGATTTCCTGTTACCGCAGTTCATAATTTTGACGCCTTTGGACCAGTCTGCGCCAAGGAAGGACATTTCATCCTGACTGCCTTTACCATGATTGGCGATTTCTTCTAGCAGCCTTCTCTCAATCTGCTGCCAGAGCTCAGGAGTGATCCGGATGGGAGGATCACTCTTGTCAATGACAGCAACCTGATTGACAGAATCCAGGCTGTTAGATTTATTTGCTTTCTTTGATACTTGCCGCTGTTCATCACCGTATCTAACCCTCTTAACATTCCCACTACGGGGAATGCTCGAGGAGCCCGATGTCATTAAAACGGCTTTCTCACCACCACAAGTCTTGGCTTCGGATTTGGCGGAAGCTCGGGCCGAAGCCTTGAGCGCCGACAAGTAATTAGCCTTCTTGCCATTCATTCTGTCCTCGCTGACTATTTTGGCTTCCACAGCTTTGGCACTTGTGGTGGGGACCGGGGCAGCCCTCACTCCTTGGAAGGCGAATTTCATGGCTGCTTCCTTTGCCACCACAAATTTTACTGGAATGGAAGCTCCCAGGAGCACAGACGTAGGGCTGTAAATTCTCTTAAATTTGGACATACTTTGTCTGTGTTTCCTGATGAACAACCGTTCCTTCCTTGTCAAGGCTGCTTCCTCCTTAATAGTCATTTTCTCAAGGAAAGCCCGAGACAATAATGTCCCATTCCTGGCCTTTTCTTCCTTTGTTTGACCATGATCACCCAATAGGGCGTTATGCCGAACCAAGGGCTTCTAAGACGAAACTGTTGAAGGACCCAGGCAACAACAGCTCCTCTTCTAGCTCCTACTGAAGCTGGGCCTGCTGAGAAGCAAGACTCAGATTCATAGGAGCCAACGCATTGCCTTCATCCATTGCCAGCCCATCAACAAATATCAGTATTATTCAAATTTAATTTAGTTAATTTCTCATCCATTCTGATCCCACGAGTAAGCCGTAAAGGGATGGACCATCCACGCAGTGACGGCGTACGTGGACTAGGCAACAACTTACAACCAGTCCGTGCCCTGACACCGAATGGGGAACTGTTAACGACCAGTTGTCTTTATACACTTAACTGGCCATACAGATCCTCGGCACAGCTACCTACCACCTTGACCTTGTTGGATAGCCCTTAGTATGTTAGCCTTTATGGAACCAACAATTAATGCAACAATCGGAGCCTGGCCCAAAAAGGAGCTCACCGACGGGAGCATAATTTGAAGGTACTAAAACTGACACTTAAGCCACCACATCACGTCCAGATGTCTATCCAGGCGGTGGTAGATAAAAGAAACATATTAATATTCTTTCTAACTAGTATACAGCTTACCACTTTACCTTGATTTTTCTCGGACTTTACCAACTGCGAGCCAGGGTTCTTGGATTAAGACCACGTGGACAGCCGAAACGCAGCAGTTCTTCCGTTGCTACTTCGGAGAGGTGCAGATTAATTTACACTACTCTCAGGCCGCTTGGAACTCCTCACTGCGTTTTTCGTTGGGCATAATCCGTCTTAACTGATTCAACCCATATTCTTCTAAGACGAAACTGTTGAAGGACCCAGGCAACAACAGCTCCTCTTCTAGCTCCTACTGAAGCTGGGCCTGCTGAGAAGCAAGACTCAGATTCATAGGAGCCAACGCATTGCCTTCATCCATTGCCAGCCCATCAACAAATATCAGTATTATTCAAATTTAATTTAGTTAATTTCTCATCCATTCTGATCCCACGAGTAAGCCGTAAAGGGATGGACCATCCACGCAGTGACGGCGTACGTGGACTAGGCAACAACTTACAACCAGTCCGTGCCCTGACACCGAATGGGGAACTGTTAACGACCAGTTGTCTTTATACACTTAACTGGCCATACAGATCCTCGGCACAGCTACCTACCACCTTGACCTTGTTGGATAGCCCTTAGTATGTTAGCCTTTATGGAACCAACAATTAATGCAACAATCGGAGCCTGGCCCAAAAAGGAGCTCACCGACGGGAGCATAATTTGAAGGTACTAAAACTGACACTTAAGCCACCACATCACGTCCAGATGTCTATCCAGGCGGTGGTAGATAAAAGAAACATATTAATATTCTTTCTAACTAGTATACAGCTTACCACTTTACCTTGATTTTTCTCGGACTTTACCAACTGCGAGCCAGGGTTCTTGGATTAAGACCACGTGGACAGCCGAAATGCAGCAGTTCTTCCGTTGCTACTTCGGAGAGGTGCAGATTAATTTACACTACTCTCAGGCCGCTTGGAACTCCTCACTGCGTTTTTCGTTGGGCATAATCCGTCTTAACTGATTCAACCCATATTTTATGATGCACTGTGAGGGACTTAAAACTAATCTTAATCTAGATTCTCTCTTGTCCCTTGAGCGCCCTTTCTCCACCGTCCAGTACTCCGTACCAAGTACCCTGTTCTGGCGGTTGAGGGGGACAATATAAATTTTGGACCCCGGTCAAGGTCCCCAACATCGAGAGTTTTAATATTAATCCTTCCAAAATGAAGTTAGTTAGTTCTTTTCTTCAGGAAATATAAATTGGAGAGGTTTGAACTACCTAGACTAAACAGGGTTGAATTAAGACTATCTGATTGGGCCAAGTATTTAGGAGTTTTCTTTGATAGGAAACTGAACAGAGGGGAAATAACTTTTTGAGGATGAGTCCTTACCTTTTTCAACGCCTACTATGCGTTTAGAAGCGCTATTAGTAAAAAATGTGGTCTTTGCCCGAGGATAGTGAAGTGGAGTAATTACTCCATACCTGTCCTTACTTATGGCTCTATCATATGGTGGAGAGCTCTGAAAAATGCCAGTCAGCGGAGGCTTCTGGACAAAGTGCATAGGTGTATCGTTCTAGGAATAGTGGGCGCCTTTAAGAGTACGCCTCAGGCACTGCTGGACATTATCCAGTGTCTGACCTCTTTGGTGTGGCGATGAATAGGATAGCTGCTAGGAGCTTTTTTAGGATAATGGAAGACCTTGCTAAGGTTCTGTACAAAGGCATTCTGCTATCTTGGGGAAGTTAGATTGGGGTGCGCATGTGGTAACTCGTCCGGGTTTACGGGCTACAGGGTCAGGAAATGCAACTTCAGCAGAAGTCCTTCTGCAGCCTTCTCGGAGGATCTTGGCAGTGTTGATAGGTTGTTGAATGGCATGCGATCTTCGCGGATGGCTCTAAGACCGAGGAATTCATGGCTGCGGAGGTCTACCATGTGAACAGTGACAATAGACTGTCGTATAGACTTCCGGACGAGTGCAGTGTCTATCAGGCCGAGGTCTTTGCCGCCCTTAGGGCAGCCGAACTAATTCCCGACTTAGTCTTCTTGATGTAAAATAAATTATTTACACTGACAATTTAAAATTCATGAAAGCAAAATAGTTAGCATTATTAGTGTTTATAATTTGTTTAATTTATTATTACTTTTTTTAATTGTTTTTACATAATTTAAGACGATTACAGTTTTAAAAAATAAAACTTTAAAGACTGTACCGATGTCATATTTTAAGTTCCTTCGCATTAGACATAGGTTAGGCTTGTTCGTAAATTCAACACTGCGTTGCATAATAATACTATTTTAGAAACTTTTACTAATCACTTATTTGTGATTTTTAAAAGTAACATACATAAATAAACTTACATAATAAACTGCAATGTTGCAATTGCGACCATCTCACAGTTACAGTACCGCAGTTTACATTAATGAACGTTATGTTCAGTGCAGTGATGAATTTACGAAAAGTCAATTTTATTTTGGTATTTACTCTTAAAATTTGTTTACATCAGTTCAAGTTAACTACTTTCCATTAAAATTTATCTTCTACGCCACCGCTTAGTGGAAAATTCCGATTAGGGATTCAATTTAGTGCAGAGTTGTATGCGATCTCTGAAACTCAATGCTATTTTGGGATTGATTAGTAGTATCTTTGCTTGTAATTATGGTTTCTACCCTTGAACTTGTTTCTCTCATAACTCCTGTTATTTCTGTGAAATCTGGTAAATCTAATGTTAGATGAGCAGAAAACCTTTTGTACATTGAATTATTTTGCATTTCCTTGTCAAATTTATTTTTCATCTGTTCATATTTTAATTGTTGCCTTAAAAAGATTGCATTTTTGACCATATCTTGAATCTGTTCAAATATTTCATCCGATTGTTCAACGTTTTTCATTGCTCTGAAATAATTATAAATTTGTGTTACAATAAATAAATACAAAATTAAGTACAAGTTCAGTTCAGTTCAAATTTAATTAAATAATACATAATCAAATATTTATCTGTAAAACATAATTTTAGCCAAAAATAACTCTAAGTTTAAACAGAAAAGCAAAAACATATCAATTTTTCAATTTTTCACTTATAAAATTAAATAAGGAATTATTAAACAATATTCTAGAATATAAGGTAGTCATACACATTATGACCCAAATAAACTTTTATCCAGCGTTAAATGTTCATCACATCAGATTGAGGCTTCGAACAAAGTTAGTTAGTTATTCTGTTTAATAAGAGAGCAGATGCCCGATCTGTGGTCACTATAACATATTCCAGGAACTTTACCCTGTGAGCTGAAATAGCAGTGTATTCACATAGTGCGTGTTTAGTTGTATCAATGTGCATTGTGCAAAATCCACATTGTGTTTTTATGGTAGTACAAATCTTAACTTAGTGCCGCTCTAGCACAAAAGAAAGCAAAGTAAATAATATATTACCTTACGGCGTATTCCATATCAAAACAATGTCCTTGTAAGTTTTTTTGTAGCACTATAACTTCTAATCGTTTATCAAGAACCGGTTGAATTACTTTCCTTACATGTTCCTGAATTCGATAAAATGCTAATGATGGGTCGTTTGCAACAATATGTATGTTTTCAGATATCTTCTCAGAAGCTAAAAATACACAGGGAATCAATTTGTAATGACTATATTATTTAGCTTTTTTGTAATTGTTATGTAATAAATATATCGCACTTGTATCGCTAAAGTGAGTCAACTTTAAATCTGTCAATTTTCATGTTTCGCAGGAGAAAGATATAAAGTAGTCAAATCTACCCACTGTCAAAATCTAACATCATTTTCTCTACTCTTTCGCCAAAAAAATACACTTTTTATCCTTTTTTTGCATAATTTCATATTAAACAGAAATGTTTTTTGCCTCTACTGAAAATGTTAAAAATTTCAGGTGACTCACTTTAGCGGTACAAGTGCAATAAGTATGCATTTATAAAATTAAAAACTGGTATTTCCTATCAGTTTCATTTGCTAATAAAATATTTTCTAGCAACGGCTTATTTAATGGAATGAACTTTATTTACAATGCACCAAATTCGAAAAGTAACACCTTATTCTGTCCCTTATATAAATATCACCCGTAGCGATAATATCAGCTTCGCCGCCCTAAAAGTCCTATTATCCAGCAAATAGACTGTCGCACACGCCTTTGTCCTCTAGCCTTCAGTAAAGATCACGGTCTATTCAACAGTCTCATAATTTCTATCCAAAAAACCACAGAGTACTCAAGAAGATCATTACCTCTTCTAAATGAACCAAGCCTAGATTAACATCCAGTTATGTCTGGAGGCATCTGATATGCCCAGAAAGACACATCTTTGCACCTTCACACATAGGGTACAACTGCATGTTAGAACCGACTTGATCAACGAGTCGTAAATCCACCTACCACCTATAGCATTCATTACAGCATAGTAGGCATTTAGTTCTCTTCTTAATACTCCCCAGTGTGTTCTCCCTCCAGGACAATTTCTTTTTTAGGAAAACATCAAGACATTTGGCTCCATTAAACATTTTAATTCAATTCTGTTGAGCCTGGGCTATGCAAAATTTTTCAATTTATATTTCCTGGAGAAAAGAAGCAGTTGATTCGAAGACCTCTAACAGATGCCTACTAAGCGAACTTCACAAGCGCAGACTGCATGACCGCACTGACAGTTGGTTAAAACTTTCCCGTCACCAAGATAACCACGTCATTCGCGTGGCAAAAATGTTTCCATCAGCGCCAAGGGTTACAGAACCCCTTCATGTGGTGTTACCCGAAATACTACTTTTCCTTGACAAACTTCTCCTAGTCTTAAATTGATAACTCTGCCCTTAAGTACAGTGTGTCCGCCAGGAAGGTATACAACTTTGTTTACAATTTTTGATTATATGTAAGAGAATGGATCTTATATTGATAAATGTTTTATTTAATGTCGGCAATTATGTATGGAATACAATATCAGATAAATGCCTGCCTCTGTTAGCCTCACAAATGCGAGTCTTTTTGAGCACATTTTTCATTACATTCTCACACATTTCACGCGTTATTTCATTAATTTTATCACGAATATTTTGTTTGAGTTGCTCCAGCGTTTCTGGTTTGTTTGCAAAAAATTTGCCTTTCGGATATCCTCACAAAAAGACGTCTGGAGCAGTCACATTAGGCGACCGTGGAGGCCAATCGACATCACCATTCCTTGAAATAATTTGTTGTGAAAAGAGGTCTTGCAGTAATTCTATTGCAAGCCTGGCTGTATGCGATGTTGCACCGTCTTGTTGAAACCACATGTTAGTCAAGCCCAAAGCATGCAGTTGTGGCGTCAAAACGTTTTCAATCATATCACGATATCGCTCCCCATTGACAGTTACCGTTTCACCGTTTTCAGTTTTAAAGAAGTAAGGTCCAATCATTCCTCCTGACTAAATTACACACCAGACTGTCACTTTTAATAGATGTAAAGGTGACTGATGAATAATTTGAGGGTTTTCCATTGCCCAGAACGGACTATTCTATTTATTCACATAACCATTGAAATGAAAATGTGCCTCGTCTCTCATTGATTTTTTTATGAAAATCAGGATTGTCATTGGCGAGTTGCTTTAACGATTAAAACACGTTGGTTTACTGAATATTTTTCCATTATAAATTTGCCACGTCTCTACTTCACGACTACCAAATATAAACTGTCAAAACTAATGTTTACCAAAATGGCGGCAAAACATAGTAGTATACCTTCCCGGCGGACACCCTGTATATTAACCGCATTCGGCTAGAAATTCCTCAATGACAAACTCAATAAGCACCCGCTCTCGGCCTCCCAAGCCCCCTTTAGTATCCAACGAAGCCTATAATGACCGACGACCTTATTTAGTGCAGTCTATTCATGCATACCGAGCCCCACTAAAGGTTCCTATGTCGACACTATTCCTCAAACGTATCGGTCACTCTCCATAGTTTTCAACAAAAATGATGAAAGGTTGATCGGCTTAGTGCCATGCGCTGCCAGCCTTGTGTAAAAAGATTACCCTTACTTCCCCTATGCTCTGCGTACAAGTGGCTCCACCAAGCATTCCATAAAGACATCAATCAGCACGCCCAATAAGAACCATTCTGTTACATAGCAAAAAAGATCCCTTGAAAGACCCAAACTTGTGAACTACCAATGTCATCTTGTCCAATATCACCGCATCAGAGACCATCCTTCGTTATTACAGCTGAAATGAAAATGTGTTCACAGGAGAATACAAGAGACTCAGAGCTAGATTCCGTCCAGGAAACATCCAATCCTGTATATAAAAGTGTCTTACGTAAAAATAATGGCAATCAATTAGATTGTGGATTTTTTGTTTTGCTTTTGAAATTTTTCTCTCCGTCACTCCTCTAGAGAGCATATTTACATTCCACAAAGCATTCATTGCTTTGTCTTAGTTTCATTACACAAGTTGATTTTCTAGCTACCTTGATGATTAATCTGCTATAGCTCACCTCCATATTATTGAGTAGTGGTGAAGATCCGTGCTAGTGATAGTCAGTCGCTTAACGTGAGCACCCGACATAGGACATTAACTCAGGGTGCCAAAGCACGACTGAATACAATGCTTGCACCACCTCCACACATGATATGCACCATATGTGAGTACCAATTCGAAGCCATGTTTTTAGGACGTGACCTTCACCTTGGTTAGATGTCGGAGACTATCTAAACTTTTACCGATCTATATATAGGTCACGGCACCCGGTTAAGAGTGTAACAATACACAGAGCCAGTAAGGTCTCTCCGCGATTTAGGTTTAAGCCACAATCACCACGTGCCTCACCATGGTCGGGTAGGGACTAAGGTCCCTGGAGCTCCCGAAACCCGTGGTATCAGAATTAAGTCTTCAGCCAGGCTTTGTAGCATAAATGCTACTACCAGTGAAAGTCCCAAACGACTTAGGACTGTTGGTCAAAGAAGATGAAAAACAACGAATATGAAACATTCAACAATAAACGAAGCCTCCCATACGGGAGAACTCAATGACATCGTGCGCTACAGACACAATACACAGCTTACAAAACACAACTAGTCAGAAAATGTGAAATATATAGAGTCCAACAATTTGCCGAGCGATCGCCAATATGGTTTCCGTAAAGGTCGTTCTGCTGGCGTTACTCTCTGATATGTGGAACAGGTCCATTCATGGATTTGGTTAAGGTTCTGGTCCAGGATATTTCCAAGGCATTTGACAGGGTCTGGTAGGAGGCTCTCATATCCAAACTTATTGCCTTTGGTGTCGGTAGTTACTTCTCTCGATTCATATCGAGCTTTCTCAGAAATCGCACTATAAGAGTGATTATCCGACAAGTACAGGATAAATTCAGGAGTACCGTTCTTTCTCTTTCTGACTTCTAATCTCATCTACTCTTTTGCAGATGACAGCAATATTTGTAATTCGTATTCTTTTGATTCTGAGCCTTTTGGAGATTGGGGCGAAAAGACGGAATATAAGCGACACACAAACGACAGTCGAAAATCTCTGAGTGAAGTCGCGTGAACAGGGTCGACTTTAATGCGCGCAAAACCCAATGATGTTTTCTGACACACAGAGGTGGTGGGTAATATAGATATTGAGGAATCAGATGCTCTTGATGTTCTGGGCATGAGAATTTACTATGACGTTCGTTGGAACGATCACATATTTCGAGTGGCGAAAGAAGCATTCAAGTGTCTGACTTATATCCGACCCAAATTGGAATACAACTCTTTTGTATGGGCCGGTGCTTTAAAGTCTATTTTGGAGCTTCTCGACCGCGTACAGGAAAGGGCGAAAGTTTTTATTAATGACTCTATCGATTCATTAGAACAATGTCGCAATGTGGCGTGTGTTTCATTGTAATGGAATGTGTTCTGACGAAATTAAGAAACTAATTCTTAGTAATTACATATTTTTGCGTGGTACTCGTATTTCACATAGAGCACATCACTTTGTAGTTGATTGTCTAGTAAATTGCACAACGCATTATATGGAGAATTCGTTCTTTTGTCGCACTGTTCGTTTGTGGAGCAATCTTCCTGCGAATGTCTTTCCTGCTACTTACGACTTGAGCAAATTTAAATCGAACGTCCACATACACTACTCTATCTATCCCCCTTCCCACTACCTATTTTCCTAGTACCAGCACAATACACTGCATGAGTAGGGATTATCCACTTAGTGCTAGTCTTAAGAGAAAAAAAAAGACCAGTAAAAAACGCAACACTATGGTCGGCAATACACTGGAAACAGCGAAACAGTAAGCAACAAAACCGTCGGCAAACGAGCAAAAAAAAAGCTAGACAGGAGAATAATAAGATGGCGTTGCAGGTTCAACCACCGTTAAAAGTGCAGTCCATCTAATCGTAAATACTAATTACTGCCAGGACAAAACTGCCCAACCTCCCAAGCGATTGATCGTCCAACAAGGCCCTACTAAAATCCCACACCACCATATGGGTATTACTCATACTATCCAAATCTGACATCATAGTTCCGGCATGCAGTCAGTACATACTACTAAGTGATGGTGGTGATCCTTACCTTAGGTGGTGGAGTTTCCTTCTGATCTCTCGTCTGATGTTTGTCATCATCGCCAGAGGTAAGCTAGAAGGTCATAGGAATTTGTTTTTGTCTAGAAGAAACATAAGGTCTCTTTATTAAACACTCGAGACCACACTTAAATGTTTTTGTCTATGCTTTGCTGAGGATTCGAACCTGGGTCGCTTGTATTGTATGCGTAGGCTCTAAGCACTACATGCTTTTAAATATAATTTCTTTATTTCTTTTTTTTTTTTGTGAATACATGTCGTTTGCTGTTTACAATTTTTGCTGTTCAATAATCTAATTTTTAATACTGTTATGGGGTTTGTTATTAACAGCGGCTATAAGTTTGATTGCTCACACGCATGCATCCGACAGTTTACGAATTAACCAAGCGATTTTATATTATATAAACGTTGTTTTCAACACATTTTTTTAAATAAAAATAAATTAAATATAATTTTTTAGGGTGCCGAAATATATAAACGTGTCACAGTAAGTTGTACTAAATAATAATGATATTGCTATAATTCTTTCAATGCAACAAAAAAAATCAATTTCAATATAGGCTGCTGATTTTTTCGCGCTTTGATTCTGTGGTAGAATATCCTCTGATTTTATTAGTAAATAAATATGAAGTATACAAATGTGTGTATGTGCATATATTTAAAATAAAATTTCAGTTTACGGATAATAAAATTGGGGCTTACACTTTTTAACTTTTATATTTAAATCTGTTTGAGAAAAGCTCATGATTAATAGATTCACTTTTATTAATTAACAACACAAAATAACAATATCTTTAGATACTTTCACTGGCAGCTTTTATGACAAATGCATTCATATACTTAAGTGTTGCCACAGTGATGTCAGGGATTTTCGTGATGCCATTGTACTAAAATTACTCTGCAATATGTCCTGACGTAAAACTGCAAACGAATTACTTACCGCTATTTGAGAAAAAAATTTAAGTACAGAAAAGCTTTTAAAAAAAATTAAGTAGTATATAAAAAAGATTATTATTATTCTATATATCGAAGTCCATAGATAACCAATAGAACGCATGCAGTTTGTTTTCACATTTGCTTAAAAAAGAATAATCGCCCTGTCTAAATCCGACAAATGTGGTCCACTTTCGACTCAATAGGTACTTCTGAGAAATTTGATTAGACTCATCAAAGACTCATATCTGAGGCGAGATCATGATAAAGACCTGTATCCAAATGTCTTAAACTTTGATTCTGTAGAGTATGGCTGTCACACATAAGGTTTTGTACCGACTATTTTATATCTAAACTACTTTAACAATAACCGACAAATGTATGGTCCCTGTTAGGTGTTTTGAGTGGAATCAATCCGTGCGGAATTATGAAATTACTAGTAATCAAAAGTTGGAAATATGCTGTTCTTCATATTTATAAACAAATTTAAATTTCATAATTTATAGCAATTTTTGTTCAAAGAGTAAATAATATGAAAAATAAAAGAAAACATTTCAAATTATGGATTACAATCGATGTTTTAACAGTTCATTGAAGTTTTATTAAAAAGAACTTGGTTCGATTTGATTCCACTAACATTTTCCTACACGAAATAACACGAAAAAAATTATCCGGAAATGGAATACAGAAAAGATAAGAAATACAGAATATTCCGATTCCGAATAAAATCTTTTTTATCTTTTCCGAATAAAAAATATTCTAATAAATAATAATACAGAACAGCACTGTATATTCTAGAATTTGCCCAAGAACTATGTCCAAGGACTACTTGTTAGTTGCTCATGACCTGAAACCAATATTAATTCGGCTAGGTGTCAAAGGGTTGGGAATTAACTGAATATATTTTGGAAAACATTTCGACCTCTTTACATTATAATTATGAGTAAATATTAAAAATCGTAGTTGCGAGACTTGAAACCCCAAATAATTCACGAGGTTCTGTCAATAGCAAAGACTAGCTGGAAAATAGTAAAGGTTTTAACCAGTCTGAAGAGACTCTAAGTTTATTAAAGTAAGTTTCATTCTTAATGCCACAGTGTAGATTGACATCGCATCTAAATTAATATTTTATGCCTTTAGACCTTGCTCTCTGTGAGAAGTATAGTTAAAAAAGATCACCATTTAATTAAAGTGTAAACATTTTTAAAGCTCGTTTCTGATTAATCCTTGTAAGCTTAAATGTGGCTTTCTTTATCTGAGAACATTTGAGGCTTAAGTGTTAAGAAATGTATTCAAGTTTTACGCTTAGGGCAATAGCGATTGTGAAGACATATACTTAAATACCATATACGGCCTCACTGGCATGCTCTCTCCACCAACATTCGGTAAAAACTTGGCTCAATTGGGTCCCATTCTTCTCAAAGAATATGCTTTTATTCACATTTTAAAGAAATATGCTCTTCCTCTATTCCATTGGATTTATGTCAGAGCGCTGTAATCGAGTTTCCATCACTTAGGTTCAGTTATATAGCATCCACTACCTAACATGATAGTCTTGCATATTTTCACTGGTGGAATTTGTACTTGCAAAAATTATTCAAACAGCTGTTTTGTGTTCATGTTTACGGATCAAGTTTCCTACAAAAAATTGCAAATTAAAATATTTCCGAAATTTAAGAAATTGTAAATAAAATAAGAAAAGTAAAGGTATTGAACACACCTAAAGTAAAATAAAATTATTTATTTCATTCCTGCACTAATAGTGTGGTGGTTTTTGAAAAATTTACAAAAACAAAGAGAGCCGTACTACGGCCAAAAAATCATCCGTATTTTTGCTCGTACGCTCGGATTACGTATTAAGTTTACACAATACTATCTGTTGTCTTCCACATAAAAATTTGACATGTCGTACGACTTGTATTATCTTGTAAACTTCCATTTAATAATTTTTTGGCCTTGTTTTACTGATTTCTATTTTATAATTATTGAATCTTCTATTTTATAATTTGTTTAATCTTTGTTCTACTTAACCGTGATGAAGAAGTATATATATATATATATATATATATATATATATATATATATATATATATATTCGAGGCTTAAGTGTTAAGAATATATATATATATATATATATATATATATATATATATATATATATATATATATATTTATATATATATATACATTGTATATATATATATATACATTGTATATGTATATATATATATATATATTTATATATATATATATATATATATACATTATATATATATATATATAACATTGTATATATATATAACATTATATATATATATATATATATATATATAACATTGTATATATATATATACATATATATATATATATATATATATATATATATATAACATTATATATATATATATATATATATATATATATATATATATATAACATTGTATATATATATATATATATATATATATATATATATATAACATTGTATATATATATATATATATATATATATATATATATATATATATAACAGTCTATATTTATACATTGTATATATAAGTTAACGCCACAAACATTTAAAAATCCAAAAAAAAAAAATATTTTTTCCCACAATATAGAAACCACACCAACAACATTACACGCGCAATTACCAAAAATGCTGACAACATGTCTACATTACCGATGCATTTATTACACGCGCTGTTACCAATTTGCTGACAACCCAGACATCAGTTATTCACCCGCAAGAATTTGCCAAATTGCTGACAACCAACTCACCTGTTCTGCAACGTGACTTGATCGACTGACTGAGGTTTAGTTATAAAAAAATTCATATTGTAAATTTAGTTCTTAAGTGGTTATCAAACAATAAAGTGTGGCTTTTAGCCAAAAAAATAATTTTTTTTAAAAAACAAATAAATAATTTATTAACTTATATACGTTGTATATATATACATTGTATATATATACATTGTATATATGTATATATACATATATATTGTATATATATATAACATATATAATGTACATTGTATATATATATATACATTGTACATATATATAACAATGTGTATATATATATATATACATTGTATACATATACATTGTATACATATACATTGTGTTCTTTATTATCAATTTTGCATTCAATTGAGTGTTTCTGTTTTTGTTCAAAAAACAGCTGATTATAATTGACATGAACGATTTTGAATTGCTTTTTGGCGCACGTTTGAACTAAGAAATTGTTTTCAAGTTGATTTCAAATTGTGTACCGTCTACATCACAGCTATCAATTTTAGTAAATTTTTACAAGCAATATATGTAAAACAATTTAAAAAAAAAACTTTAACGTGTATGGTAATAGCAAGATTGTATGTCAATTGACCCTTGGCTTATTTTTGTAAGGTTCAAGGATGCAATTAAAATTGTGTAGAATAGAAGATCACGAAATTTAGATAAAAGAAATGAATATTAGTATGCATATTAAAATGAATATAAATAAAACAATATTTTATAAAAACAGACTTCATTTTTATTATTGATTGTAATTTTTTCATATGTACATATATACATACAAATATAAAGTACAATTTTCAGG
Organism: Wohlfahrtia magnifica; assembly: GCA_023159175.1. Taxonomy (NCBI): domain Eukaryota; kingdom Metazoa; phylum Arthropoda; class Insecta; order Diptera; family Sarcophagidae; genus Wohlfahrtia; species Wohlfahrtia magnifica. The sequence continues at coordinate 1,486,993 of JAKWBJ010000177.1, forward strand.
ATTAACTTATTTTATTATTCATCGTCAGTAGAATATTCTTCGCTTAATATATAGTTCATTATATTAACTGATGTGCTTTCAGTTATCCATATTAAACTAAGTATAAATGCTTCGATACATCCAAGAATAATTCCACCAAATATATCCAAAATGTAATGGCGTTGAATAATTATTCGTGATAAGCATACACTAAAACACCAAGCTAATAATGGCATCCAAAAAATTTTTGAAACAGGATATAAGCAAATAAATACTAATGTAACAAGCGAAGCTCTTGATGCATGTCCAGATGGAAAACTAAATTTGTCAGGACCGAGTACCAACATATCATTTACTGCAGTTGGTCTTCTTCGTCTAAAAAAAGCTTTCGAAATTGCTATCAGAATAATATCTAATATAAGACCAATTAGCATATTAATCTGAATTTCATAAAGATTTTTCTTGTTAAATAGATAAATAAATGCAAACCAGGCACATAGCCAAAATATTCCATTACATGAGACTTCCAAGCTTTTGCAATGCGTTTTTAGAGTTTTTAAGGTATGCATACTGAGAACTGTAGAAACAAGTCTTTTTGTATATTGTTCATCTTTTAAAATTACTGCTTCTAAAAATTTGTTTTTTTGTCGTTTTGCCTAAAAAGAAAAAAATAAATAAATAATATGAATATTACAATAGGTCTGTTTGCGTACTCAATTTTTTTATTTTAATTTGTAATTTTTTTTTAAGTTTTTACTGGATTGTGGTTGTTTACACACATACTCAGTAAGGAGAGAGGAAAAAAGAGAGCAAAATGACAGTTAATTGCAAGAGAACTTAATGGTTTTTACTAGGTAAATTTTTGGCAGTAAAAATTTTTAGGATAAATAAAAAACAGCTGATAGAAAAGCATGTGTAGAAAAAAAACCTTTTAAAATAAATTAAAATGTCTTTCTTTAAATAATAAAAAAGATTAAGTGTAAATTTATTTACAATAGAAGAGGCAAGTAAATGTCCAGATAATTATTAATCCAGTTATTTCCGCAGGTTCCAACTTTTTTATCACACATTTTTATTGTTTTCTTTTTTATTTTTCAATCAGCTGTTTTCACTATCTATTACTAATTATTTTTGATTTCCATTTGCGTACTTTTCTAGATATTTTTATTTTTTAAATTTTGTCTTACTCTCTGTAAATTTCTTATTGAGTAATTTTTAGGAGAATTTACTGAAAAAGTATATTATAATACGTACTCCTTAAAAATATTTTGATTTTAAACATACTTGATTTTTTGCCTGTTGTCACAACCGAATTAGTTAAACTCAATGTCACATTGTCCCAGAAATTTGGTTTTTTGTCCGTATACTACAGTGGAAAGTCCAGATGCTTTCTTTTATTAAGTTCGCTTATAAAAGGTTTCTTTTTTGGTTCTCTTTTATGGACTCCACTTTTTCTCAAAACACTGCGAACAGTTTTCGAATGCACATTTATATCATTTCCAATGTATTACGATTTTGCACCGTTGCTGTACTTTTTAAGTACGGGGCAATACTATGAAAAATTTTAAGTGAACTATGTACCAGTTTTTAGCTTGTCTGCTAAAGATTTCGATTTAGAAATATTTTTAAGAACTGTTCCGACCGTGGACTTGGCACTACCAACAAATTTAACAATTTCATTTAATGAATTCCCAGCTTTTCTTAAGTTTATTATTTTCCCTCGAATTATATAAAAATATTCTTCGAGTTTCGACTTATTTGCGGTTAAAATAGTATATTTTTACCCATTGACAAGAAAATTTTTAAATTAACAATATATACTATAGTATACAAATTTGCCATGGACCAGATCAATATAGAAATGCTTTTGTAAAAAATGTAGTATCTTAAAAAATTTGAGTGTTTGAGTGTTTTTTAGTATACTATAAAATACGGCTGACGTTATAAATCGGAGTAATACTTTAAATAAAAATTAGTGTTATATATTTGTAAATTTACTAAATTTTTCTATGTAAAGTAGTACATATTAGCTCTGTTCACAATCTTGGGCCTTTAAATAGGAAATTTATACCATTCTAAAGTTTTGCCATTATTTGTGAGCGACTTTTTTGTGTAAGTACTGCAACTTGTAAAATGCTAAGCTCACATCTGGTTGTAAAAGAATAGAAAATTATTTGGTTTGAATTTTAAATTTAAAAAAGTAAACTATTTCTAAGGAGAGTTTAAAAGAATGTCTAATAGTCGAAGCGGAAGAAAGTATGAAAGTATTTATTGCTATTTTTAAGAGATGAAAAATAATGATAAGATATGAAAAATAATGACGCTTTGGTGGTTGGTGCCTATTAATTAATTAAGTATAATTAAGAAAATCTAAAAATGCAGCTTTTGCTAATAAAGCCGGCAATAGCAGGAACACTAGTTGTATGCTTTTTCCTTAACAACAGCTTAGCATTTTCTTACCCTTATTTCCGAAGATTATTGAAGATATTTTATAAGTATTTCTTCCACAGTCCATTTTTTTAGTTTTCCATTCTTAATGCTTTTTAACATTGAATGATTTTTATCTGTTTTTATCTTAATTAAGATTGAGAAAGTAGTTTAACATAAGAGATAAAAAAAATTTTTACTTTTTATGGTAAGAACCAAAAACAAAAACATTGCTTTATATAGCCAGTTTTGTAGTATATTAACATTAGAAGAAAATTAAGTCAATTAGTTTAAAATCTTGTTCAAAATCTAGTATGTTTACCGTCCTTTTTTTACATCAAGCAAGATGCCAGTTTTATGTGACTGACAATGAAAAAATATCCGAATATCCGAATTGTTTGATAATATTAATTTATTTGAATTCCAGTTATTTTTTGTATAATAATGTTTATTTTTAGTATCAAAAATGCAGAATTTACTAGAATTTAAATAGAGATCGGTAATTTCTCGTAACGAAATAAATTTTGTTTAGCATAAAGAATCTTGCTGAAATCTGCTAAATTTTTATAGAAATATCGTAAGTAGTAGATTTTGTTATTATGTGTAATTAAAAAAAAAATATGTTTACTTTTTATTTTCAATTTCAAACCATATTATTTGAATATCAAACCATTTTTCCAAAAATAAAAATAGCATTCATGAATGAGAATAGACGTCAAAGTGACGTTCGGAAGGCTGTCCGAAGATTTTCGGGGAAAATTCCATTACTGCTATAACATCTACTCGAAATACACTGTAGTGGTTAGTAGGGAGATCGGACGGTTATCATTCGACCGGTTTTAACCGGTTTTTTGGTTTTGTCGAATACGGTTTTTTCAAAATCTTAATTTTTCGAATACCGAATAAAGCGGTTAATTTAACACGAATAACCGGTTAATTTAAATAAGTATAATTTTTATAATATTTTTTTATTACAAATACGACCATCGTTTAACTATTTGTATAATTTTAGTTATTATTTTTGTATATATGACAACCTTGAACGTCTCACAAAGAACTTGAAAACCAAGGTAGATCGAAAAAGATATCCACTCTTGAAAATAACCTTTTCTCATCTATAAATAAATATTGATTTTTATATATGGAGAAAGATCAACTAGACTCACCCACAAATCTACAAACGCTGGTTCCGAACGGCAGATATAATATTAGTTAGTGAAGTTTTTCACAGCGTAAATAAACATAACCAGTCGCTAGTACTGTTGTGAGGTGATATCGCTGTTGAAAATTGTCAGATGGTGTGGCCTGGTATTGAACCGATGAATTCTTGATTGGAAGGTGAGTTCTTACCTAACATACGATAGTGACACACACACTATTAAATACGTGGTACATAAATTTACATTTAGTGCTGCTCGAAGTCTAAGCAAATTTTCTTGTCGAGGCAATTAAGGACTCGTATATTACTAACAGATTTATTCATAGTAAAACATTTAATTTAATTGTTATCTTAGGCTCCTAAATTATAACTATAACAACAAACCTTTAATTCCATTCTCTATCAAGTAATACAACAAAAACGAAAATAGCTTCTTGAGTAGCTGTTAAGCATTTTTCAGTACTTTGTGTAATAAACATTGTTTTTTATGGCCTCGGCACACCGTTTTGGCATAGTTTTTATGAGATTTGTTAGAATTATTATTAGTATTGATTGCCACTTTAATTTTAAGCTCTCCATCAGCTTCTGCTTATTTTTAAAACGACGTAGTCCAGCTCTGCGCTTCAAGAATTAGGAATAACTTTATTTAAATAAAAGAACCGGTTAACCGGTTATTTGAATTATTATTAACCGGAAACCGGTTTTTTAAAAAGTGCTACTTTTCGAATTATTCGAAAACCGATTTTTGAAAAAGTCGAATAATCGATCTCCATAGTGGTGAGGCAGCCTTCAATAAAGTTTATTCTTTTTCGCCCTGGCATGCAGCTCTCTAAACATTTTTCTTCTTCGTTTGATGAAGTTTTTTCTTTTCGCCGGATTAAGTTGAATCTTATTAAAAAGATTAGAAACTTGATACAAAAAGTAGCCCTAAAGTAATAAAATTGTATCCGGCACCTGCAATATCTCCGTAATCATGTACTTGGCAAGGAAAAATTTGGCTAATTTTCTAAACAAAACGCCACGAATTCAGGAAAATAAGATTTAACGACTTTAACCTGCGACTGACGCGGTAGTCTAGTCGATACTAATAAGCATATGAAAGCTTTTTGAGTCCTTATGTCATGTAAGTAAAAACAGCTAAATATTATTTTTGTTGTGAATTAAAAAAATATAATAAATAACTAGGTATATTCTTAAACCTGAAATAAAAATAATTTTATCAGATTAAAAGAACGAAACTTAGAAAATATAGGGCGTTGAAAAAGTTTCAAGTATTCTACGGGACTGAGGAAGTAAATATCTCTATTCTTTTCAGGATTTTAGTGCTAGACCACAGGGGCATTGCTAAAAACCTCTTGTTCAACAGATCAGAAATCTCTAGTTGAGATCTCGAAGAATATTTTACCAATATATTAAAAGAACAAAAATACAAACATACATCTAAGTAAATAACCACAAATAAGACTTAATTACTAAGCAAATTTAAAAAAACTGAAACTATTCGGCTGGTAATAGACAGACCGTAAAATACACTATATTTGAATGTGATTGCACAAGAAAGTAATACAATAAGAAATTTGCTTATAACGCCTTGATCGCAAAAAGGTCAGAAATCCTTTATCAATAAAATTCAAAACATATAAACAATTTTATAGAGGAATTACGAAATTGTGTCAGCAATATATTTTTAGCAAATGAAAAATAGGAAACATCTATTACCGAATATTAACGATAAAACTAATTACTAAGCAAATTAAAAACCTCAACTATTCGACTGGTACTAGACAGCCCATAAAATTTATTTGAATGTGGTTGAAGAAGAAGCTATTGTTTCTACAATGAGAAATTCATTTAGAACACCTTGGTCGCAAAAGCTCCAGGAGCCTTCTATCAATATTTTTCAAAACTGGCAAAACAATTTTATGGAGGAATTGCAAAATTATGTGTCAGCGAAATATTGTTAAAATGGGGAGCACCTATCATCGAATATTTATGCAATCTAATCAGAGTTTTAATAATTTTTGAGCTCAAGAAATATTAATTTTTAAGATGTATGAATTGGATTACATATCAGTACACAAAGGCCTTAGTTTTTGCAATTTTTATACAATTTTAAATTACTTTAATATATTGTCCAAGGTTCGACTTAAAAGGAAAGAATATAGTAAATAAAGAATATATAAATAACGATAATTATAATCTTTTTGTTTGAAAGCTTTGCAGAACATTTTTTTGACTAAATTTAATATAAACACTAAATGTTATATTTTTGTCTTTTATTATCTCACCATTTTAAAAACTTTAAATATACTTAATTATAAAATAAAAATATTTCTACAATCAAACCATGTAAAAGTAACAGTGAAAATATTGGTAACAAGCAATGTCATATTGATTGCTAATATAGCATACTCAAACATTAACATTTTCAACCCAACATATTTTTGTTAAACGATAATTTCGACTGCAATTGAAAAGTTACAGAATAACATTATTATTATTATTTTAATAACTCACAATATGTACTACAATAGTTTTCGGCTCAAGCCCAAACAAGTTAGAAAAATAAATTAAATAATACAAAAAAGCCATTGCGAAATAGAGATTTGCATTAATTTTTTACTATTTCCGCACTAGAACGGCAGTTAAGAAGTAAACATAAATTGCAAATATTGTCAATACCATATTATTTATAATGATTTCATTGTCTGCAACATATGTTGCTATATTTATTAATCAAATTTTATTATTATAAAATCAATAGCCAAATGAAGTAACTTGGGGACGTACTAAGCAAGGTAATGGGTGATTTTTTAGCAATTCTCTTTTTAGCAGCTTAGCTGTTTTCAAACATGTTCAGTTTGGTCTATAATTTAACCATGATTCGACTTACAAACGAACAATGCTTGCAGATTATTGAATTTTAATATCAAAATTTATGTTTTTTTTTTTAATCGGAAAATTGTGTTCAGCGACATTTGTGGTTGAATGGATACGTAAACAAGCAAAAGTGCCGTATTTAGTGTGAAGAGCAGCCAGAAGCATTGCAAGAACTGCCAATGCATCCCGTAAAATGCACTGTTTGGTATGGATTATGAGCCGGTGGCATCAAGCGCTACTCTGCAATGATTAAAATTTGGTTTGTTTTGACTTGGCTAATATGTAGTCTCAACAAAACGGTGCCACATGCCATACAGCACGCGAAACAATGACCTAATTGAGAAACAAATTCGGTGAACAGTTTATATCACATTTGGGCCTGTCAATTGGCCGCTCTAGATCGTGCCGACAACGGTTGATGCACTGAAAGCCAATATTGAGGAATTTAATCGTGTGATACCGGCCAATATGTTGGAGAGAGTATGCCAAAATTTGACCTAGTGTATGAAGCGTGAAATCATCTTTAATTATTGAATTATATCGGTTATTCTAGCGACTCAAATAAAGATTTCGTACATTTCTATGAAATTTTTTTTAAATAAACTCATGTAACAGCAGTTTATTTCGGGTAATCTCAAATTGATTAAAAAAATCTTTATGTACTATATAACATAACTATTTATCACAAAACTGAACACGGGGAAGCACCAAAACACCAAACCGAGCAAATATCATATGTGAGAGACGCTCAACCGTACCATCTGAGAAACGTGGAACATCTTAGAATTGAAAGGGTATCGTAAACTGCAATGCAGTAGTCACCAATCTATAAAGGTCTACAACTCCCTACCAGATAACATAAAAATGGAACGTAAGTTTAATGTATATAAAAACCAAATTGCCCTTTTTTGAAATATAATATGTAATATTAGATAAAATTTTGAAATGTGTTAAAATTGTAGTACAATTGTTTTTAAAGAGTATTTTTAATACTAGTAAAGAAATTTTAATAATAATAAACAAATCATTAAGTTTAAAAGAAACAACAGTTGAAACAAATGAGCTTGTAATTAAGCACTTTAAAGTCTGAAAAACACAAAAATAGAAGAAGGAAAAAATGCTGGAAAAATCTTGTAATTCTGAAACAGTAATAAGAATACTTCGCCGGATTGAGTTTCATGGAAAAATGGCACTAAACGAGTCTTTTATCAATACAAACAATCGTAAAAGATTGAAATTCGTTAAAGATATGTGACAAGAACCAATTCTTCTAGACCACAATTATTTATGCTAATGAAAGCAACATACGATTTTCTGGTCTGATGATAAGATTAACATCTGACGAAAATCAAATGCGAAACTGAAACAAAAAAACCTACTTGGCACAGTGTACATGGAGAAGGTTATGTGATGGTTTGTGAGAAAATGTCATAGGCCGGGTTCAAATTATGTATTAATATATGCTTTATAGGATAGAAGGGAATGGCAACCTCGCTAAATCAAAGCACACTTGAACACACATAGAGGCTCGTTGTACTACCACATGAAGAGTTGTACACTCTTTTGTGTACTCTGAAATTTCATTTAAATAAATATCGTAGTGTTGGCACGAATGCAAGTTTAAAAGAGAATTGAAGAAAATTTCTGCAATTTCCGTGACTTAATATTATTTTTCTTATTTCATTGTAATGTTAATACTGTTGCATATGAAAGAAAGAAAAAGAAGTAGAAATGAATAATTCATGTCCGTCAACTAATTTCTTGTTTGTCAAAGGCTTAGGCAACTTCAAAAGAAAATGAAAATTTTGCCTGTTCTTCAATTGCCGCTTTGTAAAAGCAGACTAATACACTCATAGCTTCAATAATTGAAACGTACTGGCTTTCAACTTCTTTTTCCATGAGGGTTTCAATTTATCTTTAAGAAAACATCTGATTATTATTCGTATATTCTTGACGAAAACATTAAACCATGATGCAATAAAGAGGTGGACTCATTTTAATTTTGAATACAACACTGTGTCAACGCTTTACTCTGCTGCAACAAAAATACAACGATGTGGTAAACAAAAATAATGATCTGTCAAAGAAAATGTAATGTAATGTAATCACCACAGTGTACACAGTGAGGACACCAATGACAGCTCAAAAAGCGAAAATCAGCTGTTTTTTTTTTGTTTGCTACAATTTACAACTCAGCTGGAGTAAAAGAAAAAGCAACATTATTTTCCATAAGAAAATAAAGCAGTGCGAAAAGCACAAAACATATATGCTGTATATGAAAAAAAGGAAATAAAAATAAAATTTAATGCAGTAAAATTGGATTGGTTGTCATTTTTTTAAGATATACAGAATTTTCTGTTTTATTCAATGAAATAGATGTACTTTTTTCAACTAATAAAGGTAAGTAAAAAATGTGGAATAAAATTTAACACTAATTTTAACAAAAGCATTTTCAGAATACAATAATAAAGCAAAATAAAATATTTTACAACTCAGTTCGAAAAAAAGATATAGCTATATTAAGTTAATTATACCATCTCGTGTATCCCTACTGAGTTGCTAAATTTGTATGGTAGTTGTATTTTTGTTGGTGTGTCGTCACTGTATACACTGTGGTTATCACATTCAAATTGCTATAAACGTCAAATGAAAAGAAAAAAAACTTTGGCATTAGAGTACGGACGGTTCTGAATCAGCTGTTATTGTTTTGTGAGAACATGTGAGAAAAAATAAACGTTTGGCTGCGGGGTTATTTTATTACATTTTAAAGTGTCTATTTTGAAAATTGTGTAGCTTTAAAAGTGAAGAAAGATTTTTTATTAGCTGTTGTTAAAGTTTTTAGAAATTATTACGAAAACAACATCGTAAAAGTCAGCTGTCAAAAGGTACTGTACCGGAGAGCTCTGCAACTGTATATTAAAAAGAAAAAGACATATGCTAAAAATGGGTATATTGTTAAGTTTCCAATTGAACTGATGTGTCTAATTATCATTATATTTATTCTTCCATGATTTTTCAGTGTAGTATTAAAGTTATTCACCCTTATCGTAGTTGGCGAGTCGTAGTCGTTTTTCGACATTTTTGTAATAGATTAGGGGAAAATTTTGCTTGTTTTCTTTAATCTAGGACAAAAATGTCTCAATACGACAGCAAATACGCCAACCACGATAAGGTCCATTACTATCAATTTCTGTAATATCAGAATAAAGCAAAACTACAATCAGATTCTTCTTACATTATGGACATCTAAACAAATAGCTTTAAATTAATTTTACATACAGTTGAAGAAATTAATCATTATAGGTTGATATCATCTAAAACTATTAATTATAGTGGGCACTAAGTAAAACCCTGACTCGCAGACCTGGTTTTTTTCAGTATGTCACAACAGTATAACACCCAACCTTTCAACGGTCATCGATGGTTATATTCCATATGTAATTGTGAACTCTGTGTGAATGTAACTTGAACAAAAAGGCTTTCAAGATGGTGGAATATGAGGCGCTGTTAGCTGCTGTGCGGACAAAGCCCAATCCACCGGCTCCTTCCCGATCTGTGAAGTCGACATCAAGTTGCACTTCCTCGCCCAATGTACAGCTGCAACAACCAATGACAATCTATACAACCATTTTTAGGCTTTCCACTATAAGATTAGGATTAGCTCAGAAAATAGGTCCCGGCGGTTTATTCCGAATCATGCTGTTGAATTATAAAGGTCTAAGGAAGAGCATCTCGGAAATCACAAAGTACATGCATTATAATGGCATATCTATAGCCGCTATCCAATAAGCATAACTAACTAGTACATAATTACTCATTTTATGAAAAGGAATACTGGAAAAGACCATGGTAGTGGTCCTTAAAGAGCGAAATATCGCATACAAGCTGACAGCAACCTCTTATCCCCGCGTACTCGATCAGTAAATATATATCATCAAAACTTAAATCGCGCCAGTCAACAGCATAGGAGCCAGATATCACCTGAACATAGCTCAACTATTGCAGGGTCATAACAGAACAGTGCCTGGTAATTTCAATGCTCACCATGAGAGCTGGAATTCCCAACCCAGCGGTGAGAAACACGCATAAGAAATTTCTTTCGCCGTGATAAACGATGACTCCCCGATAAGAGTTACTGGAAGATGTGCAAGCTCTCCTGATATTTCCATTGTCTGCTTATAGCTACTTGCCTATACTAGCTGTCAAAAACGGATAAACTAACTTCAGACCACATTCCTATCGTTGAGAAGTCAGGTGACTTATTTGAGCCTGATAAGTGCACATATATCAGTTACAACAAAACCAACGGGCAGGGCTTTCGAAATTTGTTGATAACTCGCTTCGTTTATCATCCTGGCATAGAAAGAGAAAGTTTTCAAAGTTTATGATACAAGATCTCCGCGCAAAACACAACTGACAATAGAATTGACCAGTTTCCAGTGGATATCAACAATCTTGTCAATGAGCATCGTCGCAATAAATGACTGGAACAACTGGTCTACTACACAACTACCCCGAAAAAGCTCTGGTAGACTAATACAAGTTTGTATGGCTCCACATGCGATACGGATGTCATGGCCATAGATTTTAACAACTCCCAATATACGGACCGGAGGAAAAGGCAGCTTTATTCTTCCGACAGTTTGTCTAACTTTCTATCTTGGAAAATAGGGCTAAAAGAGAAAAAACCCGGAAAATAACGACTCTAAACCTACATCCTTTACCCTCGCCAATGACTTCTAGATCTAACCTTGGATGCCATTTCCAATTAATAATAAACGGACTCGGCTTCTGGATTATATTCGCCAATTGATGACCCCGGATTTTTCCAAAGTAAATATGGTGTCATACGCTGATGACTATTTGCTCATCCGGTGTTCACATCAATGACACCACAAGTGCCAGAATTACCCGTAGACTCTAACTATCACCCGCTAAAGGAACCCAAAAATTTTGGGCGTGGTCTTTGGTCAAAACGCGGCTCTCAGAACCCTCACAGCGATTGCTGAAGTTGAGAAGCAGTTACCCATACTGACTAGACCTTGGCATAATTGAGAGCCGGTTGGTGCAATATTTGCAACTGCTACCGTGAACGGATAGCCTCTGGCACTTTATATCAGTCCCTAGACTGCGTTCACAGTCCGCACGTCATTTGTTGTGATCTATCCAAGTTGCACAGTTTCTTCAAATGCAAACTGCACCAGGTGACACAGTTAATAAACCCAATATTTATACCTCCCACAGAAAGGAACGCTCCAATGCAGCGGAGGCTGTTACAGCAATAACAATAACCCTTAACAAAAACAAATCTGTTATAAAAGAAAAAACTGTTGCAAACTGTTGCTGGAAATAGCTTTACCTCGGGGTACTATAAACTGAAAAGACTTCTAGACTTTTATTATTTTTAGTTTTTAATATTTTGCAAATACATAAATGATTTTTGGTAAATTTTATAAAATTGCATTCTGAATTATTTTTAATACAAACACCCACAACACAAACTCATATCCAAACTACTGCTCATTTATCTGCAACAGACAATTGATCGTGGAATCCTTGTTACCGCGATTTGCTTCGTACACTGTTTTGACAACTTCTGCATCTATATTCGGAAACATTTCACGAATCTTTAAAAAAAGAAAAATGAACATATGTATGTACTTAACTAAATATTGCACGCTTACTTGTTTTAAATCTGCCTCGCAGATTTGAGGAGCTGGAGCTAGTGGCACTGCATGTTGTGGTGTAATAAAAATGGGCATTGGTCGTCCTGGAGGCACCATAAACATATGCGACGGAGCTTGAACTGTTTGGTAGACATATGGTTGATTGGAAAGGCTTAAAACAATGTCAATTGCTCCTTCAAGTCCTTCGCCTTGCTTGCCGCTTAAAGGGTACCATTCTTCATGCGTCTCTCCCGAGAAAACCCTTTCCGGAATTTTCACTTCACACCAAGCAATTAGTTCATCCATTTTGAAGCTACACTCATCATATATTTCTACGTACATACAATTTACACCGACTGGCAATTGACATTGAATAACTCTATTCCATCTAGGATTTTTCCCACCATTGGGATCTGTTTGGGTTTCGTAAACATAATGCCCTAAACGTATTCTTACATATGGATCCATCCTGGTTAATCCATAGTTTCTTGCCAATTTTGCTTGAGCGCATGTTATACTTAGGCGGCCTACATGGTTAGGAGCCTAGAGGGAAACAATGACTTGAAATATTTTTGCATTAAATTAAGTGAAAAAAAACCTTAAGTTCACTGAAGCTCTTTTACGGTCCTGATTTAATTGTTATATTATTAATATACTTATGGTAAAGAAATTACAAAACCTTTAACTCCACTAGTTTTATATATTTTTTTTAATTTTAAAATTGAGAAAGTATTACGAATAAATCTGATTTATATGTGAGAGTAATTGTAAAAAATTTTAGAACTATTTTCTACTTCTTCACGCACGTCTCAAATATCTTACTTAAATACTATAGTATATATATTTATTTTTATCATACCGCAAGTTGGGGAACAGCTTGTCGATATAACGAAGTGGCAGTTTGTCCATATATATCTCCTACTCCAGCAGACTGGTCTATTCGTAAAAAATCGTTTGAAAGCGGACCAATCACTGCCTGTAATAGATGAAAGAAATAGGTATATAAATAATTGCAACTGTACAAAATAAAAAGAATAATCATAACACACTTCGTTGCATGTTATGTTTTCTCAAGTTTTTAAAAAATTTAACTGAAGTCGTTTTAAATTACACGTTCTTTTGCAAAGTATTGTATAATTTCACTTTATTTTTTCAGAAAACTAGAAAAAATTGTTACTCTGTACTTATTAAAGCATTTGATCACGTTTATTATTACATCTATTTATGTAGATACGTATGTATTGTTTTTCTGAATACATAAACTCAGACTTGCTGTAAGAAAAATTTCATAATGTAAAACTGGACTGTCTAACAAAATATACGTTTTTAATAAGTTGAGGCTCCCCAGTTTTTGACGACTTCAAAAATTCGTTTTGGACACTTTTATATGTATAATTTTTTATATAATCTAAGATATTTTATATAATCTAAGAGGACATTTCTTTATTCTTCTAAAATTTTGTTTTTAAGACCCTGAGTGGTCTCAAATTAGGGAAAGTAGCCCCACACATTTTCTATTATATAGAGTCCGGGCAACTTTGCAAATAATTTCGGGTAATTTTCTGGATCACTTTGTCACAATTGATGCTGTATGAATGAAGGCATTATTTCGTCCGAAGACTTTAGGCGTTAGGGAATAGATTTAACTTGTTTTTTGTATATTGAGCGCTTATTCTTTCCAAGAGGGCCTTTTCAAACCATTCTGATTGAAAACATGTTTCCCTAATTTCAGATTCTACTATATTTAAATCTGTCGATTTGTGGGATTTTGTCCGCTCCAGGAAAATTATACAACTTCGGCCGTGTGTTTTGGATCATTGTCCTGATACAAATTTATTTTGTACTCTAAGATTATTTTTTTAATATTTAAATGTAGGATTTTATTCATATTCCCTTCAGCAAAGTTAAATTTATCAACGTTTATCAATTATTTATTAATTTCTTGATTTTGTTTTCTCCAAACATTTATTCTGCTATATGACCCCAAAACGTTATATTTACTTTCTTTCAACTGTAAATGAAAGTTTTTCCACAATAAAAATTACTTTACTGCAGAACTGTAGTTTATTTTTGTTGTTCGCAAAGCAGAACATAAAAAAGTTCCATTGTATTCCATAGCCATTCGGTGGACTATTTTATACGATGTGAGTTTATCAGTTATTTTATCAAATTCCATTTGCTTACTGTGAGCCAGCGAATGTGTGTATGCAGGAAAAAATCTAATAAAACTTTCCATAAGCTAATTTATGTGTCCATCAAACTTTTAAACATATATATGTATGCAATTATATAGACTGTCTTTTTATATTATTGAAAAAAAAATTGTTTTTTACAATACAATTACGTTGTATTACATACTTTCTTCCAACGGGATTGAGTTGCTGTTGCCATTATTTTTTAATAGCTCTATGAAATGGATTGTATTATTGTTATGCAGACAGATTGCAATTGTGATGATGCATTTAACAGAAACTAAAAATCGATTACAACTGATATCTTATTCCGCAAATAATGCCAACTAAGGATCAGAAAATAACAAGAATAACGCAAAAATAAAAGCGCGTTTTTACGCGTTCAAGTTTGCTTACATATGTATATTATGACGTAGGCGGCACACAACTTGAAATGAGTTTGGAAACAATTTCTTTATTTAATATGTGTTCGCCGAGCAAATAACTACAAATTGTACAATTATGATCATCTGTTTTCTTGAACGAAAATTGAAATACTCGATGGAAAGCACAATTTATAATCAAGTTCGTGTCAATTTTTTAAATTGTGAGTATTTGAAAAAAATTGTTAGTGTATTAAAAATTGAATGTGTAACCACTAGGTAAGATAGAAGTACATTACAGCCATTAATCCGTAGATAACTACCGCACGTTTAAAAATGTATGCGCTTGAAAAATTGCAAGTTGCACAACACGCGTTAAAACCAATTTAACGTCAGACTGCTATATAAGCACTTACTGGGCGTCGTGTCAATTTAAGGCTAGTCGCGTCCCAGAGGAAGCACTCACTTTGCTAATGGATGGATAAAGCATGAAATTTTGTTCGGTTTCTGAAACTCCAAATAGGACATGCAGTTTTCTATGAGTTATTTCGTCAAGTTAATTGACCTAAGACACCGCTAATTTTTTCAGAGTTTGTGGCGGCGATTAGATTAGAGCCTAGGACGCTTAAACATACTTTTAGCTAATGTGAGTTTGATAATTATAATTGTTGGTGTATTAAAAATTGGAACGAAAAAAAAATTACGTGTAACCACCGGGTAAGATAACTGTCGCGCGTTTAAAAATGTACGCGCATGAAAAATTGGATATCAGCTGTTTTTATTTGTTTTCTTTCTAATAGAGAGAGAGAGAGAGGCTTGTTACAGCCTCCATTGCTGAGGCTAATTTGATAAGGGCAGTGATTAGAGGTACCCCAAAAGGCGGGATCCTCTCGCCTTTGCTACGGAAAATTGCTGTAGAAGGGCTTTTGGGGAATCTGCAGCGATGAGGTTTTAGGGTCTTTGATTATGCGGATGACTTGGCCACTTTAGTGTCGGGTATTGATCTACATACCCTCTCATCGAGGGTCTAAGGGGTTATTCTTGACTCCAGGCTTACCTGGAGGGAGAATGTAATGGATAGGGTGAGGAATGCGAACATTAGCGCTTTACACTTGTAAAAGGGCCATAGGCAGAATATGAGGACTTAGACCTGCCATCCCCTACTAGTTTTATAGGACCGTGGTGGAACCAACTCTACTCTACGGTGCTCGTATCTGGTGCACGGTTTGTAGATATCAGTGTTACAGTAAGGTGATAGACAGGGTGCGAAGACAAGATGCCCTCCTGATCACCAGTGCATTCCAGTCTACTCTAGCCAAGGCCTTATTTGCTATGCTTAACTGTGTCCCCACCGACCTTTTTCTCAAACAAAGGGTTAAGTTGGTGGCGGTGAGGCTAAATGCAGCTAACTCTTGGCCAAATCAGGACTTCGGTCATGCTGCGATTATTGGGGATGGATCTCAGACATCTTCGGATCGATTACATGATCCCACATAACTTTCTCGTTAGGAGATTTCACGTTGATATACCTACGAGGGAATTCTGGTCGGATAGACGGGAGTTCCCTTAGAATGTCCTTGAGGTTTATACCGATGGCTCTAAGATGTGGGGCAGGGTGGGATGTGGTATATTCATGAGAAATTCTGACACAAGACTGTCTTATAGGTTGCCTGATCATTGTAGTGTATTTCAGGCAGAGGTCATGGCCATACTGAAGGCCATGCAATGCTTGATGAACGGAGGGATTCTCTCTGAGAATCTTCTGATCTTTTCGGACAGTCGGGCTGCGATAAGGTCTCTCGCTAATGTCACCTCGACGTCTATCCTAGTCCATGAATGTCGCAGGTTTCTTATGGAAATCTCGGTTCATTCGAAGGTAATTCTTATATGGGTTCCGAGACACAGGGATATCGCCGGGAATTGCGTTGCTGACGAATTGGCCAGGATGGGTACTTAGCTTGATACTTTCGACCGAGAACCTATAATCGGTGTCCCGATTACCTCGGTTAAGCTGGATATGCTCCGGTCAGTTTATGTCGACCCTCAATATCGTTGGCAACATAACGGCTCGTGCGTTATCACCAGACTCTGCTGGACAGACCTCGACGGAAGGAGGACTAAATGTCTTCTCTCCATAAGTCGGGTTGGCTTACGCCGCACAATTGCTGTCCTAACGAGTCTGTCTGATCGGGAGGCATGCCAATAGACTTGGCATTCCATCGAATGATTTTTGCAGGAGTTGTGGTTGCGAGAAGAAGGAAGAGACTGTCTCTCACCTCATGTGTCAAAGTCCGGCTCTTGCTGCCAAAAGGCGAAGGTTCTTGAACTCCTACTTTTTGTCATCTTTGAATGAACTCTCCAGGATAAGGGTGGCCGCGAGATTTATTTTGGAGGCTAATGGTTTGCTATGGAAACTGTTTGATCCCCGGGTTGGCATTTTATGCATGTGGCATCACAATGGGCCAAATATCTGGCCTAAGTGGGACTCCTTCGCTTTAGGGGGGTCCACCACCTTACCTAACATACGTGGACAGTCTCGCTGCAATCAGTGCTCTCAATTCCTATGTGGTGAAATCGAAATATCTTCTTATGAGCGATATTATGTCGAATTGGTATTGGCTCTGAGTTATGCCGGGCATCCGAAGATATGAAATTGCTGATGAATACGTTACTTGCGGGTCCTATCTGGCTTTCACGCAGGGGAACGTGTATGCCTCCTTGGGTGCGTTGTCGGAATTGAGGTACAGCAGCTCGTCTGTGACTTAGCTTAGACTAAGGCACCTAAGTTCATGTCCCTTCTGTGATCTGGATAATAAATCTCGCTATTGCGGTAATTTTGATCTTGAAGAGTTCAGTTAAACCCATGAAATTGGAGTCGAAGATCCTTCATCGTTTTATGGCAAGAGGTGCGCATTGAAACATGAAATGAAAAGTGGTCTCTTTAGATCTGCAGCTTCTGCTATTTTTTAGTACAGTTAAGACGAAATTCTCCACTCATAGTGTTCCTCAGATAAATATATATCAGTTCTATATCTTTAGAAGGCAAGACGAAAAGCAGATAAGTCTATAATCTTTAGGCTTCGAATCACGCTCCATTTTGGATGTAAATACTACCCTAACCTTCCTCCCACCTCTAGGCGTGTATCAACAAGCACCCTCTGAAGGTACTTGTCAAAAATAGCAATGCCCTGTACTAGATTTATGCTGTATGGGCGGGAAACTTCATAAGGGTCCGGAAACTTATATAAGCAAAACGTATTTACTGCCCTAACTCGTTCTCAAGGACGTTTTAACAACCTAGGGAGCGGGTTAACACTAGCGATCAGAGAGATTTAGAGCTAGATTCGCTTCATAAACCATCCATATTCTGAATGTGTCCAATGGTTTTAGGCTGAAGGTTATTCATTGATCTAAAAATTGCAGACCTAATCTATTCTTTTTCAGTGTATTAATTATAATTATAACTAACGCTTTATCCACAGTTCTGTACGTTAATGCATTGCCAATCTCTTACATTGAGAGACTGTTGATTCTTATTAAATCAAAAACTGATTCACTTCTTTTGTTTGCCCCTTGCAAGGACATGCTCCCCCACTGATAGGGGGTAGAGCAACTCTTCTTTACATGCGTGGTCAGCACTTGCACTTTTCCGAGAAGAGAAAATTTTTTCACTTGTCTTTGCCAGCCAGTGAGCGTCTAAACGCTCCGTTTTCTTCCTTAACTCTAGCTGTCTTACAGATAGTGGAATCCATACTGTAACTTAAAGGATAATTCATCAGGCTTTCCGTTGAAGAAAGCAGTGTTGGCAACGAGTTCCGCCTCCACCTTCCGGGTTATATTCGTGTAAATTCTTCCACCTCGATTATTACGACTTATGACAGCTATGTTAAGACAGTCACTCAATTTTTGTTCACCTTCTTAGATGCAAATGGTTACGTCTCCTAACCTCTCTAGTTGTCCCCCTTTGAAGGCGTTTGAATGAGTTGACTGGGAGCCAGCCTTTCACACTTCTACACAGATCAAACAAATTTCTATTCTGTATACTTTCAGTAAAAAGCGAAAAGAAAAGACAGAGCACACGGAAGCCAAAGTCAGTAAAGATACAAATTGGGGGAAGAGAAAAAGAGAGAAGAGAAGAAAGAAAAGGGTAAAAGTAATGCAGAAAGGGCGAAGATAAAAGCTAAATAAAGTTTTTATGCACCGGAAGTCACCGCACCACAAAACTAAGGCCTGACAAATATTCCACCAGCTTCTCAAATCCTGGTGGATGAAAATTCACTGAAACTGCTAAAACATTCCTGGCTCAAAAAACTGAACCGGCATCTCTGGGGTCTAGAGTAAAGCGCAAAATATGTTTAACCGTCCTAGGCTCCAATTCGCCGCCACAAAAACTTAAAAAATCAGCGGTACCAGTACTATCTGGAGTCTTGTTACCGCCAGTATGCTTAGGAACCGTACAAAATCTAATACTTTATCCATCCAAAAGCAAAATGAGGTCTTCCTGCGGTACGCGACTAGCCTAAAGTTGACATGATGCCCAGCTAGTCCTTGAATGTGTCTGACTAAGAAACTGCATTCATCAGAAAGTATACAAGCCATAATCTGCCATATAACATTGACTATCGCACCAGTATTCGCCTCCGATCTCGAGCCGTCTATGAAGATCGCCTGCCTATCTATTAGCCTATCGAAACCTTGCCATTACTCTCTTTCAGGTAATACCACCGATTGCAACCCACCAAAATCGCATACTCTGGCCATATTGTTTGTGAGTATCGTGCTTACCATACCATTTATGCCTACATTAGCCTTTCTCGCAATGGTAACATATCCATATTTCCCCCATCTTGGCAACACCTCTCTCGGAGATCCTAAAGAAGTTCCTTGGATACGGCTTTGTCAATTTCAACTCTGGAGTAACCAGACTTAAGATTAAGTCCAGCTTTGCCTGCAAAGTAGTCTAAAGAGCACCTTATGCCTAAAAAGACACCTTGCTGCTTGGCCATCTTGGTAAGATAGGCCAAAGGGGACCTAACATATTACTTATTAATAAAAAATAATTTTTATTTATTTTTAATAATTTTTTTAATAATTTTTATTTATTTTAATCTTTGTTTCAGATTTATTGTCATTTTTCAACAAATTCGCCCTTTTAATTCTTATTCAAAATTTTAGTAAAATTAATATGCTTTTTTTAAATTGAATTTCAATCATATGTAGAAACTATAACACGCCCCTGTTTCACACGGTATTATTATTATTATTTTTTCCAACAGATGTTGACATGCACAAAAGTTTCTTCCTATAAACAATTTTGGTGCACAGCAACACCTTTTTCATTGTTGTTATTAAAAGTACCATATATGTTTTCTCTGTACTGCTACAACACTGGTATACATTTATTTTATATTCCAATTTGTTGTAATTTATTCGAAGATTTTTCTTTTAAAATATATCTTTCGTAAGGATACGGTTAATATTTTTGTATCATTTATTAGATAGAAAACATTGAAAGCAAATCATATACGATAATTAAATGACGGAATGTAATGGACATTATTTCCTGATCCTTAAGTAATAAAGCCAACATACACAAATCTACTAGGAGCTACAGATTAGAAAATCATAACACTTAAAGTTGTTTTTGCATTTGGATTGGTAAGTTCAATTTATTTCTGTTTTAATACATTCATATGTGTAGTGTGTATAAGTAGGCAACCAATTTTGTAAATAGACTTAATTTTGTCAAAAATGTTTGTATACTTATGTATTTATATACACAATGTACCTATATGTTAAGCAAATCTGTTGGAAAGAAAAGCAGAAATGAAAATTAAGGCATTAATGATATAAATTGACTTCCAATTCTGGCAAGACATAAGGTCTATTTTTGAAGTATACATTTAATAATCGTTATCATAAGTTCTTTGTAGTTTCCTCTGCAAATTTCTGGATTTCAATTTTAATCAATTTGTACATTACTCAGGAAAATATTCAAAAACAAGACTTAATCTTAATTTCGAAGTATACACTAATAGGCACTTGTAACACTTATATAAAAAATAATTAGCAAATTCACCAACAGGATCGAAACTTGTCGCTTTAAAAAGGGAGTTTTGCTGGAATTTGTCGTATCGTGTATGTTCTAACAATCGTATTTCGCTTTTAATTGCCGATGGAGAACACAGTTTGAAGAATTTAGGCGATTTCAAAACACATGCACATGCTGAAGTGAGTTTGTGGATTATACTGAAACTTAAATTAAAAAGAGAAAGCTGCACAAATTAAAAAAATATCATTTAACAAATGTTTGCCAATTGCTTTCTTGAGAGCCGACCATTTTTGCATCCGTTAACCTCCACAAATACATGCAAGCGAATTCAATTGAATTCGCCTTGACACAATCAACATGAATTACAAAGAGCGCAGAAATAAAAAAAGAGGTTTACAAATTGGCATGTGATTGTAAACCTCGTGATTGTCGGAACATGATATTATAACCAGTACTATAATTATTATTAACATATTTTACTACCCTAGCGTTGCCAAGTAATCACATACATGTACATTGATATTATAAATGGGAAATAAAATCTTTGTCCAGATCCTATCCGTTCTGGTGTCAACTACGCATAGCCCATAAAGTCTGCGTTCACATTAGAAATATATATATTACTGGTAGAAAATACCAACTTATATACCTAATAAAAATAATTTTTCTTTCATATATTTTTTCTTAACATTTAGTTCAAATACCACAAAAAAATCCAGATTTTTTTCCTTCTTTTTAATGACAGGCCATAAGTCTGGTAACGCGTAAATAAAGCCACCAAAAAATCTGCGTTAACTTGTTTTGTTGTTAAAGTACCGTTACTTTTTAAGAATTTGTTTTCTCATGTTTTTGATCACTCCATTTTTTACTGTCACAAAAGATCGTTTAACAAGGTCAGGTCCACATTTAATTATAAAGTACTAAAAAAAAAATTTAAATATGGAAAACAAAGATAAAGAAATTACTGTTGCGGAATGAAAAATCATGAAAAATTGTGGAAAGAAGGAAAAAGCTTCCGAAGCATTGTCTAAACTGTTTGGAGAACTTCAAAGAAACCAAAATTTTAACATCTAAGTCGCGGTCTGGGTGTCCAAAAAAGTTATAAGAAAGGGAAAAGTGCAGAATAGTTAATATGGCACAGGAAAATCCTCGCATTACACTTAAAAAACAGTACTTAAGCCGAAACCGCCAGAAAAATTACTTAACGCTTGATATCTCCTGAATTTTGGAAACAAGTTTTATTTTCAAACGAAAGTAAATTCTGCATATTTGGTGCTAAAGATCGTTGTATTATGTCGAAAGCCAGGAACTGCGCTAGAGAAACAAAATCTTGTTGGTACAGTAAAGCATGGTGTTGTCGGAGTTATGATGTGAAGATGCATGTGGCGGCTTCCGGAGTGGGTCAGACAGAATATATCGAATCTACAGTGGATAAATATGGATGCCTGGATATTTTAAAGGTAAAGTTGGCACAAAGCGCAGCAAAACTTAATTTGCCAACGTCCTTTTGGTTCCAACAAGATAACGATCCAAAGCACACAGCGGAAATCGTTAGACTTTGGCTTTTGTATAAAGCACAAAGCCGCTTAAAACACCACACAATCGCCAGACCTTAACCCCATTGATCATCTTTGGGGTCTATTAAAGAAAAAAATTCACCAGTATGTAATTACTAGCTAGGATATTTTGAGAAGCGTTATTCAGGAAGAATGGAAGAAGATAACTGCAGATGCAACAGAGAAGCTAGTAAATCAATGCCAAATAGAATGAAAGAAGTTTTAAAACAGCGTAACTACCCAAAATATTATTAAATTTAGCCATTTTGTATATTTCTTGGAATTTTAATATTTATTTAAGGACAACGCAGACTTTTTGGTGGTTATATTTATTTGTCCCTTATAGTAATAATGAAGAAAAATATTTGCTTATTTTTTGCCATTTTAAGTGCATACTTTTAATAAAACATAAAGGATTTTTATTAAAACTCAATACATATGGTGTGTATTTATGTAAAGGGTGGGCAGATTTGAGGTTAGGAAGTAAATTGGCTTAAGAACGCATTTTTTGGACAAATTCGGTTTTATTCACACCAATATAAAATAGATATGGGAAGTAGTAATGGAATATAATGTCGGGCAAATGTTCACCTCTAGCACGTTGTTAGACGTCTGCTCTTTCACAAAATTTTGAACCACATTTTGCAACAAAATCTATTCAACGCCTATCCTCTCAACACGTACATATCAATGAACTTGTTCTATACCCACTTCAAAAAAGCTTTTGTAATTATTTCTTCACTGTATTATTATTATTGTTCACCCTCTTTGGTTTCTTAAAATTGTCTTAAATCATAAAATCAATTATGTGTTAACGCTTATCATCATCAGGTTTTAGTTATCTCTACTTCGGAGAAAAAAAAATTATTACGAAAATATGTATCGTTATATAATTTTTTAGTATTTTGGTTTTTTGCTTACAAATTACTGTGAAAAAATGCGCCACTTCAAGAGAACATAAATTTAGCACTTAATTGTTAGTCAGTATTTTGTCGTTAAGATTAATAAGTTCACTAAAGCTCCAGGCAAATTTTTTAACTTGAATAAGCTCAAAAACACTTGAGTACTATTTCTCACTCACATAAACTGTTTTGAATAATCTTTTCCACTCATTTTTGATTATGTGTAAATAAATTTTTGATTATGTGTAATACATATAAAATTGTCATCCATACTTTAACATCTCCCGTATGATCATGTAGGCGATCTATATAATGTGGTATTTTTTCAAGATTTTAAATTGTATCAAAATCTACCTATCAGGGCGTTCTAAATTGGATTTTCCATCTGAGAAAACCACACGATACCACTAAGTAATTTTAGTTATGTGAGACTAGCAAAAGTTGTGCATTTTTCTTTGCAAGATGCATTAAAGGGTGCTTTTGCCTTTTTATATGCCCAACTTTTAAATTAACACGCCGCTTTTTTGTTGTTGTTGTAACAACGTTTCTGTTATTTGATGTTCTTTCCTGTGGGAAAAATGTAAATTCTACAATAGATTAATTTGTGCTATTTAATGAAGTAAGTAATCCTAGATGTAGCGCAACACGAATCGGTCGCAGCCATAGGTCTAGGTGGCGCAAGTCCGTAGGCGTGAGGGCACTTATTCATTGTACCGGGCACGATTCGCTCGCGGTTACAGTTGAAATTACTGCTCCATCTTACCCTTAGCTGCGCAAGGGTCGTCCTCGTTTGCCTCGGCAGGAGCCGTTCATTATCTGCAATCTCTGGTGGGTGTTAGGTTAGGAGCCTGTTGTTCTCGTAGTTGCCAACCGCATCGGGAACTGTCTGTCGACGCACGAGTCGTTGAGCATCTTTAATGAAGACCTGGTCCACAATAGGTGGGATGACATCACGTACGTCATCGCAGTGTCGACGAATGTCTTGTTGGATACGTCGAGGAAGAGAATACTGTGCGATAATCCCGTGATTGGGGTGATTAGGTAGGTGACAAGCAATCAGAAACTGGTCAGGAGCTCGTTATGACATCTGACCAGTAACAGCCTGGTCTCCTCGTGTATGTGGTCTATGTTAGTCATCCTGACGCATTCGGTGACGATTCTAAGGCGTTGTTTTAGGCGGTTAGCAGAAATCGCCGTTTGGTGTCACTTATAAAAGAGGTCCAAGTCGTGGCAGCGTAACTAAGGAGAGAACGGCCATTTGCCTTATATGTGATGACAATGATCTTTTCATCCTCAGCAGGTACCCCTAATAGCCTTTAAATTTTATTTCGCGCTCTTACCTCTTGACCGAGGTACCTCTTGACCGATGTACCTCTTGACCGAGGTACCTCTTGACCGAAAGGTTGGTATTCGTCGGACCTAAACTGAAAATATTCGGTTCTAGCCTCACTTCCTTTGTCCATGAGGTTTGTAGTTACGCCTGCGTTTACTCTTTTGTGTTATTTTTGCTATTGAGTCCTGCGAATTAGAAGCTTCTCTCCAATAATGTCTTTTGCCTGCATTAGACAACACACTTTGTGTATGGTCTTTCATGATTTTCCAATATGTGGACTCACTGAGCAAGAATGGTGTTGTTACCTTCCGACTTCTTTCAAAATTTTTCGATATCTTAGCAAAATATAGACCCATACCCTCGTAATCTTTAATTTTTTTTTCCAGCAGTACTATTACACGTGTCATTTTCAATTATTTTTAATAAAAACTATTCTATTTAGCGAATTAATTAAATTAACCTTAAGGACAAAATACTGACAGATAACTAAGTTTTAACGATATATTTAAGTGGCCCATTTTTTTCATAGTAATTTGAAAGCAACACAACAAAATATAAAAACAATATATAGCGGCATATATTTTTGTAATAATTTTTCTACAAAGAAGATGTACATTGCTAAAAACTGAAATAACGTAAATAATGATATGCGTACACATAATTGAATTTTTGACAAATACGACGATTTTTAAAAACCAAAGAGAGTGTGCTAAAAACAAAAACTGCACTGACGAAATTCTATTCACATACAAATGGTAAAGTGAGTTATTAAAAGCAAGTGCAAAAATGCCTATTACCACACTTGTAATTGTCTATTCTATTTTATTTTACATATAAGTAACAAATAACGTCACCTTCTCGCGAACTTCTTATCAATTAAGACTAAAATATTACATGAAAAAACACGCCTAAAATTAGTTACCGCTACTTATTTCATAACCTAAAGCTAAAAAATGTGGCTTGGATATTCTTTACTTTAGAACAAATAGAATCATTCAAACAATCTCGAAGACGTATTATTCCCATAGGACCAAATGTGTCAAGTTTGGAGCTAATATACCATATTTTTATAAATATGGAGCATTAAACTAATTCGTTTTATTGCATAAAATTTTTATGAATTTTGTTTCAGCGAACTACTAAAGAACGATTTTATGCCATAAATTTGATAAAGAAAAAAAATTTGGAGAAAATTTCATTTTATGAAGTAATTAAGTAACCATTTATGTATGCTTACAAATATTTCAGAACTATAAAACGATATTACCTTGGTTTTTCTAAAATGGATGAAAAAGAAGAAATTCAGCAAAACAATATGATATCAAATTTGCCATTACTTTTTGCAAATGGCTATCCCACGTCATTGGATAAAATATCAGAATCTCAGTTAGAAAAGTTTATACCTTTCATGGTACAGTGTTCACTCGGTCATATAAATTTACAAGGCCAATTCGATTGCAGTGAGCCAGAATGGTGGCCAGAGGATTTACCATTTAACATCCCTTTTAATAAGCCAAAAAAATTCGTTGGGGTAAGTAAAACGTATTTTAAAAAAATGTTTCCTAATATTAACATAAACTCTATATTTTCGTAGAATTGGATTGAAAAATTGAAAGAAGTCGTTTTAATATGTTATCAATTTCATAAAAGTGTATTTTTACTGCGATTTTGTAATGATTTGTCTTCTTATGAGCATGCTAGCCTACGATTTATTAATAATTACAACTCGACTACATCTTTATTTGATCGTAGAAGTAATAAACTGTTAGTTACATTTCGAAATGAAAATATGGTAAGTTTTAAATCTAGCTTATTTTAAAAATAGTGATTTGAAATGATTTTAACTTGCTTATCAACTTAAAGGCGAAAAAATAAAAAAGCTTCTGCAACACTTGCTTGATTCGTCGATTGGTGACTCATATTGTCATGAAAGTTAAAAGTGGCTTCTAATGTTTCATTTTTATTTATTGCAAAGGTGTTATGGTATTTACTTAATTACTTATTATATATTTCTTCGTATAACTGAATTTTACGCAGTAACAGAGCTTCAGGCAATCGCATAGATTTTTGAGTTAGATAATCTCAATTGACGAAAAGCATTATTTTTAGAAATAAAAAAGTCTCTAAATTAAAGATTGCATCTAGTGAGAAAAGGGTCTTATATTTGAAAAAGTCGTGAAAGTGCGTGGATTTATGGAGCCTAGTATTATTTTTAAAGACTAATAACTCTACATAAACATTTATCTAAAAAAAATCGCTTTTTTAGTTACAATCTAAAATTACTTTCTACATAGTTGTACAAATTAACTTTAAATTTATATTTATTTTCAGTCATATGATCAACCTCAGAGACTTCGAAAATGTCTTCTTCAGCAAAAACCAAGAGGAAGTGTTTACAATGGATCCAGTGTTGTGCAACAAATGGTAGAACCAGCACCTTTTGATATTTATTTATGCGATAACTGTGACGCTGAATTATATTCTAAAGAAGCTATACTGGTAAGTTAACGTAATAAAATTTTTGTTTTTATTTAAAATTATTATTATATTACAATCCATATACATGTATACTGTGTTATAAATTTCTTTGCTTGGTTAGCAGTCAGTCAATCACATCTAAACCAATGAAGCGATTTTGTTAAATTAAAAAAACAGATAGAGCCAGCTAACAAAAGTGCAATACGCTGTGAATTTTTTCAAAAGTAATTTTAGGTGAAGTTCAAATCGTAGGAAAACGTGTAAAATTAGTGATATGAGTTCACATACCTTAAAGATTTTAATTACATTTTTTAGCGAAAACTTATTCCAAATTTATTAAATTAATCACTCTTAAAGTATGTGAAGAAAACTGAGTAATATTTTTTTATAAGTCAACTACTCATAAACGATTAAATTGATTGTATAGAAAATTGAAACACAGATAGATCCAGCTAACGAAATTGCAATAGAGTATAATTTTTTAAAGTCGGATCTAATAGAAGTTAAAATTGGAGGAACACGAGCATTTCATCTTCTGAAATAACACAAATATTTTCTCTTTAAAGCAACGTTTTTTTTTAATTCATAATCCATTAAATATGATTGATAACTATCAACTAGTCTCTCCATTGCCTTCCGAAGGAGAGACTATAAGTTGATTGGTTCATAATCCATGTGTTTCGAGTGGGTTGCCCTGTCCGCACATAGTAAATACTGCTTTTTGTATACCTTTAGAACGGTAATAGCTGAAGTTTCTGAATTTGGTCTAAATGACTTCATTGTCAATGCACGTTATTAGTGAAAAAATAGGTAGTGCAATTGAATAAGAGGGTGTGGCATCTCCCTTGCATAACAAATATGTGTTAGGTTTTTCTATTTTGAGAACGGCAATAGTAAAAGTTTATAATTTTGGTTCGTTGTTAATACAACACTGATGATGTGTTGTCCCTACAATAAATGGTCGAGATTGGCGTAGGATCTCCCATTCATAGTAAATATAGATATTTGTTTATCTAACGATTCGTTTTCTATATTTTTTAATTGATTTTTTTTGCAATATGAATGAAAAAATTTTGTATTTTTCAGGAACATGAAAAAACTTGTATTGTAGAAGATGATGACGTTATTCTTTGTGAGACCACAGAATCGATTAATAATAATCTATCAGAAAGTAACATCTTGGAAGATAATGAGCAACGGATTGGTTTTTTATTAAATTTTAATTTACGATATAAAAACTGTAAAAATAATAACAAAACTAATTTAATTTGTAACAGTGAGTGTAAAAAAACGTGTAGCTTATCAGCGGAAGCTGTTCACAAAGAAAGTCAATTTATGATAATTGATAAAAAGAAAAGAATATCTAGAAGAAGTCGAGCTGTACATTCAGTATCGCGCTGTCCAACAATACCGTTATCATCACCTGCTGGCCAACTACTATTACGAACGACTAAAACTGTTCTAACATCGGAGTATCTTATAGAACGATTAGAACGCATTGAGAGATTTTGTCCTGCACCTTTTGTTTCCAAATTTTCTCCGCGTCCAAAGTTTTTAGAGAGGAAATTAACCGCATTTCCTCCGCATTGTACTTTTAAAAAACCACAAGATTACAGTTGTCACTTATATAGTTTTCCACGGCGACAGTTTTCACAAAAAAGAAGGACGGAAAATATTTTACTAATAAATTCCACCCTCTTAAGACGATGTCGGCCTATATCGGTTAGACTAAAAAAGATTTCTGACGTAAAAAACAAACAAAGCTTGTCCTGTAGTAATAAATTAAACATAAAACTAACTCGTGATAATTCTCGTAGTAGTAGCTGGAAAATATCAACATGCCCCTCTGCAGAAATTATTGTGGATACTATAGATTTGTGTACCTCGGATGATGAAGAAGACAATCAAATTACATTTTGCACTTCCAATTTTTCTTATATTACAAAAAGTGGTATTTTAAAATCAGATGAGAATACAAGCATAGAAAATAAATCTTGTATAAATAATCCTTTATCAATAAATGCATCTATATCACAAATAAGACACCAACTTAGTTACTCAAATGTAAATTCTTCATCTTTTATTAATAACAGTATAAATAAATCCTGTGATACTAGTTCTTTACCACAACCAAATATAGAAAAGTGCAACAAAAATAATAATCCTTCTTGCATTATGCATAATGTTGTTCACAATAATAATGAAAACAAATCAAATGCTTTGTCAAGTAATAAGAAATCTGATTCCAGCAATGATAATATCAGTGACAAATTTATAAAACCATTTAGGCCATCAGTTTATATATTATCGAATGGTCCGACAACGGCGCTTGTTTCTACTCAAAACGTAATTTCAAATAAAAGTGATGAAAAACATAGTGAAATGATCAATAAAGGTAATAATGCAACGAACCAGAAGCCTATTGCAGAAAATTGGCTACTTTCTGAACATAATTTAAATATAGTTTCAGAATTTAAAAACAATTCCTGTGAAAATAGCGCTCTCAAAAGTTCCCATAGCTTTACCGAACAAGGTCACAGAAATCGAACATTGCCATTGATAGTACATCAGAACCACATAGTTTCGATTGATTTAACGTCTTGAATTTATTTTTTACTTATAATTTTCGTTATTTTGGATTGTTAACACTTATTTTTTATTGTCTTATTAGATATATTTTAAGTTGATTGACTTTCAAATAGTTTTTATAATATACTTTGAAGACTTAATTTTTTAATTATTTTAATAAAAAAATAAATAAAAAGAAATAAATTATTTTAGTATATACTAAGTAACGGTACATACATCTAAAATATCTAAAAATAAATCAATGCATTTTTATTTTTTGCATAATGCAACGGTTGAAAACTTTCACTAGCAAAGTAGAGTTTTCTACACTACGTTCGACTTCTGTTCAGAGTCATAAAAATAAAATTCGGTATTTACATTTCAATAGTTATTTAGTTTTTTGTTTTCTTATACCATGTTTATACAACGAGATTTTTTCGTAATTAGAATTTCAACCGAATTCATATGAGTCGAATTAAATGGTTCCCGTAATTTTTAAGAGCGATTTAACAAATTTTTAAGTAATTCAGTTTTAATTGCTTTGTAGATTACAAAAAAAAAAAAAAAATAACAAGAAGGGGAAAAATAAGACGAATCATCAGATTTGGAAGTGTGCTCGAATTTGTGCGTAAAGAACGAGGGCCGAGCTTTAAAAAATTTAAAATACGACTCGTGAGAAGAATCAGAAACAAAAGAATTTAAAAATAAAATTTGGAACGCAAACCGATTCGAAAAGTATCAGAACGAGTTGAAAACGAACAATTTTTTTTAGTAAATGTAGTTTGTGTAATATAAGACATGCATGAGTGTGATTGTGGTCGCTCCACACAAAATATACACACATACGAAGGCTTGGTATTACGCATTTAATCTTACACAAGCAACATGCATTGAAATGAATTGATCGTTTTCAATTTTTTTTTGCTTATTTTTAATTCGTTCGCAGTATAAAATTCGTGCTTAAGAGTTAATAAACAAAACTCGACTCGTGAGCACATATTTAAAATTTTTAAAATAACAGGCCTGTAATGTTCAACCATATAGATGAAAATAAAGAAACGTGAACATGCAGTCATCGTCCACCTATAAGCTGGACAGTCGTTACCATCTCGCAGTCTCTCGCCCAGTATACAGGTCGGATCAATGTTGCACCAACTCACTCAAACCTAACCCAATTCGAGTACACTTATTGCCGAAAATACCCACTCAAAGATTGGCTAAATACTGGCCGGTTTCGAATCTTTTCAAATAATGCAACTAATAATGGTAATGGTCTGAGAAATAAGATCTAAATCACGGAATTCATGAGTGATAATGATATATCCATTACCACTATCCAAGAGACGAAACAGACCAGTGCATGATGGTGGAGTTTAAAAACAGTTGATGGGCAATGAACATTGCCGCAATAAATTACTAGAACACATGGACCTCTGCGCAAATAGTTCGAAAAAACTCTGATCGATCATTAACAATTTGTCTGGCTCCAAAATTTATTGAATTTGACAACATCCAGCATACTGGCCCAAGAAGAGGTGCAGCTTTATTCTGCCGACAGTTTGCGTAGAACTCAACCCTGCAGAATAGAGTCAAAGGAGCGGTAACCCGTAAAAATAAGAATCTTAGTCGATATTTTTAGCTTACAGCCTTCGAACGCTTTTGGCCTTGATGGACATCTTCATGCTTATGCTATAGAAACTTGATACTGTTTCACTAAAATATCTGTGGCAACTGCTTTCTAGTAAGCCTTTCCAGTCCGCCTCAAGGAACCCACTATTGCCACGACATCTAACTGGATCTATGACACAAACGCAGGCGGAGGATCTCCAATTCTTCAACATCATGCAGCTTAACTGCTAAAATTATGGCATACATGCATAACAAGAATATTATTGCAGCGATTCAGGAGACGATAATAGCAGCGGAATAGAGACACTGCATGTGATGGGAGACACGGATCTGGAACTTTTCAAAGTGTATATTCTCCCGGTGAACAGCGTGGAAGAAATCAATATCACACAAGCATTCAACATTGTCTTCGATGTGATAATAGGATTAAACTGGGAGACCATGAAGCTGGGAAACAATTCCAGAGGAATGGACTTTGCGAACCTGATTGACGATTCCGAGTTCTTTGATATAAATGAGAACTTCCTGACAAAGTTCGCGACGACATGCAGTAGCTCCCCAGACAATCCCATCGCCTTTTCCTCAATACTTGCCATCACAAGTTGGCGAGTTGATATTGCCCATCTTGATTTCAGTGGAATAACCAAGTGATTTTGTGCAGTCAGAGCATGCACGTTTATAAACCATAATAGGGCTGACTGGCAAAGGTTTATGAGCCCTATTGAAGATATTTTGGGACTGAAATCGTTACCTTTGTGTGCCAGACAGTGTGAGACCTTGAATAAAATGATCCAGATGGCGGTGAGCCGCCATTGTTTCGTTGGCTGTGTGGCAAGTGGCACCATTCTGTTGGAACCACATATCGTTCACGTCCATATCCTCAATATCTGGCCATAAGAAGTCTGTTATCAACTCGTGATAGCGAACACCATTCACGGTACTTCGCCGACCTCATTTTCGAAGAAGTACGGCTCGATTACGGCGCCAGCCCATAAACTGCACCAAACAGTGATTCTTCGTGGATGTATCGTCTTTTCAACAGTCACTCCGTGGATCCTCATTTACCCAAATACGGAAATTCTACTTGTGAACGAATCCACCGAGGTGAAAGTTTGCCTCGTCGCTGAAGATGATTTTCTTTGCAAAGTTTCCATTCACTTCTGTCTGTTCAACTAACCATTCGTCATATTGACGACGCTTGAAATGGTCAGTAGGTTTCAGCTCTTGAGTAAACTAAACCTTGTAAGCGTGTAAATTCAAATCTATTCAAAATTCGCATCAGTGATGTTCGTGAGATTTTCAATTGTTGTCACTTTTGTCACACTATCGCGAATAACAACAATGTTTTCCGCAGAACGAACTGGGCGAGCATGCACAGTTGTTTCCACATTTCCTATAGTCCCGGTTTGCTGAAATTTGCGCACAATTCTCCTGATTATGGACACATTTGAATAATTATGCTGACAAAAAAAGCGCGAAGTGTAGGAAATGCATTTTGATTTGAACGCCCATGTTCGTAAAAGGCTTCAACAATTTTAACGCGCTGCTCAATTGTGTACTTCCACAAGGTTGAATTTGTAAAACACTAAAACAAAGAAATGCCAAATTAAATTGAGCAAAAAAATTGACGTTAAAGTGTGACTCACAA
Source organism: Wohlfahrtia magnifica (assembly GCA_023159175.1). Lineage (NCBI taxonomy): Eukaryota > Metazoa > Arthropoda > Insecta > Diptera > Sarcophagidae > Wohlfahrtia > Wohlfahrtia magnifica. The sequence goes on from JAKWBJ010000177.1 coordinate 1,519,824, forward strand.
TTAACAGTGCATTAGGTTGGACCACCCTTTACATACATAGTTAAATTTTCGAAGGGTATATATATATATATTTTTTTTTTTTTGAAGAAGAAGAGAAATCCTACATATTATATTGCTTACGAAAGTTCGGAAATAAATTTACGAAAATCGTACTACATAATACAATTCTTATGAATTCATACTTCGATATCAGGGTCGACACTTATGGCTCGAAGATGAGGTGTGGAGTTGGATCCGGTGTTTTATCGGTTGAGACTAAGCTGCATCACCACTACAGTCCTCCGGGTAGCTCAGGTCTTTTTCAAGCTGAGATATTGGTCATTAAGGAAGCATGTTCATTACTATCTCGGGATGGTATGCGAAGGCGCACCTATATTTTAGCTCGATCGCTCATTGATCGTGCCAAGAGTAGTGGCCATGCTTGCCGGGCACTGGCCGATTGGAAACCATGCGCCCAGAAGGGGAGCTACGGTACAACGACCACTTTCGCAGCTCTGTTGAGATGATGGAGGAGAAAAAGACTGTTGAGCACTCCCTATGTAAATGTCTGGCTACACGATATTTCCGCAATATCAGGCATTGGACTGGGCGATCTCCTTAGATATCTCAACCTGACGAAGTGGGAACGAAGTTTTTTCCGACATTGTGCGGTTTTCAAGTGTGATAATTCTCAAAACGGTGTACAAGGGCACTACTCGAACGGTAAACCTTCTCTATACCCTATTGGTCTGAACCGGAATTAAAAGGAACCCAATGGGGCAATACTGTCCAATCTTCAGTTCGTCTGCAAGGGGTTCCGGAAAGATAAAAACAGGAACCCCCTCAGAAGCGGAGTGGAATGAAAGCTACAAGGCAGCATGTTGTGTGAACCATAGTATTCCTTATGTTTCGTCGCAGTCACCATAATCGACACCAATAGCTTTACAGACACAAAACATTCCTCCAATTGAAATTCAGCGTCATCAATAACAATTTTTGCAGCAGTCCTCCAAAACAAGATAGGTGATTAATGCGGAATCACAAAGTCAAGGTTGCAGTGGTCCAAGAAACGAAACTGTCTACTTCTTCAATATACATAATCAAGAATTACTACACCAAAAGTGGCGGTGGAGGTATTGCATTTATAATTTATAATACCGTGCAATATATTGCCTTTAAACGAGATGAATATGTGTTGCGTTTGCTTCTCTTACACTTTTTGTTAAAAAACGGAGAATCCACGGTTTTTTAACCGTAGAATTAGGTAATTTGCGTTTAAAGCGAATGTGTTCCATAATTCAAACAGGCCGTTATAGCGAAATGCCATATAAATAAATTCCGATAAAGAGATTTGAATATATTCTATTCGTCGCAATAGCCGACGGATCAATGTTCGGAGAATACGGCGGATGCGGCATTTGATCATTTTTAACAATTGTTTATAAACTTTGGCGACATTAGATCGGGTGTTAAAATACAAAAGAATAACTTAATCATATCTGTCTTTATACCGGCCGTTTTTTCTCATAATGCGTGATTAAAACGAAGTAAATGAAGTCAGCTCAATGTACATAATGCCGCCTTGATTCCATCAAGGGTGCAAAATTGCACTGTAAATACTAAAACAACGTGATTGTAAAAACAAATAAAATATATTGTCGTTATATAGTTAGTTACGATGGGTAGCCACCGTCGAGTAGACACGCGCACTAATCGCAACCTGACTGTCCGTACAGATTCGGATATCACTGTCATATATCCCGTAATACCTCAACCAGTCCGCTGCCCTCTTTATCGCCGAGACTTCCGCCTGTAAGACACTGCAGTGGTCTGGCAGTTTAAAGGATTTTCTCACCACGTATACTGGAATGAAGATACCGCCCCCAACCCCCTTCCGAGGATATTGATCCATTCGTTTATACCTCAACAGAACCGGGTCCAATTACCGGCTCTGGTGAGATGCACACGAAGAACATTCTATCCAGGAAGAGTTTGGGTGTGCAGTAATCTATCCCATCATGGATCGCATCCAAATATCCAAAGATGGCTGCATGCACGTAGACCCTGTCCGACTATGCCCCTGCCATCTTCAACCTTATTGCAGACATGCCCGCCATCTGCCTAGACATCAGGTCCGCTGAAAGCCAGTTCAGAGTACAAACAAGGCCTTTGAAGGAGTGGTCCTGAGCGCACCTGTAACCATCAGTGCTGCACTCCGCAGAACCCTATCAAAGATCTTGCAATATGTGGATTTCTTCAGAGACCTCCACCATACAACCGCACCATTCATAAGTATAGGCTTCACCACCGTGTTAAATATCCAATTGGAACTTCTAGGTTTTAGACCGCAGGACTTTCCAACGGCTCTACGATAGGCGTACAGCGCAACATTCGCCCTTGCCGTCCTCACACGTGTATTTTGGAGCCAGGATAGCTTGGATTATCCCCAGATACTTCGCGCTATCAGACAGCCCCAGCTCAATACCGTACAGACGCGGTAGGGAAAACGACGGAACTTTGTACCTAAAATAATATTGTTGACTTGAACGAAATTTGGTAGCAGTTATAAAACCCAATAAAACCCGGTGGGTTGGGCTCTTTGTAAACCCGGGTTTGTGCCAATCCACGTATTTACGAGAGAAATTACAAGTCATCAAAGGCTCTAAACCATTTAAAGCAATCGGACCGAAATATCCATGCTGACCATGCATTCAAGTTGCTGTCATTGACAGAAGTGATCTAGATGGGAGCTCCGGCAGCATATTGAAAGAAAGCTGCAGGAGGAAATCACTAAACATGGAAAAGGCTAGTCAGGATAACATGTCTTTCCTAGGCGAGATAAAATTGTGAACTGCGATAACAGAAAGAACTTCCTGCGTGCTGAAGTTAGCAAATGTGGCGACCTCTGTTCAGGAGCGAAACTGGAGGTGATTTGTTCATCCGAGCTGCTTCTTAGGCCAGTAGTGACCGCCCGATTTCTCGGCGAAATCCATACTTTCAATACTGGCAAAAATCAGAGTGCTCTCCTGGACACAATCCAGTGGAAGATGGTTACATCTTTGGTTTGTAAGAGCAACGGGGGTATGGACTTCGGGTTCACTACTGACAAAGCATCCCTTGAGTTCATAGAAAGTGCCAAGGGTAAAGTGAACTGCGGTTTGGGCAGTGTTAGGTTTAGGTATGCTAAAGATGACAAGGCCTAGGAGACTGCTGGTGATGCAGATAAACCTGTACCACATTTAAGCAGCCTCAACCGAACTCTTTATTCCTTGGCCATGGGAACCATGGATTGTCAATAAAAAAGTCAATAAAAAAGGTCACGGGCTACAAGCTATATGTGCCATGCACATTCTAGCTAGATACGACTTGCATTTAACCCTCTTGAATTTTTTCAGCAATGGCGATACAGATGGTGCCATGTTCTTGTTGACTTCCGTCTATCTACCTTACGAGGCAGCGGAGCTGAGGTCCAGTCCTGCCACTTCATTTTGAATCTGCGAGGGTCAATGGAGTCCTCCTGGTGCTGGGATGCGATGCCAAAGCTCATCACTGCCAATGAGGCAGTGAGGACGTGAATGTCAGAGGTGAGTCTTTTTGATTTATTACCGATCAGAGGGACTCTTTATTTGTAATAGGGGCAGTGTGCCTACATTTAGGAGCAGGATTAGGGAAGGGTCATCGATGTGACACTCGCTAATAGGGATGGCCTTGTAGTGGACTGAAGGATTGTTCGCTCGGAACTTGATGAGGTACGCCTTGAGACTAGTGTCTCGCAGTACTCCTCAGTGAGGTGTATTTTTGCCCTTACTTTGGAATCTTGCTATAAATGGCATCCTCAAGCGGTTTGAAGAGGAAGTTAAGAAGGTGGTTTGTTTGTTTGTTTGTCGGCGCTTGGCAGGCTTTCTCCTTGGACGTCCGTCAGAGATCTTAACATCAATCCTTTAAAGACTGAGCTAGTTCTCTTCTCGAGGAGATATAATTTGGAGTTTGGAATACCTAGGTTAAATGGGGTTGTGTAAGTTGTTCGGTGACCCGTGGTGATTCTACGGACTACAGAGTTAGGGAATGCGGCTTTAGTATGTGCCCTTCGGCAGTTTTTCCGGACAGAGTCTTAGCAAGATGTTAAATAGACTTCTGAATGGCCATGCCATCTTTACAGATTGATCGTAGACCGAGTAGAGCACTGGTGCGGGGATCTACTTTGTGGACCTTGACATTAAACTGTCCTTAGACTCCCGGATGAGTGCAGTGTTTTTCAGGCTGAGATCTTCGCTATTCTCAGAGCAGTTAAGCGTTTTCGCGACTTGGCTGCTGAGGGAGATGGTGTGGTCTTTTACATGGGCAGTCAGGCGGCTATCAGATTAGATTAGATTCTGAGGAGGGAATTTCTTAGATTCTGATAGGTTTTGTGACTGAACACTGCGCTCTCAGAGCAGACAGGGATTTGGGAAGCAGACACCCAAATTTTCTGCCGAGTTTACGGCTGGACTGGGGCTTTTTGATGATCTGTACCTCCTTAGGTGATACCCGGTTCTTTTTGGGCGTCTGTTTTCTTGTATACTCTTTTTAATCTGTCTTTCCTCTGTGCTTCCTTGCTCTCTTTTTTCTTTTGATTTCTTTGTTCCTATTGTCTTTTCAGGAAAAGGTCTTTCCACAATGGGCCTCTGTGGTCTCTGGGTGGGGTACTTCGGTACCGCTTTTCGTACCTAACCTAAGACTACGATAGTAGCACTCACTAAGAGGATTTTTTTTTAAATAGAGGGTCATTTAGCTTTCGGCAAAGTGGCCATTGTATGGGCAGATAGAATAAATGATTTAAAGTTAGACAAAATAGAGAGAACTTAAGTGAGATAAAGCCATGGAGACTATGATTAGGATAATGGGAGACAAATTGAGCAAAGCGCTTTTCAGGATATATTTCAACCTGATGGGTTGAGGATAGCAGCTATCTTCTTAACTGTTCCTTGGGCAGTACAAAGAGACTGTGATTTTAAGAAACGTTTTGTAATGATGTTACATACGCCCATGTTCTGGAAAACGTAGCGTGTTCAAACCACGCGATTTGCTGGCGTTTTAATATCTTTCAAAGTTGTGTTCGAACAATAAAAACATATTGTTTTTTTATAACAAAACATAAACAAACACATAAATTTTAAATTAAAATGCCTACAGACCACTTGCTTGCTAAAATGGCTTTAGAAAAGCTAAAACTAAAAGAATTTAATAAATACATAATTGAGCCACTCAATTGACAAACTCAAAGCTGATTTTTAAATTGCATATTTTTATATATATTGTATAAAAAAGTTGAGTTTTTCTTCAAATAAGAATGAAACATATTTAACTAAAATTCTGCATCAATGCATTTTCTCTTTGAAGTGCAGCTTAAATATTGTTACCTTTTATCCTTTTTAAATCGTTTGAGTTCGTTTAAATTGCGTTAAAATAAAATTAACACCGCTATTTTTATTATTTTACAGTTTTATTTATTTACTTCACTACAACTTTTATACTGTTTGCCTTAATACAACAATTAATATTCGTTTACACAACACTTATTCACGCTTTAACACAACTTTATTTATGGACAGCCAAACGATAAATAACTGACGTGTAGGTAAAGCAGACTCTATATACCTAATTGGCCATCTATTTTCATATCCGTTAATTCAAATGTAACGTAAAGATGGTCGACTTGGCAGTGCTGCAAAATTGACAAGGTAACACGAAATATACCAAAATCCCACAATACAGTTTTAAAGCGCTGATATGTTGTATTTTTTTTTCGTAACAATACAATAAACCAAATCGTTTCCGTATACTCTAGCGGTTTGAAAACGACAAATGTCTAGCGTTTTCATTTGTCAAAACACCTGTTTGGCGTTTTCATATTGAAAACGAGAATTTTTCAGAACATGAGCGATACTAATTGAAAAAGATCTAATTCAACTTTGACGAAAGTATAAGAGGTAGAACATTCAATAGGATCTAACTATTAGAGCAATGATATGCAAAATTAAAAATGTATTTGTATGGGTGAGAAAATAAGAAATGCACTGTAAGAAATTTTTAACGGGTTAAAAGTAGCATTAAGTTCTCTAGAAATTTATTTTAAATTCAAAATATAAAAATGTAAATATTTGTGAGAAATTTAAAATGCATTGGGAATTACCAAATGCATTAATAATCATAAAATATTCCCTGCACACTGTTTTAATAATTTTAATCAGTATATTTAGTGGAAAATAAAAAACCCACAAACAGCCACTTCACATGCTAATTCGTCACTGTTTCAGTGACGACTAAAAGCAAATTTCATCCAGTGCTTTGGAAAAAAAACACAGACGAAAAGAGAACTAAAACTAAGAGGGTAAGAATACGTGTGAGTTGAGCGTAAATTGCTCTATGAAATGAACATTGTATTAAAGCAGCGTTCGGCAAAATATATTAATGCATTTTACAATTGTGTTAGTAATTGAGAGTATCTCACTCAGGCCACTGCACTGTCATTTCCACTTGTTTTATCTTTACTTCTCTTTGTTCGTTTTGCCTATCGTGTGACCACGTATGTGAGAAAACAGAAGAACTCTGCCCAAATCTGTATTAAAGCGTTTAGCTTTTATGAAATTGACTCAATGTTGGTATGAGAATGTCGAGGTAAATTTAACTAACTTCGTTAAGAGACCACGATCAACTTCCGCTGGGGGTCCCAAATTATGCGAATTTTTTGGAGAGTGAACAGAGAAATGAGTTGGCTAGAAAGGCAGGCCTTCATGTCACTAATAGAGCTAGAAAGTGTGAAGAGAGGATTGAATGCGACAGGTTAGAAAAAACCAATATGTAGATTTAGCGAGGGAGGAAATTGAATTACTATTGCTGCATTCTAAAATGATGTATAAAACTTAACAAATAATAACAATGCTGCTACAAGCTTTTAGAATCAATTCAAAAAGTAAATTATTTTCTAGAGTACAACGAAAACAGGAAATTAAGTAAACGTCAATTTAATTGGTGTTATATATATAATATATTTTAGTTTAAATTTCTTTATATTGTAAATCGTGAGATCAACACAGAAAAATATTTTCTGTATTTTTTCCTTACTAATTGGTACAAATTGTATAATTGTTATTAAAATTTATATACGAATTTATGTTTAATAAATATTTTTACAAAATTCTATCATGAACCATAATTATCGTCAAGTACAATAATATTACATTAAAAAACTATTTTATCTAAGAGTAATTTATATCATTGATGCAATGTAGAATTTGGTGGCAGTGCTTGTGGTTTATGAAGCGTAAATGCGTCGTAAATTTGACATAGTTCCGATAAACGATATTCTTCTAAGCATACTATTCCTTGTAAATTGGGTGCTAATTTCTGAGCACATGTCATGCAGTGAACAACATGCCTTTTCTCTTGTTCTCGTACAAATAATACATTAAAAACCTCCACCTAGAAAATAAATATATATTTGAATGTTATTATTTAGTTTAAAATAGAAATGAATTTTTTAATGATTTTTTTTTTGTTTTTCATTAACATGTTATTATGTCATAGGAACTATATTTTCATCAAATTTTTATTCAATTATAAACATTATATGTTGCGACAGAATGTTAATGTCTTTTTCATTCTAGATTTTGTATAATAGAGTTATTTTGATTAAATATTTTCGTATTTCCGTATATATACTAAGCGGATTTAAAACTTCAATACAACAAAAACCTAAGCATTTAAATAATAGTAATTGTATTGCATATAGCATTGAACATATTCCTTTGTAACTTAGATAATTACCTCACATTGACCACAGTAATGAGATGCTTCATTCTTTCCTCTTCCATGAAAACGTACTACGACTCCTTTGGATTTAACGTATTCCAGAGTATGCGCTACATGTTTTAATGTTTGTAGCAAGCACATCCTTAAATGAAATATAAATGTTACTTACTAATAAAAAAATATATATTCAGGAATAAAAACCTACTTAATTAACTCAAAAAGCTTTGGATCGGATACACGTATATTACGAGCTAAGTTCCAGCTAAGGTGTACCATTGGAACAATACTCTTGAAATTTTGTAGTTTATTCCATTCGTACCGTTCTATTGCTAAAGAAAATTGTCGTGCAGTTAGTGGTCCAACATTCCAAGCGATATTATTACACCAACCAACAGATTGCACCCAATGTACACATCTAAAAATAAGTTTCATAAATATAAATACAGTTTTGTATATTTTTTACAAAAGTTTTTGTGCACACACACACACACACACACACATATATATATATATATATATATATATATATATATATATATATATATATATATATATATATATATATATATATATATATATATATATATATATAATGGAGAATTTTTTGGAGAATAGAAAAAAGCGTCGATATATTACATTTGGCTTAGGAAAGCATGTTGGAACTGCGGCAACGAGTATAAAATGGAACTTAATTTTTCTAACTTTCTGAATAATACTGTATAGTATACCAAACGGCATTAAAAGTACCGCAAATAATAAAGAGCTCTAAAAAACTATTTACAATTTAAGTTCCTCTCTATTTCAGCGAAATGTGTACAACTGAGCATATATGAATTCTTTTATAAAATTACCCCTCTTTCTTGTTAAGGTTATTTTAAAAGAACTTTACAATGAATAAATGTGTGAGGATTTTGTTTTATTTGTCTTATCAGTTCAACCTACTGCAAGGTTTGTAATGCAATATTACCTCTATGTATTTGAAACTGTCATGTCCACTGCATATGTAAGCAATACCCACCACCACCTTCTTTCCTTTCACCGTGGTTCGGTATTGTCCTATAAACTAGTTCATTTGATATTAATATTTGATATTCATTTATTATAATTTTAGAAAACATGATATGTATATGTTTCCATCGACGATTTATTTTCTTATGGAACTTTTTAAACTCTTCCTATTGACTCTACAGTATGGAAATTTGTTCCAATATATTACTGTCTTTCCATATAACTATAAGAATTTAATTTATTTTATGAAATCTATGATCGAATTCAGACTATTGAGCATATCCTTTGATGAAACTTATAGACACAGTTTTTTCACGCCAGGTTCTTTAGGTCCACAAGCATATATTAATTTGTAAAAAAGTTGTTCAAATAAACGACATGTACTTCAAGTTTTGTTAGTGATTATGTTAGCTAACGTTTTAAAACCAAAAAGCTTTAACACTGTATATTGTAAAAACTGGACTGTGTGTAAATATAACTTCAAAAAATAATTTTAATTAAAGAAATTATTATTTTTTTTTTAGCAATAAAGAGTTACCATTTTAAGTTAAAAATTATTTTAAAAAATCGACATTATAGAAAATTAGTGCGAAATATTTAAAAATTATTATAAAATAACGTTAAAAGAGCCCAACTTCTTTTAAATAAACTGATGGGCATAGACCTTGCGGCAGGTCTCAATAGGGGTGTCATTTTTTCCACGACTGAGCTTTGTTTTGAATATTTTCTTTTCAAAGACTTACACGTTTGCCTAAAGATTCCATTACGATTGAGATCCATTTATAAATGTATCTGTGTCGATATGGAAGAGTAGCTTAAGTCAAATTAAGCAATTCTTACTTTTCGACACAGATTTATCATATTTAAAGACAATCCTTTAAAAATTGTAACAGAATACACTTCGATTGAAAAATCTCAAGTCATATTCGATGTTCCTTTCTTCGTATCTTGTCTTTTATATCAGTGTCGGTAAGTAAGAATATATTAAGTCTACTTAATCTACTCTTCTATATCGACACAGGTATATGTATATGTATCTATATTACCGAAACGAAAAATAACAGCTCGTAATTAATATGTCAAATTTAAAAATTTACCCTGCATTAACCCAAACTAAGTCTCCAGGTCGTTGAATAAATCTATAAACGGGAATATTTTCTTTATACAAATCATCCAAAACAGGCCACCAAGATCCATGTAAATAACTGATGTTATTTCTTTCACATAAATTATGGATACCCCCCCAGTAAGCATCTGGGACAGCAAACCATTCGCAATCGCCAGGCCCAATATTTATATTAATTGAACAAAAGTTATTGTTTTCTTGATGACCAGGTGTTCTACTTCCTGGTACTTTCATATAAAGTTGAACTGTATTCATTCCCAAAATTACATGACCAACGTGTGAGAGCATATTAGCAGCAGATATTACTCGCGCAAAGGCAGGAAGTTTTTGAAGTTCAGTCAACTGCGGACGCCATTTTCGTTCATCAGATAAATCCACATTTGTTCCGAATCTGTAAGAAGTTAATTTATTAAATTTTAAATCTTATGTCATATAAGGATAATTATAAGAACTAATAGTAAAATATAATTAAGCCTGCCTGACAGTTAACGCAAGATTTACATATGTCGCCATTTGTGTGGTAAGAACAGCAGATGGTGCACAACCGAAATTTAGTACCTTATTCAAAATAGATAAGGTTGTCCCGAAATTGCGATTTGCTAATATTAACATATATTACATATGAATATTTATGGAGTAAAGTGTTAGCAACTCCAAAAAACCATTGCACAACCGGCTGTTCAAATTTAGTTGGAATTAAGAAAATATAACTGCGCATACGGTAAATTAAAGCACATTTTTGTAAAATTGTTATAGACAATTTCGAAAAAAGAGTGTATGTAGTATATGTGTCGCTATGTTTTTTCAAAATATCCCTATATATATTTTTAATTCAGAAGAAAAATAATCCATATACATATTTAAATTTCTTTATAAGTTTGTTTGATTGTCCATCCGAATTTGAACATATTTTGTTGAAATTTGTATCACAGATAGATCTCACTAACGAAAATGTAATACAGTATGTTTTCATTCAGAATTTGATCAGAAAGAGGTAAAACGGAGAAAATGGGTAAAAAGCAGTCTTCACTTTGAGTGGCCATTCCTACCAATCAAGTAGTAATTGTGGTATTTCTTGAGAACTATACTAGGCAGTCTTCAAACTTTGCACATAGTATTCTCTTATTAAGGTTAAAAATTAATTCCACAGGAAGAGTGGGCATGGCACGATAATAAATATAATTTATTATTATACATCTCAATAAATATAACAGCGATAGGCTTAAAACTTCGTGTTAACATTTTTAACAAAGACATATATTTGGCATAAAAACAGATGGAGAAAAAAGGCAATTTATTTCCCTTTTTTATATACATACGTATGTATATATAGATTCCCGACAAACTCGGGATGGGTAAAGCTAACAAAATAATAATCTAAGGCCTTTCATTAAATTTTATTAAAGAAATATGCATAAAACGGATAAAAACTAATTCAAAAAATAATCATATTGCGGTTATTGACACAAATAAATGAATATAATTTTTTACATCTTTAAATTTACCTTAGCATTTTATTATTGTTTTTGGTTTTCTTCTTTCTTCCGCAAATTGAAGCATTACTCATAGAATCTTTTGAATCTGAGTCGGACATTGGCTGTACACCGTGTGATCCTATTTTGTCTCGTTCATCCTAAAAGGGAATATGTACTCGTAGATTAAAGTATATAGAAAAATTTATATTTTTAAATCAAATTCAGGAATTTGAAAATAAAAATCAATGAGTTTTCAAATATTTGCCCATTAAACACCTTTAAATGAGATTTTGCTTTTTGTTTCTAGAGAAAATTAAGTACTAATAGACTTTAAACATTTTTTTTAATATTCGGATTCTATTTCGTTTTTTCTTATTGTTTATTATTAAATTCTAAATCTGTTTGGAACAAAATCTGATTTTGATATGTAATTACCAGAATTTTATGTTATGATATTTTTGATATTCGTTATAAAAAAAAGCAATTATTTTATCCCATATGAGAATTACATATACCTTTAAGCTATCTTGAAAACTTGATGCCTGATATTGGGCATATTTGGCAATAGTTGTATGCGATCGATGAGATATACAAGCCCAAACACGCTTCGCCTGCGTTGAATCCCAATTTTCGTCTGGCGGCTGATGTACTTGCGTTCGTACTTCAACACTATGATCGGGGTTAGCTTCAACAAGAGTTTTGGTAGAAAAAAGTCCAAGATCTAATTTTAGAGCTCCTGCAAGACCGCGCACTACAGCGATAGGATGTTTTAAACAAAATTCTTGTAGTTGAGGGCTAAATGCATGTTTTTTGTTTTCAAGATGTACAGATGGTGTTGGAGGTAATAACTGCTCTCGTGTAAGACGTTGAGGTGGACAATCTGGCGGGGAAGGTGTTGAGTTTATATTTAAAACAGAACATTTTGATGGTGGCTCATCAAGTGTTATATTTTTTACGGATGCCATAATTTGCGTTGAATCCATCTGAATGTTAAATTCAGAACAGTCTCTAGACTCATCTATACTAACTTCGTCTGCTGTTAAATCTGCCACAAAGTATTCTTTTTTTTGCATTACTCCCTCGTTAGCACCATCTAGACTTAATTTGTTCGATGGCATGTCAATACTCATTTCATTTTCGTCACTTCTTCCGACTACGTTTTCACTATCTAATGATTTCAAAATATCTTCAGCCAGCGCTGAATCTAAATCTTTTTCAGAAAATATATCTTGAAGTTCTTGATCAGTAACACCTAAAAACCAAATGAAAATATATTAAAGATCTCATGAAAGCTGAGAAATTAAAAGCTTTACAAACTATGTATTTTTACAAAGTCGCAAATGAACTGTCATGAAATGTTAATAAATTCATTTTACACAACCCTTTCACGTTTGTGAGATAATTTAAGTTCTTAAAATTGTGCGGTTAAACTGTGCATTTAATGAATGAGATATGTTTTTTTTAAATAATTTATTTTAGAAAAATATTTTTATTTTTTCTTGTAATACATTTTACACACTAAATTATGAACAGACACAACTCAAAATTTTCAAATGTTCAGCAGAGGAAAAAACTGCTTTTAAAACATTGTTGTAAAATTAAATTGGTCGGCTATGAAGTCATAGTATGCCACCACTAATCGACCATAGTGTTACCCATAAGTATGGTTTGTTACGTTGCCACTATGGCGTTACAATAAGTCACGTTTTACTGAACTTCCAGTTGATTATGTTTAAGCGACACATGTAATATAACAGTATTTTACTAGCTAAAGAAGACAGATATTCAAACTAAATTTTTATGGACGTTAGAGATTTGTTCTGCGAATTGATTTATGCAAAAAAAGCATTTTGATAAATTTTGAGTTTAGTGTGCAATTAATTTTTTAATTTTTATTTAAATATAAGCTAGTATATAAATTTATCAAAATGTAAATAAATTTGTCGAAACTAACGGTCGTATTTATAATGAAAACCTAGTAAGTGTGTAGCATAATTATTATTTTTAAAGCACTTGCTCCTATGTTTGCTATACTCAGTTCAACAAACTTTAAAACACTATACTTGTGTCAATGTTTGAAAGGTTGTCGGTCTGAGTTTAGCAAACATAGCAGCAGTTTAATTAAATAATACTTACGCTAGTTACTTGCTAGGCTTCTATTATAAATACCACCGTTAATATTTAACGTATCTAACTAGCGAAAACAAATCAAGAATCACAATTATTATTGTAACAACTTACCTATATCGTTGCTTTCGTACGTGTATTTTACATTGTCATTGTTAAATTGCGAAAAACAGGGATCCATTGTTGAATCAGAATATGGTGGTGGAGGCAAATTTGCTCGTTCAGTTTCCAAATTGGAAACTTTGTCGTCACTATTATTACTTTTTGCTAAACATTCAGAAGATTTCTTTTGAATTACACCCTGTTGATACTCTTCCATTAACTTATATTGGCTATTTAACTGTTGAAGTAACAATTCTTCTTGTGAATTTAAATTGTTTTGTTTCTGTTGTAAATATTGAAGTATTTGTAATTGTTGTTGTGTTAAGAAAAAAGAAGGTTGAGCAGGAGGATTTCCAGCTTGAGCTTCGGCAGTATTTCCATCTTTTAATCGCTTAACAGGAAGATTATTTGGGTAGGGAGGAGGTGGCCCATGAACCTTAAAATGCGGATTTTTAATATATGTTTTCCTAAAGTCAAATTAGTAAATACTTAAAAATAATGCTAGAAATTACCTGTCTCACAACGAAATTTGTTTAAATATATTATTCATTAGAATTATAAGAAATCAAAGATTAAAAGCTACTAATTTAGAAATGCCTAAGGTGAAATGTAAATCTGAGAGTGAATTCCAAAGCGACAGATACCTTAAATTGCTAAAAAAAATATAGCCACATTAAAGCTTATTGTAAACTACAACTTAATCCCCATTTACGTTATCCTTGTTTAACTACATAATATTGCTAAATGCTGTAATTGTTAGACCAATACGAAGCAAAAATTTGTGAGATAATGTCTGTTTTAAAGCAGAAAATCCACGCATATTAATATATCACGTTATGCATTATGCGGGATCACGGGCTTATTTAGGACAGTTCTCCGACTTTAAATAGAGAAAAAAAAAACTGACTCATAGACATAAAAATCTAATATTTGGTTGTTTTTAATATACTATACAATAAAGGAAATAAATTAATTATAAATTGAATTAATTTACCGAAATTTTTCCAATATGTCTTTTAGAAGTATTAGATGACAGCTGATGATGATTCTGTTGCTGCCGGGAACTCATTTCTAATGAAATTGGTAAATTCCAAGCTTCCTCTATTGAGCAGAGTTGTCTTCTTTTAGCAGTAATACTGGGCATAGGAGCCTGTGTTAACTGCGACTCCAAATACTTTATTCGTTGTTCTAAACCTTTATTAATGTTCAGTTGATTAATGAAGTTTTGATTTTCGAGAAAATAAAATGATTTATTCAAAAACTGAAAAGAATCAATTATCCAAAAAGATATATATAAATATATACAAGTTATAGTATTATACTTTATAAACAAAATATTAGTCTTCATTTTAATAATTAAATTAAATTAAGCATTATATATTTTAACCACACCTAAGTTTATTTAGTGTTGTAAAGTTGTGTATTTAGAATTAAAATATTTTAACATTTTTTAAACTGTATTGTTAAGTTTTAACTTTTTATTTCTCTTAGATATATGTATAAAGGCTAAGAAAGATCTCACTATCAGCCACAGTGTATAAAACGAACACGGATAACTTTAAATTATCTTATATAACAATGAACTATACTTACCTTTTCAGTACTTTTTATAGCATTTAAGTAACACGCAAAAGCATCTTTCGGCTGTCCACAACTTTCATACAATATTCCTAAATTTGTCCAAGCTGCTTTATGATTCTTATCTAATTGAACTGCACATATATATGCCTGTAACGCATCGGTAGGTTGATTTTGTTGCTGGTATAATACCCTAAATATTTTTCAAACATTACATAATAACCAAATAAAATCTATCCTCTTTATAATATACCCAATAGAACACCAGGTATCTGCGTTGCCTTCACTTTTTTCTACAGAATTTCGGTATGCTATAAAAGCGTCGTGTACTTTATTTATCCCCGCATAACATCTTCCAAGCAAGTATAATGATTGTCCTGATTTTGGATTTGCTTCAATCGATTTTTGTAAACATAATATGGCGTATGACTCTCGTTGCTTTTTATCTCCAAAGTATTCAGAGCAATGGTACATCCACCCTTATTTTGATAATAAATTAAATATTTGAAATTTGTAATGAAAAAGTAAAATTTAACGTAAAATTACCAAGTTGTCTATAAATAACCGCTTTTAAGTCCAATGTCAGCTCTTTTTCATTAAGTAGTTGCTCATACGCCTCCTTGGCAGATTTATATTTCCGTTGAACTTCATAAAGATGTGCAATATGAAATCGAACTAAAATATGAAATCAAGTAAAATTGTTTATAAAATATCTTTAAGACGATACCCATCATATATCCAAATTCAACTCTTCAAACTTAATTTTGAAATTCTTTTGAAGAAGTAGGAACCTAGGTATAATTTTTTAGGTTGTAAATTAGTTTTTGAATTTTTTTAAATCTTTTTCTAGATGAGCCGCAACAAAAAACATTAATTACACAGGAGCTAAAATCAAGTTTCGATTTGTGTAACATAAGGTGTGTTTCAAAATGATAAGGTCACTTTAATATTTGCTCAATTCATCCAAACTATAAAATGTTAAGTATGGTCACCGTATTCAAAAAAATTCTGCGTTCAAATAAGTGAATAAGCCGGTTTTGCTCTTAGAGATTTACCGTTATATTATTTTTATTTAAATTTATGTAAATAAGTTCAAATTCAATGCGTCAAAATGATGTCAGTGATTAATAAGCAATTAATCTAATCAGAAGGTATCACAATTGCTATTATTTTTTTTAATAATTTATAATTTAAGTAATATCTGCGCATTATGGGTCGCGGGAAACCTTTGTCATCTTATGAACAAGGACAAATTGTGACACTTCATGCGAAGGGATGCGTGGAATGGCGAAAAAACTAGGGCGATCTTTGTGTGTTGTGCAAAATTTTCTCAAAAACAGAGAAAATAATGAAAAAGTAAAAAGCACGGGTCGTCCAAAGGTCATGACTGCCCGTAAAACTCGCCTAATTTCACGAAAGGCCTCAAATTCCATGAAAGGTGCGGTAAAATAAAAGATGAATCGAAATTATAAGCTTCAAAAAGCACAACTCTAAGGCTATCAACGCCCAGTCAAACCTTATTCGAAAAAATTTAACCTGGATGGACCAGATGGTTAGAATTGCTATTGGCGAGATATAAGGTAGGAGTCTTTGTTGTTTTTCCAAACGTAATTTCGGCGGTGGCAGTTAGATGGTTAGGGCTGACTTTAGCTCACATGGTACCCTGGAACTTTACTTTCCTTCAATTCGAATGAATAATTTAGAGCACCAGGGCATTGTCTAAACGTTTGCTGCCTTATTTGACCCAAAATGCTGACAAAACTTTCACCTTCCAGCAAGATAACGCAGCAATTTATGTCAGCAAGTCGACTAGACAATGGTTTGAGGAGCACAATATTAAAGTACTTGAGTGGCCAGCACGTTCCTCGACTTAAACCCCATGGAAAATCTGTGGGGACTGCTTGTGCGTAATATTTATACAGACAACAAACAGTACCGGTCAAAAGATGGATTAAAAGTGGCATTCTGCAACAGCTGGCGCGAAATCCGTTCCAACGTTCTGCACAATTTAGTAAGTGCGATGCCATCCCATATTTTTAAGACAATAGAAGGAAATGGGAACTGCATAAATTAAAAATAATTGATTAATGCTTAGTTTAATTAAAGGTTTGAATAAATGAATCACTGACCTTATCATTGTGACGCATTGAATTTTGCACTTATTTACATAAATTTGAATAAACATAATATAATTGTACATCTCTAAAAGCAAAACCGGCTTATTATTCACTTATTTGAACGTAGAATTTTTTTTAATAAGGTGACCATACGTAACATTTTATAGTTTGGATGAATTGAGCAAATATTAAGGTGACCTTATCATTTTGAAGCACACCTTATATAGTAATAAACAAAAATATTTAGATTTTGGTCAGACTTTTATTAAACTATATGTATGTACATACGTGTAATTTTATTTTTTACTAACATAATCAAAAATATCATAAATGACGCAGTTTGATACTTAGCCACGTCGATTAATAAAATAAATAAGCTATTTTTTTATATTTAAACAAAATAAATCATGTATAAGTTTTGTTTGAAAATTAATAACTTTTTAAATTTAATTTCACTTTATTTGTATGTGTCTAGGTATAATGTGAATATGAATGTAAATCAATTTATATTAAGATGTTTAATAGAAGGTTTGACGATGTTTCTCTGCAATAAAGACGAATTTCCGACTCAATTGGTAGATATCGTTAAAACATATGTACATCCACCACTTCACACCTGAGACTAAGGAACAAGAAGAACAGGAAAGGATTCTGAAAGTCGTGTGCACAGAAGGTGAAGACAATTCGATCTACAGATAAGTTCATAGTGCCGATTTTTTTGGAATACGCCTTTAATAATTTATTGCAGCGTTTAAATAATAAAACTTAGGATTAAAGACTACATTTGAGGAAAAATAGTGTTATTTTATTAAGATAATGAACCTGTTTGCATATCCATTATTGCAATATTGTAAAGTTAGAATTGCTTTATCACGTATTTCTTAAGCTAGATTTGAAAAAATAACTGAGTGGTAAAATATTTGGCAACAATGAAAGGGTGGAGTCTGCGTTTGATGGCTATTTTAAGTACATAAACAGTTCTTACCATAAACAGGGTAACGAAGCTTTTGAATATCGCTGTATCGAGCTTATGTTGAGAAATTCAGAAAATTTGTTGTTTTATTTATTAGGTCGGCTAATTTCACGACCGCTCTCGTATAAGCCTATTTCACACTTCCAACAAAAGCGAACTAATTTCAGATTCAATTAGATGTGGCTTAATGAAACGCCGTAGCCATAACATAAGCACATTTACAGCCATAAAACAATGCTCAATATTTTTATTGACTTCTCTAATGACGAGTTTATTCAGAACTAGAGTAAACCCTCCACCGTTGCTGCTTTTTGTCTGATGTGGATAAATAAAGAAAGCTTTAACTGTTACCGTTTCTACACATGCGAAATTCTACATTTTTTAATGATGGTTTGTATTGACTGCAAAGTTATTCAAACCAAATTTAGTAACTTAAACTTTAACTATTTTCAAGATATACAAAACACATTAATTTGTATGGGAGGTACCATGCCCAATTTTTAACTGATGGTTTATACTATCTAAGAAGTCATTTAGATCAAATTGAGATCATTTCATTCTAATTCTCGAGATATACAAAAATCAATATATAATTTGTATGGGAGATGCCACACCAACACATTCAATTTCGCCCATATTTCGAATGATGATATGTATTAACGACTACATTATTTAGAACAAACTCAGAATCTTCCACTATGACCTTTCCAAAGATACATATATAAAAATCAATATTTACTTAAAATACAAAATCGGTTGGCACATTTCAGAGAACACCGACTACAACATACAATACAACATAAAATACTTTTTTCCTGGATATTAGTTCTAAACAATTCGATATCTTTTTTCAGAATCACATTAACATGCTTATGGATCTTTTTTTTTTTTTTTTTTTTTTTTTTTTTTTTTTTTTTTTGTTACGTTAAAAGGTTTTTAACATTAACCTTAGTATTAAAAGCGACTTACTTTGTAATTTTGAAAAAGTACATGGTGATATGTCTATTAGAGCTAAATTGTAATGTTTAAGTGATGATTTATAATCTCCCAATACTTTATGCATAAAACCCAAACGAAGATGGACATCATTTGCACATGTATAACTAGAATTTATATATAAAAGCTCTCTAAAACATTTGATGGACCTGAAAAGAGATAAAAAAAATTTCACTTAAATAGGTCTTAAACTATAAAATTGCATAAAATAGAGAGAACACTCTGTGCGTAAGTTGTAAACAAGAACCAATTTATGCTTTCTTGAAAATTAATTAAGAGACAGTATAATTCTTAATAAAAATGAATTTAAAATTAAATGACTAATTTAAATATTTTGGAAACCCTTAAGCCACAGAACAATTAACTGTGATGAAAGCTGTTGTGCAATAAATATTCATTGTAATTGCTTAATTACCATACGTCCAAAAATTACAAATTTCTGATATTCCCTTATTCTGTTCAATTTCCTATGTCTGAAGCCAGAAAAAATTCTATTGATACATATGTTAGTGTTTTATGTAACTTTGGCTATAAGATTAAAAATAGTTTTTAGGACCAACGTTGTATACTAATATCCGCTTTTTTGTTTCTAAATTTAACACTTCACGGTGAAAGGTGACACGATTTGGAATTCCCGTTACAGGTTAACGCTATATTATATAAAAGGTTATGTCCGCCCAATTCTACTATTATAATGGGTATCATCAATGTTATAATGGTACTTATATCTACGATAAGTACATTATAATACCTATAACTTCAGTACCACTAAAATTCCCTCCTATAAATTAAATTTTTGTAAACTTAAGACATATCAAAAATATATTATTTATAGCTTTAATTTTTAAATAAAGACTGCTTACACCCAAACACTTTTTATTCTGTTTGTAAAATTACATTAATCTTACATTTAGTTCTTTTAAGACTATATACGCAATTTGTTTAATTAGCTGTTTTAAAAGTAAATTATACAGATGGTTTACATACCATACATATTTCGAAAACACTTCACTGGTTGCTTATAAAAGGCTCTCTGAGTTGTTCCTATAAAAAATAATATTTATCACACGCGAAACAAAAAATATACATTTCATACAATATTTAAGTCTCAAACAATATATATATGTAAGTAGAGAAGTAGCATACACTGTTAATAATTAGGATATGTAGTCTACAAATCATTAATGGTTCTGAAGTTACCAAAAAAGTGGAAATTTTCTACAAACGACATAAAAGAGCAACAGAAAAAAAATTTCTTTTTGTCTGAATATAAATAAAATTAATTTGATACGAAACTTATTCCCAAGAACGAAAGAACAAAACATACATATACAAATATATTTCTATTGTTTTCCTTTTAGTATTGTAAATTAGAAGGGGTACATTTTGAAACGCGCAATGCACAATTCGTCCGAATTATTATATATTCAAGATTAAAATTTATTACGGACACAAAATTTGTTCACACTTTAAAACAAAAAAATTGACCAATAAAAGAAAAACAGACGTCTTGTCGCATTATTTTTCACTATTATCTGTAGAGCTATATGAGCACAAAAATTAAACGTCTATATTTGCTTCTATCCATTTTTAACCACAAATTACCATTAAATACACTTCATTAACTAGTTTTTATTTCAATTTGAATACTTTTTATTTAATATTTGTATAAAACAACCTCCGCCAGTTCTTTATATATATCTTTTATTTTGTTTATGTTTATAGTATGAACTCTTTGTGCTAAAAGTTACAAAAGTAATATGGCGAAAGGCTGCGTTATTTTCTAACAGACTTGCCATATCTTAGATGTGAATGAGCAGTGTGGTAGTCGCACATTTTATCTCTTTTTAGCGATTTTCAAATAAGCACAAGTGCTAGAGACGCATTTGAATGTACTTCCTCCTTTAGCCGCTTAGTTCGTTTGGGGTACTTTGAGACTTTCAACACTTCAAAGACGACACTTGAATCAGCTGTTTAATTTTCTTCTGTTAATATTATTTTTTATGTAAAAATGGAGAGCGAGATATATTTAAGTTTTTTTTTTTTTAAATTCATTAAATTAGTTTCCTATTTTAAAGCAATTTAACGCATCATTCAATAATATCAATAACACATATTTCGTTGCGATTTTCTTATGTAGAACAAAAATCTATTAGATTTTTATTTGACAATCGCACGACTGTGGGATAGTCAGTTATGGCCTTAACAAAACAGCTTGTTTTGTGCAAACCATATTGAAACGTGTCTGTTATGGTTTTTGTATTCGAAATTAATAAACTATTAAGCAAAGAACTTGTTTTGCGCAAAACATGATGAAGCGTTTTTATTATGTTGTAAGGGTTTTTATTTGAATTTTTCCAATTAATTTGACATTTATGTAGTAAACAAATAAACAAAGAATGCAAAGCAGAAAAATAAAAAGCTGTATATTTTCTTTATTTTCCTAAATTTGTAATATGAAATAAGTTTTGATTTATTTTTTGATGCTGGCGACAAATTATTCAACAGCTGTTTTTGTCATGCTCTTCAGGGATATAAACGCTGATATGTGCACCACCATCTGCAGGTAGAAAGTTACATACACCTATATATATATATATATATACATACACCTAATGTTTAATCTCTTTCTATTGACCTTGCAGTCATGCAAGTAAAGGCCCAACGTGGGAGGCTTGTGGTCGCATACGAAGCGGGAATGCTCTGGTAAAGTATGTGAGAAGACGCGGCATGCACCTGACTCTTGGCCGTAATGAGAATGCTTACCATAGCCAACGGAGAAGCAGAGTAATCAACAAAAGTGTTGCAGAGTAATAGGGATAGTACTCCTACTTTCAGAACGAAGGATTTGGAAACTGTTATAGGCATAACACCAACAAACCAGGGATTAAATTTCGTTAGAGGCTGGAGAGTAGCTATGGATTAATCTTTTTCGAACCCCAGCATGATATCCTTGGTCTTAATTTCACGTGTTCAAATGGGAAGATCTATAGAAACTCTAGGAGGGACTTGAGAACTAGAGTAATTCAGCTGCGAGCATCGATGTAGGATTTGATGGGTTCACGAATAATATCAGAATGATTTACGCGTTCACTTTTCTGGTAAAAAATCCGGTTAAGTGGGAGCAATTTCAAGGGTGGACGAGGAGCCTTAGGGACGACCACAGATCCATAGTTAGGAGGTTATTTAACAGAACTAGCCAAGAGTAATGAAGAAGATTGCAGCAGCAACAAGGAGCGTTTTATCAGTTATAAGACTAGATTTAGGCGAATATTATCCAGGGATCCCATGGTACATCACGCGGACAATTTGCACAGAGTCCAGCTCAAATATTCTTAGCTTTCTGGCGCATACCTATTTCCCCAGCTGAGTGAATGTATAATTCGATATGCGGACCAGTAGTCTTCGTGGTAACCTACAGTCCGTATGGGATAATAGTGGGTCGTGTAAATTTCTACCCACATCCAGTGAGATTATGCAATCTGACTTACGTGAACTATTCACGAACAGTGAGTCAAGAGTAAAGGATTGGCACTCCCCAAGGTGACGAAATTAATTCTGTTTACAATAAAAGGTAGACGATTTTAGGGCTTCGATTTAGGGTTTCTGATTCAGAAATAGATCCCTAGCAGATTGGACTTCGGCTTATTTAGGTCATTATGCCCTATTCTGAGACTAGGATATACAAAATTTCATCATGACGGGCATAATTACTGGTCACTCCTTGATAAAGGGGATTAGAGTAGATGAAACAACGGCACGCCAATTTTTTGCAGGTTACGCGGTACCCAAATTTACAGACCTACCGGTGCAATTCTAGACAAGTACGTCCCAAAAAAGTTATTAGTAGCTGCAGATGATACGCAGTTACAAGCCCTAGTAGTTCCATAAGAAAGGCACTTAAGGCTCTGCACCAGCAAAGAGTCGAAGAAGATAAAAGTCGTTGAGTGATGACTGTCTTTACATGACTGTCATAGCTCATAAAAATCCAGATAAGAGAAATAATGCGGAGCTATGACACAAGGTAGAGGCGAAACTCTTTCATAACATTAATTATTTCAACGAAAAGATTGGTAACTGTTCATCGGGGGTACGGATTGCTTGAAGTGCTAAGATTATCAATTATTAAGACAGGAGGCCTGTTGAGTTTCTAAGATCCACAATCTAGTCTTGGAAACAATTTATCCTAATTATCCAAGATTAATGTGATGTACGCACCAGAGAAATTTCTGCGTCCTGCCGTCACGGCATAAATTCCAATATCCGTAAGATCAGTCAAATCTATACTGCTAACGTTAAGGAAGCTGAGCGATGAATGCTACTGACGTTGTTGGTTGATAAAGGCAACAAGGGATTTCTACTTGTCAGACGATAAGGAGTCTTTTCAATGGTTGGAAAGGTTTAGAATTGTAACAATTGTAAGCAGTGAAGTCAACGGTAGATGAAAATTAACACTGGCCTATCAAACATGCCCTATCAAACTTCAGATCCTCCCGGTCACGGTGTGCAAAGCTGACTAGGCACGCAACGAGGAGAGGAGAGGACTTGGTACTTGCATGTGATGCTACGCCCACCAATGGGAGAACAAGCACATAAATAAAATAAGTAAGCGAATTAATAATTAACATCTACAACTTTGCCGATACAGCAACGTTCAGATGTAGAAATAGGGCGACAGTTACAGATATTGCGCCCACGTATTATAGATCAGAGCTAGTCAAATAATGGCAGGTGACGCGAGGCTGTACTTTTTCTGACCACAGCAGAACCATCTTCCCACTTGACTAGGCGGTGTATCCGGATGTGATATTGTTATAGCATGTAAGGAGTGTTTTCAATTTTGTTGATCGACAATTTATCCTGGTAAATAGGAGCAACTTAAAGGTGGTCCAGGAATTTAGAGGATCAAAAATCACGATAAAGACAACTAGGTAAGTCAAAGGAAGAAACGACTGACAGAATTATAGGGTAACTTTCAACAAATATAAGTAAGACATAAGTAGGGCTAAAAACAGCTCGCGGAGGAATCCTAAGACCCACAGATACATTCAGAATACGGATGCTTCAGGGATGAAATCTAGCTCTAAATCTCTCTTATTACTAGTGGAAACTCATTTCCTATATGTAGAGAGCTCCCAGATGATGAGCCGTCAACAGGATGGTCTCTATCTGCGGGTACGGAGGATCGAATAGGAGAACATTTCGGGCAGAGCATTGATACGTGTCTTTAAAGAACGCTTTTTGACAAGCAAGACATTCGAAGTCGAAGAACGCTATCGACGCATCGCTAGCCTTAGGAAGGCACTTACGTGCACCAGCATACGGGAATTCTTAATAGAGTGAAAAATTTTCTTGCTGAAGAACAGAATCGTCGACTCCAGTTGATACTTCGAGTGGCAATATTATGAGGGTTTTTTCACAACTTTATGCCGGTTGTTCTAACAGAGATTAGTTATTAGGGCGGCCTAGGTAGACGGATTATAAAATAACCAGTTCTAATTTCAAGGGAATACCTATCCTAGTTATACCTGAGGAGGACAATCGGACAGGACAGGACAGGCAAAGCTGTTTAATGATTAGGCGGTCTTCACTGACGGGGCCAAGGAAATGGTTTTCGTACAGTTTAACGGACTGCTGAAGCATTTCCAGGCTGAAATTCTGGCTGTACTTATGGCCACTCAGATTACTCATACACATTTCTTGCTACATCCCAAGGGGATTTCTCTCAATCTATGAGTTGAGCCTGGGGGTGGCGTGGTGAAGTGGTTAGAGCGCACGCATAATAACACAAACGACTCAGGTTCGAGTCCCAGCAGAGGACATTACGAAGAAAAAATTTAATTGTGTTACCGAATGTTTGATATAAAAAGGCTTCAACTTCGCTCCAGACAACACAATCTAAAAAATAAAGAAAAAGACCCCCTGACTTTCCCGCATACCTCTGGCGATGATAACAAACATCAGACGAATGATCAGGGAAAACACGCCACCTAATGGGAAAAAATTACAATGCTAAAGTAAAGATCACCACCAATTAGCGAGGATCTTCACCACTACGCAAATATCATATGGAGAAAGCTACAGCGGATTAATTCTATTTTTAGTTTCATTGAAAAGGACCTACAGCATAACGTAAGCTCCGAACGGCAGATGCATTGGTTAGAGGTTGTTATTGTCAAATGGTCTGGCCTGGAATTGAACCGAGGACCTCTTGTTCGGTAGACGGGTGCGACTCAGATTATGGCTTAAAACAATGGTGGAAGAGGAGGTAACGGTTTATATCAGCAGCCAGGCAACACTGAAGACTATAATGGGGCATTGAGATCCAGGCTACCCTTACAGACTTATTAACCAATATATGGTTAAATTGTGGTGGGCACCAGGTTCTTGCAGCATCAGTGACAACAATGTTCCAGACTGAGGTTTAAGTAACATGATTAGGTTTGTCAGGGAAATTCATTGGAGATCGACAATGGGCGACAGCAGCATTCTACTGATAATACTTATTATGACGAAGAAAAATCTTGGCTATGTAGAATTTTATTAAATGGGTTTCACAATAGACTAATCTTGGTCTCCAAGTGAAGACTTAGTCTATCATCTTTGCTCCAGTTTCTGGAAATAAGAATTCTCGTGAAGAAATATTGAAATGTTATAGAAAGGCAGATCAATCAGTGACTTTCGAATTTCCCGACGCTTAATTGAAATGACAACACCGATCTTACCAACAGTCGACTCCTGTCAAAATTTTAACAAGCTGCGTTATTTAGTTGGAGTTTGACAGCCACTGATAGCAAACTACCGTATGATTTGAAGAGATTATTTAAATAATTGAATTTCGTATCATTGAGCATATTTGTTTTCCATTGTTCAAATCAGGGCTAAACCTGATGAATAGTATCGAAACTCTTCTCCATCAATTTCAATGGTAAAAACGTGATTTACTGAAATTCATTGTGGCAGTACAAACATGAACGCCCAGTTATGGCCTCTACACCCAAAGCTAATGAAAAAATTCAAGACATGGTGGGTGTTGGTCAATTAAATAATGAAAGTGCTAGAGATGTTGGAAACCATAGGAATCCCACATGGCTCATTGGTTTCAATTTTGAATGATCACTTGGGTACGATAAAGTTTACACCAAGATCGGTGACGAGTTTGCTCACAATCGACCAAAAACGTTATCGTTTAACAACTTCGTCGGAACATGTAGGGTTGTTCAACCTCAATATAAGTTATTGCGCCGTTGATCCACCACAACCCACCCAGAGGCCAAACAGCAGTCAAAATAGTTGATTTCTCGGAGTGAATCGGAACAAAAAAAGGGCAATATGGGTTTGTCAATCAATAAAGTCTTGGTGACGGTTTTTGAAATGCACGCGGTATAACCCACATTAACTACCTTCAAATATAATATCAACTCATTGGTTTGATTTAATGAAGATTTAGAAAAACGACCGCATTTGGCAAAAAAGAAACGTTCATATTCACCAGGACAATACACTTTTACACACATGTACAGTTTCCATGACAAAGATTTATGAATTAGGCTGTGAATGGCTCCCTCATACGCCCCGTTCACTGAATTTAGGCCCGAGTGACTGTTTCTTGTTTGCAAACCGGAAAAAATGGCTCGGCGGAAAATGATTTGCCTCCAACGATTAAACCTTTTCAGAAACAAATATTTATTTTGATCACCCTCGAGAAATCTCATTTTTACAAAGGATAAGGAAATTGAAGAAACGTTGAACAATTTGTATGGAATTCTAAACAACTATGTTGAAAAATAAAATTATCTTATATCCAGAAACCCGTGTTTCAATAATAAACTCACGGACTTGATAAACTTTTTCTTCAGAACTCGTGGTACTAACATGGAAGACATGTGTATATATATAAGCAGGATAAGTCCTCCAGGATGTAAGCGGAGAATGAAATTTGAAACAACCGCCTACAGAAGAAACACTAAATCCAGCGATCAATTCCAGAAAAGAGATGATAGCCTTGGCCAGAACACAAAGCGAGTTCTTGAATGGACTTCAAAGAATGCAGAGGACTGCTGAACGCTACAAGAACAGCAGCCGAAGAAAGACTGGTCGAGTTAGCTGGACAAAAATGCGAACAAGTCAAAAGACAGAGATCTATAGACGGAGGCGCACCGTTCTTACAATTCAGGCGGTTTTGTAAGTCCTATTAGACAGGATCCAACTTATCTGAGAAGAGTCATTGAGTGTTCTTTCGGTCGTGCTTTGTGGTAAGCCCGAAGAAGACGGAAGTGGTGCTTTTCATCTTCTCTGCATTGAGGCAAAAAATACGCATTTTTAACTTGAGATTAGGCTCACATTCTTGGTCTTATTTTGAATAAAAAAGTGTCCTGGAAACCTAATATACTCAATAGAGGAAGGAAGGCTTACATTGGACTCCACACGTGCAAAAAATGTTCGGAAGAAATGGAGTCTTAAACCAAAGAAAACCCACTGAAACTACATAGAAAAAGTTAGACCTTTCTTGAAATACAAACATCAGGCTGCATCATTATTACGGATGCATCGAGTATTACGCCTACAATAGCGCTGGAAATGATTCTACAGCTCCCTACGCTAGACATTTACTGTAGCGGCCAAGATAGGTTATAGGTTACTTGAAAATTATGACGAAGAGTGGAACTTTCGAGAACATTTAACAACACCGCACTATGACTCTCAATAAAGTTCACAACGATTCTAGACAAAGAGGACTGGCAAAATGTTATAACACACTTCGTCAACGATTTTGAGCACATCTTTACGAACGGGTTGCTTTGATGATGATTAGTACATTTTTTGTTGTTTCTGTCCATAAAGCACTGATACTTATATTTTCTGTCAGATGTGGAGGCTTTTTTAAATTCTCGCGAAGAATGAAAAGGGGGACTTCAATTTCTTCTTTGATACGTGTGGCATATATTGTACAATACACCCACGCATTTCTTTATTTTGCCTTTTAATTATTTTGAAAACACCCTTTGAATTCCAGTTGTGGATTTAGGTTTTTTATTAAAACTTTTGAAATTAAGCATTCGCAAAACTTATCAATTTAAGATTTTAAACAAAAAATAATTAAAAAGATTAATATTTGCTTAAAATGTGCTAAATTGCTGTCCAGTTCGATTTAGCTATTTGTAAAATAAATCAAACATAAGAATAAAAGTCGCGAAAGAAAATAAAAAAGCTGCGGTAATTCTGATCACACCATGTACAACACTTTGAGGTCAATACTTTACTTAGTCCTACTTTTCCCCCGTTACTCCTTTTGGCTTCCACAAAGCATCTACATCTTACATGGTTTATCCCTTTTGATCTTGCGTCTTCCCATATTAGATTGTTCTGTTTTAGTTCCTGGATAATTGAGCGTCTCTAGGTGTTTCTTGGTCGACCACGATTCCTTAAGCCTTGAGGTTTCCACTCGAGTGTCATTTTAGTGGTACTATCGGGGCTTTTCCAGATGTTGTGACGATCCACCCCCATTTTTCTTTTCCTATATGTTTAAGCATGGGTTCCTCATTGATCAAGTTACTTATGCTGTTAGGCCACATATTAATGAATACCTGGATTTTTTACGTGATGTTATTCGATACAAGCCAGGTTTCACTGCCATATAGCAGAACTGACTTAACACATGAATTGAATATTCTGAGCTTAGTTCGCCTGAATATATGTGAGCTTCTCTATGCTGACTGCAGTCGTTCGAATGCCGCCTGTTGTCTACGTCTGCTTCAGCGCCGCCGTTTGTAGTCATTGCACTTCCTAGATAACAGAAGCTATCTACATACTCGACTGGTTGACCTTGTAGCATGACGTTTTTCGTGCTAGTATTGTTTATATTCATTGCCTTGGTTTTCTTACAGTAGACAAATCTCATCCGCATAGTGCAAATCTTTGAGTTAGAGTGGAAGACTCCATGTTATTCGTCTTCTCTCTGAACAGACTTTGCTCATTATATCATCCAGCACGATGGTAAACAGCTGAGGTGATAGTGGGCATCCTTGTTTATTGCCCTTTTACAAACTGCCAGTTGAATGTCAGACGGACGAAGTTTGTGGACGAAGAGTTGAAAAGTGCAGTACACTACTATTTGTACTGGACATTTTTTGTTTTTCTTTTCTACTTTTCGTAATTTTCATTCTCTTGCTTCATATTATTTTTCATTTTATTATAATTTTAATACGATTGCATATGAAAGAGAATGAAATAGAAATAAACATTTATTTATTTATTTACTTCAAAATTCTCTTTTGCCTGTGTTTCAATTTCCACTTTGTAAATGCCTACTAAATTTGATGCCAAGAAAAAATATACGTTTTCGAATGCAAAATAAACGAAACTTGCTTACCAAATGTTCACCTCTGTTTGTGTATAGACTTTCGTCGGCAAGATATTCTTTCAGAAAACACTACTTACTGCACACAAAAAAAGATGTGTCTAATATATTTTCGAAATCTGTTAACTGGTACATCTATTAACTAGTTTAATTGTGCCGTTGATAGCAATATGATATATATATAAACTTAGAAACTTTAATTTATCTTGAAATGTTGAACATATTTTTCAGTTGCTTTATTTTTCTAAAGGTAAGTTTCCGAACACCCCGTAATCGAGCGTTGTGGCATAAAACAGAATCTGATAAGAAACTATTGACGATTATTGTAAAAAAAATTTCACTGAAACCTGTTTCCTTTCAAGAAATTCTGATCGGGAAATTTAGACTGTTTTTGCCTTTGTGTACTATTTTGTACAATTTATCACTTTTTTTTTTTTGTTTTGTTTTAGGAAAAAATTCAGGTGAAAAATTTGTTCGCCTTTTATTCACGAAAGGATTTTGCGTCATAGACGAAGAAACTAACCATACATATTTTTGAATTTCAGCTTAAAACTTGTCACAGTATGTATTATTGCTATTATTTTGAAAGCGCAAATAGGAAATTTAATCTAAATTTACGATGATAGGAAAATTGAATTAACATTTTCGTTTTAGTCACCATATTATTGAATCCGTGATAAAAATTATCAATTCTGATTTGGAGAATACCTTCCAATAAAATCACAAGTTGGAAAAAATTGCTTTAAATTTGCAAAATTTAAAACAAAAGAACATATAAACTTCAAAAATACGAAGTGTTGTTATAACTTGACAAATAAAATTATTATAATCGAACTACATTTAGCACCGAAACAGCCGGTTTTCCGTACCGGAACGACTTGGAACATATTAGTTTCCATCCAAGGACTGTCAGCTCAGCAATCAAGCTGCTGCTACAACAACCTAATCGAAGTTATTTTCATTCCGTTGCTAAATTGTTAGTTTTTCATTGCTGATCGTTAGTTTTTCATTTCTATAACGCGCTTTTTTTTCACATATTCTGCGTTCGTTAACGTTAACGTTCTGTAACGTTAACATTCTAAACTATCGTTACTTTTACTAAATTATTTTATAACAAAAGCATTACCGGTTTAATTAGGTAAATAAAAATCTAAAAGTAATTAAAAAATTGTACACTATTTTACCCATACTCCCTTCCTCAATAAATAACATAAACTTACCAACGATAGGCGTTGAAATGGAAATAGACGAGACCTATTCCATATAAGTATTCCAAGTCTATTTCACCCTTTGGTTTTATTCTAGAGTATTTTTGATAAGCTGATAGTGCTGTATATAAAAAAAACATTTATTTTAATGATTATTAATTATTTAAAATATCTAACCTTCATCATATTCGCCTAACAACAAATGTAAGTGACCAAGTTTGCAGAATGTTGCAGCATCTATTTTAATATTTTTTGTAATCTTGAATTTCTCATCCTTTACACAATAATCAGAGTTCTTTGTACATGTATTTGCGCGATAATCTTCTTCAGATTCCTTTTTAATTGAAATGTCATTCAACTCTGAACATGATGATAACTCAATATGATTTTCAACATTATCATTTTCCAATAGCGAAATAATACTTTGAAAAGCCACTACTGCTCGTTGAAACAGCTCACGTAAGCCTACATTTTCTTCTCGACTCCAATCTATGAAACCGAACTGGGTACTAAAAAATATGTGGTAACAAAAACCATTTATTTCAAAAACATCCGTATTTATTACCTGTCAATATCAGATATAATTTGCAATTCTTCTGTATTAAATTCATGTTCATCAATAAACTTCATTTTTAATATTTAAAGGCACTTATTGTTTGTTTACAGAATAATTTTAAAAATATTGCATGTAAAGCAAACAAGCCACTTGGACAATATAATAGAATTATTGCAGCGTTGCAAAAAATACCTATTGACATAGTACTTTTGTAAACGTGATATAAGGGAAAAAATCATAGTCATTTTTAATCTTTTCTATACTCTATTAGTAAAAATTCTAGCATGGAGTTGAAGTTATACTGTTAAAGTAAGTCGTAATTTATATTCGATTATTTTTTCCTGACTTTTGTACTGTTACTCTTAAAGATTTTTGAACAGATGTATAATTTTAATCTATTGTACTACCTCACTACTTCATCAATACCGCTAGCCAATAGACTTAACCCTCTAAAGTTCAAATGCTTAAATTTGATCGAGTAATTATTTGTGTAAGAACAATTTATTTTGTTTTGATATGTTATTTGATAAAAATAGACAAGAAAAACAAAAGGCGACCTCAGGGCATCCTTGACCGTTTACGGTAATAAAATCAATCAACATATTTTTATTTTATAGATGTTATTTAAAAGAGATAAGGTAAATTTCACAGTAAAATTAAAATAAGAGCAAAAAAACTACCTGCACCATTAAAAACACCATCATGTGCTAAAATAAAAAATATTTTGGCAAATATGAATCGTTAATTAAAAAATGAACAGATGATATAGTCCATAGTTGAAATTCTATAGCCCTTTTTCGTAGCATTACCATTTAAAACCAATGCTACATTTTCAGCGCGAATGCCATCAGCTACATAACTTGGTTGTTCAAATTCACTATAGCTTCTATAATCGGACATTTCTTCATCAGAATTCATCGCATGCAAGGAGTCAATTATTCGTTCATCTGAAAAATTGGCCAAATCATTCCTTCTATTGCATAAAACTAGGACTTTTCATCATATTTTGCTTATGTAGTACTGTCAAAATAAAATATGCATATACGAAAATTTTTACCATAAACGGTCAAGCGTGCGCTGAAGCCTCCATTAAGTTTTTAGTTACCGATCTTGCAAAATTATGTTTGCTTGGCCAATTTTCCATTTAAATCAATATATTGTAAATAAAATACTCATCAAAATTTTTTGTAATGTTTGTTCGGTATTTTAAAACTTTTTTGGATATTAAACCAAACTTTTAAATATTTTTTTTTTCGCTTTGACTGTTTTTTGTACAAAAATGTTTACAGAAACAACAAAACTCATCAGATTCGATTTATACAAATTTATAATGATAAACAGAACTGTTGGCAATAAAATAGAATAAAACTTAAATTAAAAAACTTATGGCTACTTAAATGTAAACAACTTTGTGACAACTGCCCTGAGGCAGCCAAAAACAGTAGAGGGTTAAGAGGCATGCATTTGCAGCCAAATGCAATTGAGTAGAGTAGTTTATTTATTTATTATCATACAGACTTGGCAATGCGACCAATGGTTTTGATAATGCCTGAAAGTTCACAATGAATGATAAAAAATATATCAGGATTTTTCACGTTCGATCTGCTATACTTACAAACATCAGTGCCTCGCCCAAATTGTGGACTATTGCTGCCTTAATATTTTAGTATTTACACCGGGATCACAGATTCAAGTTTTATTTCAATTTATATTGTATTGCACTCACAATTTTTTACTAATATTAATACACTCACTTTTTACTTTTGGTAATACAAGGCGCGGCATCACCGCCGTGATCGGCAATGTGGAAGTCGTTTCCTCTTTTAACGAATTTTGTTTTTGATTCAACTTTTCGTTTTTTTATTTTATTCTTATGTTCTTACTGTCGAATCTTTAGGAGGTTTTTATTATTATTATTATTATTATTATTATTATTATTATTATTATTATTATTATTATTATTATTATTATTATTATTATTACTATTATTATTATTATTATTATTATTATTATTATTATTATTATTATTATTATTATTATTATTATTATTATTATTATTATTATTATTATTATTATTATTATTATTATTATTATTATTATTATTATTATTATTATTATTATTATTATTATTATTATTATTATTATTATTATTATTATTATTATTATTATTATTATTATTATTATTATTATTATTATTATTATTATTATTATTATTATTATTATTATTATTATTATTATTATTATTATTATTATTATTATTATTATTATTATTATTATTATTATTATTATTATTATTATTATTATTATTATTATTATTATTATTATTATTATTATTATTATTATTATTATTATTATTATTATTATTATTATTATTATTATTATTATTATTATTATTATTATTATTATTATTATTATTATTATTATTATTATTATTATTATTATTATTATTATTATTATTATTATTATTATTATTATTATTATTATTATTATTATTATTATTATTATTATTATTATTATTATTATTATTATTATTATTATTATTATTATTATTATTATTATTATTATTATTATTATTATTATTATTATTATTATTATTATTATTATTATTATTATTATTATTATTATTATTATTATTATTATTATTATTATTATTATTATTATTATTATTATTATTATTATTATTATTATTATTATTATTATTATTATTATTATTATTATTATTATTATTATTATTATTATTATTATTATTATTATTATTATTATTATTATTATTATTATTATTATTATTATTATTATTATTATTATTATTATTATTATTATTATTATTATTATTATTATTATTATTATTATTATTATTATTATTATTATTATTATTATTATTATTATTATTATTATTATTATTATTATTATTATTATTATTATTATTATTATTATTATTATTATTATTATTATTATTATTATTATTATTATTATTATTATTATTATTATTATTATTATTATTATTATTATTATTATTATTATTATTATTATTATTATTATTATTATTATTATTATTATTATTTATTATTATTATTATTATTATTATTATTATTATTATTATTATTATTATTATTATTATTATTATTATTATTATTATTATTATTATTATTATTATTATTATTATTATTATTATTATTATTATTATTATTATTATTATTATTATTATTATTATTATTATTATTATTATTATTATTATTATTATTATTATTATTATTATTATTATTATTATTATTATTATTATTATTATTATTATTATTATTATTATTATTATTATTATTATTATTATTATTATTATTATTATTATTATTATTATTATTATTATTATTATTATTATTATTATTATTATTATTATTATTATTATTATTATTATTATTATTATTATTATTATTATTTATTTTTTTTTTTTTTTTTTGTGATCACCGCATGTGTTCTTTTTTTTTAAAATGTTAATTTTTCTTTTTATAACTCCCACTGGCCGATCACCTGTGATGTTCAAACACAAAATTTATTCATTCTTTTTTCTTCTATCAAATTTCTCTTGGCCTTTATATACCCTAAACCTAAGCACACACTCTTACCTTAACTGTTTTCCTAACTTTATCCTTCTCAAAAAAATTTTTCCACTAGCGGCCTATTTTCTCCCGTTTCTATATTTCACTATAGTGTTTGTTTGTTTTCTATTAGTGTTTATTTACCTTTCTGTTAGTGTTTGCTTACCTTTTTGTTGGTGTTTTTTTACCTCCAACGTTGTTGCTATTGCTTTCCAATCACTCAGTTGTCACGGGGAATTGCAAACCTATCAACAGATTAACCCCCAAACATGCACATAACACTTTTCCTGAAATATTTCTAAGATATATTTTAATATTGAAAGTAATGATCCTTATGCCGACCACTGCCTGACAGACAACCAAATATGCTTGACCAACGTTTTTGTTCTTGTGCGTGTTACGTGCAAGACAAACTAATTCAAGATTAAAAATAACATGTTCAATGTTTTGCTCACACTTTTACTAAATAATAATAAAAATTAATTGTTTTCAATCAAGTGTTTCAATTTTCGTTCAATAAAACAGCTGGCTATAATTGGTATGAACACTGTGGTAATTTTCTCGACGAACACATTTTAAACAAATTGTTTTCGAAGTGTTTTCAAGTTGCGTACCGCGCCTACGTCACAGCTATCAATATTAGTATAGTTTGACAAGCAATATAGCTATGGTTGCCAGATCCAACATTGCAAAATTCTTGATTTTTACAGAAAGAATCTTGATTTTGAAAAAAATCTTGACAGTCAAAAATTTTGGTGTTCGAAAAACCTAAGTTATAAATTGTCGATAGATGGTTCTAAAATGTAATATCACTTGGTAATATTAATTGTATCTTGAAAAACTATAGCTCGTTTGATAGGTTCGAATGATTACGAGAGATGAAAAGTGGTTAACGTGCGACTATAATGTGCGAGAAAGATCATGAACGAAGCAAAATAAAGCTTCGCAGACGGGGCAAAGCCATGATTGACCAAGAAAGGTAATGCTATGTGTCTGGAATGATTGGAAGGGAATTGTTCAAATGAGTTTTTATAACCTGATTAAACAACGTGTTCTGATCTGTACTGTCAACAATTAACGAGATTGAATCAATTTAAACGGCCAGAATTAATCAATAGAAAATGTTTTGTGTTCTATCGTGAAAACGCCAGACCACAGACCTTTGATGATCCGGCAGAAACTGAGAGAACTTGACTGGTAGTTTTGATGCATCCACCTTATAGCTCGGATCTTTCACTTTCAAATAATCATTTGTTTTGATCTCTGCAAAATTCTCTTAATAGCGTAATTTCAATTTCCGTAGAGGCCAAAACGTAATTGGTTCTCATTATCGTTCAGAAGCTCTGCACTAATAAAACAATGGCTCTATCGCAAAAATGGCAAATGGTTTACAATCAAAACGGAATATATGTATTTGGTTTAATAAAGTTCGTTTCAAATATAAGAAAAAGGTCTTTCATTTTTGGTAAAATTTGTAAAAGAACTTCTTCAAACACCGCCTGGATAGACATCTTGACGTGATGTGGTAGCTTAAGTGTCAGCTATAGTACCTTCAATTTATACTCCCGTCGGTGGGCTCCTTTTGGGTCAGGCTTCGATGGTTGCATTAATTGTTGGTTCCATAAACGCTGACATACTAAGGGCTATCCAACATTTTTAATGTCAAGGTGGTAGGTAGCTGTGACGAGGACCTGTATGGCCAGTTAAGTGTATAAAGACAACTAGTCGTTAACAGTTCCCCATTCGGTGCCGGGCACTGACCGGTTGTAAGTTGTGGCCTAGTCCACGTACGACGTCACTGCGTGGATGGTCCATCCCTTTACGGCTTACTCGTGGGATCAGAATGGATGAGAGATTAACTAAATTAAATTTGAATGATATTGATATTGTTGACGGACTGGCAATTGATGAGGACAATGCGTTGGCTCTTCTGAATCTGAGTCTTGCTACCCAGCACGCCCAGCTTCAAAAGGAGCTAGAAGATGATCTGTCCTTGAGTATAGACGACGAGCTGGATGGCACTGTCATTTCAGCTCAAGCGTCGGTAACTGGTACGGATTGTCAGAACCTGGTGGTACAGGCCTCGAGTGATGGTACTTTAGGGCCTTCAACAGCTTCGTCTTGGAAGCCCTTGGTTCGGCAGAACGCCCTTTTGGGTGGTCATGGTCGAACAAAGGAAGAGAAGGCCAGGAATGGGACATTATTGTCTCTGGCCTTCCTTGAGAAAATGGCCATTAAGGAGGAGGCAGCCTTGACAAGGAAGGAACGGTTGCTCATCAGGAAACACAGACAACGTGTCCAAATTCGAGATAATTTACAGCCCTACGTCTGGGCTACTGGGAGCTTCAGTTCCAGTTAAATTTGTGGTGGCAAAGGAAGCACCTTCTTCAAGGAGGTGAAGGCTGCCCCGGTCCCAACCACAAGTGCCAAAGCTGTGGAAGCCAAAATAGTCACCGAGGATAGAATGGACGGCAAGAAGGCCCTTATTCCTTACTTGTCGGCGCTGAAGGCTTCGGCCCGAGCTTCTGCCAAATCCAAAGCCAAGACTTGTGGTGGTGAGAAAGCCGTTTTAATGGTTTTAATCGGGCTCCTCGAGCATTCCCCGTAGTGGGAATGTTAAGAGGGTTAGATCCGGTGATGAACAGCGGCAAGTATCAAAGAAGGCGAAGAAATCTGACAGCTTGGATTCTGTCAATCAGGTTGCTGTCATTGACAGGAGTGATCCGGTTGGGAGAATCACTCCTGAGCTCTGGCAGCAGATTGAAAGAAGGCTGCTGGAAGAAATCGCCAATCATGGTAAAGGCAGTCAGGATGAAATGTCCTTCCTTGGCGCAGACTGGTCCAAAGGCGTCAAAATTGTGAACTGCGGTAACAGGAAATCGGTTGATTTCCTGCGCGCTGCAGTTGGCA
Organism: Wohlfahrtia magnifica; assembly: GCA_023159175.1. NCBI lineage: Eukaryota > Metazoa > Arthropoda > Insecta > Diptera > Sarcophagidae > Wohlfahrtia > Wohlfahrtia magnifica. Next base: position 1,557,720 of record JAKWBJ010000177.1, read on the forward strand.
AGTGTGGCGACCTTTGCACAGGTGTGAAACTGGAGGTGATCTCCTCATCCGAGCTGCCTCTCAGGCCAGTAGTGACTGTGTGCATTCCACCACCCGTCCTCTCGGTGGAATCCATATTCTCAATACTGGCTAATCAGAATTGTGCCCTGGATACAGACCAGTGGAAGATGTTACGTCTTTGGTCTGTAAGGGCAATGGGGACATGGATTTCAGGTTCGATATTGATAAAGCGTCCCTGGAGTTCATCGATAGAGCTAAGGGTAAGGTGAATTTAGGTTTGGGTAGTGTCAGGCTAAGGTATGCTAAAGGTGACAAGGCCCAGGAGACTGCTGGTGAAGCAGCCTCAACCGAACTCTCCTTACTCCTAAGCCGTGGGAAGGTAGACGTGGCTCTCATCCAAGAACTATAGATTGCTGGCAATAAGGTTCGCGGATTAAGAGTCACGGGCTACAAGCACATTGGATAAGTAATGGCGATCTGACTGCTATTGAGGGTGGAGGGGAGGTACGGACGGCGCCAGGTTTATTTTGGCTTCCGTCTATCTGCCCTACGAGGCGACGGATCCGCCAGGCCATGAAGTGGCAGCTCTGGTTGAGTCTGCCAGGGTCGATGGAGTCCCCATGGTGCTGGGATGTGATGCCAATGCTCATCACTGCCAATGGAGTTGTGTTGACGTTAACGTCAGAGGTGAGTCTGTGTTCAGTTTTATCACTGATCAGGGACTTCTCATTTGCAATAAGGGCAATGCGCCTACCTTTAGGAATAGAATTAGAGAGGATATCATTGACGTGACGCTCTCGAATAGGGATAACCTTGGGTAGGCTGGAGGCTTGATGAGAGAGCATTTCCTTCTCGGATCACAGCTTGATTCGCTTCGGCCTGGTTTGTGCAAAGTATAGGAGGGTTCCTTTTAGGAATCCGAGGAGGACCGATTGGGGGGCTTTCAGCGACTGCGTGGAGACGGGTATGGAGAATCTGCTTCTTGAGCCCGTTGACTGCTCGGTTGTTGAGAGAGAGGTTGATAGGTTTACTGAATGCTATGTCAGGTCCTTTGAGCAGTCCTGTCCGAGGGTTTTTCCGGGCAAGATGGTTCAGCCTTGTTGGTGGACAGCCGAGCTGGGATCTTTGTGCTCGGAGATCAGAAGACTGTTCAATATGGCCAAGGGCACACGTTCGGCGGAGGATTGAGATAGGTACAGAATCTGTTTCAATAGGCAGAAGAGGAATATCAAGAGGACCAAGAGGGAGTCATGGACTAACTTCTGCGATTCAATTGGTTCTGTCAATGAGCTGTCCAGGTTACGGTTCATGGGCTGAATCTGGCTCTGAGTCACTTGGTATTCTCCTGGAGACCCACTTCCCTGGTTGTAGGGAAGTGACGGTTGACGAGACGGGGCGGGCAGTTTTGACCCCGGTTTCAAATGAGGAACGAACATTGGTGACTGATATGGTGACATTAGATAAGGTAACTTGGGCGGTCCGGTCCTTTGGGTCCTATAAATCTCTGGGCCCGGACGGGATCTTTCCAGCCATGTTACTGAGTGTCCTCATCTCTGCCATGGAGTTCCTGGTGGATGTCTTTAGGGTCTGCTTTCTTGGTGGAATTGTGCCTATGGTATGGGTGAGAGTGGTTTTCATACCGAAGGCTGGCAGATCTTGCCACTCTATGCCAGGTGATTTTAAGCCGACCAGTCTGTCGTCGTTTCTGCTAAAAACGATGGAGAGTGATAGATTTGCACTTGAGGAGTAGAATAGAAAGAAAGACTTTCAGTGGGGCTCAAAATGCTTACCTTAGGGGTAGGTCTTCTGTTGAGACTGCTCTACACGAGGTCGTCGGCTATATTGAGAAGGGTTGCACTATGGGATTTTCACCCTTGCTGCCTTTCTGGATATTGAGGGTGCCTTCGACAATATTGAAGTGGTTGACCTTAGCGTCCGTGATTTCCTTGTGGAGTAGATAATCAACGTACTCAGGGGTAGGATTGTCCGCTCGGAGCTTGGTGAGCTACGCCTCGAAAGACTAGTTTCTCGTGGTACTCCTCAAGGAGGTGTACTTTCGTCGCTACTCTGGAATCTTGTTGTGTATGGAGTCCTTAGGAGGTTTGATGAGGAAGGCAGGAAGGTGGTTTGCTACGCGGATGATCTGGTGATTCTTGTGTCAGGAAGGTTTCTCCCGACTGTTGGTGACATCATGCAGTCGGCGCTTGGCAAGCTATCTTCCTGGGCGTCTACCAGGGGTCTTAGCATCAATCTCTCGAAGACTAAGTTAGTTCTCTTTTCCAGGATATATAAGTTGAAAAAGTTTGAGCTACCTAGGTTGAATTGGATTGTGCTAAGACTGTCTGAAGGGGCCAAGTTCTTAGGAGTTTTCTTGAATAGGAAACTTAATTGGAGGGAGAATACCCTTCTGAGAATGAATAAGGGCTTTAACGCCTACTATACGTTTAGAAGTGCCGTTGGTAGGAGATGGGGTCTTCGCCCGGCGATCGTAAGGTGGACAGCCTTAGAAAATGCCATTCGGAGGAGGCTTCTAAGTAAGGTACATAGGTGTGTTACTTTGGGCATATCTGGTGCCTTTAGGAGTACTCCTCAGGCAGCGCCGGACATTATCCTGGGCCTGACCTCCCTTGAGGTTGTGGCGAAGGGAGTGCTAGGAGTTTCTTGAGGATTTCTGAAGGGGACCTGGCTAAGGCTCTGGGTTATGGACACTCTGCCATTTAGAGGGGACTTGACTGGGGTGCGAATTTTTTGACCTGTGCTGGTTCAACCGACTATAAGGTCAGGTAATGCGACTTCGGCATATGCCCTGCGGCAGTTTTTCTGAATAGAGTCTTGGCGTGGGGTTGATGGACTTTTCGACTGTCACGCCATCTTTACAGATGGATTAAAGACCGAGGAGGGCACTGGCGCGGAAGTCTACATCGCGGACAGTGACATTAAATTGTCCTTTAGACTCTGGTAAGCCTAAATATATCGCACATCTAGTTCAAAACTATGCACAATATACTTGCTTATAAAGATAAAGAAAGATAACTGGTTTTGTAGTAGTTAACAACAACAAAATATACTAATATTTGTTTATAAGCAAAAAGTGTATTGTGCATAGTTCAAACATGTAAATCCGAAAAATGAAAATTTTGAGTTGTCACTTTTGAGCTAGGTGTGTGAATATGAAACAATTTCAAGAAAAACTTGAACATGTAACCAAATGTTTTAAGCTAATTTTTATATTTTTAAATTCGCACGGCCTCTGCGTATGACTATATCATATTTTTAACGCACACAAACACAAATGTGGGTCAAACATATTTGATCGTATGTCAGGCGTTTAAGGAAATAAGAGAATCAATTTAGAGTTTAGAAACGATAGCGAGAGAATCGCTTTCATGTACACTTAAGAGAAAAAATAATTTATCTAGTAATAATATTGTTAATACTTTCCCATTCTTTCATATATTTAACAACTGACATCTCTGATAATAAAGTAGTATAAATGCCTAACAACTTTAAGACGGTATGATTATTTATTTTTTTCTACTTCAACTTGTATCATTTTTCGCACGGAATAATATTCTTTCAAAAATCTGATGCAATTTTTGCAAAAACAATACAGAAAGCTGGCTTAATAAATAAAATATCGATAGTAAAAATCCCGATACACCCGAAATAAACGGTGGCTGCCAAGTCACAATTGAAAAAAATCCAAAATAATTTGGGCACGCGAAATCTATAAGAATGCTGATAAAATGAAGCATGAAGCAGAGGATGCCAAAAACGTGAACAGAATTTGGAAGAGGCTAAAAAATTGTCATCACCGAAGATCCCAATTGGCCAGTGGCAGAAAAAATACGCATATTTGAAGGTGAGGACAATCGCGGAAAACGTGTTAAAATCTATAGCTGGGTTCATCGTTTAAGACGTCAAGGCAAATCATTGATTTTCATCACATTACGTGATGGCACAGGTTCTTACAGTGTGTTTTAAACAACCGTTTGTCAGACTTACGATGCTTTAACTCTGACTACAGAAAGTTCTGTGCAACTATTTTGCACATTGAAGCTAATTCCAGAAGGAAAATCGGTAATTTTTGTTGTAATTTGTTAACATAGTTATAAAATAAAATTGGTACATTTAATATTACAGGCTCCTGGTGGTCATGAACTGCATGTTTACTATTTGGAACTGATCGGCTTAGCACCAGCAGGTGGTGCTGAAAGTATTCTCAATGAAGATGCGCATCCAGATGTTCAACTGTATAATCGTCATATTATGATTAGAGGTAAAAATACATCAAAAATTTTGAAAATGCGTTCTGTGGTAATGCAAGCATATCGTGCCCATTACCATGAAGTAACACTTCCAACTCTTGTACAAACTCAAGTTGAAAGCGGTTCTACATTTTTTAAACTACAATATTTCAGGTACTATACGCTACATAGGTATTCACATATTATCGATAATTTTTTTTAAATAAGGTCAAAATCGTTTTTAAAATACGAAATCTTGTGCAAGATTCAAAAATAAAATTATTTGAAATTTTATACATTTTTCGCATTTTTTAAGTAAGGTTTGACAATTTTCACTTATTAATTTCTATCGCGATTTTAGAGAAAAGGCCTATCTTATACAAAGTTCCCAATTATATTTGCAAACATGTTCGCCTGCTTTGGGTGATGTATATTGTATTGCTCAAAGTTATCGTGCCGAGCAAAGTCGTACAAACGTCATTTAAATGAATATACGTACACTGAAGCTTAATGGTAATTTATTTCATTTGATAATTTATTGGATCGTTTGGAAGATCTCGTATGTGACGTTGTTCATCGTGTGTTTAAATCACCATGGGGTCATTTGATACATGAAATGAACCCCTATTTAAAGCCACCAAAGAAGCCATTCAAACGTATGGACTATGCTGATGCTATAAAATGGTGAAAAGAAAATAATGTTACCAAGGACGATGGTACATTCTACGAATTCGCAGAAGTTTGTATTTTGGCGGAACAAAAATTCAATGAATCATTTTTTGAATTTGTATTTTTTATTAGGTTATACCAGAAGCTCCCGAACGTAAAATGACATAGCGTTAACGAACCAATAATGTTGTGTAGATTCCAGAAAAATATATCATCATTCTACATGTCGACTTGTCTTGAAAATAGAGAAATAACTGAAAGTGTTGACGTTTTGTTGCCAAATGTAGGCGAAATTGTTGGCGGATCTATGAGGATTTACGATAATGAAGAATTACTCAAAGGCATTGTGAGCGTGAAGGCATTGATCCTAAGCCTTATTACTGGTATACCGATCAACGAGCTTATGGCGCTCAGCCTCATGGTGGTTATGACTTGGGTTTTGGACGTTTACTTTACTGGCTACTTAACTGTTATCATATTCGCGAAGTATGTTTGTACCCACGTTTCTTAGATAGATGCAAACCTTAAGCAAAATCATGTAGCTTTTGTCTTCAGCTTTTATTGATTAAAAAGCATTTAGTATGAGTTATGAAAAGTACAAAATGTATCGTTTTAAAAACAAATTTAAATATTGGGTCTCATTGATTCCGTTCCGTGATTGCGGAAGGCATTTTTTGTACGGAAGCAAAATTTGAAATTATTGGTTCCGTTGCTACGGTTTCATTCCGTTGTTGCGGAATCATCTCTACCATTGCGGTATTTTTCTTCATTTTGCTTACGTTAAAATTTTATAACGTTATAATAAAAATTAAAAAAAAGAGAAATAAACTGCAAACAGAGGAATTTATTTTTAAGATGCAGAAAATGCTCCTTGACGATTACTTCCAGGACTTGCAGACTCGAGCTCAGATAAAATATATTTATATGCTGCCTTATTTACACGATAAATAAAAAAAAAAAACTAAAATTATGCACAAAAAATTCACACCTTAGGCGTGTATTTAAATTTCTTTATTCTAACTTTTTATCATTTATCTGTAACACATCTCAAGATTTATGGCGCAAAATTTTATTTTAACCCAAATTTCTCAGCAATAAATAGTCGTAGTCAGGAGTAGTGATGATCTCAAAAGAGGCTACTGTTTCCATTTATTTTTACATAAATTTCGCTTATAAAACAACTCATTTATGTTAAAAATTTTTATAAATTTTTTGAAATTTTTTATTACCAATCGTTGACACAATTAATTCAATTTTAAGGAAAATTATACCACAGGAATGAATAATTTCAGTTAGCATATCGATCGATATTTCTTTCCATTGAATTTTCTGTTCCGTGCGGAACCAACAATAAGGGCCAATATTTATGTATATTTATTAAAGAAAATAAAAGAGGTTAATATATACACTAAAAGTGATGTTTACTTTTTCCTATGTAATTCCATCACCTCCATTTTGCATTTCTTTTGAATGTCTCGTTATTATTCGTCATAGTATCGTACTTAACTTCATTATCTTTTCGAAATATCCAAATTACAAAATGAAATAAGCTAAACGTATATTTACTTTCACAAAAATTAGCAGCGCAGGCCCACCTAGAAAGGATGTGAATGAACAGAGAATGGTAAACAAATTAAATTATATTTTGTTGTGGAATTGTAGTATATTTTAATAAACTTTTACGTTAGCCTAGAGCAGCCGTTATAGCACCTTTTTCTAAATATCAGCTAACAGTTTCTAAAGAGTATATTTTACGTGTATGAAGCATTACGCAATCAGCAGATCTCCCTGGCATTGCATTTGGCATCAGCGAATATGCAGATTATGAAAATGAAATACCATCGACGTAGTCAATAGGTCTTCACTTCTAATAAACAGCTCAAGCTAGAAAACACTGGGGACCGTCTAAACACGTTTTTAGATAAAGACGGTGGAAGAAAATTTGAAATCTTAGACAATTTATTAAAATTTGTAAAAGAAAATACTAGCAGCTTGCTGCAGTTTGTGGAGCTAGTGAATCTTAGAATGGAAAATATTTTATTGTGTTTAAAACCGTACTAAATGCGTAGTTATTATTTAAGTTATTATTTAATACATACAGCAATTTTGAATATTTTCATTAAACAGTTATTGCTGGTGCTATTATGAATTTATATATAAAACAAGCAGTGCGCAAAACTCTATTCATTTTCAAAATGGGACCACCTTGTTCTATTCGTATTGGACAAATGTAAGCAACAGCTGACGTAAATATTGGTTTTATTTCAATTTGAAAATAGCTAAAGCGACCTGGTTTTGTGACTCGAAATAAATCCAATATTGGTTTTCAAAAACGACAAAAAGAAAGACACGCCCGAATATACTCAAGGGTAGTTTTTCGGATAAACTTTATATTTACGCATTAACCCCCTTTTCATAAGCGATACAATGATAAATTGTTAGATTTTATTTCTTCTTGAGTATCTATCCTCTAACTTATTTTCTTTTTTTCTGAAAGCGTTCCAAAATGACCTTTCTGGCCTTTGGATGAGGTGCGCAAGCACCCCCTTCTAGTATAAGATGATTACATTGTTTTCACCTTTCGTTTACTTGATTTTCTATTGTATAACTGTTAACCCTTTGACGATCAAACAATTTCGGCTGAACTGATTAAATTTTTTATATTATTTTCGCGATCTGTGGCCTAATAGCCCCGATATCCTCTAAGTTCACCATTTTGCTTGATAAATATAGTTACCTATGGGTTGAAAAGATAATTAATAACCGAAATTATTTAATTGCGGAAAGGATTTAAAAATTGGCAGGCGCACTTGCCTATTGTCAAAGGGTAAAATGTAAGTATTAAAAGATTGCTATAAAGCTTGGAGTCTTGACACAAATAATAATTTGCATTTTGATTATAAAGTACAAAAGTCAGGCAACTATCTGTCATTTATCCTTTTACAATTTATCTAGTATTGCCATACGTGCATTATTATTATTTTTCCCTTTATATGCGAAAGATTTATATGTATAAAATGTTACTGTTATTAGCTTTACAAGAATCATATTATATTTAAAATATTAAATATTAATATTAATTAAACCAATCAATGAGTACAGCTTTAATTCCAATATTCATGGAAGCAATGTATTTTTTTTATAATAATAAACTCTTGTTAATGAAGTAAATTCGAAGTCTGGCAACCATGTATCAGTCTGGTTACTTATCTTTACTTCAACGTGCATCGTTTTTTCGATAGTCTGATGCAATTTTTGTCTGATTAGGAAAAAGTAAAAGAAAGCTTTTTTGATAAATTAAATTAGAAAATATTTATAAATTAATAAGTAAAAATGTCTGCAAAAGAAATGGAAAACTTAACTTTGGGTAAGAGAGATGTTCAAATATGGCTGTGCACGTTGTTGAGGTGGCACAGTTTGAAATACTATATACGGACACACAATCAATCTAACATAGGAAAAAACAATGAGTAATGATTTTTGAGACTCTACACACATTTTTTCAGGATCTATATATACATCAGAAAAAACAGGTAGCGATGAGAATGGCGATGGCTCAGAATTGAAACCCTTTAAAACTATATTGCAGGCTATGAGACATGCTGGCAAGGAACCGTTCCCTGTGATATATGTTGATAGTAAAGATCCCGAAGCTGCAGAAAAATACGAAGTGGCTGCTAAATCACAATTGAAGAAAATCCAAAAAATTTGGGTACGCGAAAGCTATAAGAATGCTGATAAAGATAAGCGTGAAGCAGAAGATGCCGAAAAACGTAAACAGAATTTGGAAGAGGCAAAAAAAGTTGTCATTATCGAAGATCCCAGCTGGCCGGTGGCAGCGAAAATACGCATATTTGAAGGTGAGGACAATCGCGGAAAACGTGTTAAAATCTATGGTTGGGTTCATCGTTTAAGACGTCAAGGCAAATCATTGATTTTCATCACATTACGTGATGGCACTGGTTTCTTACAGTGCGTTTTAAACGACCGTTTATGTCAGACCTATGATGCTTTAACTCTGACTACAGAAAGTTCGGTGCTACTATTTGGTACCTTGAAGCCAGTTCCAGAAGGAAAATCGGTAATTTTTGTTGTAATTTGTTAAAGTGGTTATAGAATAAAATCGATGCATATGTTATAGGCTCCTGGTGGTCATGAACTGCATGTTGACTATTGGGAACTGATCGGCTTAGCACCAGCCGGTGGTGCTGAAAGTATTCTGAATGAAGATGCACATCCAGATGTTCAACTGGATAATCGTCATATTATGATTAGAGGTGAAAATACATCAAAAATTTTGAAAATGCGTTCTGTGGTAATGCAAGCATTTCGTGCCCATTACTTTGAGCGTGGCTATAATGAAGTAACACCTCCAACTTTGGTACAAACTCAAGTTGAAGGTGGTTCTACGCTTTTTAAACTACAATATTTCAGGTAAAGAATTAATATGTGTATATACAGAGCTTTTACACTGTAATATAAGTAATCCTTTAAAAACAAAATATTTCAAATGATTTTTGTTTAGCTCAAGAGTTCATAGGCTTTTTATCAATATTACCTAATATTTCGAAATATTATATAATATAATTTCAAGTTATATATTTATAACTAGCGATGGTTGTATGCAGAGAAGACGATCTCAAAATTTTTCGAATTTGCTTTTTTTTTTACTAATGTCTACTTAAAAACCTGTTTTTCCTCCTAAAAACCTAAAAATAATTTTTCTGTATTATATCATAAAACATTTAATACAAATTGCAAACAAATTTATAAATATTTTGGCCCTTCAGCAAAATATTTAAATCTGTATATATAAAAACAAGCTGTCCTATGTTCGTCATTTTATAACTCGAGAACCACTAAACGGATTCACAAACCAACACATGAAAGTACGCCTTTTCACTGATGGTTTTTGTTCTACTGGGTGGTGCGACACCCATATAAAATTTGTATATATATCTATGTCTTAAACGGTAATAGTAAGGGTTTCTAAAATTGGCCCAAATAACATTGCAGTTAATACAAATCATCATCATCAGTGGGAGTGGCACCACCCATACAAAATAAAAATTCATTGTTTTATATCTTTGTAATGATAATAAGGGAAGGTTCTGAATTGGTCTAAATAATTTCGTAGTCAATACACATCATCAGTCGATGTATGGGCGAAATTGAATAAGGAGGTGTGACGCATCCCATACAAAGTTAATATTGATTTTTTAATATCTAGACAACGGTTAGAATTGCTGTTTCTGAACTTGGTCTAAATGACTTGGTACTCAATACAAATAATTAATTTTAATGCATTCCTTTAAATTTTCCATATGAGGAATACATTCCAGCAACGCGGGGAGAGTTGCTCTAGTAATATTTAATTTAATCCCTTTTTTTGCTTATTAATCACAATAAATTGATATTTACACTATAATAAACATAAGTTACTTATAACGTGTTTATATATATATATATATATATATATATATATATATATATATATATATATATATACATACACAATATCTCTTACTCGAGCACTCTAGTATAATTAATATTATTTCAATTTGCTTAATTTAATCTTTTGTTCATCATTTTAGCGAAGAGGCCTATCTAACACAAAGTTCCCAACTGTATTTGGAAACTTGTTTGCCTGCATTGGGTGATGTATTTTGTATTGCTCAAAGTTATCGTGCCGAACAAAGTCGTACAAGACGTCATTTAGCTGAATATACGCACATTGAAGCTGAATGTCCATTTATTTCATTTGATGATTTATTGGATCGTTTGGAAGATCTTGTATGTGACGTTGTTGATCGTGTATTGAAATCACCATGGGGTTATTTGGTACATGAATTGAACCCCGATTTCAAGCCACCAAAGAAGCCATTCAAACGTATGGATTATGCTGATGCTATTAAGTGGTTAAAAGAAAATAATGTTACCAAGGACGATGGTACATTCTACGAATTCGGTGAAGTATGTAATTTGGCGGAACAAAAATCTTATGAATCATTTTTGCGTTTGACTAATAATTTCTTTGTTTTTATAGGATATACCAGAAGCTCCCGAACGTAAAATGACAGATGCCATTAATGAACCAATAATGTTGTGTCGCTTCCCAAAAAATATCAAATCGTTCTACATGTCTACATGTCCTGAGAACAGAGAACTAACCGAAAGTGTTGATGTCTTATTGCCAAATGTAGGTGAAATTGTTGGCGGATCAATGAGGATTTGCGATAATGAAGAATTACTCAAAGGCTATGAGCGTGAAGGCATTGATCCTAAGCCTTATTACTGGTATACCGATCAGCGTGTTTATGGCGCTCAACCTCATGGTGGTTATGGCTTAGGTTTAGAACGTTTACTTTGCTGGTTACTTAACCGTTATCATATTCGCGAAGTATGTTTGTATCCACGTTTCTTAGACAGATGCAAACCTTAATCAGAATTAGGTAGTATTTGGCATTTGCTTTTAATTGTATTAAAACGCATTTAGAAAGAATTATGAAAACTACGAAATGTATTTGGCTTAAAACTAATTTAAATATTCTTAAATAAATAAAAGAAAACAAAGTCGGCTTATTAAAATATACAAAAAGTTTTTTTTATTGGCTATGTAGTTCCATCACCGTCTACTTGCATTTCTTCTAGAATGTCTTCTAAATTTTCATCGTTGATCATAGTATCGTCCATGTCTTCATCATCGCCATCTTCATCAGCATCTTCCTGTTAAAATATGTAATAGTGAGATTTTCAGGTAAAAATTAAATCATAAAATTTACTGACTTCATTTTCATATGAATCCACTTCTGCATGGATTTGTTCTTTGCGATAGTAATTTTTTAGCAATTCTTTTATGGAATTGCTAACTATTTGTCGCACTTGATTGTCAAAGCCTTGCGGCAGCCAGCCTGTCCGTTCATTACATATGGCCCCCGCCATTGGTGATGGTATTTTTTCTAGCATTTCTTGAATTTTAGAAATACGTATATCACAATACTAAGTTAAGGTATAAATTAGTTATACTTTTGATTTTAAACAAATTCATTTGTAATTTACCCTCATCATACATTGCCTAGATCTGGGCAATTTGTGTTCATCAAAGTAGGGATAATTTATATCCTGGACCAAAGAATTTATCTCATATGGATTCTCTTGAAGTTTTTTCATAGTGGTTTTACGATTTGAGACCTACAGGTACAGATACTGCATTTTTATCATTTAAAGCAAAATTAATTAAAAGCAACTTACGAACTCAGATACGCCAGACCTGAATCTCAAGCGAAAATCAAAGGTTTGATAATAACGAGAATTAAAATCTTTGCGAGGATCATAACCATAACGAACATACATTGTGCGCCAAGGTCCTGTCGTAAAATAATAAGCTAATGATGGGGTTATACATTTAAGTTTATCATGTGACACTCCCGATTCATATAATAAAGCAATACGATTCCAAATGGGACATTCTTCAAAAAGCTAAAACATTCATAAATATTAAAATTCGTCAAGACAATTCTATGCATGAACAAACCTTTTTAACTTTTTGCAATTGCTCATCTGAAACATATTTTACTTTCATTTTTTTCAAAATTTGTGGATCGGGTCGGGTTGGAAAACTATCTACCATATTGAATACAACAATATCACGACTTTCATAACTCGATTTAGTTAACACACCCAAAGTTTCGTGTTGACCATCTTCTTTAGAAAAATCTCCTCTAAACATGGAAGTATGAACAATATCAGACCGAGCAAAAATGGTGGGTAATGACAGTAAGGATACATCTTGTCTTCTAAAAAGATTGAATATTATTCAAATTTCTGGATACAAAGGGGCCAACTTACTTGAAATAATCAAGATCTATTACCGACTTGGGGACTATAGTATCTAGTAAGTTTTTAAGTTCTCCAGTGGATGATTTCGGTTGCGCAGCCAAGGGTAAATATTGAAAATCACAAAGTGCTGTAAAATTAATATTTTTTATTCAATATTAATTATTACAAATTTTATCATGGATTTTGCAATACAACGAAATCTAATAACATATGGTATGTATTTAGATTTTATATTAGTTTTTAATTAATTTATTTATTTTTATAAAGGGTGGTCCAACCATAATACACGACGTTAATTGTGAGTTTCACCTTAACGCAAGTTTTTAGCCAAACTTAATTTGACATTTATTTGTTTCAATGTGTGACAAATTCATCCATGGAGAGATACACAATTTAGCAGCGCGTTAAGATTGTTGAAAGCTTTTACGAAATCGGCGTTCAAATCAAAACGTATTTCGTGCATTTCTTGATTTTTTTTGTCAGCATAATCGACCAAATGTGTCCACAATCGGGAGAATTGTGCACAAATTTCATCAAATCGGGTCTGTAGAAAATGTGGAAACATTTGCGCATGCCGTCAACCTCGACTCGTCGTCGTGCCCAACATGATAAGGGACTTCTTGTGGTCAGAAAATGCGGATATGGACCTGGAAGATATTTTGTTCCAATAGGACGGTACCACTTGCCACACAGCCAACGGAACAATGGTTCTTTTGCGCAAAAAATACAATGGCCGTGGTATCTCATGTCGTGGCCAAGATATTGTGATTTGACACTGTTGGACTCTTTTCTTTGGGGATATTTAAGAGAAAAAGTGTACTTCAATAGGTCAAGAACAATTCAAGAGCTAAATGATGAGATAATTCGGCATCTTAATCACATTGAAACTCAATTATGTCTTAGAGTCATTGAAAATATGAACCGACGGTAGAGGGATGCCACCGAAGCCATGACGAGCGTTTGGACGATATTTTGTTTCACAAATATTGAGATTATTTTCTAAAAACTTGTTGTTTTATATACAGTTTACATCGTTTGTTTTGGTTGGACCACCCTTTAGTTATTTGTGATACTAAAACATATCGGAATGAGAAATAAATGTTAAAAATGGTATATGAGTACACAGATTGGGTGTATTTAGGAAAAGTAATAAATTTACAGATAGGATAAAGCCAATGTATAAAAATGTAGAACATAAGTTCTGCACCCTGGAAAATACAGTACAACATTCACTATCAATATTTGAGTATGATGTGGGTGTCCGCTATCCTCTTTGCTTTTTGCTGTAAGCCTTGACCACATTATGAAACAATTGTCCACAAAGAGATGAGTCATATTTCAAATGCAGCTGAAAGATTTAGATTATGCTGACGGCATTTGTCTCCTATAACATAAGGTTTCTGATATGCATACTGGTCAAATATTGCTATGATACGTTGCAAAGCCTTTCAATTAACGTCCAGTTGTTTTAGGCAACTGGACACTGTTGGATAGATGGTAACGAAACAGCGGATGCATTGGCTAGGAAAGGTTATGTGACACCCTATATTGGTCTGGAACTATACTGTGCGGCATTACTTACTACCATCCCCAATCTAATCAAAGATTTGTAAGTTGACAGATCCTTGGAACACTGGAATGCTCAAAGGGAGCTTCGCCACTTTAAGGCTGCAATTAGTCTGTAATTAGTGCTCCGCTCTGATGTTCTTAAGTTTGGCAGGACGGGCTTCAAATCAAGATACCGAGCTTCACCTAGTAAGCCAGCCTAGAGTTGATAAATAACCTCTAGCTCATATATCCTATCTGACGCCACCTCGCCAAGGCTGTTGAAAAAGCTCTGGCCCAGCAACCTGAGTCTACGCCCATGAAAAGCCGGGCAATGGCAGAGTATATGTTCCACAATCTATGTATCCACCGTATCGCCGCAAACTCGGTAGAAATTTGGAGTGCCTATATCCCATATCACCGTTCGCCCTCAGAGCGCAATGTTCAGTCACAAAACCTATTAAAATCCTGACAGATTCCCTCCTCAGATTGAGGACCCAATCCGTCATAGAGCTGTCAACTTTAGGCCATAGCAGCCTGGAGACGCTGCAGTCTCTTCTGCTCCTCCATAATTTCTCCATTCTACGACGGGCTCGGCATCTATCAAGCTCCCAAAGAAACTAAGCAGCAACCAGCCTTGAGCTGACGACGATTACATATTAACATATCCAAAAGCGTCGGACACTGGATTAGAAAATGCTACTCCGTCACTTCTTGTTCCTCATCCTGATAACTTCCACAATAATCATTAAAACGCAGACCAAGTCTTCTCGCACACACACTAGGAAGGAAAGTGGCATTTTGACCAGGTATAAAATTAACGCTCAGAAGATTCAACCCTAGTCCGTAGATCGCCCGAAAGATTAAGAGTGACCCCATCCAGATAATCTTTTGGGATTTCTGTTCTGATGCTTTGCCAACTCGTTTAGAGTATCCCGGCTTTCACATAGTAACAAAAATGTCGAGCAGGTAGCGAAGAGCACCCTCATCGCAGCCTATGAGTTCACGTTGAATACCCAGTCCACTGCGCCCTTTTTTGCCCAGATCTCTGTAAGACACTACAGTGATCCGAAAGTCTAAAAGAAACTTTCATTCTCCATATGCGAAATAAAGATGCAGGGTTCTGGTGCTATGCTTATAGAGAACACTTTGTCAAGGAAAGGTTTGGGTGCACAACAATCCACCACGCTAGGAATTATATCTCATAGGTTGGCCAAATGCGAATAACACCGCTATCCTCTTTCAAACTTACGCCGTTATTTATTTTATAAAACTTGCCTTCAAAACTGAAACTTTTGGAAATGTTTCCCAGTATTTGGACTGTATATTGCGGCGGTTTATTGTGATCGCGTTTAGATTTCCGTACTTTAATTGATAGTAGCAGTCCGGCACGTTTAGTACAATCGCCACACAAGGGCTTACTAAATGGATTTTCAGGATGATAACGTAATTCCAAACGCTTTGTTTCACCTCCTAAGGCCTTAAATCCAAAAAATATTGAAATCAATAATGTAAATCGAATTAATTTTTAATTCATAATATTTACCCTTGATAATTTTGTTATGCCACCCAATGTTGTTATCATATTATCGGTGTTCTTAACCAAGCCAGGATATTCGATAAGTTCATATTCGTTTGAAGTACTAAAATTTATTTGTACAGACATTTTGCAATTTTTTAATCTATTGAAAAGATTTAAATGTAACTAAATTTTCCAAAATATTTACTTTAGGGATGGGTGTGTATAATGAAACATATGCTTGGTAAGTTATCGATTATCAATAATATTAAGATAACCCAACAAACTTGTAGTTCAACTTTTTATTTAAATTACTGATCAATTAATTTTACTACTTCCAAAGTTTGAGTCCCTTCAGGAATTGGGCTTGAATAGTTGGTTCAAAAGTGATGGAACACTTATTAAAATAAGCGATAAAAAATTGTTTTTTGGCACTGGCTTGGTGGCTTGATTGGTTAGAGGATGTGCAACCACCAGAGAAGCCGATGTTGCATCATGAGGTCCATTGTGATCATTCTTTAGAAAGAAGAGGAAATAGAAGACGGAAGTCGAGGAGTCATAAGGACAGCAGAGATCACAAAGCTCGTCAAGCAAAAGTGAAGTTTTGTCGCCACTCGAGCTTAGGTCAATTTCAATGCCAAAGCTGCTATATATTGCCCTTAGTTTATTTCGGAGTTGAAATAGGTTTTATACCTGAAAAGGAGGTAAGAGATTGAATAGTATGTCCATCTAAAAACCGGTGTCTTCTATTAAAAAGCCCAGGTCACTGACACATTAGGCGTTTGATCGCTTCCGTTTATTTCTCATCCAAAACAAAAATCGTTGCTGCTACAAAAGCCATTAAAGTTATGTTGAACTGGGGTGTAGTGACATCCGTAGCTGGCGATTAGAAAGTTGATACGATCGAACTTTTTTAATACTATTCAACTACAAAAAATACCGTATTAATCCCCTAACAGATTTGATGCCTTCATAAACATTTACCTATTTAAAATTTTTTACATTCCTTTTTCAACATTTTTCGGTTTTTATTAATTTTTAGTACTAATGGCATCTCGATTACATCATGGGACAAAAATTAATAATATTGAAATACTTGGTGACACTAATTTTCTAATAGGTTGGTAGTTCCTACAACAAGAATATGTTTTTGAAATATTCAAAACACCTCAAAATTTTCAGTTATGGGTAAAAAAAACAATTTTTCTTGCTTTCAAGCACTTAAAAGCTAATAATTTTGCTGAATATTAACCGATTTTAAGCTTCTAATATGGAAAGAGCTGCAACAGAAATATAGCCACGCGGTTTATCCGATATTACGGGATATTCAAAAGGAATATCTCAGTATGTACATAAAATCCCTGGAGAGAGAAATTTGATGGTTATCATTTCTGAGGTGGACATGAGGACACTGAAGGTAACTGCGTGGTATTTGATCAGGCAGACACCACTTTGAATCAGAACGGATCGGTTGGGAACATCGGCGTACCTCTTAGTTAGAATAGACTGCATAGCAGATCTTTCTGCTATGAGATCAGAAGGATCTGGCTACATTTGGATTACCGGAGAATAGACTATATGTTGAGGTTGCTTGGAGCACATGCGAGGAACCTTATATGGGTTTGAATTAACCGTTGGGCCATTGGCAGACATGCTCAAACGATGAAAATTGCGTATAATTATCCTTGCAGAAGTTGTGATATTGAAGAGGTGGAGAAGTCTACGGAACACTTTCTTTGCTACTTGCCCCAACTCGATGTGAGGCATTCGGTGGTTGTTAGGAGGAGATTCAACGATTAGGACTACTTCAAATGTAATATTTGGACAAAATGATTGTCTTCATTAGGTCGACTGAATGGCTGTTTCCAGACAAAGGCTGCGAGGACCATAGTATGGTAATGGGCACTTGGTAACAACGGGGCCTCAAATTTGCACTCAAGTAAGCTGATGGTAGTTGCCAAATTCACATAACCTAACCTCTGGTTAGTTAGGAATAAAACTCTGCTTTACTTTTGAAAATAATTGGAAACTGACGGAGTTATTATTTTTTTGGTAAAGCAGCTCACGAAAAAACCTTTTTGTTTTATAAAATTGTTACTTTTCTTGTTAAAAAAGTATACCGAATGAAAATCCTATTTATCATCACTGTAGCTAGCCCACTTCAAATTTATCTTGCTCATGTAGAAATCCTTCGATCAGATTTAACGGACCAGTTGGAACTTGTTACAGGCTTAGAGATTGCTAAAGGGAGTATAAAGTATAGCTCACTTGGGTACAGTCTTACCATGATATCATTAACAGCGGAAATATAATTTAATAGTTTCCAATGTGGCTTCGAACGGGATATGAAAGAGAGAAGGATAAATACCATAAGGAACGCAAGATGAGCGGTATATTTCAAAAGGTCGATTGTAGGAGGTCACTAAAAAAATAAAGAAAACATCTCAAAATACAATAGGGGCTGGGCTATATTTTCCCAACTCGAAACATCGTTACAGAAAGTTCTGCTTTTCCTAATCTATGGTACGGAGCGGACGAAATAACTACGTTATACTAAATCTGATTGAGCCTTGGGAAAGCATAAAAGTAAAACAGTCCTGGAGACTAGTGAGAGACAAAACGCTTCTTACAAATTTACAAATATATATATATCACTCCAACTCCAACATTAAGTTAGTCCTAGGAGACTGGAATCAAATAATTCGAAAATACATTTCCTACATTAGTC
This sequence comes from Wohlfahrtia magnifica, assembly GCA_023159175.1. NCBI lineage: Eukaryota > Metazoa > Arthropoda > Insecta > Diptera > Sarcophagidae > Wohlfahrtia > Wohlfahrtia magnifica. The sequence goes on from JAKWBJ010000177.1 coordinate 1,576,267, forward strand.
CCATGTTGTCGCACCCACACCAGTGTAACATTCAAATTAACCGCCATCGCATTAAGCGAAGCCTGACATTCCCGGACTTTGCTATGAGTTATCCAGATAACCTAACTTAAAATCCTTGCAATTGTAAACAATTTCGTCTAAAGGAGTCTTAGGGAAATTTCCCAATCAAAGCTCGCCGATATATATATATATATATATATATATATATATATATATATATATATATATATATATATATATATATACTCCATCAAATCTATTTACCTTTCTATATACACAGAGGCCCCCAAATGGCACAGAAACCATGACAGACAGGGCAACAAGAAAGTTCCCGCCGCAATAAGGTTGTAGAGCGTAGTGATCTAGCAATACAATCAAGAATCTATAGGAACGCCTTGCAAATTATTTTTTATCATAATAATGAATCTTACTCTGCTGCAATATAATTTAAATTTTAGCATTTTTCCCGCAGTGTACTTATTAAGTTATCATAATTTAATATGTAATCGATTTACGAGTATTATCTCTATGCACCGGTATTGTTTTTACATTTTTGTTGTGCTATAAATATTTACGTTTTAACGTTGCAACATGAGATCCGCTGCACGATTCTATTCGAAATTGACTAAAGAATTTTATCCAAATAGTAAAGTAAAAATATTCCGTATATCATCACCGGGAAATAGTGAAAATAATAAAGCGAAAACAAAAAAGAAAGAAAACAAAACAAGGAGTTTTGCAGCTGACAAGCGTAAGGTGACATCTGAAGAATGGAATTTACAAGAAGCACCTCGAAAATGTGACAAATCAAAGAGCCAAAATTCAGCTCAGAAACAGCCAATGACAAACAATTCAGACGCAACAACAACAAACAATGACTTTTCAAAAGGGACAGAAACAAACCTTGTTCAAAAGGAAAATAGTGATATTAAAAAAACGAACCTGAAAACGGAGATTATTAGTGAAGAGTATAACGAAAATGTGATTAAAATACAAATGCTTTCAAAAAATCTCCATCAACAACTGTTTCCCCAAACAACCCGCTTGACGAATACAAATATTGAAAAGCAAATGATTCAAATGAAAAAGGAACTTGAACACCATGGTATAGATATCAATAGCACAGAACGTTTGGAAGATATTTGCTTAAAATTACCTCGTCTTAAGGGATGTAACATTGAAGAACATTTTTTGGAAATTGGCAAAGAACAAGTAAGACCCTATAGGGAACTGCTTAAGCCATTGGTAGAACTTATAACGCTGCCAAACAAACCTAAAAAGTGGCTTTTTCAACCAGGTTGGACAGTCTATGATCCTGGCAGTGGTACGGGCGAGTCTATAGAATATCCCCATGAAAATGGTTTACTATTCGATGTAGAAGTCTGTATGAATGAGGGTGCCATGCCTACTCTGGCCACTGCTGTGGGCTGTAATAATTGGTACTCTTGGGTTAGTCCGCGTTTGGCTGAGAATATTCAGGAAATAAGTGTTAAACAAAAGTTGGCTTATTATACTTTAAATGATTTAATCTCTTTGGGAATGGAAGGTCCAAAGATTATTATAGGTCACAATGTATCTTATGATAGGGCGCGTTTAAGGGAGCAATATTTAATTGAGGACACTAAAGTACGTTTTTTGGATACTATGTCTTTGCATGTGTGTGTAAGCGGTGTTACAAGCTATCAGAGAGCTCTAATGAAATCGAAAAAGGAGCCAGCTCCCGAAGATATCGAATGGTTGAATCAAAGTTCTTTAAATAGTTTAAATGAAGTTCATCGTCTGTATTGTGGCGGACCAGAGATTAGCAAAAAAGAGCGTAATATTTTTGTAGAGGGTACTCTGGAAGACGTTCGACAAGACTTTCAAAACTTAATGAATTATTGTTCCAATGATGTTGCTGCTACCCATAGGATTTTGCAAAAGCTTTTCCCCTTATTTGAACAAAGATTTCCACATCCTGTGACACTGGCTGGTATGTTAGAAATGGGTTCGGCCTATTTGCCCGTCAATAAGAATTGGTTGCGTTATATCAACGAATCTGATCTTGCCTATGAAGATCTAAGCATTGAAGCCAAATATCATTTAGCTAGAAGAGCCGATGAAGCCTGTGGCCTTCTAAAAGATGAACAATACAAACAACATTTATGGCTATGGGATGAAGACTGGTCGACACAAGAGTTAAAATTGAAAGCGGCGAAGAGTAAACCAAAAGCAAAATCTAATAAAGTTAGCTTTAATAATTTATCTGAATCAGAACTTTCTGCTGAAGACAATCAATTATATAAAGAATTCCAATATTTATACGATATGAAAGATCAATTGCCCGCTCGGCGTCCTTTATTACCTGGCTACCCAGCCTGGTATCGGAAATTGTGTCAAAAACCGCCTAGAAATGATGGCATAAGTGACTGGACACCAGGACCCACGGAGATTAGTACTGGAATGCAAATTGCCCCCAAATTACTATCTTTATGCTGGGAAGGATTTCCCCTACATTATACTAGAGAACACGGTTGGGGCTTTTTGGTACCCTTCAAATCAAAAAAGCCGTCGATAGAAACAGAATTTGAACATGAGACTCGTATACCAATTGAAAAATTAGTATCTCAATGTCCTATACCAGAGTTTGCTCAATTGTATGCCTCTGAACAAGAAACCGATTATGCATTTGGCCATTTACAAAAGGAATTGGATAGCAAACTCGGTAAACGTGAGTTTTACAGAAAATTAAACAAAACAGATCATACGGAAGGTCTTTATAAGGGTTCTGGTGTTTGGTGCAATCAAATTTTGGATGATTGCTGTTTTTTTCTTAAACTACCCCACAAGAATGGCAAATCCTTAAGAGTTGGCAATCCTTTATCAAGAGATTTTCTTAACAAATTTGCAGACAATGTATTAAGTAGTGCTGAAACGGAAAGCTCTATTGCGAAAAGAGTCATTGAAATAGCCCGCATGATGTCGTATTGGCGCAATAATAGAGACCGCATAATAGGTCAACTTGTAGTATGGCTGTGTGATGAAGAGCTACCAAAAAATTTACAAAAACAAAACTATAGGTATGGTGCGATATGCCCGCAAGTAGTAGCGTGTGGTACTTTAACACGCAGAGCTATGGAACCGACCTGGATGACAGCGTCGAATTCACAAAAGGAACGTATTGGATCTGAATTACGAGCGATGGTTCAGGCTCCTCCAAATTATCGTATAGTTGGAGCTGATGTTGATTCTCAAGAACTTTGGATAGCTTCTGTCTTGGGCGATGCCTATGCTTATGGCATACATGGTGCTACGCCTTTAGGATGGATGACTTTGAGTGGTACAAAATCGAATGGCACTGATATGCATTCTATAACAGCAAAAGCCGTTGGTATATCCAGAGATCATGCAAAAGTTATAAACTATGCTCGAATTTACGGAGCAGGTCAAAATTTTGCTGAAGGCTTACTAAAACAGTTTAATCCAACATTTTCAGCCACGGAGGCTCGCAGTAAAGCCATGAAAATGTTTACTATAACCAAAGGCAAGAAGGTTTATCGGCTTAAAGAGGAATATAAAGAAGAATTTGAGAATAGAAGGTAAATATGCTGTACACATATCTCAAGTAATGTATTATTTTATTTTATAATTATAGTTATACTGGTTATGAGGCTTTAAAATTAGCTTCTTCGAATAATAAAGCAGTTGATGAAATGTTTGAAAGACCTTGTTGGGAAGGAGGCACTGAGAGTGCAATGTTTAATCGTTTAGAAGAAATCGCTACCAGAGATGAGCCGGTCACACCTTTTTTGGGGTGTCGTCTAAGTCGTGCCTTAGAAACTAATAATACCTCGGATGAGAATCGCTTTTTACCTACACGCATTAATTGGGTAGTACAGAGTGGTGCCGTTGATTTTCTTCATCTTATGTTGGTTTCAATGCGTTGGCTTCTAGGCGAGAGAGCTCGCTTTTGTCTGAGCTTTCACGATGAGCTACGATATTTGGTGGAAGAAAAATATGCTTATCAGGCTGCCTTAGCCATGCATATAACAAACCTATTGACACGTTCTTTTTGCTCTGCACGTTTGGGCTTAAATGACTTACCTATGTCAGTGGCTTTCTTCTCTTCTGTGGAAGTTGATACTGTATTACGCAAAGAATGTACCATGGACTGTAAGACACCATCAAATCCACATGGCCTAAATTTGGGCTATGGTATATTGCCCGGAGAGAGCTTGAATATTTACGATGCTATAAAGAAGGCCGGAGGCAATGATGTAAATAAATGGGATTGGATAAAGTAAATTAATATACATATATGTGCCAATTAAAGTGAAAATAAAGAATTTTTGTTTGTTTTATCAATCGACTGTAAGAAAAGATGTTTACATGTAAATTTATTTGATAAAAATATTGTAAATACTAAAATAATTTTTTAAATAACATAAATAACTCCTTAACGATCATTTTAAAATAATTCTGTAACTATGAAGCTATTTTTTTGACCACAGTGTTGATTTAGTTAATTTTTTAAACAGTTTACATAACATAACAGTTTACATACGAGTAACATAAAGTCTAGACACATATAAGAACCGATTATAATTATACTGCCCAGACTTAACAGGGTTGAACAAAGACTGTCTGTACACTGGACGTTACGTCTGGGTTTCTGGTCAGGATATATGATTTCGAAGTGGTTCTTCAATGGTGTTTCCTTATACAGAGCAATGGCTAGATGTTGATAGGTTAATATGATAGCAATGCGATGCCACCTGATGAATGCAGTGTCTTCCAGGCAATGGATGAGAAAGGTGGTCATATATGTGGGCAGTCAAAATGTCATAAAAATACGGACTGGGGGTTACGTCGGCTTGAAGCTGATTGCGTCCGGCAGCTAGGCCCTCCCGTCGCTATGAACTTGAGGCAGTGTTAAACTTTGTTGGATTCCGTGGCACTGCGACATAGTGGGGAATTAAATTGCTGATTAGTTGGCGAGAGAGAGCGCAACGCAGTGTGAAGATTAGGCGAATGGGTCTGTATGATGTGTTTCATCGTTAGTTTGATGACCCTATGGGTTCGCCAAAGAGTCGAGATCGAAATGGGTTCTGAATATGAATAGGTAACTCCTTAGGACTCTGGTAGTTTTTCTAAGTGGGCATTGAGCTCTGAGAACAGGAATTGATTGTGGTACCTCAGATTTAGGCAGAGAGTGTGACCATGAAGGGTAGCCTGAAACGGTAGAACACACCCTGTTCTTTTGCCCTGAACTCCAGATATGTAGCAGGTTGTTAGGCCAACACTTTTTATTCGCCTCAGCAAAATTGCGTCAGCCTGGATCACTGACTTGGAGGGTTTTCAAAGCAATTTTGCTAACTGTTGACTCTAAACTATTGCTTATTTATCACATTGCTTGACAGTTGGCTTCAGGTGCTAATTCTGAAGCTTCTTATTAACTTTCTTTTTCGATATGAATTGCTCTTTTTCAGCACAAGAAGTATTGGAAGCGGATTCGGATTTTCTATGTACTATTTTATTTCAAAAGAGAACATTTGTTCACATTATGATAAAGTTTCCGATAATCCGACCCATTTGAACTGTCAACGGCTTTTCTTCTTCATTTTTTAATAAAACTTTCATTAGCTTAATTGCTCGTTCTGCCGAATCATTTCTAACTTTAATAATTTGAACTATAGTGAGGCCAACGTTAATCAAAGTTCTCAAGTTTCGGATGTTTGCTTAAATAGTCCTTTGGAATACCAAACCCTTGAAAAAAGGGATGTGAATTTTTGGGCTCTAATGTAAAATATTCGATATTCTCAAGATATTGGCATATGGCGTGAAGAGTTTCGACCAATTGTTTAAATCGGAATTAGTAGGATTATTCGGAGGTTGCACCATAAATTTGTCGACTCATATAATACCTTTGGATCAAAGAAGGCCAACGCTGCTGCTACTGGAGTTAAATACCACATATGATTACTTCATTTGATTTGGTTTAAGCAATTTAATCCTGTATAGAGACTTCTGCTGCAGTGCAACTGGTGTTTGTATCCATTATTTAGGTACACCCTTACAACAAATACTCAAATATCTCAAATACTGTTTAATTTCAATTGTGACATCTTAAATTAATTTCAAAATAAGTATAACTTAAGGCAACAAATAGCTTACAACATTCAACGGACATAAAGAAATATTGAAGATTTTTTTTTGATAAATAGTGAAATTGTACCATCAAGAAAAACTACCCAGTTGAAGAAGTTATTTATAGTCATCACGTGGTTATTTAACTTCAAGACTTTAAGATGCAAATTTAATTTAATTTTCAGATACACTCCCAATTGCATCGCTCACTTTCTTATCTTCAACACCAGTCATAAAGTTACTTAGTTTTCTCAATCTTATTCTAAGCGTCTCTAAATCGGCTTAGTAATTGAACAGATCCTGACGATTTCTGAATTTTTCATTGACAACAATTATTTAAGTATTTTCATAGATGTGATGACGGAATGGTAAATATAAAAAGTCCTTTCCGATCACTTGCTCTAAAAAACCACAAGCACCTTGAAGAAAAATTAGAGTGTTAAAAAAAAAAACATTATTAAAAAGTCATTGATTATAAAATATAAACACTACTTGCTGCCGGATTATTTAAATTCTAATACCACTTAAGTTTATATAACCAAATCTAGATATATGTATATAAAGAAGTGTACACTTTAATGTCACCACTATCTGCGGAAACGGGTCGACCAATTTCAACATTTTATAATATTTTATTGTCACTTGAAAAGTGACCAAATCATGTGCCGTAATGTCTTATGTGTACAATGACATTCGGTAATATTGAATTCTGAATTTGTTCTAAATGACTTCTTAGATAATAAAAACCATCAGTTAAAAAGTGGGCGTAATTGGATAAGTGTGCATGGTACCTCCATGAGAATGTTAAATCTTCGTTATCTATTCATATCAGTTAAAAAGCAAATACTCTAGTTATTTCATAAACTTATAGTAAAAAATTTATATCCCTATCGTAGAATAGAAACATTTTTAACTTTGATTATTTCACCAATAGGCAATGCGCCACGCTTTCCCTTCATCCGACACCAAAACTTTTTGCACAACGTATTTTTACATAAAACCACACAGTTTAGAGGAGAGGAGTTACGGTCTCTAAATTGAAAAAAAAATCCATACATCTAAACACAATAGTGCACATAAACAATGCAAGTTTCATGGATTTTATTTGCAGATATTTGTTAAGTATTTTATAAATTTCAAAATCCCTGACCGTTATGTAAAAAAAGCGATTCATTTCAAGGTGTATTAACGGCTTTACATGTTTTTACTAACATTTGACAGGTGTTTGTGCTCTCTCTTTAAATTTTACTGTTTTTGACAATCTCACTGATGACGTTCTTTTTCTCGCTCTACTTTGTGTCAATATCGTGATAAAAATTTTTTCACTGCTTGTAATTTTTACTTAATTAAAATAAAGGGAAGAAAAAAGCTTAAAAGTTATATATTTTTCTAATCTAATTATTATAATTTTATGGAAAATGTTTAAGCGAACAGCGTTGAGCAAAAATGAATAGAAATAAATAATAATAATATTTTATTTTGAGCAAAGAAGAATACGAAAGAAAATTTATACAAAATAGTGTTGTGGTTTTTTGTGTGTTGCAGTGTGTGTTAGTGTGCGTGTGTCTGCTAGCCAGTCATATTGACACATCAACCCAAACGACAACGACGACGAGAAAGCCTCAATTTTTGTTCGATTAAAATTCATATGCAAAGACCTTGGATGCAGAATAATGCAAAGTTTTTCCACAAAAACTAAAGAAATGTTTATAGTGCGTGCTTTAGAGAAAATCCTTGCGGATAAGGACATCAAACGTTCACAAAATTCACAATTGAAAAAATCATGCGATACGGCATTGGAACAAATCAAAGCTGAACTTATCAATGCTGGCCAAATAGCAGAAGGTAATGAGCTTCCCTGTGCTGCACTACCACTGCCGAAGAATGATGCAGCCAGCATAATAAATGCGGAGACATATTTTCTGCCATTTGAGTTGGCGTGCAAGAGTCGTTCGCCCCGTATTGTGGTGACAGCTTTAGATTGCTTAGAGAAATTGATAGCATATGGTCATTTGACCGGAGCCATACAGGATTCTTCTAGTCCTGGTCATTTGCTAATAGACCGTATTGTTAACACTATATGCGGTTGTTTCAATGGCCCACAGACCGATGAATGCGTGCAATTGCAAATTATTAAAGCTCTGCTCACAGTAGTCACTTCACAACATGTTGAAATACATGAGGGCACTGTTTTACAGGCAGTACGTACATGCTATGACATATACTTGTCCAGTAAAAATCTGGTTAATCAGACTACCGCCTGTGCTACATTGACACAAATGTTGGATGTAATATTTTCGCGTATGGAAAATCAAGTGTATGAAGTTGCTGCTCAAGCCGTACAGGATGCTGTAGCTGCATCTTCGAACAATACTCAGAATGATGCAAATACTTCGCAAACATCAGAGGCAAGTATAAGTGTAAAAAGTTCTAGTGGTACTGAAGAAGAAACGCCGGAATCAGTAGCAGCTGCTGTAGTAGAAGAAATATTGAATGGTAAGTAAATTTAGTAAACAAATATATGAAACACAGTTTGGAACAATAAATGAGTAGTTTAACGGACCGCTATTACGTATTTTGCCTTGTTTAGCGAAAAAATTTTAGTCTGCACTGTTAGTTTATGTGCCACAAAAGCCTTAATAAAAAATTATAACTAAGCCTATGACGATGTGCTGCAGTTACAAAACAATATCCACGAAGTACTGGTTCTTTGGAGCCCTTCTCATATCAGAATTCAAGGAAACGAATATACCGATAATAGTGAGAAGGAATCTTTAAATTTATCGCAGATAACTGAGACGCCAACAAAAAAACGAGGTCCCAATATATAAAGATAGCACGCCAAGTATGGAAAGCCGTACTTAATTGAAAGACCTCCGAAATTTACCTTTTGCAATATCATGCTTTTACTCATATGCTAACAGTGTGTTCTCGAATTTATGAACCGCTAGTAACCGTTGTTGATTGTGTAACTAATAATAGTATGGCGAAAATCATGTCTTCAAAAACATAATATACGTGATTTTTAAAGCCAATAACCTACTAAGTTTGAATTTATTTTGTATTTAATTTAATCTATTATTTACGTAAAAATATATATATATATATATATATATATATATATATATATATATATATATATATATTTATTGTCAATAGCATACGTACTTAATAAAAAATGAGCACTTATGGCCCAGTTACGAGGCGTATCTTAATTTAATAATATGAAAAAAGTAATTTCTTAACAAATAAGTAAATAATAACTAATAAAGCGACCCTTTCCAGATATGTTCAATTTTTGCATATCTTTTCAACAATATAGTCTACAAATAGTCTATAACTTAAAACAATCTAAACAGTACAGACCCATAGCCTTTCTGAAGCTGTCGCAATTTGTTGTCGATATAATATATTATGTATATGAATATTAAACCGCCATAGATGATGTTAATGTAAACTCTAATAAGGTTCAATTGGTTAGATGACTAGAGAGCCTCTCTGAACTACAATGTGTAGCCTCTATTTATATTTCCTTTAGCTTTTCCCCTTCTTATTATTTTGTTGGCTATCGCCGTTTGAATTTTTCTTTTCATAGATGCTCTATTTGGTTTAATTGTAATGCTTACAAAAAGTAGGTAGGCAGGTCATGAAGGCGGTACTCACGCACCCCACCTACAGATCGCAAATAGGTGACCATTGTGGAAGCTCTATATAAAAAGATAAAAAAAATAGACGAAAGAAGATTGATACCATGAGATACAAAAAGAAAGAATCAAAAGAGCAAAAAGAGAAAAAAGGCCCAGCATGTGTCTTTGAAGTGCAGAGCAAATGCACAGGATGTGTGCTACCGTCACAGGCAACCCTTTATTGCCACACACTCTGTAAAAATTATGGTTGCTAGTGTCTTTCAACGTGTTTTTTTTTGCCCTCAAAGCGCAATGCCCAGTTAGAAAACCTATCAGAGTTCTATTAGGCTTCCGATTCAGATGCAGGAACTGTTCCGGCTGGGACATAGCAGCCTGGAAATTTTACAGTCTCCACTGATTCTTCGTGACCCATCCACTCTCCAACGAACCCATAGGTACACAATACCAACGATGCAGCAGCAGTCTCGTTCCCCACTATGTTTGACTAACTAGACTAACAAACGAAAAACCCTTGTATTGAGTTTTATTATTAAAATTCATGCTGTGTGAGAAATATGTTCCGTAAATTACGTCCATTTTATGGTCGTCATATTCGACCCATCGAACAGCATATTCAAGCTGTTGTGACTAAAATTTCGTACTAATTTCTCTTTATATAGCGATGCTGTATATCACGATATGTCAAAATGTAGTCGTTGTCTACAATTGGGCTTTTTTGTTAACTTCTTTGCCCAAAGTAAAAGAATTGGATTTTGGTTTGTTGACATGTGGTTTCATCAAAAAGAAAAAAAGGATTGGAGCTGCCATTGGTGAGATATCGGCTAAAATACTGAAAAAAGTATGGTCAAATTGGAGCTCACGGATGGACCACCTAGGGCATAGTCGCGAACAACAATTACATGAAAATTTTTTAAAAACTACATGGCATACATTTATCGCTCCAAATAAATATTTCGTCCTGTTTTTGTAAAATTAGAATTATGTGTGGAATTTTTCTTTATATGTGTAATTTTGATGCGGGTTGTGTGCAAGCAATAAAGCTGTTAGTGGCCATGCTGCCTGGGACCCAACTTAGCTTAACACTGTATGTATAGAATAGTAGGTCCTTGTTATGCTAAAATTTTTCAAGAGTGTGTGAAAAATATCCATATAGGAGAATCTATTCAGTTCGAATAATGAAAATTTAATAATGTAAGAGATGAATGTAAGACACGTAATATATTAAATTTCCTGAAATAACTTAACAATTTTTTTTATATTTTTTATTTTGCTTTTCTTTTGTATAAATCTAATACACTGCTACCTTAGACCTCTGACAGTGTTTTATTAATATTTTTATTTCATTTGTACATGTATTAAGATACTGTTATATTTTCTATTCTTTAATAGCTGCTATTACAGAAGTTCTTAAAGACAAATCACCAGAAATTCTTATCAATGATAAAGAGCCGAATGCAGCTAATACTATAAACAATACCAACAACAACAATAATAATAACATCAGCACAAATAACATATCCGCAATTGGTTCGGAAAGTATCAATACCAATTATACATCTTCCGAAAATAATTTAAATATGAACTCTGAGGAAAGTGCTGAAATGCATAGTGAAAATGATGCTGTTGTAACGGCTAAATTTACGCATGTACTGCAAAAAGATGCCTTTTTAGTATTTCGTGCATTGTGCAAATTGTCAATGAAGCCATTGCCAGAAGGGCATCCAGATCCAAAATCGCATGAGTTAAGATCAAAGGTTTTATCGTTACGTTTGTTATTGTCGATATTACAGAACGCCGGACCTGTTTTTCGTTCGAACGAAATGTTTATTATGGCCATTAAACAGTATTTGTGTGTAGCATTGTCTAAGAATGGAGTCAGCTTGGTACCCGAGGTGTTTGAGCTATCTTTGTCAATATTCGTTGCTTTGTTGTCTAATTTTAAAATACATTTGAAGAAACAAATTGAGGTTTTTTTTAAAGAAATTTTCTTGAATATCTTAGAAGCCACTTCCAGCTCTTTTGAACATAAATGGATGGTCATACAAGCATTAACGCGTATATGTGCTGATGCTCAATCGGTGGTGGATATTTATGTAAATTATGATTGTGATTTTCAAGCTGCAAATCTATTCGAACGTTTGGTTAATGATTTATCGAAAATTGCTCAAGGTCGACAAGCCCTCGAGTTGGGTGCTAATCCTATGGAAGAGAAATCTATGCGTATACGAGGCTTGGAATGTTTAGTTTCTATATTAAAGTGTATGGTAGAGTGGAGTCAACATTTGTATGTCAATCCAAATCCTGCATCAAATGGTAGCGAAGGTATAGCAGGTCATAATAATAAATCCGGAAATACAAATGATTTACAATCACCTATTGATAATGCTGATGCCATATCACAAACAAATACTATAGGCATACGGTCTATACATGGTGGTTCTAGTCATAGTTTGAATTCTTATGGCAGTGTTAAGAACAATGAATTTCTAGATTTACCCGAAGCATTAGAGGAAAGGAAAATGCGGAAAGAAGTGATGGAAGCTGGCATTGAGCTATTCAATCGTAAGCCAAAGAAAGGGGTGCAATTTCTACAAGAAAAACAGTTACTGGGTCCTACATCTAAAGATATAGCCAAATGGCTGCATGAAGATGAGCGCCTAGACAAAACTGTTATAGGCAACTATATTGGAGAGAACGATGACCATTCGAAAGAAGTAATGTGTGCTTATATAGATGCCTTTGAATTTCACAACTTGGAGGTGGTATCAGCTTTACGCATGCTTTTGGAAGAGTTTCGTTTGCCTGGAGAAGCGCAGAAAATTGATCGTCTTATGGAAAAGTTTGCCAGTCGTTATTGTGAGTGCAATCCCAACAATCCTTTATTCCAAAGTGCTGATACCGTTTATGTTCTGGCATTCTCCATTATAATGTTGACAACGGATTTACATTCGCCTCAAGTGAAAAATAAAATGACTAAAGAACAATATATAAAACTTAATCAGGGTGTAAGCGATAGTAGAGATGATCTTCCCGTTGAATATTTATCTTCAATATATGACGAGATTGCAGGCCATGAAATTAAAATGAAAAATACTGTTGTTAATAAGCCAGGCAAGCAAATAATAGCCAATGAAAAACGTCGCAAACTACTATGGAATATGGAAATGGAAGCTATATCAACGGCAGCCAAAAACCTTATGGAATCAGTGTCACATGTAAAATCGCCATTTACATCGGCTAAGCACTTGGAACATGTACGTCCTATGTTTAAAATGGCTTGGACACCGTTTTTGGCAGCCTTTTCTGTAGGTTTACAGGACTGTGATGATCCCGAAATAGCCTGCCTCTGTTTGGATGGTATACGTTGTGCCATACGTATAGCTTGTATTTTCCATATGACACTTGAACGTGATGCTTATGTGCAAGCCTTGGCTCGATTCACACTGCTCACCGCCAATTCGCCAATCAATGAAATGAAAGCCAAAAACATTGACACAATTAAAACGCTCATTATGGTGGCTCATACGGATGGCAATTATTTGGGTTCCAGTTGGTTGGATATTGTTAAATGTATTAGTCAATTAGAGTTGGCGCAATTAATTGGTACCGGCGTGCGGCCCAAATTTCTAACGGGTGCACAAACAACATTAAAAGATTCGTTAAATCCTAGTGTTAAGGAGCACATTGGCCAGACAAGTAGTCAAAGCGTTGTGGTTGCTGTGGATCGTATATTTACTGGTTCAATACGTTTGGATGGTGATGCCATAGTTGATTTTGTAAAGGCCTTGTGTCAGGTAAGATATTTTACTTCTTTGCTATATTAGTACCCAAGAACCACTTTTCGAATGCAGTAACTTCTGAGAAAATATCAAAACTTTTTTATTAAATCTTAAAAAGAAGAAAAAAAAATTTTTTTTTGTGGGTCAACTTTATGACATTGATTCAATTCTAAATTTAGATTAGATAAGTTGTGCCGCACAATTTGTGCGTTATCTTTAATATCTGAATTAAAGTGAACGCAAAGAGTTCTTGCGTAATATTGGTGGTATGTCAATGACTAAAGCTAACATATAAACAAAAAGTGTCACGTTATTATATTGTAGGCCGTGACTGTAAATTTCCTAAACTAGCTTCTTAATCATTAGTTTAAAACTATTGCTTTTATTTGTAATAAATATTTACGTACTATATTCCAGGTCTCCATTGAAGAACTGCATAATCCACAGCCACGCATGTTCTCATTGCAGAAAATTGTTGAAATATCATATTACAACATGGAACGTATACGTCTACAGTGGTCACGTATTTGGCAAGTTTTAGGCGAACACTTTAACACGGTTGGCTGCAATAGTAATGAAGAAATTTGTTTTTTTGCCCTGGATTCATTGCGTCAGTTGTCCATGAAGTTTTTGGAAAAGGGAGAATTTGCTAATTTCCGTTTTCAAAAAGATTTCTTACGGCCATTTGAGCATATAATGAAAAAGAATCAATCACCGGCCATACGAGATATGGTTGTACGTTGTGTAGCCCAAATGGTCAATTCACAAGCGCGTAACATAAAATCCGGTTGGAAAAATATATTTTCCATATTCCATTTGGCAGCGGGAGATCATGAAGAAGCTATAGTTGAATTGGCCTTTCAAACGACTGGCAAAATAATCGGAGAATTATACCAGAAACAATTTGCAGTAATGGTGGATTCCTTTCAGGATGCTGTCAAATGTTTATCGGAATTTGCCTGTAATGCTCGGTTCCCTGATACCAGCATGGAAGCCATACGTCTGGTAAGGACGTGTGCTTTGTGTGTACATGAATCGCCTCAGCTATTTGCTGAACATGCTGGCATGGAAAATGATATTTCGGTGGCCGAAGAAGATCGTGTTTGGGTTAGAGGCTGGTTTCCTATGCTATTCTCCCTGTCTTGTGTGGTTAATCGTTGTAAATTAGATGTAAGAACTAGGGGCTTGACAGTGTTGTTTGAAATTGTTAAAACACATGGTGATAGTTTTAAACCCAATTGGTGGAAGGATCTTTTTAATGTCATATTTCGTATTTTTGATAATATGAAACTACCGGAACATGTAACAGAAAAATCAGAATGGATGACCACCACTTGCAACCACGCTCTGTATGCTATTATTGATGTTTTTACACAATACTTTGATGTTTTGGGTCATCTTTTGCTAGAAGATCTGTTTGCTCAGCTCCATTGGTGTGTACAGCAGAATAATGAACAACTGGCCAGATCAGGAACGAATTGTTTAGAGAATTTAGTTATATCGAATGGCTTTAAATTCAATGAAGCTACATGGGATAAGACATGTCAATGTATATTGGATATATTTAATGCTACACTACCTGGAGAGCTGCTATCATGGCGTCCAAATCCTCAACAGCAGCAACATCATGGTCAAATCCAATATCAACAACATCAACAACACCAACAAACTTCAGCTCATAATCCCCAAACGTCTCATTTACGTAAAGGTTCTAACTCACGTATGAATGATACTCTCAATCGTTCACACTCCCAACATTCCGTTTATAGCAATTCGGGAAGTTTTGATGATGATAATACGCATCATCAGTCCCACCAATACTACCAACAGCAACACCACCCGCATGCCACGCCACAACATCCGGTTGTACCTCAAAATCCTGCTTTATTTGAAAGCCTCAATATTAAATGTGTTGTGCAGCTTGAGCTTATACAAACAGTTGATAATATAATATTTTTTCCAGCAACTTCACGCAAAGAAGATGCTGAGACATTGGCACAAGCCGCCGCTGATTTAACAGGCAGCATAACGTCGCATCCGATGTTAGATTGTCAGCGTGAAGAGCAAGGAATGTATAGTTACCTGCGTACACGACAATTGTTAACTTTAGCCGATTGTCTGATGCAATCTCATCGTTTTGCTAAACGATTTAATGCCGATCAAGAACAACGTAATATATTGTGGCGTGCCGGTTTTAAGGGTTCAATAAAACCAAATTTATTAAAACAGGAGACGGCATCATTGGCCTGTGTATTAAGAATTTTCTTTAAAATGTACGGAGACGAGAATAGACGTAGTGATTGGCCGGGTATCGAACAAGAATTAGTACAAGTGTCTAAGGAAGCCTTGACTTATTTCCTAAGTCTACAAAGTGAAGCTCATCGTGATGCATGGACTTCATTATTGTTACTGATTTTGACAAGATTATTGAAAATGTCCGATGCAAGGGTAAGTAAAAATGTTATTAACTATTTTATTTAATTGAATAATGCTATGTTCGCACGACACCGTTTTTTCCTCATTCGCTCTCTCATTCAAACCCCGATTATGAAATTGATTACATAAATTTCAATACAAAATCTTGAGAGATTGATTGTAAGTAATTATATTTCTATAACCCTTTGTATTACTTCAAAATCAGTGTCATCTCTAATTTTTATAAAACTTAGATCAAAGGAATTTGGCATATTTATTAGCTCTTAATCAAAATGTTTTAATTATGGATTTAAAATTGCAAATTTATTAAATTGACCTTCCTAAGGTATGCTGTTAGGTACAAAAAATAAAATGTATGAAAAATGAAATAAAGACAACAAACAAAATAATAGCCGCTTGCTGCTAGCTGTTGAAGGTGCCGTGCGAACGGTAGAATCCAAATAAGTAATACAAACAGAGAACGAAGTAATTCGAAGTCTAGTGCGAACATAACATAAGTCAGCATCGGTAAGCTCTGACACTTAAATAGTACAGGCAGTAATTTTGATGATAATCGTGTAGAAATTTATCGAGGGCAGATTCTATTTTTGTTTGGTTTTTTCTGTTATCTTCAGTTATTTATATACCATACACTAAATACTCTTATTATCTACGAATATGACAATGTAACGCGGCTGTCAGGTCACTGTGATTAATGCTAGTAATTCCCCACTTTTACTGTGGAATAACTTCATAAGCTAGTAACTCTGTTTTGATTTTTGTATGCATGCCAATAACTTTTTCTTTATCATTTCCTTTAGATCAGCTTCGTTTAAGTAGCGAAATATTTTATGTCAATCTTTTATTTGGGAAATTGAAGCCACTTCTAAATTTTAGTTTTTTTCCTCAGTCACTCCTCTAGGGAGCATATTAGCTTTCCACAAAGCATCCATTGCTTTTTTTTAGTTTCATGAATCAATTTGATTTTTCAAGCTAAGTATGTACATGGTTAATCTACTATAGCTCGCCTCCATGGTGGTGGTGATTTTTATTTACCAATGTAATTTTTCCCCAGTAGGTGGTGTTTCTTTTCCTGATCCTTCGTTTGATACTTGTCAGCTAGAGGTAAGCTGGATGGTGTGGGGCTTCTTCTTCATTTTTTAGATGGAGTTGTCCGGTGAAAGTGGAAGCATCTTTATTAAACACTCGAAACCACATTTAAAATTCTACGTCATGTCCTCTACTGGGCATGAACCTAGCCCCTTATGTTGTTATGCTTGCGCTCTAACCACTACACTACCACCCTTATTTCGTTTACGTAGTACAAATCTTTTTCGCGCTTTGCCACAAATAGTTTTTATTGCTGTTTGGATTACAATCACATTTGGGTTGAAAATTACTTCTACCCCATTTTAGGTAACTTTTAACGCAGACAATAGATTTGTTCTTAAGTTCGATACAATAACCGCTTCTTTTAAATTTATCTTACAGTCGGTCTTTCGTCTTGTAAGTTTTATCGTCTTGAAGTTTAATCCACGTATTTCGGTTACATTGTTATAAGCTAAACTCAGTTTTTAGATTTTGCCAAAATTTTCTTCCGCTAAGTACCTGTATCGTAATTGTCTTGTCATTGGAATACATTGCTCCTTCGATATATGAAATTGTATTCTGCTTTTGTAATTTCTCCTGTTATTTAATAGTAATTCCAAAATTTTCTTACTCATTCGGGATGCTATACAGTAAAAGTACAGCAAATAATTCTTCAATTATTACCAGCTGCGTTTTATTTAGTTTGTCAACCACTTGTAAAAATGTCTTTATATGATTACGCATATCATCATCGCTTTGATCCATCGTAGATCTACGTGATGGATAAACCAAGTGCAACCTGTCCCAAAATTCCTTTGATGCGATACAATTCTTAATTTGTTGTGGTTCTAATACGCCGATCGATAATATGAGATTCTAAATAGCATTTTCGTCATTTTTTTTTCTAAAGGGTCCACCAAATAATTATTTTTTTTTAAATGATATAAAAAAAAACTACTGGATATTTTCTCAAATTTCTTTTTTTATTTGAAAGTACAATCCTTCCGGTTAATAATGGAAAATAATTTCATTCAAATGGCTGTCTCGGCTGGCCATGCAGTAGCCTACACGATCGGTCCAATTTTTAAGCACATTATCGATTATGTGCAGTTGTATTTCACCAATGGCTTCACGAATATTGTCCTTTAAAACGGCAATTGTCCCTGGCTTGTTGGTGTAACACTTATCTTTGACGGCGCACCACAAATTATGGTCCAACGGTGTCAAATTGCAGCTCCGAGGTGGCCACGCGACATCAGCTCTGCAGCTGATAATGCGATCTTCAAAAACAGGGCGCAAAACATCGAGTGTAGCTTCGGCTGTGTGGCACGTCCTGTTGAAACCAAATGTTGCTAATATCCTCCTCTTCAATTTTTGTGAACAAAAATTCGTGCAACATGGCCCGATAACGATCGCCACTGACTGTAACGGCCACTCCTTGCTCATTTTCGAAGAAAAATGGCCCAATTATGCCTCTGCACCGCTATCTGCACCAAACAGTGTATCGTCTTGGGTGTATCGGCTTTTCAATATATGCGTGCGGGTTTTCTGTGCCACAAATGCGACAATTTTGCTTGTTTACATACCCGCCAAGATCAAAATGAGCTTCATCTGAAAAGATGATTTTTTTTGTGCAAAATCGGCATCTTCTGTAAGTCGATCGCATGCCCAAATTCCCAGCGTTGTTCAAGCGTATACATAACGTAGATGGCGGACCCTTTATCTAAATGGCTTGCCGAGGATCTTCTGGCTTCACAGGACACATTCCGTTATAGTACCGATAGAACAATGAAACACACGCCACATTGCGTCGATCCTCAAATAAATCGATAGAGTTGGCTACCTTACCGTCATTAATAAGAACCTTCGCCATCTCCTGTATTTGGTCGAGATGCTCCAAAATAGACTTTGAAACACCGGCCCATACATGAGAGTTGTATTCCAATTTGGGTCGGATATAGGCCTTGTAAATATTAAGGAGATCAGATGGATCACAATGAAATTTCTAATGCTTATGTACATAAAACAGCTTGTAAGGGTGATTTTTATCAAATTTGTAACACAACATTTTTATTTACAGAGTATAATCAGTAAACTATTGTTATATATTATCTTAGCTTGGAAATTAAAATAACAAAATAGAAGAGATAAAGATGCGAAAATTTAAAAATATATTCTTATAGAATTTATTACTTTATTCGAATCTAATTTAAGAAAAAAAAAAAAAAAAAAAAATATATATATATATATATATATATATATATATATATATATATATATATATATATATATATATATATATTAAAATAAAACAAATAAAAAAGTATATTATGACATTGTATTTTATTTATTTATTTTTTGTTAATTTACAGTTTGCAACACACGTCTCTAATTATTATGCTTTATTATGTGAAATAATGTGTTTCGACTTGAAGCCCGAATTAAGAAGTGTCCTTAGGCGTGTATTTTTACGAATTGGTCCAGTGTTTAATATTTTAAATGTAAAATAGTGTTACCTATACAATAATAATTATAATCGATACCATTAGACTTGGACTTTTATTACAAAACAAAACAAAAAAAAAAAAAAAAAACGATACCTTTTTTGAAATATTTTCGAAAATAAAATAAAAAATGTCTTTAATTGTTTAGAAAAAAATAAAAAAAAATAAAAAAATAATTATATAAATTATATACATGCATACAATATATTTATTTATCCTTTATACATAAAGTTATACATAATTAAAGTTATTACTGTACCCACTTAAAAAAAAAACAACAAAAATTAACTTCAATATAGAAATGTATTAAAGTTTTAATTTTATTTTCTATATTGCAATATAGGTACAACATATATACATATAAACATTTGTTAGTTAAATCTTAGAATTATTTTGTTTGGCTTTAACTCTTTGTTTTTGCATATTAGGGAGTTTATCTCAGTAATCTCAAAATTGTTCCGTAGTATGAGTATTTTAAAATTTCGTAAAATAGTACACATGCCTTAATTTAATTGTTACATATGTTGTTAGTAAAACAGTTTTAACATAAATGTTATGAGATATTGGCTGAAGAGAAAATATTGCGTCCGTTTTTAGGTAGATTTTCTTCAATCAAACGTAAAATAAAAACGGTCTTTTATTATCGAATGATTTTCGAATTAAACGTACATATACATTTTGATTATTCTTAAAGTCATAGAATAATATATAGACAATATCAAAATCTTAAGTATTTAATTTAAAATGTGGGTATTTAATATTACGGGATTATTTTTCCTTCAATTTGCTTGGTTATTAATTCAAAAATTGTTGCTTTATTGTTATTTGTATTGGCTTTTGCTAGAAGATATTTTTATTTTAAAACTTAATTTGTTTTTATATGCATAGTATTTGTTTTGAACAAACTTAGGCTTTGGTTGTGTTCTAAGCAAGTTTTACATATATTAAATTTACATATTCTCTTTTTTAATATACACAATCTTATATAAAATACATACTCTTCATCTAATTATTAGCATAGTTTTATACTTATACTAATCTATTCAGCACTCATGTAAGAAATTATTTAAATACATATTTATCAAAATTATTTTCTTAAAAAAATTTCACTTTCTCCCAAAATAGGTCTGTATAAAAATTATATCGAGTTCAGTATACTAACTAGAATTTTAGATTAATTACACGGAAAAATACAACAATAAATTACAATAAAAAATAAAATTATGTACAATCAAGTGTGAATTCGATTGTGAAAAATATGTTTATATATATTTGAAAATTTTTTCAACACCAAAACATGTATTGTCCAGTTCAGAGGTTATGTTGTAAAAAAAAAGTAACAAATTCAAAACATGGGGAATCTAAAAGTAAATCTGACAAATATAACAGCAACTATAAATATTAATAATAGTTATATATTCACAGCTACATAAATACTACTTACATATATAGAGTGAATTATATTATAAGTATATAATTATAAAAACAAAACTAGCAATTAAATGTATATTATATAAATAAAAAATAAAATTTATTTAAATAAAATTATTATTCTTACAATAAAGTTATTTTAAAAACAATTACATATTAAGAAATATTTATTCTTTGTTATTAAACAAAAAATAAGTTATTTTCAGTTTTGCATACACGAATGCCTCTCTCGTCAAATTGATACACTCCAATTTTTGAATTTTAACACTCGTTGCTGAATAATATTTAAAACAAAAATCCCTGATTTTAAGTATTAACGTTACTATTATTATCATCATATCGACCAGGCAATATTGCAGGACACTGAGATCCATGGATCAGTTATTCCTAACTGAAAGATTTTTTAACGTATCAAGCAATATTGGACCAGTCTAGATGTTATACGACTTGAGCCAAGTGCGCTTAAGGCAGCTTGGCAGCCAGAGAGTATATGAATAGTCTTATCCTTGAGCCCACTGTTCAGGTTGATCTCCGTACATATAGCAGTGGCCATAATCTCAGTGATCTTCACAGTGGCATCAGAAAGTCTCGGTTGAGTTCATGACCAGCATCACCCACACAGTCATTTATTTTGGAGGCATCTGTATACCAGTTTAGATCAAAATCACGAACTAAGGCCCCTTTAGACCAACAATCCCGGTCCGGGAACTCAACCCTGAATCTCCTGCCAAAGCATAGATCCAAAGGCATAACATCTAGGACCACCCTGCGTAGAATCGACAGATTTCACGGCTCTTTTCGGGATCCTTTGGCGAAAAATTTTTTTGCCGAACATGCCGCCAACCTCATCACATGGATGTGAAGCTGAGTTAAACTAATCAAGCCTCCAAGGCCGCTGTTGGACATGTTTTCATTGTCCCAGGTAATTTATTCTTGGTGATAGCTTCCTCAGCTTTTCTCCACCATGCTATTGCCGCAAAAGTGATAATGGGCCGAATAATAGCAATATATATCAATAGTGTTATTCTCTGCGGAAGACCCCATGTCTTACCGTAGAAAAAGCGACGTGCCCAGAGGGCTCTTATTGCCTTATTTTGGACGGCACCAATGTACGAGTTCCATCTAAGCCTCCCATCCAGAATGACACCTAGATACTTAACCACCTTAGAAAAGTTGATGATAATAACATAATAACTTATATCTCTTTGGAAAAGGTACAACAACCGTTTTTTGGGGATTCACCGAAAGCCCTTTCTGAGTGCACCAATTTGACATCTTGCTCAGGGCAGTTATCAGGAGGTCGCACAACGTACTCTCATATTTTCCACGTACTGTTATAACGAGGTGTATAGCATAACCAATTAGGCTGACACACCTATGTGCTAATATGGTGAGCAAGACATAAGGTAGTACCCTTCATAACAATGACGCTATCACAGTGGATTCTAGACCATCAAGAGACGAGCTGATGATTCTGCTCATGAGCATGGAATTGATCTAACCTACAATTGACTTCTCCACTTTTCGTTCCAATGACCTAGCAGTGCACTCAATGCATGTATTGGTAAAGGCGCCCTACATATCTTTGAAGGCACAAAGAGCCACTTCTCTATCAGAGAATACCTTGCCAATGCTGCTCAGAAGAGACTAAATGGCATCCACAGTGGGCCCACCTTCACGTACGCAAACTGACTCGGATGAAGAGGCTATTCCACAAGGAATATATAGACATCAATCAGTCTTTCCAATGTCTTGGAATAAAGGATAAGAGACTGATAAGTCTAAACGACTTGTGAAGATCACTAGGCCTACCTGCCTTCGGCATAAAAATAACCGTAACTTTCCGCCACGCTTGTGGAACAAAATTCTTACCAAAGCTGGCCTTTAAAAATCACTAAAAATTTTGACTATTGGATTATGTTAGAGTTTTTGTGGAGCTTTGTAAGGTTTGAAGGAGTCAATCGCTCGCAAAACCCTGTGAAGCATGGTGGATTACATAATTGGAACATCAAATGGCAGAGTATAGGATTGAAGTCTTTGGGATAAGAAAAATGAGGTGGAATGACAATGGCAAACATATTACTGCAAATAGTAATACTGTTTTTTACACCGGAAAAATAAATGCGTTATAATATCGAAGAAAATAAAGAATTTCATTTAAACATGGAAACCAATATTGGACCGTGTGGATCATACTCATGGGTAAATTTTAACGCGAAGGTAGGCAGTGACAGCATCAACATGCGCACTACTATGAGAGCGCATGGGTGTGGAGTCAGGAACAACAACAAAGAGCGATTAATAGAATTGTGCCAGATATTTTAACTAGTCATAGGTGGCTCTATCTTCCCGCACAAGGCGATACGCAAATATACAAAGACATCCCTGAGTAGCATTTTATAGGATGTCAGAAATAAAAGATTTGGTGACATCGGCAGTGACCACGGGTTCATCATAGGCGTAATCAATGTCAAAACAACACACATGTATCACAGCAACATATATGTATATACATAAGTAGCAAAAGAAACACTGTGTGTAGTGCAACCACATAAAGAATGGAACTGAAACTGCAGCGTGATTTCATCAGATGTGATTTCATCAGCTGTCGAAACAAGTAAAAAAAAACTGGAAGAAGAGACATAAGAAAATTCCTAGAACGGCAGACAACAGTGACAGAAGATGCAGCTGCAAGTATAATACGAGAAATATACACAAGACGATTGACTGACTCACAAATCGAAAGTGTAGTAGGAATCAAGCAGTTTCTGATCGTAATGGTGCACTAATAACTAACAAATATGCATAGACTCACAAATGCTACTGAGGACAGCGAAACGGCTCAGATCAGTAGTGCAGAAAACAACTTTAAAATACCGTGCAACCCTCCCAATCTAAATGAGATAAAAAAAGGCAATTGGTGAACTGATAAACAATAAGACCGCAGGTAAAGGTATATTATAGACGGAAATTTACGGGTCGGTATCATTGTAAAGTTACCCAAAAAAGACGACTTGAAAGACTGTAACAACTGCAGAAAAATTACTTTGCTTAAGATTCTTGCACTCATAACACAGGGAATGTTTCAAAGCAAATTAGACAGCATATTGCAAGACGAACAAGCGGACTTCAGACCGAATAGAAGTCAACACTTTAACATACGCATTATCACAGAACAATATACAGCAAGGCGTTCCCTCTGTCTATTGTTCGTCGATTTCAAGAAAACTTTTGATACCATCAGATGAACAGCAATATGGAAAGCATTGAAAGCAGACAACAGACTCAATAAAGCAAGAGTGGCATTCGGACGATTGCAATTATATGGAGAAGCTGACATATATCCAGACGAACTAAACTCTAAATATTCAACTCATGTGCTAAATCAGTTCTGTTGCATGACAATGAAAACAGATTTACTAATTAGAAACCCATACTGAAGAACGAATCATGGAAATATGTGTGTGGAAAATCTGTGAAGCCAAAAGTTCATCGGCAAACCATTTAGATAGACAAAAAACGACAAAAAATCTAAATCGAATCTCTTATTATCAGTTAGCGTATCCAAGGAAGTTGAGGACAAATTGAACTCGGTATATCAGTCACAATGGCCTGCCTGTCAACCAATGTTGCTTAAGCCTCTCATTTTGACAAAAAAGCAAAGGAATGATGATAGGCGTTATCATGTAAATGTAATCTATTTGGTAATAATTACTGAATTATTTGCTATACTTTTGCTGTATAGCATCCCGAACGAGTACGAAATTTTTAGAATTGCAAAATCAGAAATTCAGAGTACTTCTGGAGTTCGAAGCAAGCAAGCGAAACACAATTGAACATATCGATGAAGCAATGTATTCCGAAAACAAGATAAATCAAAGACTTAACAATTACACTGATAGAAATATCAAAAACAACGGTGAGCAAAGTAAATTCAAAAACGCTATGTGGGCAAATTGAATAAGTTGTCCTTAGATTCTAGCTTGTCTTCACATTTGGCAAAATCGTAAACCCGAAAAGTAAGTTTAGTTAATAACAATGCAATCGAAATACGTGGATTAAACGTACAAATTTGGAACCTTCGATTACAAGATAAATTAAAAAAAACCTCGATAACATCTCGCAAAAGCTGTAAGTAACGCACAACTGTGGAACATGACCAATGAAGAGTCCATACAGAAGCAGATAAGGAAAATAAAATGGGGCTTCATCAGTCGCACTATCCGAAAAAGTCCCGATAGTATCACCAGAATGTCACTCGAGTTTAATCTTCAAGGCTAAAGAAAACGTGGTCAACCAAAAAACAAGATGGTTTGTGGAAGCCATATGCTTCCAAGAGGAGTGACGGAAAAAAGTATTATTTTTTTTATAAAAAAATAGTCACTAGTATTTACATTTATCATTTTCATGTATTATGTTACAGAAATGATCACTAGCGATGGTACGGGTTATCTAGTTATCTATTATAATATCTAGTTTATAATTTACTCGAAGATAAAGTCTGGGTTATTTTATAAGAAAAGGTATGTATCTACTGTTCCAAATTTGAGTGGGCGAATACACCTGCTATATGTATATGGTGAAAACAATATACATATAAACAAAACAAAATATTGTTTACCAAAACAACATACAAATTAATTTCACACGTGATAATAGGCGCTTTTAAATATATACATACATACACACATGTATATTATACTTTCATACGATCTCAAATTTGTGTATTCAAATTGAATACAATTTAATCTATAATTTTTTTTTTTTCGAAATATTTTTATACTAAATGAACGATTTTCTATGGATGATACTTATGACTTTGGACATAATGTCCTAACATAGTATATATTTTATTATAGCTTTTTTTTGTTTTTTTTTTTTTGTATTCAAAAATAAAAATAAAAAAGAACTAAAAATTCTTAAAAATTAAATGGAACAACAATCAAATCTTTCCAAACGTATAAAAAGTATAATAAAAACAAAGAAACAAAATTGTTTATTTTTTCAAAGTAAATATGCATGACGGTGATGTTGATGATGATGCTCTCTCGTCATTGATCGCAACATTTCACACATGCCAATTTAATGACAGTCAGTAGATGCGATTTTTTAAAATTTATTTTTTTATTAAAATTGATTTCAATTAAATTGTATTGCTTTATCGGCGAGAAGAGTCAAAATGTTAACTAAATTAAATGTTTTTTTTTATAAAATAATTATGGATTGAGTTTTTTAATTGTTTGGGATGCACAGTTTACAGCTATCAGTGTTAGAATGCATCACCTATAATGTAAAATCTGTGCTATTCTATGGATGTAAATTTGGAAGACATCTGCAAGAGTATTGGCAAAATCCATGGAATTCGTAAACAGATACCCTAGAAAAATGTTGCGAATACACTGGCAAAAATATAATTTTGAGCCAACATGTGTACGAAATTAGCAACTGAATGCCAATGTATATATAACAAGAATAGGCCCAGAAAGTTTTTATGGATAGGTTATATGCTAGAAAACCTGGTAGTATTACTGCCAGGAAATCCTATGATTTGAACCAACAGGGCAGCCGACGTATAAGCAGACCAACTCATAATTGTAACCGTTGGTTTCAGTCCGAACTAAGAAGGGTGAACATAATATGGAATGAGATGAAACTGTTAGCGTTAAGAAGAGATGATTGAAAAATTCTTACATTTTTGGTAGCATATTGGCTTTCCACAAAGTATCCATTGCTTTGTTTCGGTTTCTTTAATCCATTTAATCTTTCAAGCTAAGTAGATGACTAATATGTACACTGTAGCTTCCTCAATTGCCTAGTGGTGAAGATTCTTGCTAATTGGTGGTGATCTTTTCTTTAGCATTTTAATTTTTTTTTTCCAGTAGGTTTCGTGTTTTTCTGATCATTCGTCTGATGGTTGTCATCATCGTAGAGTAAGGTAAGGTCAGGGGTCTGCAGGGAAGCCTCCTTATTAAACATTCGAAACCACAATTAAATTTTTTTTCGTCATGTTCTCTGCTGGGGCTTGAACCTTTGTTGTTTGTGTTTTTATATGTGCGCTATAACCACTATACCACGCTACCCACGGGTGTTTTTAATACCTAATTAAACTGGGTTGCCAGTCTTGGTTTTAAGTGTAATTGTTTCCGAGTTTAGTTTGCTTAAAAAAATTATAATTAAATTTTTATAATAGGTATTCGAAAAAATACTTTTACAAATTTGACTAAAAATTTATATTTAAAACGAGCTGTATTAAACCAAACACGTTCCGTTTTAATCGATAACTTTTCACCATTTCTGTGGTAAAGCCATTTGTAATCAGTGTAGAACTTCTGGGTTTTCTGAGCGAAAAACTGATCCAATTACGTTTTGCACATCTAAATTTACAGAATTAAGAGAGTTCAGCAGAAAATCTGCAAGGTATGGGCTTTATGGTGGATGCATCAAAACTTCTCAGCCAATCTCTCTCAGTTTCTGCCAGGCTATCAAAGATGTTTGCGGTCTGGCGTTACCTTGATGGAACATAATACCTTTTCTGTTGATTAATTCCGGCATTTTTAATTGAATTTCTTGCTTCAATCTCGTTAATTGTCAACACTATGGATTCGATTGTTTGACCAGGTTGTAGAAGCTCATTATGAACAGTTCCCTTCCGATCCCATTACATATATACCAGCATTAATTATCTTTGTTTCAATCCTGGCTTTGTTACCGTCTACGAAGCTTCGCCTTACTTCGTTAATAATCTTTTTCACACATCCACTTTTCAGCGCCCGTAATCATTCGGACCTATCAAATAAACTATACTGTTTCCTGATGCATTTAATATTACCAGATATATTATACCAACAATTTGTAACCGAAGTTTTTCTAGCACCCAATATTTTTGACTGTCAAGATTTTTTTAAAAAACAAGATTTTTTTCTGTGAATGTCAAGAATTTTGCAATGTTCAAACTGACAACTCTAATAACGAGTTAAGACTAGTTTTGTGCAGATACATTTAAGGCAACTATACATAGCTCAAAAATCAGTGCTTTTATCACTGTTTTTATATTCTATGCCATCATTGGTACTCTTTTGGGAAGTATATGTTGTTGCTGCAATCAAATAGTTAAGATACAAAGGCTGGTCAACTTTTTAAATTTTCTGCCTCTTAACCGAAAGGGTAATACAACAGCTGCTATCAACAGGCATTTGGCAGTTCACTATTGTCAAAATATTTGACGAGCTAGTTAGTGTTTGATAGCCATTAAGATCAGACTATGGCGTGATTTGAAGGGAAAATGGAAAATATTAATTTCGTGTGCTCATTTAGTATTATTTTTTGCGTACAATTTAAATAACAGTCCTTGTATAACACGTATTTAACGTCGCTAAAGTCATATTTTACTAATTATTATAATTAGAGGTGTTTTTTTAATATTTTTTTAACTTAATTTTAATGTACTAAATGCCACTAATTTTCTTCTAATGATTTTTTGTGCAAATATTTTTATTTTTTTTATTTTATAACTCAATTGTTAGAAACTTATTTTCTCGTCACTTTTTTTACACACACATACACACACTTATATATATATATATATATATATATATATATATATATATATATATATATATATATATCTTTGTATGTATTTTCAATCGACATTAACTGAAAAGTGACATTCATCAATATTTCGTTAGTTAACTTAATCAATTATCAACATTTGTCCAAATGTTTTTCACAAAAATAATAAAAAACAATAATAAAAACAGAAAATCGTGTCAATATATTCAAATGATTGGACCGTTTTTTCTTCAATTTTTTCCATTGCTTCTGTTTTTTAAGTAAAAGTTAGCGAGTACTAATTTGTTTCTACATGATTGTCACTATAACTGATCACAAGTTGCGTGTGGTTTCTTTGATTGAATATGTCGTTGAGTTAATTTTATTTTTGGAAAAACAAATAATTTGCTATGCACACTTACACATACATATATATATGTCCAATGTCAACACAATCAACACTTTTAGTAAAAATTATATAAACTTTCAAATATGATGTTAAAGAAATGAGAGCAAAAGAAATTGATAAGATTGTGTGATTGCTGCCAGATACATAGTTACCATAGTTAGTCACGTGAGGTTCTCAATTAGGCCAGTTTATCAGGGCCATTGTGTTAGCACTTTTTTTATTTGAGACCTGTACTCAGTATAGTGAGTTATGCGATTCGTTGGAAAATCAACTACAAAGGGGTGAGCTCCACGATAGATATGGGTATTAGGAAAGAATATGTGATTATTAGGACTTAATTCTAGGGTTGGCAAAAACCGGGCCTAAAAAAACCCAACGCACCGGGTTTAATTGGGTTTTGTGTTAGGTTTATTTTGGGTTTTATTTAGTTTTATAAATGTTTCCAATTTTTGTTTAAGTCGACAATACTCTTGATGGGCTCAAGGCGGCATTGTGTACTATGAGCTGTTAAAACTCCGTGTTCGGAGCAGACTACAATTACTTCGTTTGAATCATGCATTATGAGAAAAACGGTCGGAATATAATGACAGCCATGCTTAAGTTATTCTTTTGCATAGCACGTCGCAATAGTTTCAAAACAATTATTGGAAACGATCAAATGACACATCCGCCGTATTCTCCGAACATTGCTCCGTCTGCGATGGATACAATACACTTATACCTCTTTATAAAGCCTTTCGCTATAACGACCTGTTTAGATTATGGACACATTCGCTTTACGGCTAAAAAATTGTGCATTCAGCGTTTTTTAACAAAAAAGTGTAAGGGAAGCAAACGCAACACATATTCATCACGTTTTACGGCATTTAAATTTCAAAACCTATCTAGGCCGTATGAAAAGGTATGACATTATCTTTTAGCATGGCGCGAATTCACTTCCCTTGAAGAAATATAAAATCGACTTCAAACTTGGAGCACCTTAAAAGACGAGAAGCTTTTCTGAGACGGGATTTGGAAATTGACTCAGAGGTGGAAAAAAGATGTAAGTAGTGATTTGATAAATTGATTATTTCATTATCTCTTTTGAACTTAAAACTGACCGAATTTATTTGTAGTCTACATACGCAAATTATACCTATTTTTGGTGTAAATAAACTACTAAAACCTTTAAATAAAAAACCCACTTGGGTTCTTTTAATATAATAGTGGGTTGACAACCCTGATTAATTCCCTTTATAGTACCGATAGAACAATAAAACGCTCACCACATTACGACGATTCTCTAACGAATCGATAGGATTGGTTACCCTTTCGTCATTAATAAGCACCTTCGCTCTTTGCTGTACGCGGTCGAGAAAGAGTTAGGTCGGATATAGATCTTGTAAATATGTATTAAGGAAATCAGATCAGGAGTAAAGTATTTCTTACACCGTCTTAATAACTGAGGAACTGGAATAATTCTTTAGAAACTCGAAATATGTGGCATTTTTACGAATATCACAATGAATTCTCATGCCCAGATCATCAAGAGCATCTGTCTCCTTAATATCTACATTAGCCATGGTTACATATGATAATATACTACCACGTCTATGTGTCAGAAAACAACATTGGGTCTTGCGCTCATTAAAGTCGATACTGTTTGCACGACCTCACTCGGAAATTTTCGTCTGGTTGTCTATGAGCGTGACGTTTATATTCCGTCTTTTCGCCTTAATCTCCAAAAGTCTCGACCTGCGATTAAAATGATATGAATGACAATGGTTGATATCATCTGTAACAGAGTAGAAAGTCGTTAAGAAATTTTAGAAATAGAATGGGAGAAAGAACAGATACCTTGCGGTACCTTTGAATTTATCCTGAACTCGTCGGATAAGATCCTATCTATAACCACTCTCATAGTGCGATTTCTGTGAAAACTCGATATAAATCGAGATAAGTGACTACCGACAACAAAAGCGAAAAGTTTGAATATGAGAGACTCATACCAGACTCTATAAAGCGCATTGGAAATGTCCAGAACTACAACTTACTCTCACTAAATCCAAGAACGGACATATTCTACCTTGCAGAGAGTATTATCACCAGCAGAGCGACTCCTACGAAAACCATACTGGCGATAGCTCAACAAATTGTTGGACCCGAAATACTTCATAAGATGGTGATCAACCATACTCTCCATAACTTAGGAGAGTATGGACCAAACTGCTATTGGGCGACAGTTTTTAGAGTTGTTAGCAATCTTTCAAGATGGGAAAACACCCGCCCCCCTGGTGCCTAATACTGGCATTCGTGATCAAAAAAAAATTCGAATCGAAAAATATTTCGATATCGTAAAATTTTCTAATGATACGAAACGAATAGAACTACAGCTTTAGTGTTGTAAAAGGACTAGAAAAATTTGTTTTACTACAATGTATAAAATATTAATAAATAAAATCGAAAAGCAAGAATGTGGCGTGTTGTAGTAGTTATAGTGAATACTTGAATAGAAGACAAACAGTAAAGGTTCAGACCTCTGGAAGGTTAAAACAATTGTTTTTTATGATATTAAATTCTTTTTGGTGGCAAAAGGGATTTTCGACATTGATTTCTAAGCCTGATACAGTCAAAATGTTTTCCCTAAAAGAGTGAAAAACTTGCTCTTCGTTCGGTCCACCACCTGTTTTTATTCTTGACCAACGTATACCTAATAAAAAGTTATTAATAAAAATAAGAAAACAGATTTTTTCTTTGTATATATGTCACCTTGCGCCGCAACCGGCTTAGAAAAAGCCATCTTTTGTTCTCTTAAGTATATTTTATTTTTGACTATGAATATTGGCCAATAATTTTACTCTATTATTCTTTTTTAAGGTTCAATAAAATATCTTATGTTTATTTAAAACTATGAAATACATAGATATTATTTCAATAAAAGAGCTTAAGTATACTTAAGGCTCTGTATCAAAAATCGCTAAATTATAAAAAGCGTTGTACGCTCTCTGTTTAGCAACATTTATTTAAGCTTTTATGTTTTTTGCTTAATAAGGTTGTTACCAATATGTTAAGTTACAGTTTTGTTGCAACAAACAATTAAGATAAAAATTACACAAAATTGGGAATTTCTCAAGCTATTCTTCTATATCGACACAGATATGATTCTTTACTTACGAGTAAAAACTCGTCAGCTTATGTTTGAATTACTCGAAAGCCATCATTGAAATTTCGATTTATTTTATTTATGATCAAATAAGAGAATTCCAAATAATCCAAAATACTTTCGTTCGAATAAGAATTCGTACGTTTACACTGCCAGAATTAGCCTCCTAAAAGAAAAAAAAAAAACATTTTTTAAATATTTTTGACTTCCAAACCATAACTGAACTAACTAATAGCCAAACCTAAATTAGAGCGTTACAGACTTTGATCTGTATGGAAGAAACCCGTTAGCGTTATAGATACACAAAACTAGCAGTGTTGTATTTAAAAAAAATCTATTGTTATTGTTTATATATTAAAGTAACTATTTTCACATCACATTTAGCGATTTAATCACTATTAACATTTTTATATAGTCATATTTTGTTGAAAATTTAAGTTGACATTACTGTTTACGACACAACGTAGCGCTTTTGTTTAGGTATGCCACTTCAGCGTCAACACCAGATTTAATTTAGGTTTGGCTGTAATGCATAGGGTGTCGCATTTTATATATAATTGATATTACTATGTAACAAATGTAACAACCAAAATTGGTACGGTAGCATAGTTCAATACGCAAGTAGTAACACTCTTCATAACACAAATTAAGTATGGCTTTGACACAAACCACTAAAAAATTGCCACAATAAGGCTTATAGCTAAGAATACTGCAGTACTAATTTAGGGCATCTTTTTTAAGGCATTGTTTATTTTCGTAATAATATATTAGCAAAGAAGTTATTATATTTTTAACCCCATGGTGACTTTTGGCACACTCTGTATTAACAGTCTCTTTAAACAATTTTATATATCAACATCCAACCGATCGATTGATTTTATGAATTTCGTCTTTCTTCATCAAACACTTCTCATTATCTAACAATCTTATGACGAAATCTAATACAAGTTAGGATGTATGTACCGCGTTTTAGATAACTATGCATTTGTTGTTATAAGGTAAGCATATTACAATTATTAATAGTGTCTGTGAAATTACTTTTAAGATCTAATTCCTTTCTAGCTCTGAGTTTTTCTAGATGCTGTTATTTTTCTTAAAACAGTTATGTTAAAATTTAAAAAAGTGCGCAATAAATACGTACTTATGCGTAATATGTGTAGACTTCAAAAACACTAACAACTTAAAATGTTAAAATAAATTTACCCATTATAGAAGAAATTGTTGTTTTTTTTTAAATTAAACATCTTTACTTAGTTCTGTGTCAGATAAATTAAATAAAAGGAAATTTTTTAACTCTTGATTATTTAGACAGTTGTTTTCATCTATTAAACAATAATATGAACTTAATTCATAAAAAAAGTTTTGAAAAGTCAAAAAAGTAAAGTTTCATAAAAATGTCAATCAATTAATATATTATTTCTTTCAAGTCAGATTTTTATCTTATCAAATTACAATGTCTATTACTCGCATTACAGATAAAGGCATTTACGGTCTGTTGGTTACCCACCTTTACTAAAATTTTGTAAAGCACTAAAGCCAATTATAGACCGACAATTAAGAAATTTAATTAGAAGATAATTAATAAATAAAAGTAAATTAAAAATATCCATTGAATTTGAATAATGCGAACTGCTTTACTTTTATATTTTTGGGTAAATGTTTGTATGGCACATAGGTAAAATACATGATATCACCATCAAATGTGACATTTTAAAGAAATATTAAAGAACATACGCGGGCGGGTATGTCCATTACTTCTTTAATTTCCCGCCTCTTAGCTGAATGGCCAACACTGCTTTAGGCATTTAGCTCTTGTCACCTGCGTTATTTAGTTCGTGTTTAATAGTCATTGATAACAGACTACCGCATGATCTAAGGAGAAAAGAAAAAGTGTATATCATGTACCCATTTAGTATTATTTTTTGCGGAAAAAACCCAACTCTCAAAATAAGACGAGGCTCGATAAATACTCTGGGAACTGTGCACCATCAATTTTAGTAGTAAAAAAATACTATATACATATGCATATAGGTAGATGGGTAATTTGGCTAGTTTGGTTAACTAGGATGATATCAACTACAATTAGCAACAAGCTGCCACACCTCAGGTAAAAAACCACCGAAAAGAATAATTAAAAGGAAAAAGGGATTATAGCAACCTTGAGCTGCTTATGAAGTAGAGAAGATCAAGGGGATCCATATCTGCGCACTGCGCTAAACCATTGAAGAAAGGTACGCCAAAATATCGCAGTTGTCTGCTCGCCAGATCCGTGTACACTGCAGTGAGTTTCGTAATAGAGTGGCGGGGGGTATTCAGAAGTTTCAGTGTCCTACTACTGTCATACCGAGGCCATAGCGTTCTTGAGATAGCACAAGAGGGGAGGGAAATCCAATTGTTCTGTGCCCTTTCACGAAAGAAACTATAGATTTGCTGTTTGACTACATTCATAGGGCAGCAGATGAAAGAGTAGGAGGTGATAGATTTCATATCTATCCCTAGATTTCACATCTATCTAGCCTTCCTAGCATGTTCATCTGCCTTCTCATTACCCAAATTAAACCCAAATTTAAAAAAAATATACATTTCTCACCGAGAAAGTTAATCTCTTCTTTGCATCTCGTACAAGCCTGCATAATCGCAAAAACCTTCGCCTGAAATTTGTTAAGGACTAGAGGTCTAAAGGATTCCTCAAAGTCACCAGACTTGGGGAAAAATAGCCCCCACACCAGATGCCATCTTGGATCCATCTGTAAAGCCCGTAATACCAGAACTAGTAGAAATCCTATCTCTTCTCCATACGTTTCTTCTAGGAACAAGTCCAGTCTACGGATAACTAAGTCAGTCTCCAATTTTCTTAAAGACGGAGTAAAAAGACACAAAAAGACCCAAAACACTGCTATGACCACTCAGCGATTGCCTCCAGAAACTGAATGCTTTCAGCCTTATCTTACTCTGCTCCGAAAGCGATAAAATGTAGAGATCAATAGGTAGTAAGTGACGAATGACGTTGAGAGCAGCACTGAGGCATGTCTTGCAAGCATCAGGAACACCCAAACACGTAGTCCTTTGAATTCCCTCCAATATATGTATGTATATACTTCATGCGGTTCTGTTTAATGCTAGAGTCTTCAGCTCAATCCACGATCTGTTGCAAACAGCTGTATCGGTACCCAGTTGTCTACGCCACGTCTGGCTTGGGTGCTCCCTTCTTCGGCTTCCAATCGGTAGCATTCCGGATTATGTCGTTCAGTGGTCTAGGAGCGAGTGACCAATCCAGAGCCATTTGCTACGTTTATCTCTCTATTTATTGGACTATGGCCTGTTATGACCTATTATGTTTCTTATTATGTTTTGCGTAGGCAACGGTCACAAATACACACTTGTAATGCCTGCAAATGCCGACTATGAATGTTCCAAATCTCGCAATCATATTAAAGCACAGATTTCACACAACTACTAAAGATGTTGCATTTAGTTCGGATGAGTGATTGAATATAACTGAATCTACATATCGTGGCCACTTGGCCAAATGATTCTTTTGCCTTCTTTATTCATCTTAGGGCATCATCGTGGGAAAATGCAAAATGACACAAATTCCTCAAGATTTTGAGTGGTAAAAAAGTTTTATACTGAATTTCGTTTGGACGTACAAGCATGGTAATTGTCGAAAGTTCTAGACGCACAGTTCAGGTCACTACACCTGAAACCATTACAAAAATTCACGATATGATCTATTCCGATGGGAGTTTGAGTATTCGCGAGATTGTGGCAGCCATAGACAACTCACTTATCTTTGTTATTTTAATTTTGAACGATCTCCTGGGTAAAAGAAAGCTTCCGCAAGATGGGTGTAATGGCAGCCATAGACAACTCACTCGGCTCTGTGATTTTAATTTTGAATGATCTCCTGGGTAAAAGAAAGCTTTCCACAAGATGGGTGTAATGTTTGCTTAGAATCTACCAAAAACATAAGAGTGACAACTTTGCAGAAGTGTGTGGCGTTGTCCAACCGCAATATGGAAGAAATTTTACTCTGCTTTGTAACCCTGGACGAAACGTGGATCCACCATAACACACCAGAGACTAAACAGCTATCAAAACATTTGATTTTCCGGTGAATGGGCGCCAGACAAGTCCAAAGTAGGGTTTCCAACCAATAAAGTCAGCCTGGCGACCATTTTTTGGGGTGCACGGGGTAAAGGGTAAAAGGTAAAACAATCAAAGAATTTAAGAAAAACAAGGACCGCATTTGGCCAAGAAAAAAGTTATTTTTAATCAGGATATTTGCAAGAATTCACATATGCGCAAAAATCCATGAATTTCTCATCCAATCTATTTTACGAATTTAGTTCCGAGTGGCTACCTCTTGTTTCCTCACCCGGAGAAACGGCTAGAATGAAAGAGATTTGACTCCAATAATAAACAAAAAACTAACAAACAAATACATACATATTTTGATGACGTCGACAAATATTTTTTTTAAGGAATAAAAAAGTGCATATGCCGTTGTGGTGTGTTAGGTAAGACACCCGCTTACCAACCAATAGGACATGTCTTCAACATGACAATTTTCAACAGCGGCATCACCTCTTAACATTGCTGGCGACTGGTTATGAGTAAAAATTTAAAAATTTCTAAAAAATTCTGCCATTTAAAACCGGAATTAAACTGTAGGTCAATTTCAATGAGTCTAAAAATATAATTGGAATCAGATCATTAGTTGAGAGAAGTCCCCCTTGTTTCAGTTGGTTTGGGATTATGTATGTCTGTATGTGTGTATGTGATACAAAACTGGAGAAACTTTTGATATGTTGAAAAATGTTGTGTGTTGGACGACCGGATATTACAAGTGCGCTAGATTGTGTAAGCTACAAGCATCTCACATAGGTCAGTGGTTTTAAAGATCACTTGAGTATGAAAAAGCTTTTCGCAATTTGAATGCGGCAGTTGCTCACGTTTGCAATCGTGTGGCAACTGTGATACAATTAATTTTTAATTTTTGACCCGTTTCATAATCGTGAATAAAACGTGGATTTACAATAATACACCAGAGACCAAACAGCAGTCAAAACAAAGGGTTACTCGGGGTAAATAGGTGCTTTTGGCGGTATAATCTACAGTGACTACCCTTAAAAGGGTGAAAAAATCAATGACGAATATTAACCATTTATTGGGTCGATTTAATTGGAATGAAAAAAACAACCGCGTTTAGCCAGTAAAACATTTTTTTTTTTTTTACCAGGACAATGCAAGGGTGCAAACAAGCGGAGTTTCCATGGAAAAAATCAATAAATGAGGCTACGAATTGCTCCATCATCTGCTCTATTCTCCATATGTAGCCACAAATGACAATTTTTTTGTTTCAAATCTGAAGAAATGACACGGCGAAAAGTCCAACTATGAAATTATATCACAAAAAATACCTATTTTGATGGATTTGGGAAAATTAATTTTTTGTAAGCGATAAAAATTGGAAAAGCGTTGGATAAAGTGCACAGAGCTCAAGGGAGATTATATTTTGCAAAATAAAATGATTTTTATTCAAAAACCTGTGTTTAATTTAAAAAGTAACGGACATATTGATCCGCCCTAGTATATCATTCGAAATGTTTCTATTTTATTTTTTAATCAGTTGAGAAATTTAAAATCGATTGATATTTTACTAAGTTATTCGTTTATAAAAATATACGAAAGCACAGAAAACCGAGTTTTTAACCATAACTCAAGAATTTGGAAAATGTAGAAAATTGCTTAAACAGGTTCTTGTTGTACTCGATAAAATATAATAAAGAGTTCAATGTTGTTAACGTGCTGAATTATCTCATCCTGGAGCTCTTGAATTGTTCTAGGTTTATTGACGTACGCTCTTTCTTTTAAATCATATCATGTGTCATATCACATGATCGCGGCGACCAGTTAACATCACATTGCATGAGCTAACATGGCCATTGAATTTCTCGCGCAAAAGAGCCATCTTGATGCCATCGGACCCTGATGTCAAAGTCGTTGGGTAAATCGCTACGATTTCATACCGAATAGGAAGCGATTTTCTCCTCGAAGTTATTTTTGGGAGTGCAGTAGTGCGAAGTAGAAAGTAGGGATATGATCTGAAAATGGAGAAGAAAATAATATTTTTTACTGAACATTTTTGCTCTTCACTGTATTTGTATAGAAGAGATGTGTATGCATAGAATATCGTTTAGAATGTCCATAAAATTAAATATCTAACACAAATAAATTAAATTGCTTGGAAACATTGTTGATAAACATTTTAGTATGAAAGTACATGATACATATTGTTAAAGATATTTTCGAAACCTTGAAAATGTTCAAAAAAGACAACAAAAGAGAAATGCATTCAATATAAATAAACAATACAATACAATTTAAAAAAAAAATATATATATATATATATATATATATATATATATATATATATATATATATATATATATATATATATATAATAAAACCTTAGTTTAAGGTTCAATTAAGTCAACCTGCCCTACGTCTCGTACGCATTATTTTCGAGGGTTTGGGTTCGGTTTGTGGTCGTGGTGTTGGTGATTATTTAAAAAAGCTCACAATATATGCACATA
This sequence comes from Wohlfahrtia magnifica, assembly GCA_023159175.1. Lineage (NCBI taxonomy): Eukaryota > Metazoa > Arthropoda > Insecta > Diptera > Sarcophagidae > Wohlfahrtia > Wohlfahrtia magnifica. Next base: position 1,614,956 of record JAKWBJ010000177.1, read on the forward strand.
AATGCCACATCTTATACATACTGTCCGTGTGAGTAACATAATGTCCATTGAATTGAATATGTACGTAAAGAAACAACAAAAGCAGCAGTAGCACCAGCAACATTAACATCAACACTAATAAATAACGACAACACGACGCAACTTTTCACTCGCGCCTAAAACTGTTAAATTTGTTTTTTTTTAAATTTTTAAATTTGTTCTGTTCTGTCTGTGCTGCTAATTCAGTTTAGTATCGAGCACTATAGACAACTTTCATTCAGTCTTCATTTAGCAGACTAACAGTACACAACGTGTGAGAAAAAAATAGAATTTTGTTTTTTATTTATAATTTAAATAAAAAAATAAAAACAACATAAATTGTGATCTTTATTAAACCATTGAAACTACGGTTTAACAACGTTCGTCTTATCTTAAAGAAATTTCTACAAAAGTAAATATTATGAGTTCTCATCATCATTGGGGTTACACCAAAGAAAATGGTAAGAGAGATACAATTAAATTGTAGATTAACTTCCTTAAATTACAAGTATCGATCGATCATATTGTATGCTCTTTGTAAACCGTGCTTTTGCCTTCTCTCAAATCGGTAATATCTCTCTGTTTACATTTTTTATATACATTTATTGTATTTTTTATTATTGTTGTTGGTATTTTTAATATACATACTACATGCATGCTATACATGTATATTATATTTTTGCATATAAACACGTTCGTTTGCCTGGCAATTGTTATTTAAAAACTTTAACTCGTGCCCGTTTCAATTCGATTACATTGTTTTAGTTAAAATTCCGATTATTTTTACAACAAAGTCTCGTGATCGATAGTTTTTGTTGTTTACTTTTTTTGTAGCTGCTGTTTTAATCTGTCTTATACTCGTACTCGTATAGAAATGCATTTTTAAATGAAAGTCAGCTTGATTGACGGTTTTAGATTTTTTATAACTCCAAAGTGCATTTCACTTCCCGAATTGTGTTGTAAAGAAATGAAATATATAAAAAATCTCAATAATGTTAAATGTATTGTGATTAAAATATTTTTTTTATTGTTCCAAATTTTAAAAAACTTGTTTTTCTGTGCAGTTGTACTCTACACTTCTATAAATGCATTAGAAGATATTATGATATATTTGCTTTGATGCTTAAAACATCATGAAAAATTGTTATAAAGATTAATTCAAGGATGTAAAATAAGCATAATGGATTACGTACTTATGTTCGTCCATTTTTATGGAATAGCATAATTATACAAGTCTTCAATTTTTTTTGGTCGAATTACCCCGTTTACATGCCATGTTTGTAATTCGTTTTTTTTACTCTTCTTTTATTTTTATTTGTTTCGTTATTGACCTGTAACTTATGTTTTAATGGAAAAAGGTTAGAAAATTCAATAAATACTTTAGCGTGAAAAAAATCCGATAAAAATTAGTTGTCAAATTAATTTTGTGTTGATCCATAGAATGATGATGACGAATTTCCGCTATTCTCCAGATTAGTAGCAAATTTTATATTTTCAATATAAAAACTACTATTTTCCTTTAAGACACAAACAAAAAGATCTAGCGAAGGCCAACTGGTTTACAGTTGTTATCTGTCATGTAATTCTTGGACGAATGCGTTGTTTCGTGTGCTGTGGGCTTTAGGTCAGAACAGTTTTGGTGATAGTGTTTTCAGATATTAAGGTATGTCCTATCCATCCAAATTTCCGTCTTATGATGTCAACATTTTTAGTGGACTAGTATATTAGGTGGAGAAGATCTGCGTTGTTAATGGTATTTAGCCAAATATATTTGATGATGCGTCACAAGCATCAATTTGTGAATGTTTGTAGTTCACATTGTGATCATGTGTCCAAGTAATTTGACATCCATATATTCCTAAGGTTATACATAGCTTAGCGTACTTTGTCTATTATGCTTGCTACATCTTCATATCTGCCAATATTTGCTGTAATTGTGCATCCCAAATAACAAACGGACTGCACAGCTTCAAAGTGTACATAGCCCAGATAAAGTCCAGTGAACTTTTTATTCGTGTTAATTCTCATTAGTTTTGTTTTCCTCGTATTGATTAATCGTGACTTTAAGGGCGTTATGGTGCAGAATAGTTTGTAGTTTGCTACCGATGTCCGCAGAGCTGTGTGCCAGTAAGTATAGATCGCCTGCGTAATCGAGATCGTTTAGTTTTGTAAATTGTTCGTTTTGTTTTGTATGTCGTTCTAATTACATCGTTCAGTACCAGGTGGAATAAAAGCGGGGACAGTATGCATCTTTGTCCGACATCTTGTTCGATTTTGAGTACATCTTAGATATTGTCTCTTATGAGCACTCTATTTTCTATTTTCCGCACTAGAGTACAAATTTTTGATTATATCTGTGTGTATATGGAAGAATAGCGTAAGTCGACTTAGACTATTCTCCCATATGGCCACAGATTTATATTATTTAAAGACGATCTAAGAAAAAATCTAACAGAATACACTTCTATTGAAAACACTATAGTTGTATTCCTTGTTTTCTTCTTCTTGTCTTGTCTTTTATCATAATAATCTGTATCGATAAGTAAGAATAGCCTAAATCGATTTAAGCTACTCTTCCATATCGACACAGTTATTAACTATAGTATGCAAGCATTTTCATATATGATGCCTTATTACCGCTGCCAAGGCTCAATCAGAATCTGTAAAAAAATTAAGTACGTTAAGGAGTTGCTTTCATTAGCTTCTACAACTATGATTTGGAGTGTTGATACATAGTGTATACATACTCGTAATCTATCTTTGCGAAATGCTGCTGGTTCTTCCCTCAAAGCTTTTTAAGTGGCGAAATTCTATAAAATAAGATTGTGGATAATTTCTGTATGGTGTTTAGTAGAGATATACCGCGCCAATTTCTTCATTCCCGACGGTCTCCTTTCTTCGGGATATATATAACCCTCATTCCATCGGTCCACAGGGTAACTGAAAAAGAATTCACCTACTTTGGGTGTTCGCTCTTAAAATTTTATATAAAGAATTATGTAATTAGGTTTATAATTAGGAATTGAATTACGTATGATGTGCTGCTGTGGTATGATTGCAATCAAGATGTCCTTGGTTCAATCCCAGTACAGACCAACTGACGATTTTCAACAACGGTATCGCCTTATAACATTGTTAGCGACTTGTAATGAATACATAAGTAATTATGTTTTGAAAACCTTTTTTAATTAATGCACCTACCGTTTGGAGACGGCGTTTAACTACAGGTTATGAGAATGGAATATTTGAAAAATGGTGATTTCTTCTGCATAAAATAGAGCCTGTATAGCCTGTTGTGGCCTGTTGTTTATTACCAAACCCATTAAGACAAAAGGTGCTCGAATTGATAATAGGTTGTCAGAGTAAATCTGAACAAATTTTGTAGCGTTGTTCAAGCCTTAATTTATTTTGGTTTTTTAGAGTACATATATTGATCATAAATACGTTGTAACCTTTAAAAAACTGAGAACAATACGGGTTTCAAGATCTATATGGTCGGTTATTTTTAGACGTAGGACATCGTTCTTTCTACGGGTGTTACTACGGGCCACTACAGCATTCGCGTGATGACCTATAGATGGGGGAATACCAACATCGATTTGACTGAAAATGAACGAGAGAATTTTTGTATGTGAATGATGATTGAATGGGGTTAATTAAAAAAAAAAAAAAACAATGTCGTGTGAACATACCATAAGTCTCTGCAGATGCTGTAATTTTAAGTGAAGAAAACTATTTCTATTATTATTTCACCTAAAACATGTCCCTACGAACAAAAATGAACTCTCATGTTAGTAGAGCTCAAAAAAACTTGTTTGACGTTACAGTTCAGTTCTTAATGAAAAAAATTGTTAAATTTTCCTTTATGATGTGATGCAACGTTTATTTGTCTTTTCCTACCTTTCGTTTACGTTCAAAGGAAAGTCCTGAAAATTTAGCACAACTAGGCTTGTATTCCGGGAATATCTTACTTGTTTTCTAGTTGGGTCACAGCTCAGTTCAGTTTTTAATTAAGTCAAAAATGAAAATTTTGTTTGTTCTAATATACCGCACAATATAGTCGTTGTTAATTGTAATTTTCTTACCTGGAAAGCTTTTCCCTATTATTGCTTTAACATGATCTGATCAGAGCTGAACTTGAACTGTATAAGAACAGTAGACATTGTAAATTTGTTAATCATAAAAATCAAGATTAAATTTAAATATTCACAATTAAAAAGAAAAAAAAGTAATAATAAAATAAATAAATAAAAAGAATAAAACAAAATTTCAAATATGAAACAATAATCGTTGAAAATGTAGATTTGAATTACACGTAAAAGCACTTGGAAAAAAGCTATTAATTTATCATCTTTGCGTACATATGGGAACTATAATTACAGGTTAAAGTCAAAAACGGTCTAACTATTGCACCGTATGAGAGTAAATTAGAAAACATTTGATTTAAAACAAAAACTTCTAAAGATAAGAGTAATTAACTTTGATTTGAAAACGTTTTTTGATAACGAAATTTTCGTTATTCGTTTTAAATTTTGTTATGCTAATCTCGATGACTTAATTTAGTAAAAGTAAATTTATTTTCAGTAAATTAATTTTTAATCAATTTAACAGTCAGAAGAAACGCACGATAAAGAACACTCAAAAAAGTTCTTTCAAATAAGTTAACTGGTAGCTTTTAAGTAGTTGCTGAAAAAAGGTAGATATGATGGGTTCAGAACTACAGCTAATTAATCACTTCAAAGTCTATAAACAAATGCATTACTGATCGTTAATAATTCTAAATGAAATCTCAACAATATAAGTAAATTTCATTGAAAAAATTTCTGTCTTAGCAGAATAATACTCGTATTTTATTTGTTTGACACTTTTAACTATTTTATATTAGTTTTTATTTATTTTTCTTTTCTTTGTGAATCATTTATGGAATTTTTACATTAACTTAAAAATATACATTTTCTTACAAGTTAAAATTAACTGAATATTTTTTCATTTATATAAAAATATTTGTTCTAATTATTTATTTTTAAGCATACGAAAAGAAACCGGTTAAGTTATTTTAAAATTAAAAAAAAGATAAATAAATATCATTTGTATCAATAAAATATTTTTCGTTATTGCTAAATTCGGTGATTTATCCTTATTTTGATTGTTTTATTTTTATCCCAAAAATGGCATAATGACACATAAATGATATAACAAGAAGGTGGGGATATATGAAAAGAAAAAAATATAAAATGTATTTCTCACGACAACTTATATACTACCTTGATCAAAAATTTTCCGTAATAAACCCCGTGTGGCGGTCCCATCGTTCCGATTTGAGTGCTTTTGTTAGGTTGGTACATCCGTTGTTGATATTCCCGCTAAATCTTGGCGTCATAGCTTGACATTCGCATTTTTTATATTTGGTTTTCGGTATGTCCATCAGTGCTTCCTGCGATTTTTTCATTATTTCCTCTCGGCTACTGAAACGCGATTTCCGTAATGGTTTTTTAATACGATTGAACAGAAAGAAGTCAAAGGGAGCCATATCAGGTGAATTCGGTTGCTGTTGGATGGTATTTGTTGCATTTTTCGAGAAAAAATTTCCAATAATAATGGCACTGTACGACGGTGCGTTATCATGGTGCAAAATCCACGAATTTTCTGCCCACAATTCTGGTCTCTTTCGGCGAATTGCTTCACGCAAACGTCTCATAACGCCTAAATAATACTCTTTGCTTACTATCTGGCCTTCTGACAAAAATTCAAGATGCACTACACCGTTGTAATCCATGAAGCCGTGAGCATTGTCTTCTTTTTGACTGAAAACGACGTGATTATTCGTCTCGCCTAATTTGGTGAACGCCATTCACTTGCCTGATGTCTGGATTGCGTGCCGTACTCATAAACCCACGTGTCGTCTCCAGTGATGACCCTTTTGATGAATGTGGGATCGGATTCAACCTCGCAAATCATATCTTTTGGGATCTCAACACAGTCAAATTTGTAAAAAATCGCCAACTCACTTAAAGATAGATGTACTCTTGGCTGCGTAGCTTTTGCAAATGTCAAGCTATGACGCTAAGATTTAGGGGAATCTCAACAACATAACAAAAAAAAAAAAAAAAAAAAAAAAAAAAAAAAAAAAAAATAATAATAATAATAATAATAATAATAATAATAGTAATAATAATAATAATAATAATAATAATAATAATAATAATAATAATAATAATAATAATAATAATAATAATAATAATAATAATAATAATAATAATAATAATAATAATAATAATAATAATAATAATAATAATAATAATAATAATAATAATAATAATAATAATAATAATAATAATAATAATAATAATAATAATAATAATAATAATAATAATAATAATAATAATAATAATAATAATAATAATAATAATAATAATAATAATAATAATAATAATAATAATAATAATAATAATAATAATAATAATAATAATAATAATAATAATAATAATAATAATAATAATAATAATAATAATAATAATAATAATAATAATAATAATAATAATAATAATAATAATAATAATAATAATAATAATAATAATAATAATAATAATAATAATAATAATAATAATAATAATAATAATAATAATAATAATAATAATAATAATAATAATAATAATAATAATAATAATAATAATAATAATAATAATAATAATAATAATAATAATAATAATAATAATAATAATAATAATAATAATAATAATAATAATAATAATAATAATAATAATAATAATAATAATAATAATAATAATAATAATAATAATAATAATAATAATAATAATAATAATAATAATAATAATAATAATAATAATAATAATAATAATAATAATAATAATAAATAATAATAATAATAATAATAATAATAATAATAATAATAATAATAATAATAATAATAATAATAATAATAATAATAATAATAATAATAATAATAATAATAATAATAATAATAATAATAATAATAATAATAATAATAATAATAATAATAATAATAATAATAATAATAATAATAATAATAATAATAATAATAATAATAATAATAATAATAATAATAATAATAATAATAATAATAATAATAATAATAATAATAATAATAATAATAATAATAATAATAATAATAATAATAATAATAATAATAATAATAATAATAATAATAATAATAATAATAATAATAATAATAATAATAATAATAATAATAATAATAATAATAATAATAATAATAATAATAATAATAATAATAATAATAATAATAATAATAATAATAATAATAATAATAATAATAATAATAATAATAATAATAATAATAATAATAATAATAATAATAATAATAATAATAATAATAATAATAATAATAATAATAATAATAATAATAATAATAATAATAATAATAATAATAATAATAATAATAATAATAATAATAATAATAATAATAATAATAATAATAATAATAATAATAATAATAATAATAATAATAATAATAATAATAATAATAATAATAATAATAATAATAATAATAATAATAATAATAATAATAATAATAATAATAATAATAATAATAATAATAATAATAATAATAATAATAATAATAATAATAATAATAATAATAATAATAATAATAATAATAATAATAATAATAATAATAATAATAATAATAATAATAATAATAATAATAATAATAATAATAATAATAATAATAATAATAATAATAATAATAATAATAATAATAATAATAATAATAATAATAATAATAATAATAATAATAATAATAATAATAATAATAATAATAATAATAATAATAATAATAATAATAATAATAATAATAATAATAATAATAATAATAATAATAATAATAATAATAATAATAATAATAATAATAATAATAATAATAATAATAATAATAATAATAATAATAATAATAATAATAATAATAATAATAATAATAATAATAATAATAATAATAATAATAATAATAATAATAATAATAATAATAATAATAATAATAATAATAATAATAATAATAATAATAATAATAATAATAATAATAATAATAATAATAATAATAATAATAATAATAATAATAATAATAATAATAATAATAATAATAATAATAATAATAATAATAATAATAATAATAATAATAATAATAATAATAATAATAATAATAATAATAATAATAATAATAATAATAATAATAATAATAATAATAATAATAATAATAATAATAATAATAATAATAATAATAATAATAATAATAATAATAATAATAATAATAATAATAATAATAATAATAATAATAATAATAATAATAATAATAATAATAATAATAATAATAATAATAATAATAATAATAATAATAATAATAATAATAATAATAATAATAATAATAATAATAATAATAATAATAATAATAATAATAATAATAATAATAATAATAATAATAATAATAATAATAATAATAATAATAATAATAATAATAATAATAATAATAATAATAATAATAATAATAATAATAATAATAATAATAATAATAATAATAATAATAATAATAATAATAATAATAATAATAATAATAATAATAATAATAATAATAATAAAATCGGAACACCACACGGTGAAATTCCAATCTCTCCCGCTTTTTGACTGATATGGATAGATCACGAAACTTTAACAGTTACCGTTTTCCACTCATGCGAAATTCCACGTTTAGTGTGAATGGGGGCAGCCACGCCCACTTATTCAAATTCGTCCTGTCATGGACTGATGATGTATCCTGGCCAAGAAGTTGTTTAAACCAAATATAGAAAGCTTTGCTATTACCGTTTTCATAATATACAAATATTAATAGTTAATATATACGGAAGATGCCACACCCACTTATACAATTCCAGCGACTTTTTGTCTGATGATTTGTATTAATTATCGAGTCATTTAGATCAAATTCGGAAACTTCCACTTTAAATGTTTTCAGTATATACAAAAATCAAAATTTACATTGTATTTCCCATACCATGCCCGCTTATCTAATTTCGCCCACTTGTTTACTGATGACTTGTATTTGGGCCAATTTTAGAAACTCTTATTATTACCGTTTTAAAGGTATAAAAATATATACAAAAATTTTATGTGGGCGTCCAGTTGAAGCTAAACACTCAGGTACATAACACCTTTCCAAAGCATGTATTGGTTTGTAAATCGCTTTAGTGGTGCTCGAGTTATATATAAAATGACGAACATAGGACAACTTATTTTTATACATACGAGTATAGGTTTTGCCAAGCAAAGTTAAATGTGGCCTGAAAAAGGACCACCAGATGAATAAATTTTCTATTCATCAGTAACATTCTTGTTTTGAATTATCTTCCAATGAAAAAGTTTGAACACTCTTTAGTCCCTTAACAGAAACTTATATCCCGACCAAAGACAATAGTTATCGCCACTTGGGAAATAAATTATTTCTCGTACGGTTCACTACTTTTCCTTTTTTAACATAGAAAGAGGTATAAGTGTATTGACAACTTCTCTAAATTATTTGCCATTCGCAGCCAGCGTTAAGCTGTAGATCACTCTCAACGTATCTAAAAATAAAATCGGGTTCAACTCATTAACTAAGAGATGTTATGATTATTATTATTTGTTAACAGGAACTAATATTGTATTAACTATGATTACATTTAAGAAATATGTACATTTTATTTCGTGTTTCTTATGTTACGTTCACACGTGATATGGCATGTCCCTAATTGGTTGTGACAGTACTTCTTATTATTTTGCTCTCTCTCTCTCTGTTAAATTGTGAAAATTGTGTGTTAACAATGGAAGAAAATTAATAAAAAAAATGTGATTTCAAAGAAATATAAAAATAAATTAATTTTCCAGTAAATATTAAAGCAAAAGCTGCGAGAGGACTTTGCTTTTTCGTTTATATTCTTTTCTTATTTTAGTGATGACAAAAAACCGATATAGAATTAGAGATAACAAAAATTCTTTAGTAATTCACAGGGTAATTGAAACTGAATTATTTACAATTTAGGTGATTCGTTCTCAAGATTTTTTATGGGGAATTATGTACAAAAAAACGTTATTGTGTGAACATGGAATTAAGATGAGAATGAAAGCTTAGAAGCAAAATATGATTGAAAGATGCTATTAACCCTTTCGAAATGATATTTACTATATTGGTATACATACATATATATTCTTTTAAAGAGGTTTGGTATCTATAGCTATAAGAACGTCTGTTTATAGGTTTTTAAAATCTTTTGGCATGACCACTATAAACATGCAGCTATAACTATTCCCGGGCTCTATTTTTTTTTTCAAATTCATTAAAAAGTGTGTAGTTAGCAAAATACTTGCCTCTTAAAATTCTTCTGATAACATTTTTTGTGATTGGTAAAAATTTCACAATTAGTCTGTACAGAAATCAAAAAAACTGTACTGCTCAGTGCAGGGTTGGCAAAAACCCAACCAACCGCGTTTTATTGGGATTTTTTAGGTTTGATTGGGTTTTCTAACTGCTTGGTAATTTCATTTAATTAGACAATATTTTTTATTTGTTAGTAAAACGACGTTGTTTTAGTATTCATAATGCAATTTTGTACTCTTGGTCGGATCAAGGCGGCCTTGGGCTGCTAATGCAGACTACAATTACTTCATTTGAACCGTGCATTATGGGAAAAGTGCACGAAACACAAAGACAGACATGATTAAGTTATTATTTCGCATGACAACACAAAAGTTGCAAACATTTGTCTAGCACGATCAAATGCCGCACCTGCCGTATTCTCCGAACATTGGTGCTTCTTGGCTATTTATACGGATACAAGTCACTGAATCACTTCTCTTCAAGATATATAAAAGTTGAATCGCCCCAAAAGACAAGAAGTTTTTCTGAAACGGGATTCGAAAGTTGGCTCAGAGGTGGGGAAATGATGTAAGCAGTGATTTCATACATTTTTATTTTGACAAATTAAATTGTACTCCCAATACGTACATTATACTTTTTTTCTTGTAATTAAGCTACGAACTACTTTAAATAAAAAACCCACCTGGGTTTTTTTTTAATATAATATCCAATAACATCTGGGTTGGTTTAATTGTGTTACGCAGGGTGCTGCAAGCCTTAGTTTAGTGACGAATCAAAATCCAGTTTAAGAACGTGTACAGAGAGAAATATGCCAAGTGATATACTTGATACACGTAATTTTTAAATTAATTTTTTTATGGTTTAGACTTGCTTTTCAGTAACTGAAGCATTACCCATTCTTAAAATTGATGGCATATTGGATCGATTTATTGAACAAAAACATTTTAGAAAGGAAAATGATTCCATATGCAGGGTGAAATATGCCATTTCGGCTTAAACCTCGTTGAAAAATTGAAGAGAAAAATTTCAGGAAATGCTATAAAAAATCAAAAGGAACTTTTTGAAAACCTGGAATCTGAATGCAAACATATCCCGGAATACGTACTTAATAGTCTGATTGATTTCATTCCGCCTAGACGTAGCGAATTAAAAAAAAAATTAATGTTCGTCAACGAAACATAAATTTGCTGCTTTTGTTTTGCACACATATGTATATTTAAAACCCTCGAATGTTATTGCTGATATTTTACGAAACGTTGACATGAAGTTATATATTTTTAATGTATTTCTTAGTGAATATAAATATGTATATAAATTACCGAAAGACTTTTTTAAATGAAATACTTACAGAAATAGTACCATTTCTAGTTTTTATAGAGCTTGTTGCGTCTCTTTTGCACGACACTGTACATGTAGTATGTACATACGTAATATCTACCATCGCACAATACTAACAGAATTTAAAACACTATAGGTATGCCTTTTAGAATAATTTTAATCTTATCATTTGCTTCTACCTCCGCCTATGCTATTTTGACATTTCCATAGAGGTTATTAAACCTTTAGAAAACAATTATATTTTTATAAAAGATAAGTTAGGTTTATGCATAAGTAAGCTAATACTGCATTTATTTATTTATTTATTTTTTAAGATTATGCGTCTCTAATTTTAAATACATATACATATATACATATGTATCGGGTGGGCCATCTATCGGTTTATATTTGAACCGGCGGTTATTTGGAATTTGGCAATACTTATGTCATTTTATTCTGCCACAAAATTCGGTATATTATCTCCCTTTTTCATATTGGTGGGTACGTTAATAAGCAAAATTGCCGTATTTGGGGCTCAGGAAACTCAAACGTGGTGTAACAGAAGCCAACGCACCCATTACGAGTAACTGTTTGGTGCGGCTTGTGGAACGAAGTCATCATTAGCCCATATTTCTTTGAAAATGAGGACGGCACAACCATTACGTGCAATGGAGACATCTATCGCACTATGATAACCAATTTTTTTGTGCCCGCTCTTCATGGTATTAATGTGAACGTTGTTTGGTTTCAACAGAATGCTGCAACTTACCACACATCTCATGCCACAATCGATTTATTGAGTCAAACGTTTTATGGCCGTTTAATTAGCCGAAATGGTGATGTCAGTTGGCCGCCAAGAAGCAGCGACTTAACACCGTTGAACTAGTTTCTGTGGGGCTCCTTTAAAGACAAGTGTTATGCCGATAAGCCAGAGACAATTGAGCATTTGAAGGCCAACATTCGTGATGCCATTGCCGAGATTCGAAAAAGTTCTCGAAAATTGGTCCGATCGAACGGGGTACTGTGAGCCCAGCCGCGGCAGCTATATAATTGAAATAATATTTAATTTCTAACAATTTGTACTTCACAAAAAATAAAAAAATAAATAAAGAATGAACTGAGTGAGCATGCACTGATGTGTCCACATTTCCTACAGACCCGGTTTGCTAAAATTTGTGCACAATTCTCCAGATTGTGGCTAATTATGCTGACAAAAAAAAAAAAAATATCACGAAGTGTATGAAATGCATTTTGATTTGAAAGCACAAAAGGCTTCAAAAATCTTAACGCGCTGCTCAATTGTCTACCTATCCATGGTTGAATTTTTCAAACACTGAAACAAAGAAATGTCAAATAAAGTTGGCTAAAAACTTGACGTTAAGGTGTGACTTACAATTATCATCGTGCATTATGGTTGGACCACCCTCTAATTAAATAAATTGTTTTGATAAACATTGAAATATATTCATACGTATATATGTATTTAAGAACGACGTATTGTCTCCTATTTTTAAATTTTTCCCCATGTTTCTATTGTTCTATTTTTAAAGTTTTATGTTTTTTGCCTAAAATTAAGTTTTTGAAATCTTATTTTTTTCTTAAATAATTTGTTTATTTACTTTTGTTTTTGATAAATATGTATGGGTCACCATAGATTCTGATAAATCTCTTATTAGCACATAATTGCTAATAGATAGATATAAAATATATATTATTGTACGTTTCTGATAGCTTATGACGTGGACGTTTCCACAAAAATATATATATATATATTTTATATAAAAAGTAATATTTTACTTTGCAAACTTTTTGATAAGCACGTATCTTCTCTTAATCGATGTGGCCCATAAAATAACACTATGCGACGAAAAAGAATGTGGAAAAACATCTTTAAACTTGAAACATATGGAAAAAAATGTGTTGCTCTTCCCTCCAAATCCATTGTGGCAGTTAGAAGCTGTTGATATTGAACTAAGTTATGAGCTTGCAAGTGCATGAAGATACGGATAAAGCGGATTTTACCCGTAGCTCATAATTGTGGGTTTGTTTGGGAGATTTCAAAAGACAGATTCTTGTTGTTCTCGGTAGTAGCTATTCGAAAAATAGTATCACTAGTCCCATAGTACATATTCTGTTATGCATAAGTGCGTGACTTTTTTGAATAAAACATAGCTTAACATATTATCCTTTGAGATCTACACCTACCTTACCTTTATTCCTATAAACGCACACTACTTTTTTTTTAAAAAAAGGTAAAAATTAAACAAGAAAATATTTAGGAGGCTATAAATTTGTGTATTAAATTAGTTAAGACTTCACTTAAAATATTGTTTAAAAAAAAATTCATTTGTACTTTAATTATTTTTTTTTACCTAATTTTCGATATTAACAGCCATTTTTAAGGGTATTTTCCTATAAACGCACTTTAATGTTTGAGCCATTGTAGCATTGTTAATAATGTGTGGATGATCCTTTGTTATGGATTGTTTCAAAAATACGGTCTGGTATTGATTCCACTAATTTTTTAAGCAGATCGGAATCAATTTCCTCCCAGACCTGTTTAATTCTTAGTTTCAGCTCTGTCACAGTCTTTATGCCTTCATTCTGGGCATTATTTGCATAAACTTTACGGGCCATGTATCCCCACAAGTTTTCCATTGGGTGTAAGTCCGGACTACAAGCCGGCCAGTCCAACAAAGGAATGCCATGTTCATTGAACCAAGATTTCGATTGCTTAGAAACATGGATTGCAGCATTATCTTGTTGGAAAATGCAATCTTCATCCATTTTTTCGTCCATAAAAGAAAGAAGAGCATCTTCCAACAGTTCGTTATAAATCGAACTATTCATTTTTGTCGAAACAAAACAAATTTTCGACTTGCCAACTGCAGAAAACGCTGCCCAAACCATAACACTGCCACCACCGAAATTACGTTTTGACATCCGAACATCTTTAGATCTCAAATCGTGCCAATAGCATGAGTATGAGTCTGGACCGTCTAAATTAAATTTTTTTCGTCAAAGAAAATTACTTTTTTCCACTGTCCATTTCATATATTTTCTTGCGAATTTTAGACGATTTTCTTTATGGTGTTTTTTTAGCATTGGTTTACATTTCGGCTTTTTCCATTTTATGTTTTCATCGTTTCGTAAAATGTGTCCAACGTGTTTGGAAGTCACAGGAAGATTTAATTTATTCCTTATTTGTGTGGAATTCAATTTGTTGCGGGTTGCTTCTTGTTTTATTAGATTAAGTTGTCTTCTTGTTAGTTTTGTATTACCCTTTGTTGATTTGCGAACTCCATAATTTTGACCTTTCTTAAAGAAATTTCGCACCACACTTTCCGAACGTCCGATTTTACGTCCAATTTCTCTATTAGAGCATCCTTGGTCGTGAAAAAATTTAATTTGAATCTTTTCTTGATCGGACAAAAAAGTTCCCTTAGGCATCTTTAAAAGTGATGAAATTTATTGATTAAAATAGGAAAAGTTACAGTAAATTGAGATATTACTATTAGAAACGTACCTTTGGTTGAAAAAAAAAACTAAAATTGATAATATTTTATTTTTGGTCAGATTTTTAAAAACAAATTTCGAGTGTGCGTTTATACGAATTTTCCACTTAAAATAGCACCAAGAACATTTGATCGCATAAATAAGGCAAACAACAAAAATAAGAAAAAAAAATTGTTTACTTTTAAAAAGTACCGTTAAGTTGTCTCTCATTAAAATAGTTAAATTTTGCTTTTGGATGAGATCAACAAAGATATAACAAAAATACAGAAAAAAATTAAGTGCGTTTATAGGAATATGCACCAGTGTATACACTTTTCTCATATACACACATACATAAATACATAATTCCTATCCTGACTGAAGAAAGATGAACTTTTCTCTACTAATCAGCTGCACCCGTTTCTATTTTTAGGCTCATTGAAAGAGACCTACGGCAGATATATTAGTTAGAGAAATTTTTATATCGTAACACTTATGACCAGTCGCTGGCAATGTTATGAGGTGATGACGCTGTTAAAAACTGTCATATGGTCTGGCCTGATATTGAACCCAATACCTCTAGGTGGGTAAGCGGGCGTCTTACTTAACACATCACAGCGGCATGTGAATTTTTGTATTCCTTCTAACAAATATAAGATTTGCCAATGCCATCAGAATAGGTATTTGTATGCGAGATGATTTCTTCGTTGGAGTCAAATCTCTTTCCTTCGAACCATTTTTTCAGTTAACGAAACAAGAAATAGTCTCTCGGTCCTAAATCTCGAGTATAGAACCGATGATATATTCATGGATTTTTGCAATAGGAACTACATATGTGTAAATCTTTGCATTGCCTTGGTAAAAAAGTAACGTTTTCTTGATCAAATGCGATTCTTTTTCCTTAAATTCTCTTCGACTGTGTTACCTTCTACCCTTTTACGCAACACATTTTCATTTCGTTTAAAGGCATTTCGATTTACGGCCTACATTTTCAGAAACTAACTAGGCCGTATAAAGGGGTATGAGTTTATCTCTTTATATGTCACCGAATGTCACTTCCTTTGAAGAAATACAAAATCGGCTTCAAAGTTGGAGCACCTTAAAAAGGCTCAAAGGTGGGGAAAAGATGTAAGGAGTGATTTGATAAATTTGTTATTTCATTATCTTTTTGAGTTCAACGGAACAAATAAGTTTGTAGTTCCAATACGTAAATTGAATTTATTTTTGTTGTAAATAAACTACGAAAACCTTTAAATAAAAAAACCCGGATGGGTTGTAAATATAATACCCAATAAAACCCAGGTGGACTTAATTGGGTTACCCTGTGGCTTGTCAACCCTGCTAGAAACCCACTGTTATGGCTGCTATTTGATCTCTGGTTTGTGAATTCACGTTTCACTCACATACGGTTATGAAGCGGCGTCATAGAAACTACGCATGTGTGAATCCTTGCATTGTTCTGGTGAAAAATAATATTTTTCTTAGACAAATGCGGTCGTTCATTATGAAATTTTCATTGATTGTTTTACCTTTTATCCTTTACCCCGTGCATCCTAAAAAACGAACGCCAGGGTGGCTTTCTCTCCCCATATTGTCCCGAAAAATTTACTGTTTTGACTGCTGCTTGGTTTCTAGTGTGGGTATCCACGTTTTGTCCACTGTTAGGAAGCAGTGCAAGAACTCTTTCATATTGGTGTTGAATAACGCCAAACACTTTTACGAAGTTATCATACGATTACCTTTGCTGTCGATTGTAAGAAAAATCCCGTCTCTGGTGCGTTGTGAAGGATTCACGTTTCGTCCAGGGTTACGAACCGGAGTAAAAACTCTTTCGTATTGCGATTGAACAATGCCAAACACTTCTTCAAAGTTGTCACTCTTCTATTTTTGTATGATTGTGAGCGAATATGACACCCATCTTGTGGAAATCTTTCTTAGACGCAGATGATCATTCAAAATTAAAACCCCTAAACGAAGTGAGTTGTCTATGCCTACTACAATCTTACGAATACTTAATTTCCAATCGGAAAAGACCATATAATGAACTTTTTTAATTGTTTCGGATGTAAAGATTTCAATTGGGCATCCAGAACGTGCGGCATCTGCCGTGCTTTTATGAAATTCACATCTTTTACTATTAAAACTCTGCAACATTAATTTCAATAGTGTTTATCAAACTTAGCCTTGGCCGAAATTCACATATTTTTATATGCTCCCGAAATCAAGCGGAAGTCTGATATCAATGTCTGCCAAATACAAACTAAATTACGCTGCTTGCTTAAATTTTGACAGGAGTTCATTGACAGATGTCTTTAAACAAGAATATTCTCGCCCATTTAGTTAGGAGGAGGTGGAAAATTCAGGAAGTTTTGGACTTATTGATCCGCCCTCGTATGCATGAAATAAAATTTTTCTTAATTTTACTTTAGTTTTAAGAAATATATCATTTACTATTATTAAGGCACTAAACTTTTTCTGTGAAATAGCTTTTTATTCTCTTTTTATTCCTAATAATTGTTATATTATGGGAAGTGAAATAGTTAATTGTGCGAATAAAAAAATATATATTTTATAATGCAGAAATATTTAACATTTGAATGAGTTTTCAAATGTTATATTTCGTTGATTAAATCTATTTTCTATGAGTACGACAAGTACTTTGCAAAGCTACAATTATAATTTTTTTATTTTCTTAATTAAATGTTACCAAATGTCAATTAGAAATTATTTGTTTTCTTTAATAAATGTTTATCTATAATTAGCGTTAAAATGTGTTAATTAGAACTGATTAATCATGAAAAAGTTTCAGAGATTTGCAAAGTTATTATTGTAGAGTTGTTGCACACTGCTCTGAGTAAAACGTGATTTTTTTTCTTTCTAATAAAAAATATTTTTAGAAAGACTACGGAAAAACACATCAATAAAAAGCTGTTTGCAACGATTCAATTATAGGCAGAAATAATTTTTAATTAAATTTTTATTACAAGTACCTTTCAATATACGGACACACTTGATAATCGTAGAAATTAAAAAAAGTGAAAAGTTTTTAATTCAAGTTGTGTAACAGCGTTCGATAACAAAGAATGGAGTTGAAATACCTGTGGAGTAATACTATTTTTCTTATAGGTCCTATTGAGTACAAGAATATTCTGTTTTTGAAATTTTCGAACACGCATGTTCGTATCTTTATGAGAAATAGGTTGCATGGTTGCTCTGCTAAATTAATAAATGGTACGGTTCTTATATGAAATAGTATGGAAAAATAGTTCTAAATTTATATTTCTCAAGGCTACTTAAAAAAATATGTATACATATATCATTCTTGATTCGCTCTCCTAATTACGGTTGCATGGTGTTTATACGACATTTACGTAATTCGATTTGACAACACTCTTGAGTACGCAGACTAGGGTTGCCAGATGTCCTTGATTGCGCTAGATTTACAAGAATTTGTACAGCTTGTCAAGAATCAAGATACAAAATATTTGGTCAAGATTTTTTATAGTTTTTTACACAAAGTTTTATGAAAATCAATAACATAGTGTTTTAAGTGCATTTGTTTCCTAGTTTAGTTTATCTAAAAAATTTATGATTAAACTAGCTGAGCTGGCGAACTTCGTCCCGCCCAAAAATGATTTTTTTATTACCCAAAACAGTTTTCACATTATATATTTTTTGTAATACCCTACGATAAACAATATTTTTTGTTTTTCCATTTTCTTGACAATTTTTCTAATTTCTAATTTGTCGACACGTGAACAGGCAACGTACAATTGTCTGTATTATATTCCAAAAGACTAACCTTGCGCCTTATTAATGGTCATTGCAAAGTCGCACTCATTGGAAATTGTACACGAAAATATTATTTTGGTGCAACGTGCATAAAACTGCGAAAACACTTGCCAATTGACACTTTTAAACGAACCTGTCAAAGCATACTATATTACAAAAGCTGCTGATCGGTTGAGCCGGACACACATTCTCAACGTGCCTTTCTCTTACACATTTCGCCAGAAAGAAGCGCGGCCTAAGAGTAACAATAAGAGGTCCTTCTCATGAGTAGCACTGACGAAGTTATATAAACTATCGTATTGACGTCGACTAATTATTCTTCACCGGCGGGAACTAGTAATAGATTTTCTGCTACCCAGCTTCCACCAATATTTGGTATATACGTTGTTTATAGCACTCTGTACTATTATAACAAATTTCATTAATATAGCTTGGGTATTTTCCAAATTATAGGTATCTCTGTAAGGGAGGGTTGCCACGCCCATTTTTGGTGAGATTGTCGACATCGATTCTATGAACTTACCGAACAAATTTTATTTGTCTGTGATTAATATGTCCATAAATATTCAATTTTACCAATTTGCCACGCCCACTGTTTGTTATTCTAAATTTTTTTCTACAAACCATCTACACCTGATAAGCTTTCCAACAAAAAAAGTATGGCTAAGATCGGTTCGGTAGTTTCCGAGTTCACTTATTACACACAAAAAATATGAAACTTTTTATATATATAGATTTTTATAATAGGTATTTGAAAAAGATCGTTTACAAATTTTATCAAAAATTTATATTTTAAACCAGTTTCATGAAACCAAACTTGTTCCGTTTTTATCGATAAAATATCGTTATGTTTGTGGTAAAGCCATTTGCCATCAGTGTAGAACTTCTGTGTTTCTTGAGCGAAAAGCTTGATCCAAATGCGCTTTGCAGGCCTGCAAGGAATTTAAATTTACATTATTAAAAGAGTCTGCAGAGAATGTGCAAGGTATTGGCTTTAGTTTCTATCGGGCCACCAAAGATGTATGTGGCGTTATCTTGATGGAACAGAATACCT
Organism: Wohlfahrtia magnifica; assembly: GCA_023159175.1. Taxonomy (NCBI): domain Eukaryota; kingdom Metazoa; phylum Arthropoda; class Insecta; order Diptera; family Sarcophagidae; genus Wohlfahrtia; species Wohlfahrtia magnifica. The sequence continues at coordinate 1,635,031 of JAKWBJ010000177.1, forward strand.
TTCCTGTTAAGTAATTCTGGCATTTTTAATTGAATTAAAGATATTTTTAAGAGGATTAAAACTGCCAGACATCGTATGGGTACAGAGTCGACAAGATTTTTGAATATTGACTCCGATATATCGTACCGCGCAGCCTTAATTAATTCCCAGAGCTCAGGATAATTTATAGGACACTTTCCTTTGGTTTATATTTTTACTACATTCCACAAATTCTCGAAAATCTGGGAAAATCTGGATTCAATGATGTAATTACTACTCGTGAAACGAAAGTAATTGAACAAACTTTAGATATATTATTTAGAAAATTTAAGCCTAATTTCACTTATAGATAAGGTTTACCTTGTCATTTAAATCAGATAGCCAGAAAACGGTCAGTTGATATGTGAATTTTATCGTATATGATACGATCTTTGGTTTCAGTCATAATCTCTAAAAATTTTATAAAATTCTTTACAAATTAGTAATCTAAGTAAAAAGACGAAAAGGGTGTGTTTTTTCCGCACAAACTTTTACAAACACCCGTTAAACCAATTAAACACGAAATATAAACCAATTACTTTGGTCCAAAAACTTGATAAAAATAAAAATTCATTCCAAAAACTAAATTGTAGTGTAGGGCATACCGTATAGTCAAGCTCAATTGTCTTTCTAACTTTTTTACTTAATTTGTTTTGTTTCTATTTAATTTTTTCCAGATCGAAAAGTATAATTTAATTTATGTGACTTTGTGATCAAAGCATTTTCACAATAATTTGGAACGAATATATTATAAAGGGTCCGCCAAATAAATTTCCCTTTTTTCGAAAATGCTATAAAAAAATCTACTGAATATTTCCTCAAATTTCTTTTTTTATTTGAAAGTACAATCCATCCGGTTAATAATGGAAAATGGCTGCCTCGGCTGGCCATGCAGTAGCCTACACGATTGGTCCAATTTTTAAGCACATTATCGATTGTGTGGAGCTGTATTTCACCAATGGCTTCACGAATATTATCCTTTAAAGCGTCAATTGTCTCTGGCTTGTTGGCGTAACACCCCACAAATAATACTCCAACGGTGTCAAATCGCAGCTCCGAGGTGGCCAAACGACATCAGCTCTGCGGCTGATAATGCGATCTTCAAAAACAGGGCACAAAACATCGAGTGTAGCTTCGGCTGTGTGGCACGTAGCGCCGTTCTGTTGAAACCAAATGTTGCTAATATCCTCCTCTTCAATTTTTGTGAACAAAAATTTGTTCAACATGGCCCGATAATGATCGCCATTGACTGTAACGGCCACTCCTTGCTTATTTTCGAAACAAAAAAATGGTCCAATTATGCCTCTGGACCAAACAGTGACTCGTCTTGGGTGTATCGGCTTTTCAATGTATGCGTGCGGGTTTTCTGTGCCCCAAATGCGTCAATTTTGCTTGTTTACATACCCGCCAGGATCAAAATGAGCTTCATCTGAAAATATGATTTTTTTTTGGCAAAACCGGCATCTTCTGTAAGTCGATCGCAGGCCCAGATTCCCAGCGTTGTTCAAGCGTTTACACAACCATATTCGTTCAGCGGAAGGATAAAACTAATTATCTGTCAAATCAGACATGAGCTAAGTGTTATCATTCACGAAATAAGCACTAGTTGAAAAAAAAACTTTAGATGGCGGACCCTTTATAACTGAAATAATAGAAATTATAAAAAAATGAAATAAAAACAATAAATTTATAATTTGAAAAATATTTGCCCTATTGTATATTCCTTAGTTTTGATTGGAAACAAATTCAATATTTACTTAAGCAATAATATCAAAACAAAAGGTGTTGAAAGAAAAAAATATAATTAAAAAATTTAATCATTTAAATACACACTCAAAATATAACACATGGGCTAAAAAGTCCTAGGTCTAACAAAGAAAAAAAATTTTTTTGTTTGTTTAAAATTGGCTTTATTCATCCACGTAATATCCATTAAGAGCAATGCAATCGTTCCAGCGCCGCTCTAACATTTCAATACCACTTTTTTAGAACGATTTATCTTTTGCATCAATATAGGCCTCATTATCAGCGATAACCTCTTTATTCGTTCGAAATTTTTTTACCAGCGAGCATTTTTTTGAGGTCTGCAAACAGCCGGTAATCGTTGGGAGCCAAATCTGGCGAATATGGTAGATGTGGGAGCAATTCAAAGTTCAATTCATATAGTTTTGCCATTGTTTCAGAATCATCAACACGTTCTTGTTTTTGCTCAACAGTGAGCAAACGCGGCACCCGCTTTCTCATAGTCAAATGCTCATGCAATATAAAGCCAAGATGTTCTTTTGCTATCCTTTTGATGCCCTCTAAATCGCAAAACTTCACTTTTCGATCACTTGAAACGATTTTGTTGATAGTTTCACTATTAGCACAATAAATCACAAATTAAATAATAGAATATCATAAAATTTTAACAGCTGTCTTTTGAAGGTCAGCACTAACAGAAAAAGAAGTGAATGTGTTAGGCCCGGGACTTTTCAGCCCATGTGTTAATTTGCCCACAAATATTTATATTCTTTAATGAAAAGTGAACCCAAAAGCATATACAGTTTCGGTTAAAACTTACTGAGTTGAACTTACTTGGCAAAATGAAGAGAAAACTTACCGTTATACATATGTGTATACAATATACATATGTTATATGTATAAACAGCTAAATAGCAGAACCGGTACTATACTGTAGGCTACCGAACGATTGGTAATTTTTTTTATTAAAGCTAATCTTTAAAACAATCACTATGACAAATTTAAATCAAACGCCATGTATAATTGCAATATTTCTTTATCATATTCTAGATGTAATTAAATTCTTCCAGAAATAAGTTCTTCTTATTTTGTAAGTCAAAAATTGTCCATTTTTTCAATTAATTAACAAATGTGTTGTTGATATTGAAAAAATAAAAGAAATTTTTTTTTGATCCACAGTTGAATATACATACTTATTGATTTTTAAAAGCACTGATACATATACACACATTCTTATGTACATGTTTATTGACATTAGCGCGTGGTCTGAATGTTTAAAAAAAGACAACCAACCGTCTACGTAAATACTTGCACTTGCTGGGTTTCAAAATAGTACTTGGCAGTAATGTTTAGCAACATTGCTTAGGAACATATTAAAGCGGCTGTTATTTATTATTCAGTTTTAATTTTTTTTAATCGGCTACGACTGTTTGCCTTTTTGTATATAAATGTACGTAAAAACAATAGAATTTCAAATTACACAATTGTTGTTATTTTTTGGAGAAACAAATGATAATAGAAAAATCAAAGCAACAACAAAATTACCGTTTAATAGGCAATTTAATAATTGAATATTACAAAATTGTCTGATCATTTTATAAAATTAAGTATACAGCGCTGTGTGAATATTTTTTTCATACGAGTTCTCATACTTGCACATGGAAGTTTTGCCAGCTGAGCTGCTATTATCATCATCATATAATAATGATGCTGATGATGATGATGATGGGGGTTGGATTTATTTAGCGTGTTTAACTCGGTCCTATAAGTTTTATTTTTGTTTTATGCCACTAAATGTTATAATTTAATGAATCTTAACGTTCTATAACAAATTATATAGTCTTGTGTGCATATATTCGTTAAGTATAATTTAATTTTTAATCAGATAAACGTCAGTCATTACTATTATAAATGTGAAATATCCAACTAGAAACACTGTAAGGGGTAAAAGTGATTAATTAAGCTATGTACGAGTACATACATATGTACATAAGAGTATGGACTATTTGTAAATCTCTTAACAAGTTTTAAAAAAGCAAAAATCTGGAACACATCAATGAACTGCTTCTTAACTTAGTACCAAATATAAGTCTATATATACAGTGGCTGCATTAAATATTCGCTTATGTTAAATTTCTCTAATTTTTCATCTCATCAAATTAATAGTTGTGATTTTGCATAAAATTTATTTAGTTAAATATATTTATTTAAGGCCTTTTTTGCAAAAAAAAAGATAAAAACAAATTCTTAAGCAATAAAATAAAAATAAGCAAAATATGAAATAATAGGTCTGTTTCTTTAGTCTACATTGGGATCTCGAGGGATCCCAATCATACCAAATATCCTTTGCATACGCAAAAATTTGGTAAGTGAGGTAAATTTCTTCGTGCATGAAACGCCATTCGCTTTTTCTTTAGGTAGATTAGGTAAATTGTTAAAAAAAATCGACAATATTAAAGGAAAAAATATTTCTTTGAAAAATTAGAATAAAATTGAAAAATTTTTGTTAAAAACTTGTGGTAAACAATTAATAACTAATATTTATTAAAAAAAAACCCGTCTTTTGTTAGTTAAGTTAAATTATTTTCACAACTTTTATAAATTCAAACACAACGCCAATTTTTATATCATTTTAGTTGTCAAAACATTAAATTTGAAAACATTTTTTATTTGTGGTAAAACATTTGGTCTATTCTGTTCGTATACTTCTGTACTTTCTCTCTCTTATTGACAGAAATTATTGTTTACTCTCAATAAGTAAATAAGCAAAGCAAAGTAAATAAGCAAACCTAATATCACAATACTGACTACAAAAACTATTCGCTTAATTAACTAAATTGTTAAATATTTAGGTTTTTTTTCAAGGATTAATATTTTGTAGGACCTTCAGCAAATTTCAGGACTGGAAGAGAATCCATAAATTTTTTGGTAATTTCTCTTAAAATTTTGTTTCATCTCGTGGTTAAATTAGTTTTGAGATCAGATTTGCTGCTTATCTGCCATAAGCAGACTCTACAGGTGTTCAATAGGATTGATCCATGGTTATTGTGGAATCGTTTCAACTCATTTTGAAACATCTTGTAATAACCACCAGCTGTGTATTTGGGGTTATTAACGTGTGTGATAACGTAGTCGTTACTTAACCCCATTTTTTAAAACTGCTGAGCCTTGAGTTATGGTGATAGATCGAATTTTGTCACAGGATAGGGCTCGGAGTCTTTAGAACTAATAGAAAGATTTATTGACCTATGGGTAAACGCCAAGTATTTTCAGGCTGCGAACAGGGTCATTCCAGAATCGCTCACGGCTCATGAGCACTGCAATAGTCCACAGTATTAGTGTGGCCTTTTACCTATGGAGAAGGTTTGTAAAAATTACTAATGGTGAACATTGGTAGAATAATGGGACACTACTTACTGAGATATCATCTCAATAGATTACGTCTCCTGGTAGTAGTATAAAACTACCGGGTGCGCTGAATAGCTCTTTCTACCTCGGTCTAGCTCTTTCTATACGAGCGAATTCATTTGGAGGCCCTATCGCCCATTGTGCTACCCTTTAAAGGACAAACTCGTAAAAGAGGCTGAAAGGACAAACGTAAGAGATTTCCAAAAATCCCTCATCTAAAACTCTAAAATCTCTAACTGGAGCAAGCTGGTATCCCTAACGAAGTAGATTAAATTCACTAGTGACATCCCTGAGACGGTTCAGATCATGGAAGCAATATGCAACCAGTTACTTTAGACTTCCATAGAGCGGGGCAATCACAGAAAAGGTGTTGTACAGATCATTCTTTATCCTCACAGCTCCTACAGTAGCCTCCTGAGCTTCGGCATACCCCCTATCATGTACCTCGTTATTTATGTCCGATCGATTTTCTTCCAAACCAAAGAAGAACCTCAGTTCTCTCCATAGATAGAGCAGGCCAGAGCACATTGCATTGGTCATGTTGAACAATTAAGTGACATGGTGTCTGTGGACGATTGTGGTTAGCTGGATATCATCTGCGTGCGGGATCGCACTGATGAGTGTGTAGGAGTGATCATAAGAGTCAAATTTCTTGGCTATATTAGGAGATTATAGATCCTTTACGTCAGGGTGTCTACAGTTGCGTAACCTAATAGTTAGTAATAATAATAACACCATGAAGGTGTACTGGGTACAAATAAATCTTAAGATTTTATTAAAATGTTTTCATAATTAAAATAAAAATACGAATATTTCGCCTTAAATATGTATGTGTCTTAAAATGTTGACATATTTACCGTAGCATAAGCATAATAGCTTTTTTTTGCAGTAGCTAAGTATTATCAAATAATTATTAGTTTTTACCTTCTCTTTTATCTTCTAACACACATTTAAATTAAATTTATCAAAGTTTCTAAGTCATAATTCTTTTGTTATTGATTTGTTTTTTATATTTTAATTATTTTATATTTTTTGAGTAGGACTTTTTTTTGCGGTATTAAAATTTTTTTATTAATTTATATCAACTATACTTATATCAATTATACATATGTATGTACAACAAATTGAGTTTTTTTTATCAAAAAGTTTAGCAAAATACACAGGTTTTAAATGTATTGTTATTGTTATTGTTTTGATAACGATTTTTCTTTTTTGTTTTTGTTTTACTAACATTAACTTTTTTGTTTTATTATTTGCACGATCACATGCAGATATTGTATCTTCTGCAGCACGTGATATACTCGTATCATATCATTATTTTTTTGTTTGTTTTCTTTTTAGTTCCTTTTGCAATTTATCTGCTTTATGATTGTTATTATTTGCTAAAGACAATAAACATTTTACCGCTCTATTCTATTCCAAAATTGTTTGTATGTACATACTTATTTTCTAAGTGTTGTTTTATTATTATTAAATTTAATGTCGTTTATTTTACGTAGTCTCGTTTTTTCTTGTTTTCTAAAGGCATATTTGCCCGCCTGTATTATTATTTTTATTATTATTCTTATTCATATTATTCATGATGATAATATTTACGGAGTAAAAGTTAAATATTTTTGAATAAAATTGTTTTGTGACAATTTGTGCATTTTATTATACAACTTATGTACTAGCTGTACTCAACCGGTGTTGCCCGGGAATCTCTGTATAAAAAGTTAATAAGCCATAATTATTGGGAACTTCTGTTTGATACAAAATGTTTTAATAAGAAAAGCAAATATTTCTGGATTTTAAAAAATTAACAAAAAATATTAATTTTACAAATATTAAGTTGCATAGCCCTTATTTTTTTAAAATTCCTATACATGGAAAATTCGTATGGACTCAATAGATTCAATAATGTTTCACCAGAAATTTCAATGCAATTTCCACTTGTCAATAAAGTTTGTCCTTATTTCTGCAATTATCGCAGTTTATTTTGGGATCTACAATAACCCATAGATTTTCTGGGAGATTAAGATCTGGCTATTGCGCTAGACATTATCAAGTAGCATTTTATCCTTTGCATGTGGTATCAGTATGTATTCCAGGATATCCTTGTAGATGAATCGATCCATTACACCATTTATTCTATATATTGACCCAATTCCATGGCCAGAAAAGCATTCTCAGACTAAAACACTTCCTCCTATGTTTTACCGTACCTTTTGCTTTACAGTCTAAATTCATAAAAACGACTCACATTAAACATCCATTCATCAGAGAAGAGTACGGTCTTCCATTGAAGTATACTTAAGCTTACTTGCTCCTTTGTAAATTCAAATCTGACCAATCTGATTTTGGCAAAAGTAATTGATCTTATTGCATTTCGATATGATAATTATCCACCTACAGATCGTGTTCGGATGTATCTAATCGAAAGCTTTAATTTTAATTGATTCGTAATAGACCTTTCTTATATAAAGACATATCTACCTTTTTATTAAACGAAGCATCGCCTGGTCGTTCCGTTTGGTGGTTTTCAGGGGTATACCACCTCTGTGTATGGTTGCACATGAGCCTGATGAAAGAAAACGGCTTACAATACGGTAAATAACACTATTACAAATTCCAAGTTTGCGATGCAATAGAAGATAAGCGGGCTGTGATAGTGTGGAAACCAATATACTACTATGGCACCTGCGATTTAGAGTTTTTAAAATCGCGTGTGAATGCAGAGAACTACAATAGCGTTTCGAAAACGACTTTTCTACTTATTTGGGAATCTTGAAAAACTTATTTGGAAATCTAAAATGTTCCAATCCGCGCAGTCGAATTTTCGGGGTTGTTCAAACAAAGGCGGTCACACGCATTACTCATTATCCTTAATACTGTTTAAAATATAGTATTTAAGAATTAAAATGCTGTATAGTTGCTTAATCTACTGATTAAATTGAAATTATAGTTGATGCCGCTATCGTGATGATCAATTTTTTTTAATACGTTTTTAGTATAATTTTTCTAAAAAAATTAATTGAAATATTATCTTGAATGGTATTGCAGCCATTGTTATTTTATTTCCAACAGAATTGATAGGAGTCTATTACATAGAAATTTTAAGGCCATATCTCAATTGGTTTAGATTTTATTTAACACTAACTGTCAGTAAAAGAGGGGGCGCTATCATGATGACACGCAGTGTATATAAAAATGGATTGTGATTTGTTCGGATGCTTAAAACTTGAAAACGACCAGACCAAAATGGATACTTCCTTCTGCCATTCAGTTCGTAATTGCTACGCGAAGGTTTATAAAAAAAGGAATGTCGAAAAATTCTCAACAGATGGCGCTGTGGGCGGTCACTCCTTTATTCTTTATCTCTTGTACCCTATAAATATATCATAATTATTGTTGTATTATGCATTTTTATTAAAATAATTTCCTGTTTGTTCGTTTATTACCTATTCCTCTTTAAACCTGTATTTTTATTTATTAGGTTTACAAAAGGCTTTCCTTTTTGAGATACTTTGTATTATTCTTTTAACAAATTCCTTTAAAAATACCATATATGTATGTATATATTGATAACTTTTTATTATATATTCTTTTGTTATTATAAACTACTCATTTTTGTAATTTATAAAGCTTCGGCTTCATTTCCTATAAAAGTCATATGAATCAAGAATTCACGTAATAATACCTTTATCAATACTGCCAAACTAATTTGGTCACGGGGTGTTATAAAAAATGGATTTATTGATGGCAGACTTTTGTTGAAAATAATATAATAATTTAAAAAGAAACATTATCACATTAAATAAAAGAAAATATAAAGATATGTACAGATTCATATATCATTATAATTAATATTTACAATACAAAAAACATTTTTATTTTAAGTATTTTTGATTAGAAAAAACAAAAAACCAGAAGCAGAAAAAACGACTCTATCATGACAGGGTATTAATACATCAAAATATCAAGTCCCAGGGCTTAAAAAAGCATTCGCTTGTATTTTGATAACATTTACTTGGTTATTTTAAAATAAAAATTTACAATTTATTTATAGGTATACAGACAGACAGACATAAGTATTTAATGTTCATTTGTTGTTTCTGTATTACCGGCATTTGTTTAATTTTTTATTTTTAATTTTTAATACATTTTTATCGCAAATCTTTAATTTTCTGTGCAATTTTGCCTTATTTTGTCGTTTTGTGTGTTGCATACATATGCAGTTGAAAACATGAGCAGTATACAGTAAAAAATTTCCTCGGCTACTACTTTATTACTGATTTAGCAATAGCGGGGTTCTGATTGTGAATCACATACGGACTAACTGGCTGACTCGTTGATTGACCAATTGACTAATGGAAAGACACTGATGACGACGACGACTTACTGATCGTGGCGGCAATTTTTTTAAATTCGTTTGCATTTTATGATCGTCATTTCCACAATATGGAATTTTTTTTCGTGGATAAAGGAAATGCATACAGAATATGAAATTGTTTAATATTGTACTTTTGAAAGATACTCACTCACTCGTATGAGTATTTAAAAATTTAATATGCAGTAAGGATGGATGTCGTTAATAAATAATAATAATTTGAATGCATATGGTTTTTTATATAATTTCTTTGCCGCTTACGCAACACTGTTCAAATGTTTAATTTCTTTTAAAATTAAATTTTTGATTTATTCATTCTTCTTGCACGTAAAGAATATATCATTATTTAAAAAAAAACATATGTAAGGCATAAAATGTAAATTCTTTGTTAAAAGAAGAGCTCATTATTGATTCTTAAAGAATAGGAAATATAAACATTAGGAAATGTTAATATGATCATAAGAGAACTATTTAAAGATCACGGTAATATTATTATTCTCGATTATAAGGAGATTTTCCTATTATATCCTTTCCAACTTCAATGCCCTGACGAATTTCAGGATATTGGCTGCTGCCAGTAGTGATAGCTCCCTACTAACTTCTCAATAAGCGCCTAGATTTCTTCTACTAAAAGGCATAAGCGCCATTCAATCATCGAGTATGTAATCTGGCTATTCATTTCCCTTTCCACATCATCTGCACATTAACTATGAAACGACTATTCTATTCCAATGTTTGTTGAGTCTTTGATTAGATATCAAAAGAACGGTTATCATTCTGAGTATATTTTTGTATAGCCTGATACAACACTTAAATTATCTCCTGTTGTAGTTGCCCGGCAAAAGTTTGGACTGTCTCAAGCATATTTTGCATGAGAAGAGTATTCGCCCTATGTTCTTCTTTCATTCGCTAAGCAAGCTCCGACAAGCGGCGTAATATTGGCCACATCAGAAAACACGTCCGCCATAACTTTGTTGTGTTGACGAACCCACCTTAGCCTTGATTGGCGCCGATATACCACGATAAACTCACTGTTTTAACAGCTGCTTGGTCTCTATGGTAGTGGATTGTGCTGGATCTATATTTCGTGCATGGTTATGAAATTGAGCTAAACTGGTTCTTATTGTAGTTGAACAAAGCCAAACACTTTTGCGAAGTTGTCCCACGATTGCTTTCGTGGTCGAATGTGAGCAAACTCGGCACGTACCTTACAGTAAGCTTTTTCATAACCTAGTGATCCTTTAAAATTAAAAACACAGAGCCATGTGAGATGCTGTTAAATTCCACAATCTCTCGCATTTTTTATCTCCGATCGGCTAACACCACATCGTGATTTTTTTTTAATTGCTACGGATATATAGACTTTAACTGGTTGTCCAGAATGTTCGGCATCTTCCATGCTTGTATGGTCATAACGTTTTACTACTGACTTATTAGACATGTTTCGAGTTATGGTTTCTTCCGCAAAAAATATTACTTAATGATTACACGAAATTCACTTTTCCCATTTTCTTCACAATATAGCAGACTACAGCGGTAGTCTGCTATACAAACCCGGTAGTCTGCTATCAAACACAAGCTAAATTATATATGTATCTTATTCAAATTTTGACAGTATGCCTATTGAGAGAACTGTGTTACCCTTTTAGTTAAGAGGCAGGAAATTCCAAAAGTCATGAACTTATTGACTCGTTCTTTTAATTCTGGTATTATTTTATTAGTAGCCTGAGTAATTTTAATTTTCAATAGTTTAATAGTTGTATTGTTGCTAGGCATGCATCATGGATTCATTGTGCCCTCAAGAGTACGATCTTTTAACCGCGCGATCATGATGGTAAAGATTTGGCTACATTTCATAATCAGTAGCAATATAAGCCTTGATAAAAAATAAAGCAATTGCCTAGTATAATGAAAACTTTATATGCTTCTGCTCTCCGATGTTCTTCAAAATTCTACCTAGGCGAACATCTTCATATTGCCCTCTCTGCTACCTTGTGGGTTGTTGTATACCAGGGCATAATTACATATATCCTCAAAAGGTTTACAAAAGATGTGACCAATCCACCAAAAGGTGTGACTAATCTACCAGATAATTTTAAGTAACCTACGCAAGCATCAGTTTACAAAAATCGGTAGTTTATTTCGTATTTCCTGACAAAACAAGTTTTACAGTCGTAAAGTAATATGGAAAGAACACGAACTTTGAATATGTATATTTTGCTACAAGGGTTATACAATATATTAAAGAGTTCAACATTTTAATGCTTCCATTATTTCGTAATAGCACTTTGTCTTTGTAGTACCACTATTTTCAATAATTATGCTGCCGAGATACTGAAACTCTTCCACTTAATTTATTTGAGTATTTCGAAGAAACAGAGGGTCCTTACCGGAGTCAAGATGGTGATTTTTGAGTTTTCTCCGAACCATTCGAGTTTAGTTTAAGTATTAAATTTAGAGTTGCACAAAATTATAGTTAGAACTGCAAGCTTTGTGTAGAACTCTACGTTAAAAAACACGCAGATCATGAAAAGTAGAGCTATAGAGTTTATTCTATTACTGATAAGGCATTAATTTTTTTTTTTTGTATTCCTGTGTAATCTGCTAATACAACACTGAATAAAATACAAGACCGCATTTAATATTCTTTCTCAAATATCTTTCCTCTTATTTGAATGATTTATTTTGTTTTTAAAACTTTTCTTAAATTAATTGCCTTTGTTTTGTTTTAGGACCTGACAAGTGGTTCATTGAATTTCCCGAAGCTACTGGTACTCGTCAATCGCCCGTTGATATTAATACGGCCATCTGTAAAAAAGGCAGTGACTTGAAGGTATCACCTTTGAAATGGAAATATGTACCAGAACACACTAAGAGTTTGGTAAACCCTGGCTATTGCTGGCGTGTCGATGTAGATGGCAACGAATCCGAATTGACCGGTGGTCCTTTAGGTGAAAACATCTACAAATTGGAACAATTCCATTGTCATTGGGGTTGTAGCGATTCCCAGGGCTCAGAGCATACAGTCGATGGTGTTGCCTATGCCGGTGAATTGCATTTAGTACATTGGAATACTACTAAATACTCTAGTTTTAAGGAAGCTGCTGCTGCCCCAGATGGTTTAGCTGTGTTGGGTGTATTTCTTAAGGTGAGTGATGTAAAATTTAAATAAATGCACTAGTCTGCTATCGTAGAGGTTATGTGTTCGGTTCCCGTCAGAGACACTGGTGACACTATTGACAACCAATTGGAAACGCATTTTTTTACTTTAGTGCTAAGTCAGGAGTATCATTAAATTTTTGGGAAATTAATTTCGCTTATTACTATTTGTTTATCATTAAATACTTTAACTTTCTTTATTACACATTTCAAGTACCGTTAGACTTTTGCAAGCTTGTGTTTCAAACAAAGAAACGGTCAACAATTATTTAAAATTTTTTTAAAGTGCCAGTTAGACAAAGATCGGTAAATACATTCCTTTATTTAACATATATACATTTTCACTTAAATAAATTAGAGCCATTAATTTTAAGAATTATAATGGGAAAATGTAAAAGCTGCACTCCTGAAGAACGGAGCGTTAGGCTGGGAAATCATACAGAGAAATATCAAAAAAGTGCTGCTAATCAATGGATCAGTTACTTTATGTGCTATTTTAGACCGGTTGAATTAACGTCGAAAAACCGAAGATTCGTGTCCGTATTAGAACATTCTAAGCTAAGATGAAATACTATAAAAGCGGCGAATTGCGGCTGGTGAGTTAGTTAGTTTTGAATTGGCTATCAAGAAGTAAAGTCTGCTTATGGCGCAAATAAAAAGTATTTTAAAAGCGAATTTGGTGTATTAAAGTACAGTGGAATTAATAAAGAAAGAGACAGATTGTAAAACAACTAAAATAAAAATAGTGTTTTATTTTATTTTAACGCAATAAAAACGAACTCAAACGTTTTAAAAAGGTTAAAACGTAACAATATCACAAAATCCAAGAGAACGTTTGGTTGCAGCCGAGCTACATGGCAGTGCAGTATGTAAAAATCAACTTCTCAGTAAAATTCAAATATGTGTTTTGAAGCAATGATACAAAGATTAATCGCCTTAGTTCTGATGATCGGAGATTTGTTAGACGACCCAATAACTTAATCCTCGCTATGTTTCACGCATAGTAAAGTATGATGGATGATCTATTATGGTGTGAGGACGCTTTCCTCGAACGGTTTTGAGTCAATCCATCAAATTAATGGAATTTTAAGCAAGGAGACGTATTAAACAGCGTGTTGCTACCTTGGGTTGAAGAAAATCCAGTTACAGTACATTCGTGATAAGGGAAACACTCGTTTTCAACATTTGAAAACATTATCCTTTTTTTTCTAACATTGTCGACTCTAAAACGTCAACCAAACTACAAAGCTCTAAAACATAAACTAAATATAACAAAATTGTAGCTTTGGTTAAAATTGTAGCTTCAGTTAAAACACATACATATGTATGTGCGTACATACATTTATTTTACGAAATTAGCTCTGTATTTAGGGATTCCTCTTCTAACAATTATTGTCTTATTATTGTGTATTGTCTTTCACTGTTCCATAGATTTTCTGTTTTCGTTGGAAGCCTTATTTCTTTGGATTCATTTTTGTAGGTTCAATTTATAAGCAATGAAATCGCTTTAAACTACACTGTCAATATGTTTTTCATGTATATTAAATTTGTACATTAATAAACATCAACAATCTAGTAAACGTCAACACCTGCGGTTTTAATTAGTTCACGTTATCACGAGTGCACTGTATATAGAAATGTTAACATGTAAACGACCCAAAGCACGCGACAAATATTACCAAAAGGTTCTTTAAAGACAATTCCAAATGTTTTGAAGTGGCCATCATCATATCCAGACCTGCACTCTATCAAACACCTGTGTCATGATGTCAAGAAAGCAATAAGTATGAAAGTCTGTTCAAGGAAATGAAGATGACATGGAAGACAATACCAGTGGTGCAGTGCCGTAGCCTTATAACATCAATGCGCAGTCGATGTGAAGCTATGTTAAAGCAACAAAATATTAAAAATAAGTAAGAACGTAAGCTTTCAATCACAACTTTTTTTAATGGTATGAAAACGTATCTAATTAGGTGTCGTTGTCCCATTTTTAAGAATATAAACTATTTGGATAAAATGTTTAGAAATACATACATATGTATGTAAATGAATTTTTTAGTTATTTGCTCCTTGGTTAATGGTTTATAAATGTATGTATATATTAAAACATTTAAAACGACTAAACAACAACTGATAGTAATCAATCGCTTAGCATAATTTTATAGCATTTCTAATTGATTGTCAATAGCTGTACGTATATGGTCTAAGCCATTCCGCTCATTAGAATTACAATAATTATAATATAATTTGTGGTATTCTAATTGGAATAAAAAAATAATAAGAATTTCTTTTTTTTAATTTCCAGCCTGGCATGCATCACGAAGAATTCGACAAAATCACTAGTCTCTTGCAATTCGTCAAACACAAGGGTGATCGTATTACTTTGCCTAATGGATGTGATCCTGCTAAACTTTTACCCACTACTACTACTTATTGGACTTATGAGGGTTCTTTAACCACTCCACCCTGTTCGGAATGTGTCATCTGGCTGGTCTTCAAGACACCCATTGAAGTTTCACACGATCAATTGGAAGCTATGCGCGATATGAATTGCTATGATGTTAAGGAGGAATGCCCTTGCAACGAATTCAATGGCAAAGTTATCAACAATTTCCGCCCCCCATTGCCTTTGGGCTTGCGTGAATTACGCGAATGTGGCGAACATTAAAATTTGACAACAAATGAGAGAGAAATGACAAAGATTGAGTGATGATTTATGTGAAGTTTAAAAGTATTCGTATTTTGAGTAATTTTATAAAAATTATTCGGAAATTTTTGTTTGCTTTTGCTGTTGATTATTTTTTGTTGTTTTTGTTTCTTTTTTTATTCACGTATTATTGTAAATGCACTTACTATGACAGTTATTTAGTGATTTAATTTAAAACTTAATAAAAATTATATTAACAATTTTTTTGACTAACAAAAACAATTGCGATTTTGTGTCTAAGGTGTGGGTACTTTGAAATCGTGAAAGAAATCTTCGATTTTGTATGGACACCGAAAGATTTGAATCGCTTATTGAATTAAGTCTTCTCCGAATTTCATTAACAGATCATGTCTCCAGTATTGACATGATCTTCAGAGTGTGAACACTAAGTTTCAACTGTTAAATGCTATAAAATTTTGGAAAACCACATATTTTAGCTACATAAGAGGTCAAAAGCATGAACTTCGCCTTATTTTTCAAGGTAAAATTGAAGGTCGTCATGGCATTGGTTGTAAACAAAAGTCATGGCAACGTGTGAGCATTTGAGTTTGTGAGCTTATGCCGTGGACCGGCATAAAAATGATTGGTGAACTCATCAAATTGGCGTCGGAGAGAGCAGCTTTTCCATTTAATCCTGAATGTATTATGCTATGATTCGCTTACATCTTATATAAAATATAAGATCAATGCTCTACCTTTTGTAATATAATTAAAGGATTTTTATAAAATTTTTTATATGTCGCAATACAACACAAAAATGGAATTAATAGAAGGAGTCATACACACTTGGTCCACCATTTCGTTGATTTATATTGAAAAATTTTACAATTCGATTTACATCCTTAATACTGTTTAAAATATAGTATTTAAGAATTAAAATGCTGTATAGTTGTTTAAAATACTAATTAAATTGAAATTATAGTTGATGGTGCTACCCTGATGATCAATTTAAATTAATTAAAATACTGTCTTGAATTGTACATCAGTCATTGTTGCTTTATTTTAAAGTGAATTGATAGGAGTCTACTACATAGAAATTATAAGGCCATAACTTGATTGGTTCAGATAATATTTAACATAAACCATCAGTAAAAGGGGAGGGCGCTATACTGATGACGTGTATGTATGTGTATGTACACACTTCAAATTGTTATTTACCAAAAAGGTTATGGTTTTATTGTTAATACCATAATTAGTGAAATATAGTCGGTTTTACTTTTAGCTAAAAACGATTTAGATTTTAAAAAAGAATATTTGTATATAAGAATGTATTATAAATGCATACATATGTACGAGCAGGTGTCGGGTTACTAAATTAAGAAGCTTCTTCTACAGGAAAACCGATAGAGCGTGCTCGACTAAAAAATGACAAAATAAGGTATCTTCCACACTTAAAAGCTTTATCACGATTATTAAACTGTTGTACGGGGATATCCCCAATTTTAAATTAGCAAAGCTTTCTTTTAATTGTTTTTATTACATTTAATGTTTGCCCAAATCTTGAGCTGTGCTAGTTATGTTACCAATTCTCGAACCGTCGATACTGTGGTCAATATTCCCTGCACCGTAAGCATGTGAAGAGTGTGTTTTATAAAAAAGATGAAATTTTCATAACACATAAAAAATGTGTGTAGGGTGTGCTTTATAGCACTAATAAACTTAATACAGTAAAATATTCATAAACAAATATAAAAAACTAGAGTAACCCCTCCCACGTTGCTGGAAGCTAGACTGTACTTGCTTATTGACTGATGTGGATAGATAACGAAGTTTAAATTGCTACCGTCCTACACACATGCAAAATTCCATATTTTCTTAAAATTGATGGTTTGAATTAACTGCCAAGTTATTTAGAAACCTCAACTCTAAACATCTTCAAGATATACAAATATCAATATTGACTTTGTATGGATGTACCATGCTCACTTATACAGTTCTGCCCACTTTTTAAGTGATGGTTTTTATTATCTCAGAAGTTATTTGAACAAATTCTGAGCCTTCCATTCCAACCGTTCTCAAGATATACAAAAATCAATGCTAACGACATAAGACATTACCATACATGGTTTGGTAACTTTTGAAGTGACAATAAAAAATCTTATAGAAAATGAGGGCATTCTGTTAATATTTGTATGGGAATATATAGGAAAACCTAAATGTTATATCTTGGGAACTACTGGGCAAACTTCAAATAAACCATCTACAGACCATCCCCAACGTAACCTGAATTTTTTGTTGAAATTGGTTAACCCCTTTTCACAGTGAGTGGTAACATCTTTTTATGTATATGCATAGATATAAAAGTAAATTTCAAAGATCTGTATGTTGTATATGTGGAGTTTGTTGTTAGTTTTTAGACATTTTATTGATAGATTAGATAAGGTTAGGTTAGTTGGATAGGAAGATTCAGTCACAAGTCAGAGAGGCTCACACTTAAGCCACAATAGGCTTCTACAAAGATATTTTAAAAATTGCCTATATTTAAAAAAAATCGCTGCCACGATATCGTTTGTCATTAATAATCCATACTCTCTAAAACCTAGTCCCTAAGGTTTTTCAACAAATGTTATTGAGAAGTTTTATATACGGTACTAAATAGCGTCCCTTACTTCCGGTTTTTCACGAAGGAAAAGAAAAAGTACATCAACTACAAAACATCATAGAAACATCAGAAAACCTCAACTTTTTAAGAAAAAAAAAAAAAAAATTAAAAATTATAAAGTTAGGAAGAAGACTATGATAATCAGTGATAACAACGTCCTGACCCACCACTATAGCCAATATACAAAAGATGTTATTTCTAGGCAACGACGGCAACACCAGCATCTGTCCTAGTCAGCTGCTGCTACCGTAGAGCTATCACCTGCTTAGCTCAAAGACAAAAATAATTACAAAGTAACTGAACAAGGCAGAATATGTCTTGTGGAAGCCATATGTTTTCAAGAGGAGTAACAGAAAAATAAAATGCAAAATGTAATTCTTACTTACTTATGTGGCCGGTTTTGGCCGAGTTCAAAAAACAAGTCAGCTGGATCTATTCTGCGCTAACTGGCACCCGTATGAGACCCTCAAGGCCGTTGGGCTCTGCAACACTTGGCCTCTCCAACAAAGATTTGGTCGTCCTCTTCCCCGCTTTCCGCCTTGGAGTATCGTATCAAAGGCCTGCCTTGACGAAGATATTTCAACCATACAAGAGATTCGGCCAAGACAGCGTAGCCTCTGTAACTTAATGCCCTTCACTATATCCACATCCCTGTACAACTAATACAGCTCGCTGTTCTAATGTATGCGGTACTGATCTCCTACTCGTAGAGGACCGAACTTCTTACGAAGTATTTTCCTCTCGAATGCTCCTAAAACATTTTCGTCGTTGTTCGAAAGTGTCCATGTGTCTGCGCTTTATAACAGGACAAAGATGATAAGCATTTTGTAGAGCTTGAATTTGGTTCTTCGAGAGAGTGCTCTACTTCTCAACTGCCTACAGAGCCTGATGTAGCAGGCAAGAGTGATTCCCCGTTTGATCTCCAGGCGTTTTCTGTGCTCATGCTGGTACTAAGATAGACAAAGTCGTTCACTACTTCAAAGCTGTGGTTACCAACAGTGACACTCTCTCCAAGACGCGATGAATCTTTGCTTGTTGAAAAAAGATACTTAGTCTTATCTTCATTCACCACGAGAGCCACTCTCTCTAGACTAGAGTATGCAGTAGATATATCGCGGATATTAAGGCCGACAATGTCGAAGTCGTCGGAGTATGTCAGCAGCATGATGCACTTATAGAAAATGGTGCCTTGGTGATTCAACCCGGCGGCACGAATATTTTTCTCCAGTAAAAGGTTGAAGAAGTCAAGTGACAGGGAATCGCCTTGTTTAAGGCTTTGTTTAGTACTAAAGGACTTGGACAGGTCCTCTCTAATTCTAACGGGGCTTTTGGTAGCGCTCAACGTCATACTGCATAGCCCTATAAGTTTAGCTGGGATACCAAATTCAGACATAGCAGTGTAGAGTTAATTACTATTTGTACTGTCGAAGGAGGCTTTAAAGTTAACGAATAGGTTATTTTTCTCATGGATCTTCTCCAGTATTTGACCTATTGTAAAAATCTGGCCGAAGGTTTATTAAGCCTAAAGCCACACTAATAGGGGTCGAGCAGCTTGTGGACGATGGACTTCAGTCTCTCGTATAAGACGTTCGATAAAACCTTGCATGCGATATTAAGCAGATTAATCCCGAGGAAGTTTTGGCAGATGGCGGGATCACCCTTCTTATAAACTGGGCAAAGCATTCTCAGATTCCAATCGCTTGGCATGCATTCATGCAAAGCAACTGGCGCATGCACCGTTCCAACTCTTTTCCATCGGCCTTAAACGGCTCATTATGATCAGGTGTGATGGTATGACAATTCGGTCATCAGCCATTGGGGCCTTGGACTCTTCTTCTGCTGCATCCGGACTACTGCTTCCACTATTCAGTAACTGCAAGAAGTGATTCCTCCATAGCCCAAACATGCTCTGGACATCTGTCACTAAATTGCCAACTTCATCCCTGCAGGAACCGGCGCAGGTTCTGAAACCTTCCATTTGGCGCTTGACATTCTGGAAAAATTTTCGAGTCATGTTCCTGGCGCCCAACATTACAAGCTCTTCGCACTCAAGATTTTCCGCTTCCTGTTTTTTGCGCCGGAAAAGAAAATATAGGCCAGAGGTTTGGATTTGCATCAGAGGGGATAAAATGGGGAAAAAGTACAAAAATGAAAAATAACAAATAATACAATAATAAAGATAAGGGAAACGAAGCATGGCGGGTTTTAGCTAGTATGTAATTAATCATTTTCTTGTGCAATCAACTACACTTCACTTGAATCTTTCCAACAAGTTTTCTGATTGATTATATATATTTGTCCTAGAAAAGAAATTTAAATTAGGGTCGCTTTCTAATATAAAATACAAATATACATATGTATGTATGTAGATTCAAACACTTACTCATTATAATATTATTTTAATTTTGTAGATAACACGAATAAACTATGTTAAGCCAGAATAAAAATACCCACTGCTGTAAACTCTATGATAATTTTCTCACAGCATGTACGAGTATGTCAATCAGATAAGATTCAATGCATCAACGTCTTCTAAATTTTTATTTGAAAAGTGTGTCGTAAACGTCATTTATGACTCAATTTTGATAAAATGTGTTATCAAAAGATCAAGTCCAAAATATATTTTGTTTATTTTTTTGTATCTATAGTAAAACATCTAAATAGTACATAAAGAAATACATATAAAGTTATGTATTTAAAATTAAATTCCCATTAAATGACAATCGCTGGTCATAATATTTGTATTACCATTATAAAAATATAATAAAATAACATAAAATACCCCTAAAAAAGTAAATAACATATCATTTCATTAAATTTCTTATCAAATGCAAGATAAAAAATTGCTCTACAATTAAACAAGTAAATATTAATAATGTAAATACAAGTATATGTACTATTTTTATATTTTTAGTTTAAAGTAAATAATTAAAAATAACTGTGTGAGTTGCTTAATTAGCGATGTGCTCTTGAAAAATTACTTAAATTATCATATTGTACTAGCGGTGTACACTATGAATTATGAACGCAATATTCATTCGTTACCCCTTCTACCCTTTAATTAAATAGATAAAACAAAAACAAAAAAAAACATTTTAAATTAAGTTAAAAGTATCACTAATCACTTAATTAATAACAGAAAAAGATTATATTCTTTCATTATTTCATTAAAAGCCCTTCTTCCATAAATGTTTAAACATTTTCAAGAAATGGCAGCTCTGTTATATTCATTAATGAATTCTCCAATAAAGTTTATCAAACTTAAGGTAAAGGTATTGGGTATACAAGTTAATAATGTCGATCTGGACAACATATCTATAACTGGATAATTATCACATGATTTGTATCAATAATAACAAATATTGCATTTTGGAGGGTAAACATATGTCATTATTACAAAGTATTCGATAGACGCCAACGTGTAAACACACATTTTTTCAATCGCTATAATAATTTATTTATTTTTTTTTTTTATATAAGACCAGCACCCAGGGGATGGCCCCTACTCATGCAGTGCATTGTGCTGGTACTAGGAAAATAGGTTATTGGAAGGAGGACAGAGGGAGTAGTGTTTATGGACGTTAGATTTAAATTTACTCATGTCGTAGGTGGCAGGAAATACTTTCGCTGGAAGATTATTCCACAACCGAACAGTGCGACCAAAGAACGAATTCTCCCTATAATGAGTTGTGCGATTTACTGGACAATCAACTACAAAGGGATGCGCTCTACGAGAAATACGAGTACTACGTAAAAATATATGATTTTTGGGAATTAATTCCTTAATTTCGTTAGAACACATTCCGTTATAATACCGATAGAACAATGAAACACACGCCACATTGCGACGGTGCTCCAATGAATCGATAGAGTTGGCTACCCCACCGTCATTGATGAGCATATTCGCCTTCTCCTGTACGCGGTCCAGAAGCTCCAAAATAGACTTTGAAGCACCGGCACATACATGAGAGTTGTATTCCATTTTGGGACGGATATAGGTCTTGTAAATATTAAGGAGATCAGATGGGGTGAAGTATTTCTTGCACCGTCTCAAAAAACCAAGGCACTTGAATGCTTCTTTCGACACTTGAAATATGTGATCATTCTAACGAACGTCACAGTGAATTCTCATGCCCAGAACATCAAGAGCATCTGATTCTTCAATATCCACATTACCCATTGACACAGATGACAGCACACCACCACGCCTGTGTGTTAAAAAACAACATTGAGTCTTACGTGCATTAAAATCGACCCTGTTCGCACGACCCCACTCGGAGACCTTCACCAGGTAACTTGTGAGTGGGACGTTCATATTCATCCTTCTTACCCCAACCTCCAAAAAGCTCGGTCTACGATCAAAGGAATATGAGTGACAAATGTTGCTGTCATCCGCAAAAGAGTAGATAGGATTAGAAGTGAGAAGAAGAAAGTCGTTAAGAAATATTAGAAAAAGAGTAGGAGAAAGAACAGAGCCTTGCGGTACCCCTGAGTTTACCCTGAACTCGTCGGATGAGACCCCATCTATAACCACTCTTATAGACCGATCTCTGAGAAAACTCGATATAAATCGAGAGAAGTGACTACCGACACCAAAAGCATTAAGTTTCGAAATGAGAGCCTCGTGCCAAACTCTATCAAACGCCTTTGAGATATCCAGAGCCACAACCTTACTCTCGCCAAAACCATGAATGGACTTGTTCCACTTCTCCGAGAGCAACGCCAGCAGGTCACTAGTAGAACGGCCCTTTCGGAAACCGTACTGACGATCGCTAAGTAAATCGTTGGACTCCAGATAACTCACAAGGTGGTGATTAATCATACTCTCCATAACCTTGGAGAGTGTGGAACAAACTGCTATTGGACGGTAGTTCTCAGGGTTACTAGCCTCGCCCTTTTTGGGGATTGGCGTTACATTAGCAACCTTCCAGCAAGATGGAAAAATACCGGCGCGATATGACGCACTGAAAAGGTGAGCTAATGGACGCGCAAGCGTCGAAGAGCACTGCTTCAGGACCAGTGCTGGTATGTCGTCCGGCCCAGAAGACTTGTTAACGTTGAGATTTGAAAGAACCCTTTTTACAGCACGAGCTCGAAAGAATATACTAGGCATAGTTACTGATACTCTTTCAAGTTCGGGCAGTGGTTGAACGCTCTCCGTCAAGTGAGAATTACTTGCAGACATTTCGGCCAAAAGGTTTGCCTTTTCAACCGGGTTCGTGAATGAGTGGTCATTCTTTATAAGAGCAGGAACCGAACTAGCGTTGTTCCTCAGCCTTTTAACGAATGACCAAAAGTTTTTACTTCCCCGCGTAAAAGTATGAACTTTAGCACGAAGGCGCTGCTCGTATAAAGCTTTTTCGCGTCTAAGTACTGCGGCACATGAAGATCTCGCCTGTTTGCGAAGCAAATCAGTGTGGGCACATTTGTTATTGCGCCAATTCCTGAATGTTTCCTCTCTGGATCTGACTGCCAATTTACACGTCAGATTAAACCAAGATATGTTTCTGGCTTTAATCGAAAGCTTTTTAGATGGGATGAAAATATCCATCCCTAGCCTTATTATATTCACCACCATTTCTGCCATGGCATCGACGTTTGAGTCAAGGAAACAAAGTTTCCAATTAAAATGCCCAAAAAAATCGTTCAGCTCAGCCCAACGAGCATCCTCGTAGTTAAAAATAGAGCGTTCCGTAGCCATGGGTGGAACCTCGCGAAGAGCAGTGGACGAGAATGAGGCAGAAACTGTGCAATGATCCGAATTTCATAGAGGTGCAAGAACCTCAACTACATACTTTTCAGGGTGTGTAGTGAGGAAAAGGTCGAAGGTATTGTTCTGGTGCCCATCTACACACGATATATGTGTAGGTTCATTCACTAATTGCGCAAGGTGATTGTGCGCGGCAAATAACTCAACGTATTGGCCATCCGGAGTTGTACGGCCTGAATGGCGTAACCAAGACGAATTATGAACATTGAAATCACCAGCAACAACAATTTCACTGTTCGGATAATTCGAAAGGAAACTCGATATTGAGTCGGAAAGAGAGTCGAAGCCAGATATGGTAACCTCTCTTCCCGCGTTTGGACTTCTATACAAAAACCCGAAGTGCAAAAGATGTGCCCTGATTCTGAACTTAACCCATAGACAGTTAAATTCCGCATCATACATGCCAAGAGGTTGCTGGCATTGGTACACAACTTCATTGCGAATGTACATAGCAAGACCCCTATGAAAATTAAAAAGGGTCAGATATGAAAATCCTGTGGATCAGCATTTTCAGAAACCTGGGTCTCACATAATGTTGAATTTTGTGCTTAAAAAGATGTTTTGCTGGGAAGTCTGATAACCTTCTTGCGTTTGAAGAAAACGGCTGCTGAAAATTATCGATTGTTAGTAGAAGCTTACGGTCAACATGCACCAACTCAAAATACTTGTGAACGGTGGTTTGCGCGATTCAAAAGTGATGATTTCGACACAGAAGACAAGGAGGCCTTGTCAGGCGAAAAAGTTTGAAGATGAGGAATTGGAAACATTACTCGACGAAGATTGTTGACAAACGTAAGAAGAACTAGCATTATCATTGGGAGTCACACATCAAGCCATTTCTATACATCTAAAAGCATTAAGATTCATTCAAAAGCATGAATTGTAGTCGAGAGACGTTGAAAGGCGATTTTGCATGTCGGAAATGATGCTTGAACGCTACAAAAAGAAGTCAATTTTGCATTGTATTGTTACTACTGATGAAAAATGGACACATTCGATAACTCCGATTGGTGCGATCAAAAGGGTATTTTGTATTATGAGCTGTTGAAATCGGTTCAGACGATCACACGACCCAATACCAGAATGATCTCTAAACTATGATTTACAGTGATCGAAATTAAGTCTGCCGTGATCACAACTTAGAAATTTATTATTTCCGTTTTACATTTTTATTTTGGTGTTTTTGTTTATAATGTTTTTTTGTTTTAGATTACAGCATGTCAAGGGTTTGAAAGAGCTTAAAGAGGTTGGCTTGACGATAATAGTAAGATCATGCCACTTATGAAACCAATGATGTGGGGTGAGCCATAAAATCGCATACATGATTGTTATTTCTGCATGACCGCTAAAAGTGGACTTACGAGGAAAAAATAAGAACAAAATCATATATCCAAACATTTCGTCTGCCTGACGACTAGCTCTTCGAAACAATGTTTCTCTACGGGTCTGCATATAGAAATCCACCGAAAAAACCTTATTTGATAAATCAGTCTGACCTGAATGATCTTGTTCGAGACTTAGAACTCTCAAAATCAAAGTCTTATATTTTCGATATAGACAAAAGGATTTTCTGGCCTATTTTAGCAATGATGACGATTTAGTATTTTGTGATGATACCGCGGGACTATTACGAAAGCTGAGTTTCCCTGAAAATTCTGAGGAATGGTGACTTTATTAATTCATCAAAGACTAGCTTCACAATGGCAATAAATATACATCGGCTCAATAGGCGCATGCAACAAACGTGAAAGAAAACTATGCAAATATGAAGTTATTAATCAATAAAATTTTTTCGTTAATTTTGGTCAATTTTGCCATCTAATTTTCAATAAAATCAGCAATAGCCAACCGATTTTCATGATTTATAGCTAATTTTATTCTAAACATTTTAGGCTTAAAAAACCTAAAATATAAAATTTTCATTCTGAACAATTTTTTATGACTTGATGAAAAAAAAAATAATAATAAAATAGCTCAAATTTTGCGCGAAAATTTTTTTTCGCAACTAAGTTATGAATAACTACGAAAAAAAATGTTATTCAGTCGATTTATAGGAAATTTTATTCCGAAACATTTTCTGGTACTTGGATTAAAATCGGTCAAGTCGATTTCAAGTTTTGATGAAACTACCATATTTTTGGCGAAAAATTTGTCACACCCATAAAAAAAAACTGAACCCGATGGATCAAAATCAAAATATATTCATTATATTCCATATAGTTTTATTGAAAGGCTTTTGTTGCTGTAGACCAGTGTAATAGAAAAAAACCCTAGTCTAGGGTCAAATGCGGGTAAATTTTCGCAAAACTTAGGAGCATGATTTCTGAGTACATAAAACTGACCATTGCTGAAATTTATGAAGATTGTTACATAATTACAATTTTTTCAATATGCATATAACTGCAATTCTGATGGGGCATTTGTATGGGGACTAAGTGAAATCATAACCCGATTTCAACTAAGATCAATTTGGCAGCCATTTCACCTAATAAAATCTAAAACTTGAGTTCACACACACTTTAAATAATTTTGTACTTCCCTGTAATGCCAGGACGTGCAACTATTGTATATACGAGTACATACATATGTGTATGTAACAAATAAAACAATTGGTGTTGTTTTAGTTTTATTAAAAAACAAAATAATTTTATTGTGATGGAAATAGAAATACTTACAATATTTATTATAATTATGTATTTAATTATTTTATTTATCCTTTTTTATTTATTTATTTATTTTTTTTTTTTTTTTTTTTGTTAAGACTTTATTAAGATCTTGATTTTTTTGTTTTTTTTTAAATATTTTTTTTTGGAAAATTGTGGCCCCTAAGCATTAAAAAAGACTGTTTTAGTTTTATTTTTGTTGTTGTTTTTGTGTTTTTCTTTTTTGTTGTAATATCAAATTTCAATATGTTTAATAATGATGTTCTTTTGCTTTCACATGATGACAAATACAATTAGTAATAATAATAATAATAATAATAATAATGATCATAATAATTAATAATAATAATAATAATAATGATGTTTAAATGATATACATAATAATTAATTAATAATAATAATGATTTGTTTCATTTCATTTTATTTTTTAATATTTATTCCACATTTTATAAAAGTTGTTTTTTTATTTTTTTACTTCCATTTCTTTTTTATTACTTTCATTAAGGTATAAAAAATATGTATGTATGTATGATCTTTTTATTTCTTCATCTTTTTTTGTATTAATTTTTAAAATTTGCTTTTAAAAATTAATTGCCAGTAATAATATTTTTAAATTTATTTAATAATAATTCTTCATAATAATAATAATCATAACGTTCACATCTTGATGTTGTGTGTTGTTGTAATAATGTTTTTATTTTGTCTTTCATTTATTAAAAAATAAAATAATAATTTTAATAATAATAATGATGATAATAGTAATTAAAAATCTATACACAATGACTAAATGCAAAATATGTTGTATTTTTTATTTTTTAAGTTAATAATTGCTCTTTATGTTAAGTTTTTAAGTTTTTTTTGTTGATTTTTTTATAATAATTTTTTATTTATTTATTTTTTAACCATAAACATTTAAAAATATTCATGTTTGTTCTAAGTTCAAATACATTTAATTAAATTATTAATTATAATAATTAAATATTATTTATTAATTATTTTTTTAAATATTTCATTTTTTATTTATTAATACTTGTTTGTAATAATAAAACCTTTAAGGGACTAAAGTAGTGGCTTTTAGAAATGTTTGTCTTTGATGAAATAAAAAAGTTAAAAAAGGAATTGTTCACACATTCATTTTTTCTTTAGGGATTTTTTTTCTAACTTTTTCTTATATATATTTAAAATTTTATTAATATTATTATAAAAAGTTTTCTTTCTTTATTAAAAGGGTGTTTGGAAAAATAAAATAATTTTATAAATATTTTAATATTTTTTTATTTCGTTGAAAAGGTGGGGTTTAGAGTTGTTTTTTTTTTTGCTTTTAATATATAAAATTTTATTTCGTTAAAAATTTAAAATAAAAACATTTTCTTTTAATAGATATTTTGTGTTTAGTTTTTTATTTCTTTTTTTTAATAAATGTATAAAAATAAATAACTGTTTTAACAAAAACAAAAAAAATATTTTTTTTTAATTTTAATTTATTTTCTTCTTAACACCCTGTATTACTAAGCAATTATTGCAATTTAAATAATTTTAACTATAACAAAATTTTAAACTTAAAAAAAATATTTTTTTTCTTGTAAAAATAACACGAGTTTTATAATTATAAAATATTAATTAAAAATTAATTTAGACTTTAAAAGAAATGACTAGTTTTGTTTTTCTTTGTTGTAAAATATTTAAACATTGTTTTTATATAATAATCAGTGATTGTTTAATATTTAAATGTTTTAAATATAATATTTAATATAATATAAAAATTAAAATTAATTTTAAAAAATGTATACAAACGTATTTTACATATGACGTTGATTTTTAAAATTGAGCTCAGTTTTTAAAATTCATATTATGAAATTATAAAGATAAAAACGGAAAAAAAAAATTTTTTCTTAAGCAAAAAAAAAGAAAGAACATTTTTAAATTTGAAATACACATTTAACTTTGGCCTATTTGAGTCACTTTATCACTATGATATTTTCATCAATGAATCGTAGTCACCAAAACAGTATCAAGTTGGAATTTTGTATAACAACTTCACAGTAATGTCATCGGCAGACATTTAGCGACATTGTCTGTTATGAGTCGAAAAATGACGGTATTTAAAGACTGTAATGAGTCGACAACATGGTGAACGATGTATTATTTTGTCCGCTACATTTCCCCGTTTACGAATAAAGCACTAATATAAAAAAAACGAACCGAATGACAATAATTAGTAAAATATGACTTCAATGACGTTAAACTTTTGTTATAGAAGAACAGTTATTTAAATTATGCGCAAAAGCAATTTAGTTTTCAGCGACAAGTGTATTGTATTGTTGTATCCGTACTATGTCGTAAATTTTGTACATACACTATGTGGCGTATTTCAATAATATCTTCACTATGATATTTTCATCAATGACAACAACACAAATGAAAGCGAATTATATATGACAACTTTGTTGTAATGTCGCCATACTAAAGAATGTGAAATTTAACGCCAGTGGCTGTTACAAGACAACTATATGCTGAAATTTAGCAACATTGTCCTTTATGAGTCGACTACACGCTGAACGATGCGTTATTTAGTCCGCTACACCTCCCTGTTAACGAATAAAGCTCTAATGATTCACAATGATATTGTCTGTTAAGACAAAATCACTTTCTGTCTTCTATGAAAGTTTGGATATTTACTGTAAAAAGTTATGTATGACACCAAAGAAAATTCGTAATCATGATTCACAATGATATTCGCCACCGAGTTAAGGTGCACATAGTTGGTTATTCCGTCAAGTATATTACTTTTTAGTTTGCTTTTTGAAAAATACTTTACTGTCATGAGAGTCATCTGTTACTACTTGAGAGATGACAAGTATAAACTGCGCCATTAATAAAAATGTACGATATACGCTTCAACAATGCATTGAAATTGTTCAAATCCACTACAAAAAATAAATAAAAAGTTTGCTGTCATAGTTCGAAAAACTAAAGCATTTTTGAGTCATCGTTTGATACTTCCTCGACCAGTAATTTTGAAACTAGTGCTGAAAGTTGATTCATTGGTGGTATGAAGAATCAAACTCATGAACGTCGCTCAAGAGCAATATAGAATATTCTGGTTGTAGCTATTGTTGTAAAACCCAGGTTTGTCCTTTTTTTCGATCTTTGGAGTTGTACGTTCCCCAAACTACATTGCATCGTATTTTGTATAAAGACTTAGGTGTTAAGGTTTTTAAAGTTGCCTTAACACATGAACTTACTCCTCCTGATTGTGTTTCTGAAATGCATCCAAATGATGCAAAATTTCATCGAAAAATTATTTTGCTTAATGGGGCCTGTTTTCACCGCGTTTAGGACTTGAAAAACACAAAAATTATTGTTGAAAAGCCTTTTCATCTTAAACGTGTGGCTGCTTGGTGCGTTTTTTGGTCTGGTGAATATTTTGTGATGATTAATGATTTTGTATGACCGGAGTTGGAAAATATTAATATGAACGACGTTTATTTTAAACGAAACTGTGTAATTTGCCCGACAAGTAATGATACCATCGCTCTTTTTCGTAAAAAGTTTCTTGACCTTGTGATTTTACAATTGGCCATCGAAATCTTGTGATTTAATACTTTAAAGAAGTCTTTTTGGGGGCTACGTAAAAGACAAAGTCTATGTCAAAAGCACACAATCGTTTTTGAAACCCCAAAGATTGATTTGGTGCAGTTATAAACGACGTACAGCCTTAAATGCACAAATTGGTGATGGAAAATTTCACTAAAACAATATGATCCAGCGAGCGAAGCCGTGGCTGCCATTTCTGGCTGATATATTCTATTATTAATGGAATACACTTGGGACAGATAGATAGATAAAGAAAGATGTTACTAAGTGCGAAATGAGATTACTAACAGGTCTATTTATCGGGCATTGTGATCATAGATACATAGCATATTTTGATTGAGAATGATAGGTGTAGATTCTGCGCAATTTATATCAACACCTGCGCAACACCTACTTTGTGAGTGCTCTACTATTTTGGCCCAGGATGATTTTTTTTACCAAATAACTGGCGGATTGCAGAGCTCGTGGCCTTAGTTACTTAGTAGTGACGTAAGTTGTCAAAATATATTCAGTGTACCAGAAATTTCTCAAATGTTAAACCCATTGTATGCACAGCCATAAGTCTAAGTGTAAACCCGACTAAGACTGATAATTGTCTTTTTACGAACAAACCAAAGATTCCTAGTTATGGCAAACTCCGTTTCGTGGGTGAGACTATAGGAGTAGTCGATAAGAATAAATACTTAGGTGTTATTCTTGATCGAAAGCTGAAATGGAGATATCACATAGAGGAGAGAACCAATAGAGTACAGGTTTCCTTCCTATAACACGCTATTTTACAACAGGGTTTCACTCTAACACGAATTAAAAATTTCGAAAAATTTCCTATTACACGTTATTTACAACACGGTCGGAACTGTCGGACCATTAACGTGAGTACTTATCCCAGGACATGGCCTCACGGTTCTCAAGCCAAACAAATCAAACACAAACAATCAACTAACGCCCTTATATATGATAAACACACGTCAAATGTGAGTACCAAAGTTGAAGCCACGTGATTTGGACTTTCACCTTGGTTTAGTGTTGGTGGCTATTTAAACCTTAATGATCTATGGGTTACGGCATGTAGTTAACATCACACCGATTTAACGCTCTCCTCGCGATTTAGGATCAAACCGTAACCACAACGTTGCTTCAACAAGGAGATATCATTCTCAGGGACAAATTGATATACGAATTGAGAACACAAAGACTGAGTCTTTTTAAGCCATAAAGACCATAATACCGCCTTCCAAGCGGAAGTCAGAATCGCGATGGAGGTTAACATATCAACTTATAGTCGGTTGGCAATAAAGGCTATAATGATCGTTATCTGGAATGCAGGACACTGTGGAGTTGTAAGACTGCATTGGACAATTATTCAGCTTGGCATGATAATGAATGAGCTAATAATCTTGTTATCAGAGGGAAGGAGCTTATTGGGTCGAATTTGGACAGTGTGAAGCCACTCACTAGAGGTGCATTGGCGAATTTGACGTAATGGTCTGGAGGGAGTCATGTGGCTCTTTGGTCGAATGATACAGTGCATATAACTACAAGGGCTCTACTGGGAAACCTTGATGGGAGCAGGACGGGTGATCTGCTTAGATTGAATAGGTCGGAGTTTAGGAGGATGGTGTACATTTTACAACCCACTCTGGATTGAGAGAGCACAACTAATATTATATTTTGGATGGACTGTTTGGATGCGGGGGAATGTCGAGACTTTTGAACATTTCCTCGCCACATGCCATGCTTTTGTCGGGATTAGGTCGGCGCACTTCGGGCATGAGAAATTTCGCGGTATTGATAAGAGAACCAACCCTATGGGACTATGTTTTAGAACCTTAGTTCTAATAATCTTATCTAATGAATACTGTTTTCTTACTGAATAAGGTTTTGGTTTTGTCCGTCACACAGTCATAGCTGAACTCTTCTATCTACCCAATCTAAGATTGGTGCGAGGTGAAAAAGCGAAGTAGGAAGAGTGCTCGAATTGAATTCGTTCGTTAAGAACGATTCTTCTTGAGAGCCGAATTTTAAGAGAATTTAAAATACGACTCCTGAGAACAATCAAAAACAAAAGCATTTGAAAATAAAATTCGAAAGGCAAACCGAGTCGATAATCATCAAAACGAGTTGAAAACGAGTAATTCTTTTTAGAAAATGTTGGTCGCTGCACACAAAATATACGTACCTACACACATTCGAATGCACTGGTACTACACATTTAATCTTACACAAACAACATACATTGAAATAAATTGCTCGTTTTTGATTCTTTTTTTTTCATTTTTAATTCGTTCGCAGTATAAAATTCGTGCGAACGAACAAAACTCGCTCGCAAATCGGATATAATTATTTTGAGCAAAATATATGATTCGTGCTCACGAATTAAAAAATACAACTTACGAGCACGAGTCATAAAACGAGTGACCCAAAAATAATTGTCCCCACGAACCGAGTTTTTACGTACTATGGAAAAAGCATTTTTAATATTGAAATAGTCCAAAAAAATTTAATAATGAAAGCAATCATGGATGGAATTCATAAATTCGGCTATAAACTATTACTGCTAGTATTACCCTATAATGTTAATCAGTATCACTTTTTACTTACAGAGAAAGCTTCGGCAGGCAGACACCAACCAACGAAGCAATTTTGTCCGCTTAGAAGAAATTTATTTGTTCAAAAATTCCTACGAAAATCTTTGAAAATTGTTCCAATTGAGATGTCCGCCTAAGATAGTCGTCCATTAGTAGAGCTTTCAGTGTATGTGTGTGGTTTTATGAATATGATATTAGGTGTTAAGGAAAACAGTAGCTCAGTACGCGTACTGGACTAAACATAAACATCACTTGCCAAACTAAAAATAACTTTTGAGATTTTCGAAAATTTTAGTAATTAATTTGTATTAAGAATAAAAAATTGTAATTAATTGTTACGTTGAGGCAATAATGTTTAAAATATATAGCAGAATACGTCAACTAAATAAAATATAAATGATAAGTAAAAAAAAAATATTTAAAATAAAAGAGGTTAATAAGATTTAGCAATAGATAGTTTAAAAATAATAATTAAAAAAAGAGTTTTTTAAAATCAACGTCATACATTTTTGTATTAGTAAACAAGATAATAACTAAAAACAAAAAACAATATTAATAAACTTTTAGGAAAAATACCAATATAATTAAAATATACTTTAGAATATTTTCTATAGAAAACACTTAAGCACGTGTTCTAATAATTATCAAAAAATTAATAAATTAAATAAAAATGTTATAAAAATATTTTATATTTAAAACTAAAATTACAAAGCGGTGGAGTTTTGTTCATTTATATTTAATATATATGTATTACTGTTATAAAAGCTTTAAAAATATATACATTAAATATATATTTTTTTTTAATAAGTTTTACACATTTAATGCTTACAAAATTACAACTACTTAAATAAAAAATATTACAAAATAAAAAATAAATAAAACAATTTCAATTACAATAGTCTTACATATGCAAAGTGTGTGTGTTAATAAATGGTATGATAATTATTAATAATTAATAATAAGTTTGATTTTTATATATAATTTTATTTTATTAATTTGTTTTTCTTGTAA
Organism: Wohlfahrtia magnifica; assembly: GCA_023159175.1. NCBI lineage: Eukaryota > Metazoa > Arthropoda > Insecta > Diptera > Sarcophagidae > Wohlfahrtia > Wohlfahrtia magnifica. The sequence goes on from JAKWBJ010000177.1 coordinate 1,668,666, forward strand.
TATATATAAAAGCCAACAACAACAGTAGTTTAATATAATTATTATATTTTAATTTTTTTTCAATATTATTTATAAGAAGTACATACTACACGTTTCATATAAAAATATGCGTTTAAAAGTGATTTCTTTACGTCTTAATTGTTTTTCGATTTTAAAATGTAAAAAAATAAAAATAAAAAAATTAAATTTTAAGTTTTTTTTTTTTTTTTTTTGGTTGAAATAAAATAACATTTTAAAGTCTCATATTTACTTGTGTGTGTGTGTGTGTGTGTTTGTGTGTTTATGTGTGAAGAATTATGAAGCTTAGAGTAGATATTCTCAATATCGTTAAAGAAGACATTTTACTTTTAACGTTAACCGTTATGTTATGTTAAGGTTTTCGGTAAATTTTAGCGGTTCTTAATAAAATGGTGTTTTTGTTTCTGTTTCAGTTTTTTTTTTTCATATTTGGTTTTCTTTTGTCATTGTTTGTTTGTTTGTTTGTTTGTATGTATAAAAAAAGTATCAAGATTAAAAAAAAAAGTTTTTTTTGCTTAATTTTTGTTTTTCCTTTATAAATTTTTCGAATTTGAAAAATTCCCTAAACGAGTCTCAATGTTCACAAGATTTTCTTTATAATTAATTATAAAAAAATAATAATTTAAAAACGAAATGATAATTTCTTTCTTAAAAATTGGTTGATTTTTGTTTTTGTTTTGTAAGATTTTGTTGTTGTTTTATTTTCAAGCAGTCTAGATGTTTACATTTGTTTTTTAAGATTTTTTTTTTTTTATTAAAAATTTATTTGAATTTAATATGTAAAATATGCTAAAATTAAAGCGTAATAGGTTAACAAAAGGGATGACAGTTCAAAGAAGAGAGAGAGAGATAGAGAGAGAGAGAGAGAGAGAGAGTAAATAAGACGGTTTTGAAGGCAATAGTTTAAAAAAATATGTTTTATAAGGAAAATAAAACAGAACACCTCCGGTATTTTAGCAGTTATTATACAATACAGTACGTAATTTTTATATTATTAAATTAAAATAAATCCTTGGAAATATTACTTGAAAAGTTCAAACCGTATTGTTTTTTAAACATTTGAAATAACTTTCAAAGTTGTTAGGTATAAAAAAATCATTAATTTTGGCACTGATAATGTCTAAACTTATATACATATTATTATAAAATTAAAAACAAAAAAACAAAAACTAAATTAAAAAAATTCTGTTGAAAGTTTAATTTTATATGTACTTTAAATTTACTAACTTTTCAAGACGGATAGTAATTTGAAACAATTTTTTTTAATTTTCTGTGAATGTCTTGTAACAGGTCATTCAATAAGTCCGTAGGTTAAGTAGGAAAAAACTAAATTTTGACAAAAGTCGATTTATTAATCAACATAGTTGCCTTCGAGGACGATGTATCAAGAAGAAATTCGTATTAAATTATCACAAATAAAAATTTCATGACTCTAACAAAGAGAGTTATGTATGACACCGTCAGTGAATGTCACCATACTAAAGAAATCTGAAATATAGCCAATTTCATGCTGAAATTTAGCATAATTGCTTGTTATGAGTGCAGTACATGCTGAACGATGCAAGATTTTGTCTGCTGCCCCTCCCCGTTAACGAATAAAGCGAAAAGATTTTTGATAATATTGTCTGTTACGACTCACTAATAAACGGACGCCTGCTATACAAAATCAAGTTCTTTCAGCTGCCATAAAAAAAAAAAAAAATTAAATTTACCATTGCGTTTGCCACAATGATTCACTATGACGTTCGCCACCGGGTTTGGGGTGTTCTGTTTTTAAGCAAACTAAATTGAAGAAAAAATAATTTTAAAAAATTTTTGATAACACTATGCAACAAATGGAAAAAAAATTTCTGACTTTGGATGATGACTATATTGTTTTGAAGCGCTTTGGTCGCCTAATTTCAAAAATCAGCAACATTTCAGATTCTATAGTTTTCTAAGTTTAGTTTTTAGAATTTTTTTTCTAAAATGTGAGATTTTTGAAGAGGCTGCTTCATACGTCCTACGATAACATTGAAATGACTTATTCGATTTCGTTAAGCCATATGTTACAAAATTCTAAATTATACCAGCTTTAAGTCATTCTAATATCATTTTTTAATATAACCAATATTTTTGGAGATATTGAGAAACAAATTATAATTTTTTTTTTTTTTTGAAATATTATATTTTTGATTTCTAAAAATTCACAAAAATAGAAAGTATCAAATATTTACCAGTTTCACTATTTATTATAAAATAAACCATAATTGATGAAAATCGATTGGTAAATACATATTTTATTCCCAATAAAGTGAAAGTACCTAATTTTGAAAAGAAAAATTTTTTGTTGTCCAAAATGAAAATGATACGAACTTGTTATTCAACTAAATATTTCATTTAAAAGTGTTTTTAAATGTTTTTTTTTACTTGTAAATCAATATTTTGGAGGTGTTTCGAATTCTTTCAAAATAGACACTTGATGTACTCGATAGCACCTGTCAGAAAAATAGTATCACTTTCCAGGTATTTCAACTTCGTATTTTTCTATCGCATATGATAGTTGAATAAAGCGAGTTAACATTTGAATTAAAAACAAATAAAAATCGGAAAATGCTGAATCAAAAAAGGATGTAAAAAATTTTTAAAAATAGGCATCAAATGTGATAGGGAAATAAGTAATACGCTTTTTTTTAAGTTAAATAAGTAGTAGCGAAAAAAGTACGATCGTATTAACTTTCTTATTACTGTATATCGAATTTGTATTTATTTAAAGCTTAAAATTTAAGATAGAATTTCTTTCTTTTGAAGACGAACAAAAATTTTAAAGCGCAAACTTTTTTTCTAAATCAATGCGTTAAAAATATTTTAATTATTTAGTGAAAATACGATTTTGATTATCAAAAATTTTTTTCAATTATTTTTTCTTAATAAAAATGTAAAACATAAAATACTTTTTCTTTAAATATTTTTAAGGAAATTTTAGTTATAAAAATAGTTCCCATTTTTTAATAAAGTTAAATATGTTTTTTATTTTTGTTTTGTTCACAATACAAATATATATATAGGTAACATTTAAATTTACAATATTTTTTCATTTTTTTATAATTTTGATTAAAAATATTATAATATATATTTATTTTTAATAGTATATATATTTAAATATGTTTTTTTTTTGTTTTTATATATTATTAAAAATCAGTCAAGAGTAGTGAATTTTTATATATTTATATATATATATATATATATATATATATATATATATATATAATATATATATTTATATAAGATATATGACGCATGGATATATGTACTATTATGTATATAAACTGTATGTGAGTATTGAGTGAATTGAATGAATTACGTAATGTTTAATAGAGAGTCTGACGTATAAAATGCATTTTTTTATAGATTTTTGGTATGTTTTTTCTTTTTAAATTCACATTTATTTTAAATACAAAAAATTAAAGTTTTCTCTATAGTCTCAAAACTACACAACATACTAAAAGGATTTCAACAACGGTTTTTTATTTCATATTTCTTTTTTAAATATTAGGGATGAATTAATGATGAAAATATGTAAATATGTAGGTATGCATGTATATATATTGTTTAATGTTAATGAACAATGAATGTAGAGTTTAAAATTGCTTGAAGTTTGAAGTTGGAAAAATGTTATGAAAATTGAATTTTTTTTTTTTTAAAGATTCACTTTAAGAAATTTGTATTATTTTTTTTAGATTTTTTTGTTTTAATTGCGCAAGATTTTAAAAAAATATACTACTCAAACAACAATTATTTATACTATGGATTTTTTACTTCTTTAATACTATTTTATTTTTCTTCTTTTATTTAATTTTTTTTTTTTTTAATTCAAAAATAAAACATATTTCTTTTGCTTAAGTTTTATAAATTTTTTTTCTCTTAATACGTAAGCATTTGTTTGTTTTTTTCTTTAAATAATTCTTTAAAATATTATTTTCAAATTTTAATACTATTTTTTTTATGATAATATTTTATGTATATTTAGTGATTTTTTTTTTTTTTTTTTTTTTTTAAATTCCTCAACATGTTTAGTTTTAATTTATATTTATTATACGTTATAATTATTTCTTTGAATTTTTCAAATATTTTGACGGATTTTCTTCATATAATTTTTTCATTAACTTTAATTGTTAATTTGTTGATTTTGCTTTAAAAAATTGGTGTGTATGTATTTACGTGTATGTGTATATAAATATGTATATTAGAATGTCTATAAATGATTGTGTACATAACATGTAAAATACATAAAATATCTACAAATAAAAAAACATATTACTACTTATTATTTGCCCTTAATTTTAATGTTAATAATTATATAAATGTTAAGCTAGTAATACTTGAATTATTTTCTTTTTCTTAATTACTCTATTATAAATACCATATAAGAAAAAAAATTTATAAAATGTTAAAAAAAGTATTATTTAAAGCAAATAAAATATAGATTCAAAACCTGACAGTACTTTAGTTTAAAATCAAAAATAAAAAGCTTGCAGGAAATTTACAAACTTTTTATACGAATATATTTCATTCGATCTCTCATTTGTAATTAACCCTTATGTGACTGACAAGGTACCCGAGTACATAATGCGCTTTGAAACTGAATTTTTTTGAAGAAGTTGGTAAACGTCGTACTTGAAACTTCTTGAGAGCTCCTAGTTTTTAATATTTTATTAATTTCTACAACTTTAAGAATAATTAATACATTCAGGTAGACGCAAGATGCTTGTCGACATTCTTCAAAAACCTTAACTGTTCGACAAGGTACCGGCGTACCTTTACGCATTCCTATGAAAAAATGCTAGTGTCACATATATTTTTTTTTTCTATTTTAATATAAATATGTTATCAAAAGGTAAGAAACTTTAAATTGTACGCATAATTTTCAAATTGGTGTGGGAGAATAGCTATACATTTTTGAGGTAACAGGTTTTAGACTCGATTCAGATTCCTTTCAGAGTATAATCTTTATTGGATTTCAAGTGCAAGTTTTAGCCATCAGTTTATAATTTTTAGCATGCTGCTTTTGCTTTCAATAGATAATTGCGAGCTAAGATATTTTAAAAATTGTCTACTATACTACATGTAAACAATACAAATGCTACTAAGTCTACAATAATAAAACTTATGTAGTGCTTGCAAGTATATTCGCTCAATAACTCCTGCGTTTTGTCATCATCTCCTTTAGTTTTATCATAACAGCTATTGTAGCTAACGGTGCAGAATACATGGAAGAAGATATCATTATTATGGTTTTTTTTGGCACATACGAACATAAGACCGGCCTTTTTGCAAAATTCGAAATTTGTAAAAAATAATTGCCTGAAATATACGTCTGTTTTTTTCTAACTGTTCCACGTGCGTTATTATTTTTTCCAAAGGTTTAGGCGATGTAAGACAAAAAATTATCGGTTGTAATATTTCTTCCTGTGTTTCTTAATGAAGAAGGTGCGAAGGTGCTTATTATTATATTAATGGTAGGGTAGCAAATTCTATCGATTAGTTAGAGCATCGTCGCATTCCGCATTCCATGCTATAACGGAATGTGCTCCGGCGAAATAAAGGAATTAGTTCCTAATAATCAAATATTCTCTCCTAATATCTGCACTTTCCGTAGAGCGCATCCCTTTGTAGCTTATTGTCAATCAAATCGCACAACGCATTATAGGGAGAATTCGTGCTTTAATCGCACTGTTTGTTTGTGGAACAATCTTCCTGCGAAAATCTTTCCTGCCACTTACATGAGTAAATCTAAATTTTTCCAATCTTTCCAATACAGTAAATGAGTAGGGGTCATCCCCAGAGTACTGGTCTCAAGTAAAGATAAGGAAATCACAAGATATAAAACCGTTCTTTCTCCTATATTTATCTGAAGTTCGCTTTCTATTAGCTTTCCAGTATACAGATATCCGCATAATCGCTCATCTGTTGTTTATACTGCCGGGATCGTAACTTTGACGTAAATTTCACATAACTCGAATATCACGAAATACTGCGGTTTTGTAGGGTTTGACATGTAATACACGAGTTTCATAATTATCGAATAGATAGCCATAACTAATGACAAATTAATGGGTATCCACAACTCGGAAAAATGCTCTCTGTGACTTATGAACACCAAAATATATCCAAATATCAAAAATTTAATTAAGTTAATCTTCTCCGAAAGTTTTAAATACATTGGTTTTTAATGTGCAATTTTGTAATTTTAAATTGTAATTTTTCTGCATTTTTTCCCAAAAATGTTTATTTTCTATGAGATTTGTATGAAGGTACCCGGGTACTTTGGATGTCAAAATTTTTATTCTAAAACAACGAGTAGAACTACGCATTTTGTTATACATAAATATAAGACAACACATTTGAAGTTGCTTCAGTTTGAATCAGCTTCTAAAGCAAATAAAAATTACTATCTTTTTTATTTTTAAAATCAAACGGCATGTTAACGCAAGTCTTCGAATAACTATTCGCTGTTTGAATTACTTATACGAATTACCCCATGCATAAGGCATTTTTCTAATTCGTTTTGATGATTATTATTTTAGTTATTACTTTAATTTGTTTATTGTTTATTTGCCGGTAATGAAAATGTTGGTCTAATAGCAGGGTTAGCAAAAATCCGGGTTTTATTGAGTATTAATGGGTTTTATAACTGCTTCCAAATTTCGTTCAATTCAACTAAATTTTTTGCTTGTTAATACAATTACGTTGTTTGGGTATTTATACAGCACTTTTACATTCTCTTGGTGGGGTCAAGGGACCATTGTGTTTTATGCCAAAAAACGGTGATAGAAGCAACAATGACTTCGTTTCATACGTGCATTACGAGAAATAGGATAGAAATATGAAGACAGACATGGTTAAGTTATTTTTTGCTTTAAGTTATTTTTTGCCTGGCATCGCAAAAGTTGCCAAACAATTGTTAGAAACGATCAAATGATATATATTGTCGCACTCGCTGTATTTTTCGAACACTGTTCCTTCTGATTATTGGCTGTTTTGACGGCCAATTTGGTTTTGTAACCAAATTGCTTCTTTTCAAGATATATAAAATCGGCTTTAAAGTTGAATTTCCTTAACGATGAGAATTTTTCTGAGACAGGATACGAAAATTGGCTCAGAGGTGAAGAAAAGATGATAAATTTTTATTTTGATAAATTTGTTAATTCATTATCTTTTTTGAGCTAAAAAAAACTAACCGAATTAATTCGTACCCCCAATACATAAATTATACACTCATACCTCTTTATACGGCCTTTTATTATACGGTATTTCGCTATAACGGCCTGCTTGAATTATGGAAACATATTCGCTTTACGGCGCACATTACCTCGTTATAATAAAACAATAAGTTTTTTCCAGGCTGAGGTTAGCCGTAGCCACAAGTGCTGAGATCAACCTGGACCATTAAGACCATTAACATTTTCTTAGCTTCCTTAAGGGTACTCGGCTCTCATTGTATGACATCTAAGCTTATCAAATGTTTAACTACGTTGCTAAGACTGACTCTTAGATATGTATATATTCCAGTTTTGGGCACACTTGGAAATAAGGGTTCCTGGACATTGCGAATGCATTAAGTTCATAATTTGAGCGCAGCTCTGATGTTCTTCAATACAGGAAGCTGGAAACTCCAAACTGATTATTTTGCGGGCCATTGTAAATTGAGAATGGCAATCAGGGATGTAGACGTTTTTATTATATAAATGTGGGGAGGCACAAGCTCACACTGGGCTTTCAGATCTAATGTGGCTTATTAGGAACTCAGCAGATCTGCTAAATAAACAATGGACTGGAAGGGCCACAATAAGTCCTATGGCTAACAGTGTCCTGCAACTTTGCCCGGTCTGAATGAAAATGCCGGTAATTTGTGTTTTACCATAGATATGAAAAAAAGTTATGAAATTAAATAAACACATTTACCGTGAAAAAACATCCGTTACTAATTAAAAATCACATTGAATTTTTTTTAAATTGTATACAATTTGGGTGATTCGCTCTTAAAATGTTTTATGGAGGATTACGTAACTCGGCTCATTTCTGGGGTTTGAATTATGAATAGGAAAGCCTATTACGAAAAAATCGTTGGCATGTGAAACATAAAAAATTTACTGTCATCTATTTTTATTGAAAGTTTATCTAAACTAACTGTAAAACGCGATCAAATAAAGCACCATTGAAAAAAATGTATACAATTAAGGAGTAAATTAAGAAGAATTTTTGTTTAGTTGATATATACATACATACATATACAAGTATACTAAACATTGTTATCAAATCGAATTACGTACGCATGTGTCGTGTAAACTCAGTAAGAATTGTTTTTTGCGAAAAAAAAAAACCATCACATAGACCAAAGAAACAATTGAAAAAAATTCACTTCATGGTGTTAGTCGATCGGAGGTGGAAAGGCCGAGAAAATGTGGAAGCCATAGCCATGTTACGCGTCTCAGTTTTAATTTTGAGTGATCAATTTGATAGGAGAAAGCTTTCCATTAGATAGATGCCTCATTTGCTCATAATCGAGCACAACCACAATCGTGCGAAAACTTCTCAGGAATGGTTGGCGTTGTTCAACCGCAATATAGATAAGATTTTGTTTTATAACCGTTGACAAAACGTGAATGCACCACAACACTCCAGAAACTTAACAGAAGTCAAAACAGTGGGTTTCTTGGGGTGAATCTGCGTCAAAGAAGGCAAAAGTGAGTTTATCAGCTAATAATTTCTTGTCGACTGTTTTTTGGAACGCAGGAATAATTGGTCGATTTAAAAACATAAACGACCAAGGAAAAAGTTCTTTTCAACCAGGACAATGCAGGAGTACACACATGTGCAGTTTCCATGGCAATAATCCATGAATTATGCTACTAATTGCTAACTCATTCGCCATATTTTGCGGATTTAGCTCCAAACAACTATTTTTTGTTTACGAACCTGAGAAATACATCACAAACAAAATTTTTTTTGGTGACCTTAACAAATCTTATTTTTTGCAAGGGATAAGCAAATTGAAGCAACGTTTCACAAAGTCTATAGAGCTTAAAGAATATTTTGAAAAACAAAATGATTTTTGTGTTTAATTCAAAAAGTCACGTACTTATTGACCCTCCTAGTATCTTGAAAAATAGAATTGCTTGCAATTGTAATTTATTTATTGAGAATAAAATTGCTTCTAAATTTCATTTATGGCAACACCATATATAAGCATTTGATTATTTAGCCTAAAACTATGCTATGGGAATTTGTATAGGGTCTATAAGTTTTAGTTGAAATCGTTAAAATAACGAACCGTAAAAAAAGAAAATTAAGTTTAATTTGTAAATTTCCTTCAGGCTTCCTTTTAACTGGTTTAATAATAACGCTTGATTTAAAAAAAAAGTGTATTGTATCATAAAATTGTTAATAAATATTATTATTTATTAATAATTACTTCTACATTCACATGCAAAAACATCACTTTTTAGTTGAATTTCTTATTTTAATACGTGTTTTCCCTTTCGATAGGATGATGTATGGTATGTTCTATTTCTCAAAACAGAGCGTTAGTTTTCTTAAAAATTTCGTCTCTTCTATGATTTATTTTATTTTTGTTTTATTTGGATTGGATTTTTGGGTTTTATGTTTAACAACATTTATCAAAAATATAAACTACTTAATGTTTTTTTGTTATTGTTTTTTAATTTTTCTTTTGTAACATATGCCACGCTTTTCTGTTCAACTTTTTCTTTTTGCTTCCATTTCGAATTTTTTTTTTTTTTTATATAGAAAAACAATTTTTTTAATATTACTTTATGATTTTTAAAATATTTGTTTTCTTTATTACTTCGGTTTTAGCTTTTATTTTTCCAACAAACAATTTTCATTTTTATTTCTTTTTTCTTTAATAGCTTTTAGTTTTTGTATTTCTTAGGGGGAGATTTTCTTGCTTCGTTTTTACTCAAACCTTCACTTTTCTCTATATTAAAACATGTATAATATTATTAAATATGAGAAAATATGAGAACAGTTAAAATTTCTTCTTTTATATATATATATATTTTGTATTTTATTTTAAAAATATTATATATACTATATAATGTTTTGCTTAATATCTTAGATAAATATTTAATTTATTTGCTTCATGCTAAATTTATTACAGTAACATTTCTCAGAGCCTAACAATTAAAAAAGTTTTTATTTTGAAAACATTATGTGGTGGTAAGGATTAGATTTAAATTGAGTTGTGTATTGTATTTTTTTAACTTTTTTGCTTTCATTTTATTCTTATAAAAAATAAGTTGGAAACATATAAAACTTGCAAAAAGCTTTAAAATAAGAATGTTAAGAGAGAAATATTTTCAGAAAGTGCTTAAAAAAGCAATAAAATATAACCAAAATTCAAAGTGAAAGTATTATAGTCGATATGAATATAGAAAACAGGCTAAAAATATGTGTTTTTGTTAGTCGTATTACTCCTGAAGTACTAAACCGATTTAAGTAAACTAAACGGTACCAAATTTCGCTCTAATCTAACATTTCTAGATTAAAATGGCTTTATTATTCTAAGGTTAATAGCCGCAAAATAAAATGATACATATTATTTAAATTAGGATGGAAATAGACGGAGTTATAGCATCTTAAGTCATATAAAATAGAGTTTAAAAACGACTCAAATTTTAGAAGGAATTGGACAAAAAATGTGTTTGCTTAAATTTTCGTAAGTATACACCGTTTAATAGATCTGTTCCTCCTCTTCCCAAAAATCTTAAAATCGGTTAACATTCAGCTAAGTTATTTGCTTATAAGTGCATGCAGGTATGAAAAACCGGTTTTTTAACCTATAACTTAAGATTTTGGAGGTATTTTGAAAATTTCAAAAACAGATTTTTGTTGTAATCGATAGCATCTACAAAAAAAAGGCACAGGTTTTTGTCTTGTATACTTTTTAAAAAGCGTGAAAAGTATTCAATTTCGTTTTTTATTGTACAACTTTAGTTGTTATAAGAAATAGTTTTAAAAAAATATAAAATGTTTAAATTCATCGTCTTTGAAATATAAACTAAATTCCAGAGAATAAGGGTGTTTACTTTATTTTGACGTTCATAGTACATTACTAGAAAAGTTATAAAACATAACTATTTCGAAATCATATTAATATCAACCAGCGTGTTCGAGATACATATGTATATGTGAATAATGAAATAAAATAATCCAGACAAGCATTTGATGCCTTGAACTATGTCTGAAATTCATCACAGATTCAATTCAAACGTAAATGTCTAAAGGGAATCTTGCTAATCCGATTGACAAACAAATTTTCTTACCAACAAGGAATGGGAACACCTGCAACAAACTTAGAGATAAAATTGGTTACAAACAAAAATCGCTAAAATAAACTTGCCTATTAGACGATACATGCCAGTTGATAATGGAAAGATATAGCCTTAAACAGCAGAAAATAGAAAATTCCAACCTCGATTCGCGATATATCAAATACTAGGAAAACTAGTAAAGAAATTGGCAACGACAAAAAGATATTTGCAGAGATCATGGCAGACGAAGCAAGTCCACTGATGGAAATAATGTTTTGAAAGCATTAGCCATATTGACAATGGAAATCACAACGAAAATAGTGCTTTAGAGGAGTTCCTCTCTGTCCCTCTGAAGATAATGGAAAAAAGAAAGATCATTGATGCCATAAACAAATTAAAGAGGAATAAAGCACAGTATGACATCTACAGTATAACTTCTAGTCAACCCTAAAGCAACTGCAGAAATTATGCGCCTGTATGTACGAATGACTTTGGCAGACAAACGGCTATCTAATACGTGAACAAGAGCTTTAATATTTAATCTGTAAGATCTGATCAACTGTGTGCGACAGTTGATAGGTTATATCCACATTTAATAGCATATATAGTCATTGCTACAATAATAATAAACAATCGACTTCAGTGCATCAATCTTAGCTTGTGAAACAAAAAATACAGGTTTTCGACCGCACTGTAACTGCTTAGACAAGATTAACACATACCTCGTGTTAATAGAACAATTGATAAAACGGCGTTCTTCACTGTACCTGGTGTTTTCAGATTTTTAGGAAAGCTTTTAATCCCCCAATCCCGGTGGTGTGTTTGAACGATTTGATTTTGAAACATCGTAAGATTACCCGTTTCAAGTCAATATTTATATAAAATTATCAAAAGTGAAAAATTTCATTTATCAGTCCTCGTGACAATGACCAAAGCAAAGTGAGTTATGTATGAAAACTTCGTTGTAAAGTCACTATACTAAAGAAAGCTGAAATTTTGAGACTTTGTCTGCTATGAGTTGACTACGTGCTGAAATTTAACGACATTATATGTGGGCAAACTACATGCTGAACGATGCAGAATTTTGTCTGCAACACCTCCAAAATCACCTTATGTCATCTATAAAAATTTGGGCAGTGACTTTAAAAGGTTATGTATATGTCAGCGGTTGCCAGGATAAAGCAATAAGCCATTTAGTGCAAAATTCAGGCATGAAACAATGATGCTCTTTGCTTATAGTTTGGAGGTTTTTGATTTCGTAGACAATATTTGCCTAATGTCACACAAATTCGGCAACATAGAGTCAAAAATAAATAATCTGGTGAAAGTGGCCAGTACAGTAGGACATCAAATTAATATTGAACAGACTTAAGCCATGCGCTTAAACCACATAACTTAAGTAACATAATGACTATTGCTGGACGTGTGAAAGAAGGCGGATCCAACAGATTGTAAAAGGCAAGATCGATTTTAGGTCGATTGAAAAAATATATGGCAACTATCGCAAATATCGTGAATGATGAAAATAATTTTGTGAATGTGTGAATAAAGCAGGTTGCTTTATGAAAGCGAGATTTGGGTAATAAAAAGGACCATAACCAGGGAAACCAAAAATGTGCTACTGCATGTTTTTTCTCATGCAACCAATCAAGTCGGATGTAAGATATTTATCCGTTTCATGAATTTTTATTAAATTTGTCATCGATTTGTTAGTGCATATTTTTGCATATTTTGCTCATAACAGCATTTTTTGGCATATTTTATTTTTAAGAGCATATTTTCGTATTTTTTATTTTATTTAAAGAGTATTTTAAACCTTTTTAGCGCATATTTTTGTGCTCTAAAATATTTTTGTAGCGAAAACAAATTTTTGTTTTAAATTCTGACCAAGTTTTTTTTAATTATCTGTGCGAACGTATTGGAAATCAACACGAACATGTAAACAAAGCAATTGCAAGTGTAAAGAAAGTGTCCTAGAAAGCTCCATATAGTTTAAATTTTTAAAGAAATGTATCCAGGCCTTACATTGCCGCTCGAACCAATTATAATTCGTTGCGGAATTTGACTTGCGGCCATCAAATACTACGCCTACAATTATGAAAAGATCTTAGAAGTTTTAAGCACATTAAATAGTGCGTAAAAGGCAATAGGTGAACTAAAAAATTGAAATATAAAAAGTAAACTAATTTTTATTGCTGAAAACTTCGGTTTCATTTAAAAGATATTTCAAAACTGCCTATAATATTAGTTGAGCACTATGCCATATTAATATGAATATTTAAAAAATTGAAGAATATTGGCAAAATGGAAGATTGTAAAGCAAAATTAAATATTAAAACTAAGCCAATACATCTTCTTCAAATCTAGTTTTAAAATATTCAATTTCAATGTATAAAAGTTTACTTAGTTGCTTAGATAGACGCTTTACATTAGATTTCAAAATTTAAGTCAATGTCTTGTTGCTTATTATTCAGATCTCCTTAGAAATTGAAGTACAAATTTTGGTTCTTATTCTGTGGTATTGTTAAGATATTGGGCTGTTGGATAAGCCATTTTTCTATTAGCAAAGAGCACATTATTGTATTTTTAGAGCATATTATTAAATTTCAGAACATATTTTTGGACGTAGGTGGAAATGGATAATAAACACATTAAGTAGCATGTACTGTGTATTGCGCTAGAATGTAATCGCCAAGGCAATTGAAAATATATATACACTAGGCAGCAAAAATATGCTTACAGACTATTTAGTATACTTTAAGGTCTGGTTGTGGAGCTAAGGAGAAACGGTATTTTTCTGAAATTGGCTTTATTTTATAGATAAACTTTTGCATTTTAATAGTTTGGCAATGTTTAGCAATCTCAAAACAATGGTACGGTCAGTTTATATATACGCAAAAGTATGCGTACATAAAATAAAATTAAAATAAATCGAAGATTCTTAAAATTCAAGCTGGGTTTTAATAAAAATTCGGATACGCCCGATGAATAAGAACTTCGTTAAGGTCCAAACATAAATAAATTACTTTTGCATACTTAAGCTACTGTCAAAAACTCAACTAAAAATCTGTCAAATGATGCATTTACGAACATGTCAATACTAAATCAAATTTTCGGTGGCTATAATGTACTTTATAAATAGTTATGTTATTGAGAACATGAGAGTAGAGAGCTGAGTTGAATGGCTAATTACCATTATTAGTATCTGGGTGAATTTATTTTTTATTAAAAATATAAACATTTTAATAGGATTTTGTTTAAAAATTTAAGTATTATCACAAAATAACACAGTTTAAATAATAATGTTAGAAATCTGCATGTTCAATCGTCGCTGTCTCAATGACGAATAAAAGCAAGAGCATCTACTGCACAACGTGTTTCTTTTGTTATTGTTTTGCATATATCACACATACAGCTGTTTACGAACGTAAAGTGCGATTGGGTTCGCTCAAAACGTAAGCAAATGAAACTGAACGAAACTTGACTAAATATTTTGTTACGTACATTATGGTTATACATATTTGATTGCGTGTATTCGCACAGTCGTTGAAGCTGTCCTACGCATATTATGGTTGGGTCTTTAATCTGTTTTGGCATTTAAGCAACCAAGTTTTTAGATTACACTAAAGAGCAAATTATATCCTATTCGCACTTTAGTAGCGTTTGAAATAACTTTTTTGACGTTATTACCCGAATTCGTATTGTTCTTTCTAGTAAATTCCATAAATGTTCCATGGGACTTAGGTCCGCTTAGTGCGTTAGAGTTTTCAATTTTTTAAAATATACAACAATCAAAAAGTTTGTATTGTGTGCAATATGTTTTGAGTCTTTGTCTTGCTGGAATATGTAATAATCTTCATTGATTAATTTACTAATATTTTGAGTAAGATTTGTTTACAAAACGTCTTAGTAGACCCTATGATCAATAATTAATGGAATAAACTCCACACGTCTTCTCTTGTCACACAGACCATGACATGTCTATTAGTATAATAGCCGTTGGTTTAGAGTTTTTAGCAATCAGCGCTTTCAAGATTTTTTGCAACGCTGAAGGTGGCGTCCTTTTATGCCATAATAACAGTACTTGAATCCATCCTTAAATATAACCTTTTTCCAGAACTCTGTTCTTCAGCGAAAGCAATTCACTTTTTTACTATTGACTTGTTGCACTAGTGGCTTCTTTCTTACTTTATGATTTTTGTGGTACCCTATTTAAAAATTCTGTGCATGATATCTTTACACACTTGTTTGTCAAATTTTGTATTTGTTTTTAGCAATTTTCAACGCTGCTAATTTGCTCTATATCTCTTATTTTGCGTTCAGATAATTCGCTGGTCGACCGGAACAGAAATGTCTAGTTTTTAACATTTTTTAATCACTTTCTGGATAGAGAAGTGAGCAGCGTTGCCGCATTGTAGCGATTGGACCAAACTTGGTAGTTTTCCGTTTTTTAAAAACAATTTGGTAATTTGGTTAGTTTGTTGCAATTTTTTTTTCATTTTTAGTAGTTTTACCTCCTGTAGCAATTTTTTTAGTCATGGTAAATGTTTCCTCTTAAAAATACAGTACATAACATAATTAAAAAAAGTAACTTTGAATTAAATTAACAACTTTCAATAATGTTACCACTGTTACCGAACGATGTGTACAACTGCTTACCACTGTTTCACGACGAGTTATAGCAAAGAATAGAGATTATGTTATGGCTGTGACTATAGACAATCGGACCAGATTACCGCGAAAAGAGAGTAAGAAAGATTTAAAAAAAAAACTGATTTAATTTCTTTTTACTAAGAGCACTTCTAGGTTATTTGTTTCATTTGTTTTAAATACATCTCTAGCAGTCTTTCTTACATTGTATTCTAAATATTATATTCAACAACTTATTTTGTTCGACTTACTTACATACATATGTACATCTTTCTGTTCTTTTAAATGAAATTTTGCTTTTGAAATTTTGTTTGTTGTTACTTTATGTATATTATTAAAAACTGGAGCTTGTTATTATTATTAATACTTATGTATAACTCAACAGAAATGTCGATTTTATTAAAAAAAAGTGTATTTTTAAATTTTTGGTATGCTGTGAACGGTTTTGGTAAAATTTTCTAAAATTTTTGGTAGGAAGTAAATTTCTTATCTGGCAATGCTGGAAGTAAGCCTCTTCAACTACTTGACTGATGTCGCTTTAAGTTTTTTCTCGTAACCGTGCTATAACTTTACGTTCAGCAATATTAATATATGTTCAAGTCGCCTTTTCTTGAATATTATTGCACTTTGGGCAAAACAGCTTCTTAAAATCGCTATATTGATATTCTTAATGAGCTTGGAATTAAAATTTCAGTTTTATGGTATCATTAAACGACAGAAAACAGTTACGAATTATCCTTCAGTGTTGTGTACACATACTTTTGCATATGTACAAATATGTATATTGTATCTTAATACTGTTTTAAAGTTGAAAATTATTGTCAATCTATGCAAATGCAAAAGGAAAACATCAAAATTTTCAGAAGTTTATTTTAAAATTATAACTATTATTAGCACTACAATCAGTCCTTAAAATTTGCTAAATAGTCTGTCGTATATTTATGAAGCCTAGTGTATATCGCCTTCGGGAGATTGAATAAATTCATGGGCGAGATAAAACTAATATGTGTTTATAGATTAGGTATGGATAACTTTATAGAATCCTTATATTTCCAAATGGAATGAATAAAGGAAAATTATGAAATTACCGAAACAAATATTTTCGATTAAGAATAAAGCAGTTTTCAACATTAAAAGATATATATATATATATATATATATATATATATATATATATATATATATATTAGAATTGATACATAAATTTTGTTTCCAACTTTTTATATACATACTTAAAAATATTCTTATGTATTTTCTTTAATATTTATTATTTATTTTTTCATACTTTTAATAATAATAAATATATAAATAAATTGCTACAATAATTCCTTTTTATTGTTATTTTTAATTTGTTTTTTTTAATATGTAATTTTAAATATTTAATATTCACATAAAAAGCACAATATATAGTATGTATATTATGTATAAATGTATAGTTTTATGGCCATAATTATTTTTTTTATTTTTTATTAATTATTATTGTATATATAAAAAGGTTGTGTTGTTATTTCATTATTTTCCTTTTTTGATTTTTTATATAAAAATTCATATATTTTTTCAGAGAGAGAGAGAGAGAGAGAGAGAGAGAGTGGTGGCAAATATAAAAAAATGTTTCTTTATTTCAAATTCGATTTGAGTGAAAACAGTTTCGTATGTGTCTTTTTTAAAAAGTGTGTGTGTGTGTAATATATTAAAAGTGTGTATGGATAGGGGTTAAAAAGTCAAATGGAGCACAGTCTCAAAGAGGTGTTTTTAATTTTTGTATTTTTTTTATAAATATATAAAAATGTTAACATTAAAAATAAAACTTTAAAAGATAATAGAAAAAATTGGTGTTAATTTTTGTTTAATTTTTAATTATATGTATGTTTTGTAGAATATAAAAAAAACATTTTTCGTTTAACAAGATATGCGGAGGAATGTAATGTTTTTTCTTTTTGTTTTTACTTTTTTATTTATATATAAATATTGTATATATTTTAAAATTTAAAGTTTTTGTTCAATAGTCACTGAGAGTCCTATTTGCTTTTGAATTAGAAACGCATAATTGTTGTCATTGGAAAAATAATAAGCATATGCAAAATAATGTTTTAAAAATATGCTGTAAAACACGTTATAAAAACCTCTAAAATAAATTTTTTTTAAAGTATTTAGAAAAACATTTTTGTTTTTTTTTTCATATAAAAAAGTGTAAAATCTACAACGCTTTTAGAGAATTAATTTCTATGTTTTTTTTTCTTGTTTTATTATTTTGAAGGCAAAATAATTGTTAATTGTTGTCTTTTATGTTTTATTTTATAATTGTTACTTTTTGTTGGTTTAACTTAAAAAACACTTATTTTGAAATGTTGTTGTTGTTCTATTATGTATTTAGCTTTAAGACCAATTTCTTTTAAAATTAAAAAAATCTACTACATTTACCTTTTCTTTTTAATTGTCATTTTTTAAGTAATATAAAAATATTGATTTTTTTTTTTTTAATGAATTCTTAATTAATGTTTCTTTTTGTTTTTAAGTTAAACGTTCATTTATATATATATATATATATATATATATATATATATATATATGTTTTAATTTGTTTTAATTTTATATACATATAAAAAATATTTATATTATTATATTAAGTTCTCGTATATAAAATTTTGTTAATAGCATTTAAATTAAAATTAAAAACAAATAATAAAACTTAATACTTTTGTGTTCAGTTTACTTTATAGAAAAATATTCATACATAATGCACTCCTATTTAATATAAATAATAAAAAAAAAATATTTAAAAAAATATTTAAAAAAATATTCCCTCTTAAATTTAAAAACTTTTTTCTTAATACTTATTTAAAATTGTGCCTAACAGTTTTAATATGTGCAGTTATTGAGAAAAGAAAGTTATTTCAATAATTAACATGTAACCAGAAAACGTTTTTAAATAAAAACATAAATTAATAAAATTTCTTTCCTTTCTTTGAAAACAGTTTGGAAAAACACAAACCAAAAATGACTGGTATTTTTTAAAATTTTACAAAAAAAAAAACTATATTAACAACAAAACATACATACTTACATACACACACATACGTACATTTTATATAAATTGTTTATTTCAATTCATTTCCATACATATGTATATGAGAGAAAACTTAACAACTCACCAACTTGAAATTTCAGTTTTTCACTTGTCACTTTACTAGCCAGCAGCGGCTGTATACTTAAGCCAATTGTTGCATTCTTCGGTACTCAAGAGTTTGATCCCTATTTCATTATGCTGGAAAATACTTTATGGAATGGAGGTAAGTGGAAATAGTATTTCTTTATATCGTAATTGACAAAAAATGTTTCCATAAGAAAAAAAATCCAATACAAAGCTTTGTACTCTCCTACACTAGCCAATCAACTTGGAACGTATGTGCTCTGTAAGAAAAATTAGTTCTACGTACAACATTATTGTTAGCAGTAACAAAACACTTTATTTTGTTGGAACACTGTTTCAATAGAACAGTGAAACAGATGCGACAATGCCACCATGCTCTATGATTCTATAGAGTTGTTTACCCACTACTGTCATTAACAAACACTTTTGAGAAACTTCGTACTGCTATAATTCTTAAGAAACTTCAACTCATCGAAGTAAGTTAAGCAAGAAGGCTTTCAGCCTCATTGCAGCCGTGTTTATAACACTGCAGTCAATTAAATAGCGCACTCCACTTTACCTGCTGGATATGTGTTGACATGGCAAAACACATATCCATCTAGTATGCACTCAAACGGAAAGAAGTACTATAACGAGGAAGTAAAGCACTTGATGCTTCTTTCGATACGCTCTCAATATGATCATCAAACGAACATCATAGTAATTTCGCATCCATCAAAAGGATATACACATATATAACACGCCACTATTATTACCAGGGAAACCAGAAATATACTCTTAAAAGTGTTCTATGTGCATAAAATATGCAGTTAAAATCCGAAAATACGATCTAAAAATTTAAAGCTATGCTCTAAGAAATATATATTTTTTTTTGTTAATGGAAAAAAGTGTTTTCAATATATTTTGAATATATTTAGTGTAAGATATAAAAAATTAGCAATATGAAAAAGCAACAAAGCAGGGATCTAATCGGCTCTTTCTATATGGAATATAGTCTATCGTACGAAAATAAAATTCAATACGTAACAAGTTGCCTTATTATGGCATCCGATTGCTATCGAATCGAGTCACCTCTTATTGTGAATGCATTCATCAAATTTAAAAAAATTACAACATATGTTGAGGCTAAATACGAATAAAACGAAAGAAAAATACTAACAATATAAATAGGAATTTATAATTTTAACTTCATTAAAATTGGTTTTAAAGAATATGATTTAATAATTATACAAGATTATTTAGTCAATATGAATCGAAATTTATATTTTTTATGTTGTCCCTAAAATTCAGTAAAAATTAATTGTTGTTTATTTATGTCACCTCATAGCATCGCTAGCGACTGGTTATGAGTATTTCCGCTATGAAAAACTTCTCCAACTAATGCATATGCCGTGGTTAAATTGTAGGTCCCTTTCAATGATTTTAAAAAAGGATCGGGTGCAGCTCATTGATTGAGAGAAGTCCCCCTTATCCCACTTGGGATATGGCGGGAATTATGTATGTGTGAAATCTAGATAGTGCGTTACAAATTTTATTTGACAGAAATTAAAAAAATCCTTGACTTGGTTAGAATTTAAAACAAAAATTTTGCTGTAACAATATTTTGGAACACAAAATATCCAAATATGCACTAAAAAGTTTTAAAATGCTATTTAAAAAGAAAAAAATTTCGAAAGCATGTTCTTAAAATTGAAATATGCAAAAAATTCTGTATTAAGGAAAATATGCATAAAACGGATAAATATCTTACATCACACTTGATTGATTGCATTAGAAAAGACATGCCTTTGCCTTTTTCTGGTTTCTCTGATTATTACCATATCAATGAGTCAAAGAATAATGGCTCTTGTCATGGTTGGCGTAGTAATTATCGTATTTCGACATTTTTTTTTTCTTAATTTCTCGTCCGGCCTTTTTCGAAATTACTTTACATTGTCCCTGAATTTCCATATTTCCCGCCTCTTAACTGACCTTTTTTATTAGAACAATGCAAGAGTGAACACATGTGCCGTTTCCATGGCAAAAATCCATGAGTTGTTACGAAATGCTTCCTCATCTGCACTTTTCTCCAGGTTTAGCCCCGCGTGACTATTTCTCGCTTCCAAACCTGAAAAAAGGCACGATGACAAATCTTGTGTTTGGAAGCTATAAAAAAAAAATTAGACAAAGTCTATAGATTTCTAAGGTGACTATCTCCTATGTGATGTAAATCGAAGTCGAGCGAAATTGAAATTGAACGAAACTTAAATTAGTGTATTTTTCAATACCGCCAGATTTGTTAAAATTTTTAATTTGTTTGCATTTTGCATATGGTGACCTTTATCATAATTTCTCTTTTTATCACAACTCTATTCAACAAACTTTTATTTGCCATTAAAACCCTACTCGATTTCAATTTCATTCGATTTTGATTTATATCACATAGGAATAACTAATGGCTAAGATTTTTATAAGAAAAAAGCCCAAAAAATTAATTTTTCAGAATGAAAAAAAAAAAACTGGAAAGAAAGCTTTCAGAATCTGCTCTAAAGATATTGCTCATTACTACTCAAACTACTTTCTGCATTAACAAATATCAACCTATGACATTTCATGCAAATCAATTTTCTATAAACCTTCTACAAAAAAAAATAAAATAAATAAATAAATAAATAAATAATTTACTGAAACAAAAAATAAACAGACAGCTAGTTTCTTTTTTCTTTAATTTTTGTAAACTTTAATTTGTATTTCTTTTTCTTTAAATGGCAAGTTCAACAAAACACATTAATTTATATATAAAAAATATATATAGAGATATAGAGTAAAACCAGCCATGCTTCTTTTTGTTTTAAGAAAAATCAAACATAATTACAAACTATAATAACATTGATTATAAAAAAAATTATTATAAAATAATAATAATAAAATAATACAAAAAACAAATACAAGCAATAGAAAACAATTAATATTATTTTTTTGTTTACTTAAAAAGGATTATACTTTTTTTTCTTTTTTAATCATTTTAACAAAATACAAAAGGTAAATACAAATATATATCTATATATATAAAACATAAATAAGTAGCAAATGTGATTTCTTTTCTTTTGTTTTTCTTTTTCTTTTTTACGAACAAAACAAAATAATTAAATAAACTATAAAAAAAATAATATTTTAACTACATAATTTGAGAAAGATAATTTTTTTTTTTTAATATAAAATAAAAATCATTTATAATAATAAAATTTAATTATAATAATGAATTTTTTAGGTTAAAACTATTTCCTAGTTAATGGTTGTTGTTGTTGTTTACTTCAGCTTAATATATAAAAAACATATGTATATCTATATATATTACGAGATATACATACTATATCTGTATGTAAGTAGTAATTATTATTATTTAAAAGAAAAAAAAAAGTAAACAATTTAAACATTGATTTAAAAAAATATTTAAAAGGATTTTCTTTATAGAAAAGCATGTTCGTTCGTTATTTATAAAAATCAAATTAAATTGCTTTTTAAGTTTTGATTGTCGAATTGCAGTCGTATTCCGACATTGTCCTAGATTAAGGAAAGTAAACTAAATTTTTTTAAATCTATTACAAAAATATCGAAAAACGACTAAGACGCTACAATCGTTATAATCATGATTGCCAAGTCGCAGTCACACCTCAATATTTTTGTAATAGATTAAAGACAATTTTTTCTTGTTTGCATTACATTTTTGTTATCAGATTGAAGAAAAATGTTGCATTAATCTAAAACCAAAATGTCGAAAAACGACTACCACTCACAACTGCCAGATAGTCGAAAATGCTGTATTATTATGATTGTCGAGTTGTAATCGTGTTTTGACATTTTTATAGTAGATTAAGGAAAGCAAGCTACACATTTCTTTAATGTATTACACTAAGAATGGTAACACTAGAGCACGACTGTCAGATAATCGAAAATGCAATATAGGTCCTTATCATGGTTGGGATATTTGTTGTTGTATTTCAAAATGTTTGTCCTTGATAAAGGAAAACAAGCAAAAATATTTTGCAATCTATTACAAAAATATCGATAAACGACTACGATTCGACAACCATTGTAAGGGTAATTGTCTTCTATTTGGCGAATACAATTATTTTAGAATTATATATTATGTTATATTTTTAAAAAGCAAAAACTGCACAAAATAACTATATTTTGCACTACAATGTTACATTTACAAACAGGCACCATTTTTTAAATTATTTATAATTAAACAATTTTGTAATTTTAAAATTTTAAGCAATTTCAAATCTTATCACGCTTCGCAAATCGTAGTCATTTTTTAACATTTTTGTAAAAGAAATCAAGAAAACAAATCGAAATTGTGTGAGACAGAAATCGAAAGAATTTTCAAATTGCTATATGTACTTTGTAATACAGAAAAAATTTTTCAATTGTTCACATACAGGCATCTATCCTAACTTCTTTAATTATCAAAAAGTCAGAACAAAATTAGACATTTAAGTTTTATTTGCCTTTGGAAATCTACTCGATTTCAATTTCACTCAATTTCGACACCTAGAGTTTAGTCATCGTTGCCATATTTCAATATTGTTTTCATAATCACACTTCTCATGGTAATCGATTCGTAGACGTTTCTCGAATTTTTTGTAATAGATTATAGTATAATTTTGCTTAGCTTCTTCAATCTAGAACAAAAATGTCAAAAAACGACAACGAATACGCAAGCAATGATAAGGACTAATAAATTTTTAACGTCGACAAATATATCGAAAAAACTTTAATGAGCACTATTGCTCTAAACACTAAAAGGGTCAAGGGGTTGTGTGAAAATAATACCAAGTTTAGCTTGAGATCTTATAAATGGAATGAATATTAGGCACTGATTATGGTTTACAACTCGACTCAGTTGAATTGAAATTTCAGTTGCAGTTTATAATTTGGTATTGTCGGTAACAACCTTTTAAAAACACAAAAAATTACAACTCGTCAACAGCAGTTATAAAATTTCAACTCAACTCATTCGAATAGTAAACCGTAATAGGGGCACTGAATTGAAATTAAATTCATGTTTTGAAAAAATTCGACTTGTTCGAAAAAAAATATGGAATGGAATAGGGATACAAAACGAACATGCCCGCATAAAGTAGTTAAATGCTTCCTTTATAGAAATTTATTTTTTATATAAATTCAGTTTTTTTATTATCTTTATATAATAACTAACTGTAAACCGAAATTGAATGAAATTGCTATAATTTCCAAATCTCTGGCATGATTTTGATATTTTATTTATCAAAACTTTAAGACCATTGTCGCAATTAATGTCCCTATTGTCGCTGCCAATTCATATTTTTTTTATATGCAGTTACCGTATAGTTACCACATTTAAAAAAATTATGTACGAACAAGTTTTATGTCTGAATGAATCCACCTTCAAACAACCAAACTGAGTTGAGCTGAGAACAACAATAGAGGCACACTTTTTTGTATTTGAAAAATTACTCGATATCAAAATCAATCGTTTTCGGTTTGCAGAAAGTAACCGAATATTTTTATACAATTAAACTATTTATTACCAAATTATAGGAAAATATAGTTTAAAATTGTTTGTATTTCTTTTTTCTTTTATTTTTTAACGGTTTGCAATTGTTGAAGTACCACTAAAACTATAATTAATTTGAATATTAAAAAAAAGTTTTGTGAAAACACTTATTTTTTTCTTTTTCTAGTATATAAATAACTAAGCAAATACATATATAATTATTAATAAAAGCTAAAACTGTATGGGTTTGTTTATGTAAAAAATAATAAAAAATAATAAAAACAAATTATTAAAAAAATCTTGTTTTTATCTTATTTTATAACTCACTAATTAACAATTAAAAAATGTTTTTCTTTGTTTATGTTTTTGTATTATAAAAAGAAACAAATGCTTTTATAGTAAATTCATGGAAAAGTTTTTCTTTTTTTTTTGCTTTTTTAACATTTTTTTTTTATAATAAATGTTTTGTTTTTTTATATTTTAATAGTAAAAAAATAAATTATAAAAACAATTAATTTTAATTTTTTTTTTTATTTATTAATTTAATGGTTTACTTTTGTTTTAAGATTATTATGTATGTTTTTAAGTCTTATAAACTGATTGCCAAACAGGAGTAGAGAGAGAGAAAAGTGAACATCTTTTTTTTTGTTAAAAAAAGAATTCAATTATTATTTTTTTGTATTCATATAATTATAAAGATCATTTTTTCTTTTGTTTTTAATTAAATAAAATGTTTTTTACTGAAATCAACATTTTTATTTAAAGTTTTTGTGTGTTTTTTCGTTTTTTATTAATAATAATATATAAAAAATAACAAAATCATTAATATTATTTCGCTTCGCACAAAAATTGTTCAGTTCATATGTAGGTAATGTTTATATAATAATTAAATTAACATAAAAACATATATATATAAAAAAATACAAAAATTAATAAAAAAACTCACAAATTCAATTTCATAGTTTAAATATTAAAAAAAAGCAAGACAAAAAAATAAATAAAATTCTGATTTAATACAATTAAGTATACAAATAGAGGGAGTGAGAGTGAGACAAACAAAACCAAATAGAAAAAAACTAATAATTATTAATTAATTAAAAGCCTTTTCTTAAGTTCTTTTCTTTTAACGAAATAAAAACATTAATTATGCGAGTATATAAAAATCTTTAATATTTTCTTCTTCTAGTAAAAATAGTTATAAAAAACAGCCAAAAAAGACATTAACAAACAGAAAAATATTTAAAATTCAAAAATAAAAAGTAAATAAAATAATTAATGATTGAAAAAATTATAATGTTACATTTAAAAATTACAAAAAAAAATTATAAATATATATATAAAAAAAAATAAAAATAAAAAACAAATTTGTTTATTTTTAAGAAAAAAAAAAACCTCAACAATAAAAAACAAGTTAAAAAAGCTTATAAAACAGTAGAAAAGCAAGCAATGGTATTTGGGCTAGGACAGGGTTAAGGAAAGGGTAGGAGCGGGCTTCAGTTTTAAGGAAGCTTAAAGATTATAACAAAAATAATAATAATATAATAATAAAAACTGAGCTCAACAAAACTACTTATACGAAAAAAAATTGATAATAAAATATAAACAAAGACAGAGATTTCAAATTCATCATAAAGAAACCACAAATTTTTTCTCTAAAAAAAATTGTAAATATTCTTATTATATAAAATTAACAACGAAAATTTCAAAATAAAAATGCATATATCGTCTTATTACACTAAAATTTTAAATATAAATATATTAAGAAATATATATATACGTAGATGTATATATATAAAGAAAGAGAGAGCATGAGAGCATTTGCTTTTGATAAAAACATTTTTTTGCAATTTTTTGTAGATTAAAAAAATTATTTAATTTTTCAACGGAAACATTTAACAAAGCTCAGTCGTTTTTTCTTCATATCTTTTAAGATTTCCTTACCATTTGGAAAGTAAGAAAATCCTAAAAATTAATTTTAATTTATCATCATTTTACATCATTATTCATTTTCATTTTTTTTGTTTTTTTTTTGTGTGTTTAAAATTTTCAAAAAATAATAAATAACATTATCAAAAATTAATAATATAATAATAATAATCATTAGCAGTATAAAAAATGCCTTCTTTTTTTAAACTTACAAAAAAACAAAAACTAAAAATTAAAAAATAAAGTAAAATATAGTTTACGTTGGTTTTCAAATTACTAAAAATAACATATAAAATATATATAAAAAATATAAAATTAAAAAAAATAGTTATCAAGTTTACAAACCAGTTGGTGGTACTTGCACGTAGCGATATATATATAGACGATAATCTTTGCTGGCCAATACAACACTGCCATCATCCATGAGCGCTACATCGAAGCATTGAGCATGTTTCACTTTCGATTCCAATGCCGATACCAATTGACCGTCTTGTGTGAAAATGGTCAAATTAAAATTGTTATGATTGTCGGCAATTAAAATTTCACCATTCGTATTAATGCCCACACCAATGGGATAATTGGTAATACCTTCGCCGCCAATTTGCCTTAGATATTGGCCTTCATAGTTGAACACCTTAACGCAGTGAGCACGATTATCGCTTATGAAAATCTCTTGCTTATCATTGACCACAACACCATTGGGGAATTCGAGATGTTTGGAACAGCCGAATTTATGCAAAACATTGCCATTCTGATCGAATATGATAACACGCATAACTTTGCATTCGACCACAATAATACGTCCCTTGTTGTCGACCGTAACACCACGGGGATGTTGTAAAATGTTGGCGCCAAATTTACGCACAAATTGCCCATATTGATTATAGATCTGTATTTGGTGTGTGGGCGAGCGTTCGGTTACTATAATATCGCCAGAATTTCGTACTACCGCCACACGATTTGGGTACAACAGTTGAGAGTCACGTTTACCACACTCACCAAACTGGAATTTAAAACGACCCTCTTTGTCAAAGATCTGTATGCGATGATTATTTGTATCGGCAACTATTATATCGTTTTGAGCATTGACAGCTACACCGCTGGGTTCAGTGAATTGACCCTCCATAACGCCAAATTCACCAAATTTGCAATGATAAATCATTTTTTGTCTTTTTATCTGGGACTTGGGTGGATAAATAGTGCTTGATAACAATTTGGAAGTTAAATCCATTAGGGAATCAGCGCTGGAACAACCACTGCCATTGGTCATGCCTAGGGTAGCCAAAGCAGATGCCGCTAATCCTGCATTGGCAGTTGCTACGGTGGTACAGGTTGCATTGGTCGTCAAACCATTTGTTAACATTGGATTGGTTGAAAAAGGATCTTGTACGGCAGAGAACAAATTGTCTGAGCCACCATTGCTCCATTTCTCATATGGATTTGTAACTGGTACACCAACAAAAGGGGTACTATTATTTGAATTGGCTGCATTGAAGCGCTTGGCCATTAAGTCTTCAAATGTGGAACCGTTATGTGCAGCTTGCAAAATGCTTGATCTATTACCTCCCCCCAATAGACTATTCGAATAAGAAGATTCCAAGAGATTAGCTGATAAGCCCAAGCCACCAGGCAAATGTGAACCGCCTGTCACACTGCTATTCGAAGATCCACCGCCATGTGAGGAGGAGGACGAAGTAGATTGTGAGGGTCTTGCAATGGGTGGTTGTTTAACTTGTTGCTGCTGGATCATATCGCCCGATGAAGCTCTGATATAACCGAAAGTGTTGCGTACTCCTGCTTGTATAGATTGATAATTTGACATAAATTCCAATTCGAAGGGCATTTGTAGTTCTTGCATAGCTGCCTGTATTTGTAATTCTAAAGTTTTGCGCAACATTAAAACCTCTGTTACGGTATGAGCCTTTGGTGACCGCTCAATGGCATCACAACTCTGCAATGTCTTATCGATAAGCTCCTTGGATCTTTGTATCCAAGCAGAATGTGAATTCATCTTGGCATTGTATAGACTCTCCAGTTCTTTAAGTAATTCTTGTTTCCTCTCATCCAGCATTGAACAGAAAAATTGATAGGTTTCATTCACCTCATTGTGGGCTTTTTGATATTGCATTTTAATTTTGGAGCCATTTAAGATATGATTATCGCCCGAGGATTGTTGGCTACCCACCACTGAAGCAATCTCTCCCACCTTGCCGCGCAAATCGGCCAAGACTGTCTGCAATACTGTCTCTGGTGTAGTCTGGCCAGCCAGATTGTTTAAGGAACCCAGGCCATTTTCTTGCACATGTTCGACTTCGTGCAGACCTGATGAATGCTCGAGCATAACACATTCTTTGCACACCAATGTGCAACAAGTGCGACAGCTGAATTTTAAAATCTCGTTCTTATGACGCTGACAATACAAGGGCTGCGGCTGTTGTTGTTGCTGCATTTGCTGTTGAGTTATTGTGGCTGCTGGCATAAGTTGTGATGACGAACGCATGCTGGAAGGCAGCATATTTGCGAAAATATCATCTTGACCCATAAGGGTGGAGGGGTCGTTTGGGTTTATATCATTGCTAAATGTAGAAGCAGCGGCTGCAGCTGCTGCTGCTGCGGCGGCAGAGCTTAAAACTATCTTCGATAGCTGTGAGAGAGGCTGTTGGGTAGGGGGTGCAGCTATATTTGCCTTTTGCAGTTGTTGTTGTTGCTGTGATGGTGACTGTTGATGTTGCTGCTGCTGCTGCTGCTGTTGTTGTTGCTGCTGCAACATCATTGTTAAAGAACTGGAGAATTTAAAATCCATTGGATTACTGCTTAATTGCGCTGTTGATGTGTTGCTGCCGGGATGTGTTGCTGCAGGTGCAGAGCCACTTTCAAAACCCTTAATCAAACAAACATTGTGTCCATTGAAGCAATGCATAAATTCATGAGCTGTACAACAGTTACCGCACAAAAAACTTACGCAATTGAAACACTTGGCAACAGCATCCGATTGTTTGCTCTTGCAGGCGGTACAGCGTGGTGCAGCACCAGTGCCATTGGCTGTAGTTACATTTAGTACGTTACCATTTGTATTGAGGTTATTACAAGGACTACCCTTACCACTGCCTATGACACCGGGACCACCACCTCCGCCGCCACCGCCGCCTCCACCACCCGTACCACCACCCGTATTGGATGATGTACTCGAGGCGCTACTACCACAACCGCTTAAACCACTACTCGATGAGGACGACGATGACGAAGAGGAGGATGATGCCGATGATGTGCTTGATGCTGATGATGATACTGATGCAGATATTGAATGTTGACCGACAACTGTTTGTCCTACGACATTTGAGAAATCATCACATATGGCTGAGTCACTGACCGGTGGCGATGAGCCGCTTAATGTGAGTGGTGAATCAGATAAATAACCATTATGTTCTATATAGGATTCAATTGAATTTGTACCACGTATGGAGTCTAATGATGGTGTGGGAGATGTGGCCATTTTGGACACGTTTCATACAGTGTAAGTCTTTTTATTTTTCCTTATTTTGTGTAAAGTTATGTCTCATATACGTTCCTCTTTCAAAATCAAAAATAAAAAACCTAAAAGAGAAAAGAAAAAGGGACATTTTAGATGAAATTGAATTGCAAACACTTAAAAATTATACATAATGCAATTGTAGAGAGATGCTACAAATTAATTGGTTTTAATATTAAATTTGTTTTGTATAAGTGTTAAATCATTGACAGTTTCTAAACAATAACAAAAAGTCTTGACTTCATGGAAAGCAAATTGAAATTGTACAAAAAATTTATTCAATTTGCAATTGTACAAAAACTTAAGAGGTTGTTTGGATCAGGCAAACTCACTGACGTATAGCTTAAAGGGCCGTTACAAATTTATTCCATTGAGAGCTACCCAATGCTAATGTCTTAAGTAGATTCTGCCTCTTATTTTGTGTTGTAGCCTAGTCCTTTGTAGGAATAGATTGGTCGACCTTGTCTTCCTTTTTATTGCGGCTTCAATTCTATGGCCGTTTTAGTTATGTGACCATCAGGTTTTCACAACGTATGCCCGCCCAATCCATCTTTATTTCCTCCTGAGGATATCGGTTTTGACTGCAGTTTAGTGTGTTCTCTGTCAGAGACAGTGTTTGAAGGTCAACATATTTTCAAAATTCGCCACAATCAGAGCTTTGTGATTGCCGCGTTCCACGACTAACTTCCGTACAAATGCAGAAATTTCAAGCAGGTGATTACTTTCATTTCAGAGATGAGAAAAGATCGCTATATAGTTTTTTCTCAATTACTCCTCTTTGTTTAAGTTTTAGTAATCAAATTGATTTTTAAGCAAAGTAGACGATTAATCTACTGTAGTTCGCCTCCAAATGATTGTGATGTTTGTCATCACCGTCAGAGGTAATCAGGAAAGTCAGGGACTTCCTGTCTGGAGGGAGATTAAAGCCTTTTTATTAAACACTCGAAACCGCAATTAAATTTTTTCGTTATGTCCTCTGCTGGTTTGGTTGTCTGAAGCTCTCGAACTACCAAACAAAGTTAAAATGCTTTCAAGATAGCAAAATCATGTTACGTCTTCCAAATGTTGGCTGCTGATTTGGAGACTAGTTGTGTTAGAGATAATAATGAGCATAACTTTTTTCTTTGCGATGTCATTGTTAAGATCTACTCTTGATGCTTCTAAATGCACTGAGTTCAGTTTTTCCTGCATGTTATCATATCTGTGAACCAAGAGACATACATATATTATCGGCATAGACGAAGTCTTTCAGCTCATCGTTTAGCTCCAGGCTATCTTGCCGTGGATAAGGCTCAACGCAGATTGGAGAAAGAATGTGTGGCTGTAATATGGTAGGTAAGACACCATGTCTACCATCCAAGAGATCCTTGGGGTTCAATCCCAGGCCAAACCATCTGACAATTTTCAACAGCGATACCAACTCATAAACACTTCTCTGCCGTCCGGGATTCACGGACTATGGGGTCAGCAAATGCGACTTCAGTACGAGCTCCTCTGCAGTTTTTCCTCTGTCTTGGCAAGGTGTTGATAGGTTGCTGAATGGTCACTAAAACCGAAGCCCGCCACAGAGTGGAAGAATCTTGGGTGAGCAGGAGAGACTGTAAGGTCTCTAGGTTGTTTAGGCCTAAGCTCGAGGACGGAATGGGTCCTAAGTCTAGGATGGGAACCTCCTATTATTCTGAGGTTTGTTGAGTCGACACTGCGCTTTAAGGGCAAAGACAAGGCTATGGGAAGCAGGCACCCCTGATTTTTGCCGAGTATGTGACAATGAAGGAGAACCAGAGACTGTGGAACATATCCTTACTTACTGAGACTTAACCTCAGTTTGCTAGGCCAGTGTTTCTTTAGTGGCCTTAGTGAGTTTGCGTCCGCCTGTATCTCCGACCTGGGTGGATCATTTCATAATTGACCTCTGCTTGCTCTCTGGGTGAGGTGTGTAAGCACCGCCTTTTAAACCTAATATAGCCGCTGTCCGGAGAGGACGTTAAACTGTGTAGGTTCCTTTCAATAAGTTTAAAAATATAATCGGGTGCAGCTCATTGATTAAGAGAAGAGCACACCTTTGTCTAACTCCAGCCTTAACGGAGAGGTGTAGGTTGGTCGACTATGTCTTCTACTTTATTGCTGCTTTAATTCTGTCACTTTTTTAGTTATGTGACCATCATGGTGACACTTTCATAGTGGATTATGCGGCAACCCGTTTGAGTAAAGGGCCCTTATTATATCAATGATATTTTTAGATATTCATTTAAAAGCCAGTGCATTTCAAATATCAAAATGTACTAGTGTCCAAAACTTTGGCTCCATTCCACAGACTATTCGACGATGATTCGTGGGCTGCTTATGTGATTTGTGCAGGATCTCTGTGGACGGAAGCTAACTTAAAAGCACCGGCAACTCGTTTGTTGATGATTTTAGCAATAACTTTTTTTTGTTGATTTAAGTAATTCCACGCCAGTTATTGCACTGTCAAATCCGCTTTTTTGGTATGTCGATAATTGCTCATTTTTTTAGCTCGTTGGTGTGCCAGAATTATTGTATGGTGTAAATTAACAGCCTGGCACTAACTTCCGAAGATGACCTTAATAGTTCAGAACGCATCTTGATCAGTCCTGTTTCTATGTTGTTCTAAAAACAGTTTATATCCTCAATTTTTTCAGGTGGTTCCGTCGGAATATCGTTATAGTGTAGTGTTCGCAGTCACATAGAGACATTTTCGATAAGAGTGAAGTGTAATAATCTACACGTGTTTCAATCTGTTCACTTTTAGAAATACCTAAATGCCCATTACCTTTTTCTTAGTAAGTTATTTTGTGATTCTGCAGATTTCTTATTCTTAAAATTACTTAAATTCTCTGACAAAAAAAAAGTTATAAGTTCGTAGTTGAATTTTCTTATACTAGACGTAGATATCGGGTTATGCAATGGTTTCAAAACCGCCGGTCTGGCATAGCTGTCAGGTGTCAAATATCTGTAATCTAAAGTGTCATTTATTTAGTTAAAGGTTTGCCATTTACGAATATCGATCATTTAACAACCGAAGAACGAGTAAAAATAGTTAAAACTTACTACCATGTACAAAGTTTAGATTCTGATTTTTGATTTTTCTAACAAAATATTTTTTTTAGCGATGACACGCTCATTTTGCACTCGGTTGTTAAGTCAACAAGTAAAATTATCGCATATGAAGTTCGGAGAACACAAAACTGATTGTGGAAAAGTCATTGCATTGGAAAAAGGTGACTGTTTGTTCCGCATTATGGTTTGGAGGTGTCATTGGGCTATACTATACTGCTATGGAATTGAAGATTATGAACTGAATGCTATGTGATTTCAACAAGACAGCGCTACGAGCTACACAGCACGATCGATTTTAGCTTTATTGCACGATAAATTTTCCGGTCGCGTAATTTCTCGATTTCGCGAAGCCAATTGGAAATATTGTTTGCTGCAACCACCCTAGAGGCGGTCATTTAAAATTACACTTTATTTCATTAATAATGACAATGTTCAAGCAGTATAATGAAATAAAAGTTTGATCGAAATCATAGTTTTATGTATGTTTTTTAACTTTTCTTTGGAAGCCGAAAAATGGTGTCTGCAAAAATTAAAAGCTAAACACACAAATAATCAACCGTCATTTTAAAAAGAAAAAAATTGACCTTTAATTTTAATTATTTTGAATTAATTCCATTAACAAATTTTTATTTATCGTTTAAAAATGGGAAACGCTTTAATTTTTTTCCCTTAATTTCTCGCAATAAATAGCTGTTTTTGTGTATTCCTTACATTCTGTTTCATGATTATAGAATCGCTTGATGTATGCAACACTTTTATAGCAAAAAATAACTCACCTTATTCGAGTGTTTTTCTCTATTTTTCCTATAATATTCTTCCAATTATTAAATTATATTTCCTTATGGTAAAAACTATTTTTTACAAAATTTATCTGCTTCTTGTTATTATTGTAGTTGTTTATCTGTTTATTTTTTTTTTTTTTCTTATTAAACACGATCTTCTGCTATAATACTTATTTTTTGTTTTTTTCTTTTGTTGTATTTATTCAGAATTGTTGTTACACGTTGTATGCATGCATGGATGATGATGATAATTAATGCATTTGTAAATTAAAGTAGTATATGTTTAGGCGCTATTATTGCGTTTTATAGTTGTATAGGCAAAAAGAAAATTCAAACACACTTTTCTCTGCGCTAAACATTGCTCTTGATACTCTTCTTCTTCTCCAGTTATTCGTGATGAAGTTAAAAAAAAATTATTTTGTTTTTAATATATTTCGTTTTTTCTTGTTTTTGTGTTTGCTTTTTTCTTCTTTTCAAATTCTCAACACAAATACATTGAAGTCAATGTGGCAAAAAAATAGTCCTAAAAAAGGGAACAAAAAAACGGTAATTAATATCAATGAGAAGAAGAGTAAAATAAAATTAAATTAATAAAGAGAAATATGTATGTATGTATATTGTAAATTGATAAATTAGTAGTGCAACAATATACCAAGAGAGACGGAAAAATACTTTTAATTGTATTAAAAATAATACTTTTTTGTTGTCTGTTTATAATATATGTGTATATAAAAACAGCCTGTTGTAGTAGTCCGCGTAGAAAAATTTTAATTTCGACATGTGTCTGTTATATGAAAAGGATATTTTTCAACTGGGACATACATTTTCATATTCATTTGCTGCTTTCCGTGCGTTTTTTGTAGTTTGTGTGTGTATGTATGTGTTCGAGTGCTTGAGTATGTAAGTTTGTGAGCGCATATGCAGGCATGTGTTAGTGTTATTATTCCATCAAATTCAAACAAATAGTAAAAAAAAACAACAAACAGACAGCCAGAAGAACCAGAATAAGCAAAACAACAAAAATAAGCTAAACAAGCAGTGAGTCAGGCAGCAGCAGCAGCAACAGAAGCATTTAAAATAACAAAAACAACATTTAATAAAATTCAACTATGCGCATTGTGCAGTAAACGACCCGGGAAAAACAAGCTAGAAAAAAACACTAACACACACACATATATATATATATATACAATAGTCTACATCAATAAGAAAAAAGCAACAACAACAACAAATATTAAGGCAACATTAAAAAATTATGTTTGAAGTTTGTATTATAGAAAAATGCAATAACATTAAACACATACACACACAACACAAACACATTAAACTCTATGTAAAAACAAACAAAAAGTAAGAGAGAACAGAGAAATTGTTTTTCGTCGAAAAACATAGAAAGAATTTTATTGTTGTGCTGAGTTGCCTTATCGTTGTTTTCGATATTCGTTTATTAGAGATAACAATACAAACACAATACAACTATTCTGCACTCAGCTCACACAATATCCTCCATATTCCAAAACAGTGAATGCAAAATAGTGTACGTAAGTATGTATGTGTTTATGTAACTATTATAACAACAACATATAGAACAATGTAAATAAGGCTCTTTTTTGTCTTAGACAGGAGCAATAGCAGCAGTTTGCTTCTCATTATTTCGGCTCGAAAGCGTAAAACTTTTTCAATCATTTTTAACCCCAAAAAAGGACTAATGGCCGTTAGATAGGATAGTAGCAGCCAAAGGTCATTGACATTTAAGAAAAGGACCAATGCAAAAAATGCATACAATTAAAAATATTACAAATAGTGCACAGAGGCTTTATAAAAGGAGAGAAGAGAGGCTTTTTTTGACAGCCGCTCAAAGCAGGCTACCCCGTTAATTGTAACGAAAATGAAAAAGTACCTTAAAAACCTATCACCAAAACCAAGGATCAGCTTGATAAATACTTAGGAGTCTGCACCCCCACTTTCAATTGTGCTGTTCCAAAAAGAATTGTTCTATGAATTGTTGCTCCAACAAGGACACTATGCCTATAGATACTCATGGAATAGATTTAAGAAGCAGATTAGAAAACGCAAATCTTAGAGATTCTTCCGCATCGGCGTGGAAGGCCACTTCAATACGAGCAAATTGTGAAAAATTCCGACATTCTCACCGGCTGTCCCAGGCTTCATTCAGAAGCCATGAGGAAACTAGACCAAAAGCGGACAGGAGACTTTAAATGTCTTTCTGGACGTGCATTTTTTATCATTATCATCATTCAGACCAGGCACTATTGCACTATGTGTACCTAAACATTTATATCTAAACCTATCAAGAACTTCATATTCACACAATATGTGTTCCGCTGTCTCTGATGTCTGTGAGAGAGCAGCACAGTCTACATACATTCACATTTGTGACTGCCATACTCTTCAGATGCGGTCTCAGGCTACAATGGCCCATAACAATTCCGTTAGGAGTTTTAAGTCCTGCCAGCCATACTTGAGAACCTCAGAGTGACGTCCTAAGTACGGAATGATCGCCGCCCTAGAGTGGCGAAGTCCGCATTCCAGTGCTCCAAGCATCTGCCAATTTACTAATTCTTGATTAGAACGGTTCCGGACCGATATAGGAACCTTTTTTAGCCAATACATCCGCTGTTTCATGCTGGATCCCATGAAAAGTGGGCTGAAATGGAAGCTGAGCGGCTTTGCTCCGTATAAATCTCCAAATTTGGATGACATTACTCCTGGTGGTCTTCAGAATAAAGCTGACATAGTAGCTCCTTGGCTAACAGCTATTTATAGGGATGCTTAGCATAGTCTTACATCTCGAAGTCGTGGACTGTATGTAAAGTGGTTTTTATTCCGAAGGGGAACAAAACCTCCCACACTGCTTCAAAAAGCTTCTGACCCAACAGCCTGTCTTTTTTACTCTTGTCTTGTAGACTTTTTAAAGGTTAGTCGACTTGATCTTCGCAGCACAATAGAACCTGACCTATTGTCTGTATACCAACATTCATATACTGCTGTACTCACTGGTGAGATATATTGAAAACGAAGGGATCAGGGGCGGTGTCTTCATTCCTGCTTATAGAAAGAGAATTTTTTTTCTTTCCGGACCACTGCAGTGATAATGAGGGCACTGAACTACTGGTTAAAGTACTACAGGGTATTCGATGTTGATAGCATTCAAGGCACTTCCTTTGTCTACTACACAACATCGCGGCTGGTATGTGAATGCCGGACATCTCTAAACAAGGTAGCGAGACATTCAGGCTTGAAAATTATCTGGGTGGTCACTCTGACATCCGGCCACTCTCTGTGGCGGATCGACTAGCCTAGGGATGGCTCTCTTCACACCGACAGTGGGAGAATAGAACCACTGAATGAATCAGTGTCTATCATAGAGATACTGCGACGTAGGCGCTGGAACGCATGCGAGGAGACTTGGTCTGCCATTCAATGAGTACTGCAGAAGTTGTCAGGATGCAGAAGAGGAGGAGACTGTGGAACATTTCCTATGTCAGTGTCCGAATTTTTCGGATATTATGACTGTTTTCCTTGACAGTCCGTTTATCCATGACATATCGGACTTGGCTAATATTAATGTTAATTCGTTTTTGAACGGGCCACGGACATGTAAGTTCTTCTGGACACTACCTTCTATAAGCATCACAGTAGGATTAGTATATGAACCCCAATGAGCTGGATTCCTGGATTCCGATTTATGTCCTCATAACTACTTCCCGCTTTGCAAAAACATTATTAATTAGAAAAATGGTTGACTAAATTTTTAAGACAAAAAAGAGATTATGGAAAATATAAAACAAACATTTTTTTTCTTTTTTTTTTGAAAAAAATAAATAAATAAAAATAAAAACTAAAGATAAAAAAAATTACAGACATACCTATAATTATCTCTAATACTGTTTGTTTGGGGAGTTTTTTATTAAGTATATTTTCTATCAAGTAACCATGGAAAACATATTTACATACTCTATCTCTCTCTCGCTTTCTCTCTCACTCTCTCTCTCTCTCAGCTCACTCACTCACATAACATACATAAAAAATAATAACAAAATGTAAACAATCACCTAAGAAAAGAATAATAACAATAAATTGTATAAAAATATTTTCCATTATACACATACATATAACACATAAAGAAGCTAAAAAATGACTACTAGTATAAGAGAAGTTCTTTGAAGAGGTGATATAACAATTAATAACAAAAAAAAAAAAAATGTATACCAAGAAAATGAGGAAGAAAAAATCAATAAAATTTATATACAAAAATTCTTTTTAGGAGAATATAAAGATATGACGACAGCGAAATTACAAGAATAACAGCAACAACAACACCAACAACCGAAACTACAGCAATAGTAGAAATGACCCCTCAGCAACAGTATAATAGATAAATAATAGAGAGTAGCGAATAGTTAGTATGTATGTGACTGTCTGTGAGTGGTAAATGCAAGCAAACCCAGTATACACGAGGTCTAGATTTTTAATTATTATTTTAATAAACGCCTGATAGACTGGCAAACATGATTGACCAACATTTAGTGTCGATGAAAGATATAAAAATGTCACACACATACCTGTGCGTGTAAGTATATTTTTATCTTCTAATCACATGACGACGAATTAGACATACGAGTACATACATATGTACATCTATATCCCATTTGGTTTTTTCGTCTTGAAGGGTATATTTTGCAAATGCTTTTAATCTAATCAGTATTGTTCTATCGGATGCTTTTTCAGCGGTTCATAACTTTGAACTGCTTTATTTGACAACCGATTAACAGCTGATAGTTGTTTTTTGTTTGGTTTGGTTTGACATTTCATTATGGATAGGATTACATCAGTGAAACGCTTAAAAATTGTTGAAATTTTATTTAAACAAAATAATGGTTCTGTTCCCCAAATTTATCGCGAATTTAGAGCGGCTAATTCGAATGAAAATGAATCGTTTCTGGACCAAGTTTACTCTTACTGATACATCCTGTGAGACGCCAAACAGTCCACACTGGAGAAGTTGTAGCCACTGTATAAGGAAGCATTAAAGAATATCCAAATCAATCAATTCGTCGCCGTTTTACGAAAGGATCTTGTCTTAAAAGCTTCCAAGATTCTACTTATGCAGGAATTGAAGCCAAGCGACCATCGTATGCGCCGCCAATTCGGTGAATGGCTGATATTGAATTTCCATCCAAAATTTTGTTCTCCGATTATGTTCACTTTTGGTTGAATGGATCCATACATAATATAAATAAGCAAAATTGTTGTATTTGCACAATTTTTTGCCGAAACACCATTACATCCGCAGAAAATTACAGTTTGGTGCGCTTTATGGGCTGGCGGGGTCATTGGTTCATATGTCTTTAAAAACGATTATGGTCACAATTTACTGTTAATAGTAGACGGTATAGGGACATGATTATCATTTTTTCGTATCTCAATTAGCTGGCATTAATCTTGCTGACATGTGGTTCCAACAGGACAGAGCCACATGTTGACTTTAACAATTGATTTTCTCAAAGAAAATTTTGATAAAAAAATAGTAATTTCACGTAATGATACAATAAATTGTGATGGATAAATTTCCTTGGGGTTATTTCATGTCACTTGTCTGTATCGATAAACCAGAGACGACTGAGCGGCCACATTTGCTGTGAAAAGTTTGTGGAAATTAATGTTCCAAGTTGCGCTTTGTACGCACCAACTGTGGCGGCCACATAGCCGAAATCGTATTTAAACATTAATGTCAAAATTGTCTATCCAACAAAGTCTGTCTCATTCATATTAAAAATACATTTCTTTGTTTTATTCTAATTTAAAATTGTGTAACTGTAAAAAAAATACCTGATACAAAAACCGAAGGAATTCTTAGGTATTCGAATCAAAATTGAGTTATTGTTGTTTAAATTATGCTTAAGGGCGTCCAAAAGTTAAAATTTTATATTTCTTTTCATGAATTTTTTTTGCCGGAAAATTCTTCGTCATCAATGGGTTAACACACACAAACACAATGTTGGTCAGGCATGTTTGCCCGTCTAACAGGCCCTTTGATATCAATTGGCAATGTTTGCTTGGATGCTAAGAAGTAAGTACTCACGCAAACAAAACAATTTAATATAAAAAAGGGAATACCAAACAGTCAGAGGTGAGAATAAATAATTTCTTAATTTCTAAAATAAAAGCATAAAAAGGTTTGAGAAAAAAAATTAAGGCATTGTATCAAAATAATGTATTTTTTTCTATAAAAAATTATTAAGGAATGTAATTCTCTGTTTTCTACATTTCTAAATATTCGCGTACACCGCACAAAAAATGTTATTGAATGTAGAAAAATAAAGAAGGGTGATCCTTAAAACCATAAACAACCACCCACCACTTGTAGGCAATATAATAATAAAAAATACAGAAAAAACCGCCCTTATAAAACAAATCCTATAAAGATATAACAGCAAAAACAAACAAAAATAAAATACAAACGAAGGGGGTTATTAAACGCCAAAGTAGCACCCACCAATAACACCCTGCATAAAATCCCCCACTCATCACTTTCCTTTCCCCGCTAGCAAACACTTCCTCTTTTCGAAGCACAAAAAGCAACAATATGTTTTATAGCAAAGCCGAACTGTTGAATGCCGCTTGGCATATAAAAAACCAACACAAAACGACGCAAAAAACTTTAACCAAAATATTAATACATATATATATATATATATATATATATATATATATATATATATATATATATATATATATATATATATATAAACGTGTGTGTGTGTGTATGCATTTGTTTTTATATAAATAGAGGGATTAAAAGAACTATAGATTTTCCCTAATAAAAAATCCCAACTCCCTCAACACTCCTCTCTTCTTATTAATCTTTTTCGTTTGGTTTTTCGTTATACGAGACTTTTTAAATGCGTGCGCATTTATACTCTCTTTCTTAACACACACACACACACACACACACACACACACACACACACACACATCTGCAGTTGCATGCAAATGTACTTATACTTTACAGTTTCTAATATCCTGTTTCTATTCTCTGTCTGTCTCTCTAGTTTCATAAATATTTTTACTCTCTTTCTTTACCGTTCAATTTTATGCTTTAAGCTACAGGTTGCAGTATAAAATATGAGTCTGTTCAAAAGTTTTAATTTTTCTGTTGCTTATTCTTCTTTCTATTGTTTTATATGTATTTTCTTTTCGGGTTCAATATCTCTTACGTGCGCATACAGAGATACGCAAGTAGAATTCACACACACACACACACACACACACACACGCACACGCACACATACATACATACTCAAGTTAAAGCATTTTTGCGCAATTTCATTTAAATTTGTATGTGGCAAATTTAACGTTAGAAAATTAAGCTCCTGATTGCTTCTTTTTATTTTGATTCAAACGAGGGTCCTTCTATTTCGTAATCATATTTTCTTATAGCGCCAAGGGCTATTAAGAATATAAATTTGTATACTTGTAGATGAAAACTGACTGTTGCTTGCATGGTGGTACACAAGTAGAAGCATAAAAATAGCGCAAAAATTTTTATTAATATCAATAAAGTAAACATTTTCAAAAGAAAATACAGGATTATCCATTTTTAGGTTTCAAAAATAAGGTTAAATAAAACACACATAAAGCTACGATTTCTATTAAACATCTATTTCGTTATAAGGCTTAGACCTAACTATTATGTAAGAAATACAATGTTATCTAAATAACCGCCTCTGGTTTTACTGCTGCAGACCATCCTGTTTAGATATTTCTCGACCACTTTTTCTCAGCTATAACTTGACAAATGATGGTTTTCAAATCCTTCAACGCTAGGGGAGTATCCGAGTAGCCCCACAAAAAAAGCCCAATTACGTCAAATAGCATGATCTTGATGGCCACTAAATCGAGAAATAACGTGACCAAAATCGGTCTTGTGTGGCTCATGGCAACGTCTTGTTGCAACTACATATCGTTTAGTTTATAATAGAACGGCCATAGCGCACTGAACACAGTAACAGTTCCAGCGCCATTTTCGAAAAACAATACAGCTAATGACACCTTAAACCATAACTCATAACCAAACAGTCACGTTTTCCGGAAGCAATGGCTTTTCCGAGTTCTATAAGCGACAATTTAGCTTGTTGACATCGTAACCACCTAGTGAGAAATGAGCTTCATCGCTGAAGAAAATTTTGTTCGAAAAGACAAAATCAGCGGCCACGTTTGAATTACTACTTGTGTATTAAGTTTTAACTATTTTTAAGCATTCGTCGATTGATTCATACTCATACTCGTAAATGGCAAACGTTTAACTAAATATTTATCAGCTGGCAGCTTTGCCAGTTCGGCGGTTTTGAAACCACTAAATAGACTACCCGATAAACAATAATCAGCTTACTTATGGCTGTACCGCATTGTGAAGAGCTCTGAAGAATGCCAGCCGGAGGAGGCTCCTGGACAGGGTGCACAGATGTGTAGCAGAAGTACTCCTTAAGCATCTTTTGAGATTGTACTGGATCTAACCTCTTTGGGGATGAAGCAGTGAAGTCGATATTGGAATTAGGCCTTGCTAAGGTGCGGGACTATGGGCTTTCTGCCATATTCGGGGGGCTAAATAGGGATGCGGACTATAGGGTTAGGGAATGCGACTTCAGCAGGACCCATTCGGCAGTTCTTCTTGATAAGAGTCTTGGCAAGGTGTTGATAGGTTGCTGTATGACCATGTGGTTTTCACGGATAGCTTTTACACCGAGGCACGGGTGGGGTGTCTACCACGTGGACAGTGACATGAGACTGTACTATAGACTTGCAGACGAGTGCAGTGTCTTCCAGGCTGAAATCTTTGCTGTCCTCAGTCCAAGCTAATTCTCGACTATGTCGCTATTAGTAATAGTGTGGTCATCTATGTTAACAGTCAGGCTGCTATTAAGGCGCTGACTGGGTGTTACATCAGATCGCAGTTGGTTTTACTATGTAGAATGACCATCACGTCACTTCTGGATATGTGCAGCGTCAAGCTGTGCTAGGTTTCTGGACACAGGGGCGTATTGGAAAATGAGACTGCTGATGAGCTGGCGCGACCAAGTGTATTGAACTGTCGGATGGGTTCTTCGTAAACCAATAATAGTTCCATGGTGTTTTGTACTCTTCTCCTTCTCTCTATTTTTTTTTTTTTGTATTTTTTTCTATATCTAAAATGATTTCCACAATGGACCTTTCTGGTCTCTGTGTTGCACTGCCTATCAAACCTAACCTAACCTCTTGGAAAACAGGCCCAAAATCTGGGTATCATATATAATGATTTCTACAGAAGCTGTTATGATGAAAACGAGGACGTGGAAGTAACTCACGACTTAAGTCAGTATTTGCTTGATCGGACATGATTCTACAACAAGAACAGTCTTGAAACAGGCAATTTGGACAAAATTCATACCGTCACTAAAACTGCTGGATGGTTGAATTATCCACTAGACGGCCGGTTGCCAATTGTATCTAAACAATCTCTAGGCGCCAATACTATTTTTGTGCTTTTGGTAAGAATTACAAATTCAAATTACTTTTTTATCTACACTGTAGCAAATCAACAATAAAAGGACATATATAACAATTTTATGTTTACTGATTGCCGTCATGCTTTCTTTTCATCGTGGTCATTGGCATTTTCTCCCCTTTCGAAATTTAATGCTCCTTAACGGGCAACACTTGTACCTGAGCACAAAATTTTACATAATTTCAATATTTTATTTCTTTCTTGTTTTCTTATTACCTTTTGTTTCTGTTTTGTTTAAATTTAATTTCCTATGTTTTTTGCTGTCCTTTAGGGCCGCATAACAGGAAAAAACATGTAAATTAATGCAAAATCCATTTAATGTATGAGAAGCCGAGAGGGATGATTTAGGATATAAAAAAGAAAAAAAAATCGTTCGTTTTTTATTGTTGTTACAATATAAATTTTGCATAAGAGATTTAAATTTCTGAATTTGATTTGGAATGAAAAATTCACACAGACACAAAATACAATATTTAAGAGAAAGTAAAGCAGGCAGACAATCTCACACTCATTCACACACACACATAAACACAAAATAATAATGAACAAAAGAG
This sequence comes from Wohlfahrtia magnifica, assembly GCA_023159175.1. Classification (NCBI taxonomy): domain Eukaryota; kingdom Metazoa; phylum Arthropoda; class Insecta; order Diptera; family Sarcophagidae; genus Wohlfahrtia; species Wohlfahrtia magnifica. The sequence continues at coordinate 1,712,758 of JAKWBJ010000177.1, forward strand.
GGAAATACATAAATAATGCATAAATTTATGCTGTTAATGTGTCCTGGGACTTACAATAAACAACCGCAGTCTTAGCCGCAGTAGCAGCAGCAAATAAAGGTGTTTTGTACAAAACGAATAGAGTAGTAGTAATCCCCTGGCATTAAAACTTTTTCTTAATGTTTAAGAAGCAGCAACAACAGTCGCAACATATTTATGTATGTGTATATGTACGTATACAGAAATACATAAACACACATACAAAATCATCTCTTACTTCCCTGTTAATATGTCTCTGCCTGTACATGCCTCCCAGTTAGTTATTCGTTTATTTTCTTGCTTGTGCAGAAAAGTAAAATAATTGAACTCTATTTTTAGAATGAACAAAAAAAAAAAAAACATAAAACCGTTTTACACTCGCTCTCTCTCTCTCTAACTCTCCCACATTTATTTATTATTTAGACTTGTTACAACTGTTATACACATATTTATGTATGCATATGTACATACACAGATAGAGAATAGCTAGAGCCTTTCTGTTGCCTGTTGTTGTAGTTGCTGTTTAATACAATACAAATGACATGCAAGAGAAGGATATAAAATTTTTATATTAAAAATAGCAACAACAATAACAGCAATTACGACAAAAAGGTTTTGTTTTCATAAAGAAAAATGTCGGTTGCACTTTTGCTAGATACAGAATATATATATGTACACACGCTCCTATACAATTATTTGTATGTATCTATCAATTGTACAAGTACTCTTTTCTGTATATACATATGTACATTTGCATGTATTGTTGTTTTCTAGTTTTGCTGCTCTAAAGAGGGATAAGTTGGGGCGTCATTGTATTAATTTTCGGTTATTGCTATTGCTCTCCTCTATATCTCTTGCATTTGTTCTCTTTTCAGTACTTTTTCGGTAAGTAAAACAGTAGTGGTCTCAGCAATAAATACAGACTTTAAAGGAAAAAGTAACATTTTGTTTATTTTTGTATCCTATTTCTTGTTAAATAAAATTGTTTGTAAGCGTTCTTTTGTATCTACCAGTGAAAGACAACAATATTCTTTTGCGGTTCCCATTATTGTTTTCAAAACTGTATTTTAAGTTTCTATTTTAAGAAAAAAGTTTTCAAACCTTAATATTAATTAAAATGAATTAATAATTAAAGCTAATAAACTAGTTTGAATTATATTTATGTATGAATATAGCGTTTAGATATATTATATATTTATGCATCACATATCAGAGATGGCAAATGACATTTCTAATTTATGCTAATGATATTTTGCTGTATATCAATTTAACTGGTTTAAAAGAAAAAAGACTGTATAGATATCTGCTATACATTAAGAGACATTTAATCTTAAATACTTTTCGACAAAAACTTTTGGTTTTCCATCTATCCTTTAATTAAATTAAATTAAATTAATAATGAAATTAATTAATAATGAAATTAATTAACAATACAATTATTAAAGTTATTTTTTAGGCATCAATTTTAAATGGATTAGATTTAATATGAATTAATTTTTTAAAATGCATTATTAATTACTCAACTTTTAAATACGTCTGCAACATCACTATGCTTTTAAATTATTCGATCATTAAAATAATTTTGAATGAAACTCAATACTCGTTGAATTATAAATGTTAATAGTTGTTCTGATAGAAGTAAATTTTTTCCGGTTTTCTCTGAAAAATGTTCAAACCGCTGCAATCAAATAAAATATTTCACACTTACAAAACTGCTAGTTTTGACAAGATAACCATCATGATGTGGTTTGAGAATTTTAAATTACAGCGGATAAAATAAATTACTGAATAATTTTACTACAATTTTTCAACCTAAACATGTAAGATCTTCAAAATGAAAAATATCTCTACGAGCTATGTACACATATGGCCAAAAAATAAGTATAAAAACTTTTTTAGCTTATTAAAAAAATGTAATGTGATGAAATAGTGTGGCATTATCATTAAAAAGTCGTGTCAGAAAAATAGTGTGATTTTTTTCTTTTAAGTGCGAATTTAACTTAGACAAAATGATAGGTGTGTGAATTTTAATCTTGTTAAAATTAAAAGTTATTTGATTTGTTGTTTAATAATTAAGAAAGTGAGTGATATGGGATTGAATTGGAGATAAATTAAACATTATATCAGACATAATTTCGTTTTTAGATAGATCTTGAACTTCGCGAGCTTTAACGAATTTGATAAGATACAAAAAAACATCAAGTATGGAAGAGGCAGTATGGGGTAGATCCAATTCATCGAATAGAGCAAACAACAGACAAATTTGTATACAAAGATTTATTAGAGAAAGTCATGCACCCTTTATCGAAGAATATATGCCTCAGATATGGAAAATTCAACATGATAACGCTGTAATTTAATTTCTTCTATACCTCGAAGAATAGAGGCTTGTCCTCAAAAACAGTGGCAACTATACGGGATATCCGTAATATAATTTTTAAGTTCAAATTTTAAATTCAATTTATTGTTGTTTTCCATACCCCTATTTTTTTGTCCACATCAAAAGCTGTACTTTTCTAAAATTCACTTTATTTTAAGTTTATTTAACTATTATTTTCCCTCCTTTTCAACTTTTAAAATCGCAAAACAGATAAACAATTTAAAAATAATGGACAAAAACATGTAGTATAAATTAAATTCATAATATATATATATATATATATATATATATATATATATATATATATATATATATATATATATATATATAAATTATTTGCTATTTAGTTCACAGTTCACACCTATTTTTTGGCCATATGTGTATATATAGAAAGTAGAATAGCTATCAACTGTGCTCTTTCGCCAATATACTTAACCATATATGAGAGCGAACTATCGAAGGAACTACCACTAACGCTAACAATATTACTTGGAAGATTCTATAGATTCAGGTACAAAAGGGAAATATACACTATGCGACAAAATAAAGTATACATTTTTAAAGAATAGGATCATTTTGCTAAGAATTAAAAACCACTTAAGATATTTATAAAATGCATTTTAAATATAAAATAGATTAATCAATTTTAAGATATACAACATAGAAATAATGTAATTCTTATGAATTTTGTATAAATTAAATAATATTTCGTACGCGAAAAAAAAGTATAGAAATCAAAAAAATTAAATGAAATCAATTCCTACATAAAATTACAACTACTTATTATTTGTTTCGTGTAATTTTTTTATTTTTTATGACAGCTCGAAGTCGTTTCGGTATACTATTGACCAACCTGCTTAATGTTTCTGAAGGTATCCTTGTTTATTTAATCTGTATCATTATGGCTTTAGTTTTACTATTTCAAGATATTTTAACGCCCTGAACTGACGATATCTTTTCAATAGAGTTCAAATTTGATCATTCCAACAAACTTTACCATATTTGTGTTATTTTCAAAAAATTACCTTACAATGTGTAATGTGTATTCAGGATTGTTGCTCTGTTAGAACAGATTCGATCCTAATTTCATTATTTCGACAGATTTCTTAAAATTTTATACACATTAGCTGTGATATTGCCACCGATAAAATGGCAGACCTATACCAGAATGATCTCTAAACTATGATTTACAGTATACTGAACGAAATTAAGTCTGCCGTGATCACAACTTAGAAACTTACACTATGCGTAAAATGAATGGTTGTTAAAAAACGCAATATTAAAATAGTTCACCTTAAAAATATCAAAGTTTCCTGACAAATACACGTAAAACTGAATACTTGCTTCAGAAGTGCACAAAGAGCTTTTCAGGCTGCACATGGGCTAAAAGCAACAGAGAAAATGCTTAATTTTGTCTGATTACATTGAAAATTCATTCAAGCCATATGACTCGCTAAGTGTGCCCGAAAACGAGCCTAGATAACATCAAATTCCTAGTAACGAGTGTTGAATTGCACGGACACTAATAAAAACCGCATACCAAAATTTGGTTTTCGCACGTAACATGCAACCTTTAATCAAGTTCATCTGATAACCTTTGTTATTGAAAACGCCTTTGAGAAAAAGAAATTATTCTTCCTAGTTTTTCTTGATATGTCCAACTTTTCGATAAGCTATGCGACAATGGCCTCCTCGGCAAAATAAAAATACTTGTATTAGAATTAAATATGATTACACTTACTCCGACCTAAAAGAAACGATCAGAACTGCGTCACAGCAACGTCAGCAGAGACATGACCATTCTGTCGGTTGGAGAAACGCATATCGATTCAATTAGAAACTCTAACATCTTAATAAAATCCTTATTTGGTTAACTATATGAAGTATAAAACCCAAAAAAGCCACGTTGGCTTCACTTACAACAAATCGCGTACCATATCTAATGCTGGGAAATACTTGGTAATGACCATGGACACCAAACTTAGGTAGAACGCTTACATAAAAAAAGAAAAGAGCTAAAATTGAAAACTAGAAGCATGTATTGGCTGTAAGGGAATTTAAAAAAGTTGGAAAAACAACGCAAACAATTTTTTCCTTCCTTTGTATCTATCCAAAGACTAACGGAAACGTCTCGAGTAACTGCTCGGAATCTTAAAATTTTTTGGTTTCAATACTACACAGCATTCATCGAAGGTGTAACAAAAATATTTTGAAAAAGTTGTCCAAAAATTAATGTGTGGCTTAAAGTGTAAAATACCAACGTAGTACCAGGGTTTTTTTTCCCGGGATTACCGTCCCGTGTTTTTTATTTTAAATTCCTACATTCATAAACGTTAACAATCTGATAAACGTTAATATCCGCGGTTTTAATTAGTTGACTTCATCCCGAGTGCACTGTATAAGATAAAAATACGCACATTGTTGCTTACCGCAGCCTAGCCTAAATAGGTCATAGCTACGAATACTTTACAATAAACGCTTAAAAATTAAAAAAAAAAACTCTTGCATTTTTAAATTATACACCAAATAAAAAAACCTGAAGCCGATGTCGTTAAATACAAATTTGTTTTCAAATTTTTATAGCTTTATATTTTAAAATTAAAATAGTGCCATTAAAACATATTAAATTGAACCAAACTTTCCAACACTGATATAAACATATTGTACACACATGTATGTTTAAAATATGTAGTATACTTTAAGGATGCTTTAAAAAATTCAAGATGATTTAAATCTTTCCTTTTATTAAAATATTTTCTTCTTTTGTTAAGGAATTAAAAAAATAAAATAAATTGAAAGCATAGAATTGTTTGTTCATTATGTATGTATGTACAACAAATACGTTTTTAAACTATTTATTTGTAACAAACATGAATATATTGATTTGAATATGTTTGGTGGTCACGTTGGTTTTTGTCTCTGCAGATTAAAAATGCGTGAGAACAATGACGATTAGTTTTACAAAACAAAACAATTTCGCACGTTTTGTGCTAAAAATACTCAATATCTGTACGTAATTAAATAAATCTATTTTCTATGTTACTTTTTTTCTAGGATTAGTTACTTGCCACACAAAATATCTAAAGAAAATCTGCCATGGCACGACTTAAATACACAAATTTTCTTTTAGCGTCACATGTATACCCTCCCTTAAGAACTAAGCAACTATTAAATGGAAAATAAAAATAATAGACAAAACAATTCTTAGAAAATGTTGTAAAATATTTAAGTATGTGTGTGCGCGTGTTTGTTTTATGAAAAGGAACTCTTTTTTAAAAACTAAATACCATAGTTTCCTCTGAATTTCATATCAATCATTTGTGCTCTTGTATTTGTTTTGTTTTATTTTGTTTCGCACCCCTCACAAGTGAAAAAAAAGAGTAAAAGAAAAACAGGTAGAAATTGTTGTCGAGGAAAAATACCATAAAATAACTTGAAAATAAGAAAAATAGTTTGAATGGGATAAGAGATACACATACAATTACTCAAATAATAGTTTTCTTCATGTATCTAAACATTGAACAAATATTAATGTACAAATTTTCTAGGAAATTTAAGATATTTTTTAAACAACATACATGTGTATGCTTGCAATAGTAATACGATGAATACAATCAAAAGGAAAGAAAAGATGCGAAGAAAAAAGAGGGTAATTTTTAACATCAAGTTAACAAAAAGATATCTTACAAAGCACTAAATTATAACTAATCAATTAATTTAATTGTTAAATTCAATAGCTGGTAAATACAGTCAAACGAATTTCGTTATAACGAAAAACCCAATATAACGAGTTTTGCTGAGTCCCCTAAAAAAAAAATCTTTATTGTAAAGTTTCTCATACAAAAATGCTCTATAGCTATAACGATAAAAATCTGAGTTATAAAGAAAAAAGTATAATTTAAGCAGCAACTGTAAAGACTAGGCTTTTGCGGTGCTGCCATTAAAATATTCATCCTCATATAAACGTGTGTATTCCAATTCCGCCATCTTGTGTCTACTGTCTGCCGTCGTCTATGTGTTTGATGCTTAAGGTATCTATACAGTGCCGTATTCATTCAAAGGTCTCTATACAAATACAGTGCACTCGGGATAACGTCAGATAATTAAAGCCGTGGGTGTTGACGTTTTTGAATATAGATATTTAATATAAAAAACATATTGAAAGTGTAGTTTAAAGCGTTTTTAATGTTTATAAACTAAACCAAACAAAAAAATAAAATCTGAAATAGCATAAAGGCTTCCAATGAGAATAAAAAATCGACCGTACAGGGAGAGATAATACATACCTACCTTGATAAATAAGTTTTCGGGAAAACCGCCGTTTGACGGTCCCATCGTTCCGATTTATTTGTATTATTTATTTATTTACTTTTTTTTGTTAAGTTGACACATCTGTTGTTGATATTCCCGCTAAATCTTAGCGCCATAGCTTGACATTTGTAAAAGCAACGTAGCCAAGAGTACGACCCTAAGCATACTGCGCAATTTTTTACTATGCTTCGAAATAGCTAAATTCATTACCCCAGTCACCAGACTAAAGCCCAATACAGCACATATGGGATCTTTTTACGAAAACATGGCTTTAGTAACAAAACTGCCCTTATTCGTGCATGGGCCAAAATAACACGCTCTATTACAGAGAATTTGTTAACATTAATCCCCCGTCGTCTTCAAGCGGTTATTGATGCCCAAGGTGAATCAACCAAATATTAAAAGTAAAATTTTTATTTTTTATACATAAAATTTTCAAATAATAATTCTTTTTTTAAGCTGCATGTAGTCCTTTTCCCTATGGCTTTTTAATATTTTTGTTATTGTTGTTTTTATTATGTTAATGAATTACTTTTTTATTTATTTATTGATGCCTTAAATATAATATAAACATTTTTTAGTTTTCTTCACAAACTCTCTAAAACCCCTAAATCATAGGGTGTATGTAGACATTTTCCTTGACTGTACCATATATTGTCCTTTATAGAATATTAAAGAAACAATTTTTTGTTTACAAATTTCACAAAAAAATCTACCTTTTTTGCTAAATATTCTCAAATGAAAACCGCCAAACGTCAAATGAAGATTTGTATCTCTTTTGGAAACGAAATTTTCCCTGATTTGGGGTTAGATCGCCAAATCTGGCAGACCTGCCCATAACGAAGTATTTTCAATCCCCTTTGCTTATAACTCTTGATTGAATTGATTGATCTATACCAAATTTTGAAAGCATTTCAGTTAAATTATGATTTTTCTTTAAACATGTATGTATTTCATAACTAATAGTTTAAAGAGAATATGTGAAGTTTATATTTAAAATGCAACGAATTATTTTTTATTAAAGAATTTATATATCAACATTTCATTTAAATCATCGTACTTAAAAAAATTGTCGTTTTTTTAATATTTAATTATTAAATAAATAAATAAGTATTGTAGGCTTGTTAACATAACAAAAAAGACTATTGACACTTTATTTGTTAAAAGCCGAAAAACATACATTCCCTATATAAAAAATAAATAAATAATTAAATAAATAAAATTAAATTAAATTAAAAAAAAATTTAATAAGTGTTTTGTTAACACACATTTGGTGTCTTCATATTGACAAATAAATAAAAAAAACATAAAAAAACGTGTTTATAATTTATGGATTTTTAGCATTAATTTATTATTATTATTATTGTTGTTATTATCAAATTCTAGTAATAGAATTAAAAAAATTATTTTGAAAATTCAAATTATGTTGCTCTTTTTTTGCTACTTCTATTGTATATAGGCTATGACGGGATTAAATTAAAAGTAAATTTTCCTAGAAATTAAATTTCGGTGAGTCAGACTTTGACCAATAGTATATTTTTGTTCTTGTATATCGGCAAAATTAAATTGAAAAAAAGAAATATGTACAAAAAAAAGAATTTTGTTAAAAGTGGGGAATTAGGTTGAATTTCTTATAAAGTTTAATTATTAAAATTACAATAAAAAAAGGTTTTAAAAAAATACCTATAAAATTGAAAAAATATATATGTATATATATTTTTATCAATGCCATTCTGCTGTTAAATTTATTAGAAAAATTTGCCATATGGTTACATTTTCTAAAGCGTATCAAAATTAAAACTAAAATTCATTGCAATCATCTTTCTTGAAAAGGCAGTGTGAATATCGTCACGCTGGCATACCCCACCTATGATTAAAATCATCGGGCATGTATGTTATTTTGACATGACTTTCACCTTGGTAAATTGTCGGAGACTATCTAATCTCTTACCGATCTATGGGTCACGGCAACCGGTTAAGGGGGTCTCACCATAGTCATGCAAAAACCTTGGTCCATGGGGCTCCGGACACAAGTGGTATCAGAATTGAGCCTCAAATCAGGCATTGTTGCATAAATACTACTGCCGGTCTAAGTCCCAAATGACTCAGGACTAATGGCGAAACAAGTTATGCGACAGTAAATTATTGGTTTACGTGGGTATTTGCCGCATTAGCACTGGGTTGAGAGTGCAATACCACATCGAGATCACACTCTTCCTGCGTTTAAGGTTTAAAACCACAGCCACCCCGAAGCTCCCACAATGGGGCCTACGCAAAATTCTGACAGCGACTTAAATCCCTAGGGCTTGCAACTCCCGTGGCACCAGAATACCTCTAGTATGGATTAGTAGCGTAAATGCTACCTCCAGTTTCAGCCATATAACGGCTCCAGGTTGGTGACCGAGTGAACAAGGTATGCGAAAGGAAGATATACCGAGTCCGTAAACTCTTCCTAATTTTAATAGATGGGGTAGTTAGAAAGAGCAAACAAAGAACTCATGCCAGTGAAGCCAGCTTTAAAACCTTTACTGGTTCAAGAGAATGTAACCAGTGATGACCGCCTCTGCATGGGTTGCAGAAGACTAACACTCTTCGCACATTTCGGTCGAAGTTTTGGTGTTTGACTAAGCCACACAAAATAAGTCTAACGACGCAAACCGAATGACCTCAGTGGCTAATTAGCGTCGCCAAATCAAGAAATTACATGGCCGAGAAATTTCTCATGCAATAAATCCAAAATCGGTAGTGTTGTGTGGCTTGTTGAAACCACATATCGTCCAGTTCATAATCTTCAACAGAAGGCCAAAGTCGGCTTTCGGAATTGACGGTAACGATTCTATCAGCGTAATTTTTGAATAATACAACCGGATGACACCTCCAAACCATAATGTGCAAAATGGTATTTTTTTCCGGATGGCTTTTCTACAATAACTTTCGGGTTCTTCGAGCCCCATATGCGGAAATTTTGCTTGCTAACGTAACGTGAGAAATCAGCTTCATCGGTAGAGAAAATCTTGTTCGAATCTTGATCATAAATCAGTAGCCACGTGTGAACTACCACTTTTGTTGTAAGTTCAAATTGTTTTGGAATAAACCTTAAGATGAGTTGTGATCATCATTTCTGTAAAGAAAATATGCGCCCAATTTCAATAACTAGAAAAAGGTAGGATAGTGGGAGACACTACTACATAACAACGATTGCTAAGATGACAATCCTTGCCGGCTGGTAGCCAGATTGCTCTGTAGCGTAGATTTGTTTAGTTCTTGAAACCAGCTCTTCTTTTCCTTGTCGTTTAATTTTATCAACCTCTCAGTTGGTTACGTCTCATGTATAAGACAAGGTTTTTACTCTGTCTGGAGAATGATGAAACCAGAGGACGGAGTTTGTGCAATTGTGTTGCATTGACTAGAACCAGGTTGCACGTTTTCAAGCGAGTTTAATTGGATCCGGGAATTAAATCTGCTGCAATCAGGAATTCACTTTACCTCATTTGGAGGGGGGAGGAGTTGCTGTTTGAACATGGATTGCGGTCTGACGCCTTTTAAATGGTGGACAATTGAGTGGGAAGCTGTCAGTGGACGATTGTGCTTAAATGGACATCATCTGCGGGCGGTATCGCACTGATTAGTGTGTGTAAAGATCTTGTAGTCCATTGAGTCTGCTGTTAGACAATCTACTTCAGAGATGGGGAAACTTACAAGTTCTTTGCTACATTAAAACTTTGTTACAAATCCCAAATGAAGTCAAATGACGTGGGTTTAAAAAACAACATCATTCTCAGCTATCGATAATCGAGAAATCACTATCGTTTAACAAGTCCATTTAAAATCTTTCAGGCCAACACTAGTGAAAGGAAATTTTATTTCATTCCGTAGTTTATAAAAAAAAATTGTTGGATGCAAAACTAAATAAGAACGTTAGGCGTTGCGTTGACTGACGTCTAGCACTACGTTGAGTGAAGTCTAGCACCGACTTAATACAAATTGAAGTTGTGTCATAATCTGTTATGTTATCTTAACTTTTCAACAAAACATTACTAAATAGGTATGAAATACTAAGTAAATCGCCAAATTTGACGTAAAAATAGCTAAAATGGCATTACTTTTAAACAATTGGACAAAAAATGTGTTAATGACAGTTCTTTGCGGCCAACTTCGTTTTCTAACGTGCTATCAAAATCGATGACGCTGTGCTATTTCGGCTTGCTTTACATATTTTTTGTAGGCATGCAAATTTTAAAATGCCTTAAGAAATTGTATGCGCTTAGACCAGCTAATTTAATAATCAGAGTGAAGATCTACTTTGGTCCATGTGGATTGGTATCCTGTCAAATACGACACTCATTCATCCAGAAATGGTCCTCATCGCTGACGATTGACATTTTAAAAATGCGTCACCCAGCGAGTGTGTTAAGCAAATGTGTTTAAGACAGAAAGCGCTTAATGAAAAAGTGTATATGTAAGAAGAAAAATTTCTATTCATAACATACGAAAAAATAAAGCGTCAAAAAGTCGATAAATAAATTTAGGAACAAAAATGCAAGAAATAAACTTCAATAGAATAAACAATAGTACCCATTTAAAAACCAACATGGATTTTCAAAAGGAAATACAATTTTTTTTAACTGCTGATTAGAATTTATAATTTAAGCCAATGAATGGGGAAGTGCGTATAAAATTCTAAAAAAAAACGTGTAAACATGTGATATTATTTTTTTTAATATGAAATAACATAAAACAACAAAATAAAAAAATAAAAAATGTATATTTTTTATTTTATACGCTTTAATAAACTAAAGAAGTTATTTTTAATAAAGTAATTATATATATATATATATATATATATATATATATATATATATATATATATATATATATATTTAATAATAATTTTTCAGCTAATTTTAACATAATTAAAAAACATTAATTTAGCGTCGTCTCCCCCTAATGTTTATTTATAAAATGCTGATTTTTACACACACTCTCACTTATATACAGATTCGTACAGTTGAGATACTAATTGGTCTTAAAAAATCTTGGCTTTATTTAAACTTTTTGTTTAATTTTAGAAAGAAATCATAATTACAACAAAAAAATCATAATTAGGTTCTTAATAAAGTTATGAAATTAATTTAAAAGTATTATGTATATAAAAAAAACACATTCAGCATATATTTTTATTTTCTACTTGGCGTTCTTTATCAAAGTATTTTTTTTTTAATTAAAAAATAAAACATAAAAAAACGTTAAGAAAAAAACAGTTTTTTTTAATTTCTTCCTTCTCTTTCAATTTCACGAAGAAGAGTTCATTTCTGTGCTCGCTGACAGAAACATTCCCATACATATAAAGGTTCAAAAACAGAGTTCATTCATCAGTGTTGCCGTTTTTGGTTTTTTGTTTTATTTTTTGATGTGTAAATGAGTTCTTTTTTTTCTCAAATATAAAAATTACATTTACGCTAATTGGTTGAAGTAATAATTTTTTTAAATAAATAGATTTATAACAAAATAGAAGAACTTGTAATTATAGAAATTCACTTGATTAGAAACACATTTGTTTAATATTTTTAATATTCTCTGTGACTATTATTATTTTCCAAAATTATATCGGATGGGCCGTCTATCGGTTTAAATTTGAACCAGAGTTTATTTCGAATGATTTATTGAAATTTATCTCCAAATTAAAGAAAATTAGTTGGAAATTGCAAAAAAGGACATCTTTTCGGACGAAGCGAATTTTCATCTTGGTGGTTAAGTTAATAAGCAAAATTGCCGTATTTGGGCCTCAGAAAACCCAAATGTGGTCTTACAGAAGCCAATGCACCCATTAAGAGTGACTATGTGGTGCAACTTGTGGAGCGCAGGCATCATTGGCCCATATTTCTTTGAAAATGCGGACGGTGCAACCATTACGGTTAATGGAGACACCTATCACACCATGGTAACCGATTGTTTTGTACCCGCTCTTCATGGTATTGATGTGAACTATGTTTGGTTTCAACAGGGAGGTGCAACTTGCCACACATTTCATGCCACAACCGATTTATTGCAACAAACGTTCGAAGGCCGTTTAATTAACCGAAATGGTGATGTTAGTTGGCCGCCAAGAAGCTGCGATTTGACACCGTTGGACTATTTTCTGTGGGGCGCCGTTAAACACAAGTGTTATGCCGACAAATCAAAGACAATTGAGCCAAAATACGATCCAATACACTCGAAAATTGGTCCGATCGAAATGGGTACTGTGAGGCCAGCCGCGGCAGCCATATGAATGAAATATTTCATTTCTAACCAGAACAATTGAAAATTTCAAACCGTTCTTGTTTTGTTGCATTTTTAAATTTGAACTTTTTAATGGCCCACCCCACAGAAAGAACGATTTTTATAGAGAGATTGAAATAAAAATTATTAGTATTAGCTAGTATCTTGGTTCTTTTTTATTAGAGAATAACTCCTAGCGAGTGGAGATTATTGTAACAGAAATATAGGCTACAAGTCTTCTATGTCTTATCTGTTATTGTGCGGTTTTGATAAAACTTCAACTATATGTATGTTGAATTTAGAGTGAACAAACAAAAACTTGTACAGTAAGAGCTCTGGTTTTCAAATTCATATATCTCTTTAACCTGTAAAGATATTAAGCTTAAACCAAAGGCAATTTCAAGGTATACGTTATATCATTGCCTTTCTTCCATTCCAGTATTTGTTTATCATACTTTTCGTTATTGATTTTTTTTAAAGGAGTTAACAATGAATAAATGTGTGAAGTGTTGTTTTATTTGATTGAGTATTTAAGTTTTTATAGAAACTTTTCTGTTCAACTTTAAACAATGCATTTGGTTTTGCACCCCACTGTATGTATATAAATTTTTACATCCATTTTTTCATTCTCGGCCCAATTTTTGAAGTGAGTGTCACTTAAAATCGTACAACACAATTTTTTAAATAACATAAAATTAAACAGGTAAAATAAATTTATTATATAAAAAATTAAAAGGCACATCAATAATTAAAACATAAAACATGTTATTTCAACAACAAAAAAAAAAAAAATTAAATTCTTTAAAACAGTGTTGACAAAAATTTAAAAAAAATCGAAAAAATGCATGCTTCACTTAAAATCGTACACTTAAATAAACTTATAATTAGAGCATAAAAGTAAAAATATTGATGTGAAATAATTTTAAAACTTTGTTGGATATTTTTTACTACTTTTTACAGCCTTCTAAGGATGGACTCCCCAAAATTTTTAAACGTCTAAGGAGTTAAATTATTCCATTCTACTTGATGTATTTTCCGTAGAACCCTTATGTTAGACATGGGTATTTCATATTTTTTTGTCTGAAATTTTCTACAGATGTTCAACAGCGTTCATAGCTGGTGACGGAATGGCGTTTAATTTTAACATAGAGAGTCATTTAGCATCTGGAGCCGACCAATATGGGAGATTGCTTTAAATCTTTATCGACGTAAGACATAAAAAAGTATTCGAAGTACCCAATATATTTTAAATTGTGGTTTTCAACTCTCAGATAGAGTTATATAATACCTTTAACAAATACTAAGTTACCCACTCCAGCAGCTGATATATGCACAACCGCAATACTATTTATGATATTCCACCAGTTTCACAGTTAATCGCAAGTTGACATTACCTATTACTTAATTGAGTTTTACTTTTCAATTAATATTACATCGTTCCAGAATTTGATTGACTATTTGAGATCGTCGTTTGTAAACAATAGTCTTCTAAGTCTATTTTGGTAACTAATATACGGTCTGTTTCCATTAATTCGGCTATGATAGCTGTTAAGATGGAATAGTGTTTAAATCATAGACGCGCTTACCTGCTTATACAAATGTATTTTCAACTAATTTTGTGGCTAAAAGCTGGGATTCTGATTTATTTTCTGATTATTATATTTCGATATTTGGGATATACATTTTTCTTTTTTATAATGAAAACTTACCAATTGCCTCTCATTTTTACTATTCAGTTTAATTTTTTACTTTTTTCTCTCTAACTCCTTCGAAATGTAAATAAGTTTAATATAAACTTTAGATAACCAATCTGTTAACGATAAATTACACTGAAGTCACTTTATTTAATTAATTGATATTAAAAATTAGTGAAAACACCTATGATTTCTTCTGTACGATTTTAAATGACGCATGGATATTGTACGTTCTGACAGTTTTAAGTGATTTTTTTAATATTCGATGAGATAAATTAAATTGTTCCATATTTTGTGATAAATAATAGCACACTTTAAATAATTTCTAAAACATATATAGCCTTAAATAAATGAATACCTTTTCAAAACCATATTGTACGACTTTATGTGACATACGCAGTATGGATAATATTAAATACAATTTAAAAAGGTAATGAAAACTGAAACACATGATTTATTCAAAAAGTATAATTTTATATTATATTAATAGAAATAAATTTTGTTGGTTCGACTAATCTTATGTGTGGCATTCGTTTTTTTTATATATCGCTGACAAAGAACACGGTTTTACCAGCGTGAAAACTTCAAATTCAGTAAAGCAATCTTTTGTATACGTTTTTTAACAATGTTTGTTAAGCTTAGAGTGTGTGGTAACTAACGTGCACTACAAGTCTACTTTTTGTTTTTTTTTTTTTTTTTTTTTTTGCATATGGCCGTAAGTTTTTAAATTCAAGTTTAGCAATGTTTACCATTATACGAAAATTGTTAACTCACAGGCAAAAAGCTTTTCTCATATTGCCCTTAAACTAAGATTTGCAAAAAACGAAGTTTCGTTATTAGCGAAGAGTTTTCGAAGCAAAAATATTTGCTAAACTGTCTTAAATTAAAAAAAAAAACATGTTCACAATAGCAAACTTTTAACGAAAAAGTCATGACATTAATTTTAGATGGAATAATAAAAAAGTTTTATTCCCCAAATATTTATATAAGTGATATTAAAATCTTGTCTTTGTCGGAAACAAATGCTTAACAGAGCAGAGAAACAAACAATTTCTCTTATTTTTAACATGGAGACCAAAAAAATGCTTAAGCAAAAACAGAAGCTAGCAAAATCTCCGTTCTTGAACTATTGCCAAACTATTAAAAAACTAATGTTTAGCTACATATGTATATCAAAATAAAATAATTTAAAATATTATTAGTAATGTCATTAAAGTTATTCACTTTAGAAATTGCTGAAGTTTCCAGTTGATATCACAGGCACATTTTCAAGATCGAAAGTTTTCTTAATAATTGTGCAATTCAATTGAAGTGTACGTTAAGTAGTCGGTATTAAAAGTTCTAGATATTTTCTATCGAATTTTGTTATGTTCTTTTATTGAAATTGGGTAGCCAATATCAAAAGCTTGGCAACACTGGTCATTATATACGCTAGTATAAAACAATTGTGTAGGTTTCTTATTATTGTGTTGTTGTTGTTGTTATTCATTCCATTTTATACGTTTTTTTCTTTTTCTTCATATTTTAGTTATAAATTTTGTTATAGTTGCTGCTTGTTTTGTTTTGTTTTATTTTGTTACTTTTTGTTTTTGCGCGGTTATTTTATTTCTTTAAACTTTAAAGAAAAAAATAATAAAAGTAAACATATGAGAGAGAGAGAGAAAAGGAGAGAGTATAAAATAAAGCAAAATACAAAAGTTGTCAACGCAGAATTTAAAGAGAATTAAATTTAGTAAAAAGAAAACGCGTACTTGGCATAAACATAAGTTGTTGAGCTTTATATTTTTTTTATATTTAGTTAAAAGGATCTTTTTTGTAATTATTTTTACAAATTTTTCTTACAGTAAAACTTTCAGCGGCATTATTATCTGATCTTCAACTATAACTTAACCACCATAGTTTTAACACAGGTGACGAAGCTTGTGGGCAACACAGTGTTCGATTAGTAATGACAAACCATAACCGATCAATTAAAGTTAAGTTTGGTTATTTCGGCTACTAACGGCATCATTTTAACTTTAGACTACAATTAGCTAAATTTAAACATAAAAGCCGTGGTATTTTGGCTACTCCTTTTCTAAATAAGATCGATTTTAGTATATTTCGAATGATGGAAATTCGCTTTAACGAAAATTTCTGTTTAGAAGGAAGAATTCTTTGACTCAAAACGGTTTTTAAAAATTATCTCATTGAAAGCAATGTGCTTAAGGCGGATTTAATTGATAAAGATTTTTCAACTTGATTTTTTTTTTAATTAACCGTGTTTTAAAATGTTTTTAGCAATGAAACCAGAAATATGCTTATAAACAGTGTTTAGTTCTTATAACATATACAGTAAAAATCCGAAAATATGATCTATGAATTTAAAGATATGCTCTAAAGAAACTACAATAAACACACTATTTTCTTTTTTAATAGAAAAAAAGGTTTATTTCAACAATTCAATATCTTTTAAATACAAAAAACAATACGACAGATGAAAAACCAAATTTTTTTAAATTTCTAAGCGGATTGAATTTATTAGTTACTACTAATGTTATGAGGAAAAACTTTTTTTAAGATGGTCTGGCCTGGTATTGAACCGACGACATTCTGGTTGGTAGGCGGGTGTATTACCTACCATACTACAGCAGATCTGAATATATAACCTAAAATTTTTGGTAAAATAAAGCAGTCCATGCATGTAATATGCGTTAGTTTAGGATAAAACACCTTTATGGCTTTGATAGCTTTTACCATAAACGGCGCAGCGACAAATAGCAAAATCAATATAGAACACCTACGTTTGCGACATTTTTTTCCAATGCCATTAACTGTTTCATCTACTGAAATCGATAAAGACTGGTCCTTTATGCATTTGCATATGTCATCTAAGCATTTTTGGTAAATATTTTTGACTTACAAACATATTTTGACGCCTTTTAATCGCACTTTATAGTTTGTATTTTCTTCTAAAAATTGTTTAAGATCCTGGTAATAGCGGTAATAAACTTAATTGAGATCTCGGTGGCGCAATAACTTTTAACTGACAATTAGTTAAAAATGCTATGACTTGATCAGAAACTAAAACAAAAATTTTGTTTTACTCTAAATATATTTTAGAGCACAAAATATCCAAATATGCGCTAAAAAGGTTCAAAATGCGAAAAGAAAATGTCGAAAACATGATCTTAAAACTGTTATATTCAAAAAATGCTTTTATGTGCAAAATATATCTTAACAAATTGATGCCAAAATTGATGAAACGGATAAATATCTGACATCCGGCTTGATTGGTTGCATGAAGAAAACATGCAATTGTATATTTCTGGTTTCCCCGGTATTTAGAACAGACAAAAATAAACCCACAAAAAATATACTTTGGCTTAAATTATCTCAAAACCACTCGTTTTATGTTTAATTGTATTTAAAATAAACGTCCCGAGTATTTATTTCATTTTAAAAACCTTATTAGGGTTTTAAGCGTTAAAACCCGAACAGATTATACAAGTAAATTACAAGAAAGACTGCACCACACAACACTTGCACAAGCCTATGGTATCAGTATATTCAGTTTGTTTATCAAAAATTAAAATATTTTCTACCAAAATAGGTGTTCTGTTTGGACAACGTTCCAAAATTCTTAGTTTGGTGGAAAACTTCAATCCATAGGTTCAGTATAAGAATGACAACAGTTGTATAACGCCGAAAAACAAAATCTTACGAATTTCGTGACTTAGGCCTGCAACTGAAGGTAAGTTAGCGACCACAGACATCGAGGTGTCTTCGCTGCTTGGGTCCTTCATACAGCAGTTGCAAACTTACCCTAACTTTCATAAAAAAATACTCTTCTTTTTGGATGAATATGTACATCAACAGACAAAATAATCAAATGTAAAACGATACTAATGCATAATAGATCTTAGAACGTCCAATGCACCCGGAAAAATTCACCATTTGGTTTGGATTTTGGACTGGCGGCGCCTAAGTAATAGAAAATTTGATATTTCGGGTGCACAGCATTAATTTGCACAATGTTATATTCTATACATAATGGCAAAGACCTTCAAACGTATAATTTACAGCACACACACAGTCTAATCTAAATTTAACGACAAGACACTTAATAAAACACCCTTTATTTGTGAGTAATTAGAAAGTGTTTCTGTTAATATAGAAAATTAGAAAACTGATATTCGATCATAACGAAATTTGGACAAGCCGCCTTGTGTAAAACAAAAAAAAAAAAAAACTGTTTTAAGTAAGCGACACATTTTTATATGTAAGTTGTAAAAAATTCTTTTAAACAATTTTTTTGGAAATCATTAGGATTAAAACTATTTTGTTTTTAATTTTAGATTTAACTGAAAAAAATACAAAAGCCACATTTTAAACATGATATTAACTACACTGCGTACATCGAGATATATTAAGAAGAGCATAATTAGTTAAGAGAAAGGCCATTCAAAAAAAAAAACATTTCTTTCTGTTAGAACTTTAAGAGTAAAATTAAAGAGAAAAACTCACTACTAAACACTCAATTGAAAATTTTGTATAATTTCATTGTTGTACAACACGCACACACACATACACTTAAAACAACACGTCCATACATAGAAAAACTATAGGTTTAATTTTAAGTAGCAGCAGCAGCATAGAGTTGCCAGTTATTTACTCTAAAGAGGGAATATAATTGTTTTATTAAATTTCTTCGTTACAGAAATACTAAAATGAAATTTGTATTTTATAAAAATTAACCAACACTTTAATTTCCGTAAATTTCTCTTATTAGTTCAAGTTTCTTTTATTTTAATTATTTTATATCCATGTGTTTTTATTTAAAATTTATACACTATTTTGTTGGTTTTTTTATGTTATTCTTAATAATTGACTTTGTGTTAATTTTGTTAGTGTTGTGTCGTCGTGGGAATATTATGAAAATGATGTTGTAGTTGTAGTATTCAACAAAAATTAATACAAACAACAAAAATAACAACTTTTGTAGGTTCTATTCTATACAGCAAAAACAATATTCACTATAAATTTTTTGCTCCTTAATGGTGCTGTTTTTTTTTTTAATTCCACTTTGTTTTATTAATCTATTTAACGTATTTTTTTGAACACAAAAGTTAAATTTTTTATTTATGGATATATTTTATTAAATAAAACAAGAAAAATTTTATTCACCTTTTTTCTCTCAAGAATATTTCTTTAAATTTCTTCTTTTAGTAAATCGATTTTTTTATTTTTCAATTCTTATTTCGTATCAATTTCCTGCTTTTTTTTCGTTTCAAAATAAGCGTTTGTTAAAAATTTTTAATTTATGTTTTATTTATACGTTTATTAATTTTCAATTTAATTTTTTTGTTCTGCTTTTTTCTCTTTGTAAACTTTGTTTTTAGTAGGGGTGACGCCGATTAAAACAAAAAAAAAAGAATTCTTTCTATATATTTTTCAATACAAAATCCAACGGACAACGGCGTATATTAAAAACAATACACGCGACGACCACGAAGAACGGCAACAGAATGATGTATAAAATGGTACAATTTGTTGTATAGACATAAAACCAGCCAGCCAGTCAGCCAAACAGACATCACAGCAGGCAGCAGAAAAACAACAAAAATAAGCAGAAGTATAAAACACAGAAACAAGAACCCAAGCACACAGAACATAAAGCAGAAACATACGCACATACAACACAACAGAAAGAAAGAAAGAACTCCACATCTAACCAACAGCAACAAAAACAACAATCACCAACATCAGCAGCAAAAACAAAAACAATATCTATAGAACTGAACACAAAACAAAAAAACATGCTTTTTTTACCACATACACACACGCCTGAATAGCAATTGAGTAGATTCACTTTTTCAGAGAACAATTTTTCTTTATTATTCCTAAGAGCATAAACAGAATACAGAAAGAGAGAGAAACAGGAACTGTATACGACAGTGTAGCCAATTTAGCACCTTTCACGTTATATTTAGCTTGTATCAACTAGCGAAAAGACACATTTTTTTCTCTATCGCTTTTTTTTAAAAACACGCTAAGTTGGCGCTTTTCTATTCGCAATTTTTTATAAAAATTTAGTCACCAAATTCAATAAATTCATTAATTCATATAAACTATGAACTTAATATTTATGCAATAATTAATAAAACTATATTTTTGAAACGTATCTCATGACTAAGGGTGAATTTTTCAATACTTATAATTTATTTTTAGTAAAAATAGAAACAATTAAATACAAACAATTAAAGTAAGCTAGAAATTGTAAATCTTTAATTACAGTACTAAACTTGCAAGTTGTTATTATTACATTCTTTAAATATCGCAAGGTGATCATAGGGTCATAACAAATTATTTCCATATAAGTCTATCTAAAGCCAATGATCTCATCTAGTTCCATGTCATTCCATAAGAACCAGCTTCTCTTTCAATCTGTCTTCTTTAGGAATGGACTCGCCTTCTGATTCTTATGCTTTCCTGAGAGTGCCATTTAATGGTCAGTTTCGCTAAGTCGTAGTTTGGTTTCCTGAAAGTGTGCCAAAACCTTGGTATAATCTTGTTTCTATCCAAAATGTTTTTAAAATGCGCTACAGTCACCGATGTTTGAATGGAATTGACACCAATCCCATCAATTACAGCCCCGTGTATAACTCGCAACCATAAAAACAGTTAAAGGTGTTAATTTTGGAGAGCTGTGTGGAGAATGCGCTGTAGCATTCGGCAAAAAGATTGGCTGCATAGTTTCAAACTGATCCAAATATTAGCACTGAAACCGCTGGACATCGTGAGGATACTGCCGATATAGCAAAAAACGGGACATCTCCGAAACTTCTGTTTCCAATTCGAAAGATCGTTGCGTTGATTTTCATAATTTTGGTTGAGGAGATGTTTATCAGCAAGCCCGCTCTGTATGCTTCTGCCTGTATAGAATACTGCTTTCTTTGCATTGTCGTCAGCGTAATTCAGGTCTTCCAAATTTGTGTTAAGTTCCCAGGAAATACCACGTTGCAAACACAATCGAGTACAAATTTACAGTAATAGAAAAAGAACACAATATTGTCTAACACGAGCTCTAATAGGTATTTTCTTTATGTTACATCTGAACCCAAAATGGAGAAAAACTTTTTAAGTTGTTTTGTTCTAAATTGGTTTTATTTTATTTTATAAGCAATCGTACCAATTATTAAAAAATCCTTATAAAAATGGAAATTTGAACAGAATTTTTTTTACAAAATCAGTATAGGTATAACAATCCAATCAAAAGTCCATAGGATGACACATATCGGGTGGGTCATTTATTAATTTGCATTTAAACCAGCGGTTATTTCGAATCTGGCAGTCTATTCTGTCACAGAATTCAGTATATTATTCCCACTGAACGATATAATTCGATTTACGCTTGAACAACGTTGGAATTTATTTCCAAAATAAAGACAATTGGTCGGAAATTGCAAATAAACAAAATAAATTGAAAAAATCTTCTTCTAGGATGAAGCTCAATTTCATCTTGGTGGGTACGTTAATAAGCAAAATTGCCGTATTTGGGGCTCAGAAAATCGAAACGAGGTCTTACAGAAGCCAATGCACCCATTACGAGTGACTGTTTGGTGCGGCTTGTGGAGCGGAGGCTCTTTTGGCCCATATTTCTTCGAAAATGAGGACGGCGCAACCATTACGGTCAATGGAGACACAAATCGCACCACGATAATCAATTTTTTTGTGCCCGCTCTTCATGGTATTGATGTGAACGATGTTTGGTTTCAACAAGATGGTGCAACTTGCCACACATCTCATGCCACAATCGATTTATTTCGTCAAACGTTTGAAGGCCGTTTAGTTAGCCGAAATGGTGATATCGCCAAGAGGCTCCGATTTGACACCGTGGAACTATTTTCTGTGGAGCGCCGTTAAAAACATATGTTATGCCGACAAGCAAGGGACAATTGAGCATTTGAAGACCAATATTCGTGATGCCATTGCCATTACCGCGTGAGCTCACAAATCGTGCCACAAACCGATGAAAACGATGGAAAAATTTAATGAGTTGGGCTTCGAATTGCTTAACTCTATTCAACAGATCTAGCCTTCAACGATTTTTTCTTGTTTTCAGGCTAATGAAAAAATCACTATATTCATTGTTTCGCCCTCGCATGCAACTATGTTGAATAAAAAAATTGATTTTTCTCAAAATATTGTTTTTTTCTTACTTATACAACGGATTTATTGACTGACCTGTTGTTTCTGTTTCTAAATATTATTAACGATTTTTTACAGCGCGTTTTGATTACAAACATATAAATTACAATTTATCGCTTTTTAGCGCCTTTTGAGTAGGAAAGCTGCGCGTTTTGATCATAAAAAGTTAGCAGCACTGATAAAGAGCGTACAATAGTGTTGCCACTTTCTGCGTAATTATCCAAAAGACCAAAAGTTTTTAACCATAAATATTTTGAGTAATTTTGTTTTAACAATATTTTATTGTATAAATTGTAAAACAAAACTTTTATTTCAATGTAATGTTTGCTGTTATCTTTTACGAAACGGCAATTTCAAAACACGCTTCCCATTTTTTGATTTAAAGAGTGTTATACTGCGACGGAAAAGGAAATCTATAATCTTTTGAAAAAACTCTATAACTGAGAAAAGTATACCATTTTAAAATCTTGTTAGATTCGTTAGATTCATATACATCAAACGTTATGTTCGGCAATTCCAAAATCTTAAACAATGTAAATAATTTAAACTGTTAAGTCCACCTGTCATATAGCAAACTTAGCAGCCTTTTAATTGACTTCAAAAATTTGAAAAGTTATTTGAAAGATTTATTGCGAAATATTGGTGCTTGAGTACTTTAACCGTGGTTAACATATTTTTGACAGAGCTTCAGGCATTTCAGCTGCATTTTTTAGCGGAGGTGCGCATAATGTTATCACCCGCCTAAACTAGATGGCTTTTTTTAAAATCTTGCATTAATCGAATTTTGAACAACACGATGTATTGAAATTGAAGTTTTCGAATATCCTCAAATTAATAGAGTCAATTCTAACAACATTGGGCTCAGATTAAACGCCTTTTTCTCACATTTAAAACGTGCTTTATTAAGCCAAGTATGTGCTACTCTTCAATTTTGTTATTTTCAAATTCTTCTGTAGAAAGAATTTTCAGCAAATTAATTAAATTATCAAAAACTGATACAAACAAGAGAAAAAATGTCTTTTGTGTAATTTATAAAAATATATATATTGAAATAACTTGTCTTGTAAAATTGAATTTGGATTCTGGCAACACTGATAAACAGCGTCAGAAAGAGGCAGAGAGAGAGAGAGAGAAACAGGAACAGCAAGCGAGTATAGAAAAAAGAACACACAGAAAATTATACTGAACTGAGTGTAGGTTTATGTTAAGTGCTTAAACTTATTGTAGATATTGGGTAAGGTGTAAAGTTTTTGTCTTTTTGTTAGGTAGACGACAAAATTAATTATGACACTGAGTTAGAAAATTTCACTGGAAGCCAATGTTCGAGAAACCGCTGATGACATATGACACAATTTTTTAAAAAAAGTAATCAAAAATTGTACTAATCGAATTGACCATGTAATTAGTAGTCACGGTGGGAAACAAAATTAAAAATTTAAAATTGTCTACCAGATAACAATAAAAAACATTTCATTCCAACAATATTTCTGTCTTGTTTTATCATTTTAAGTTCCCAAGCTCTTAAAAAATACCCTATATAATGCATCTGCAAACGTACACAATGTACCACAACCACCACAAGTACTTTCCGAAGATCTGCATTTAATTTCCAGATAGAAACTTGAGTTCCTAAAGTTACAATAATGCCCATGGTTTGAGAATTTTGGCTGTGATTCGCGGGAACAGCGCTAGTTCCATACACGAAAGCAAACCTTCTAGCTGAAATGTTTGCAAATATTTCAAATTTGCCGGAGAGCGTTCAACCGTCGCCCGAACTTGAAAGAGTATCAGTAACTATGTCTAGCGTATTCTTTCGAAATTGTCCCGTAGAAAAGGTTTTTCCAAATCTCAACGTTAACAAGTCTTCTGGGCCGGATGGACAGCGCTGGTTCTTAAGTAATAATCTTCGACGTTTGCGCGTCCATTGGCTAACTTTTTCAGTTCGTCTTATCGTGCGGATATTTTTCCCATCTTGCAGAATGATTATGGATGTAACGCTAATCCCTAAAAGGCTAGTAACCCCGAAACCTAGCACCCAATAGGTGTTTGTTCGGCATTCTCCAAAGTTATGGGGAGAATGATTATTCACCACCTTGTAAAGTATTTAGAGTCCTACGATTTGCTAAGCGATCGTCAATACGGTTTCCTTAGGAGCAGCTCTACTGTTGATCTGCTGGCGTTACTCTCCGAAAGGTGGAATAAATCTATTCATGGATTTGGTGAGAGTGGCCATAGATATTTTGGAGCCGTTCGATAGAGTTTGGAATGTTTCACTCATATCTAAACTTATTGCTTTTGGTGTCGGTAGTCACTTCTCTCGATTTATATTAAGCTCTATAAGAGTGGTTATAAATGGACTCTCATCTGACGAGCTCAGGATAAATTTAAGGGTACCACAAGGCTCTATTCTTCTCCCACTCTATTTTTAATATTTCTTAACGATTTTCATCTTCTCACTTCCAATCCTGTCTGCTCTTTCCCGGGTGACAACAACATTTGTCATTCATATTTTTTTCATCGTAGGCTGAGCCTTTTGGAGATTGAAGCGAGAAGGCGGAATATGAATGATATCTTCACAAGCGACGTGGCGCAAATCTTCGACCGGAATCGTGCGAAAGGGGTCAATTTTAAGGTGCTCAAGATCCAATTTGGTTTTTTGCACACAATCGTGGTAGTGTGGTATCATCTGTGGCAATGTGTAATGTAGATTTTGATTTTGTGATGTCCGTTGATTTTGACTGAGTGTAGAAAAAAGCATTCAAGTGCCTTGGTTTCTTAGGACGGTGTACGAAATACTCCACCCCATATAATCTCCTTAATATTTACAAGATCTATATCCGACCTAAAATGAAATACCATTCTCATATTTAGGCCGGTGCTTCAAAGTATATTTTTGGAGCTTCTCGGCCACGTACAGAAGCGAGAGAAGGTTCTTATTAACGGCGGTGGGGCAGCCAATTCTATTAATCACTTATTATTTGTAATACCCATATTTCTGGTTGAGTGCGTCCCTATGTATTTGATTCTCCAGCGAATCGCTCTACATACAACGGAGAATTCGTACCTTAGTCGCACAGTTCGTTTGTGTAACAATCTTCCCGTTAACGTCCATAGCTAGTACTCTCCCTCTTTCTTACTTTTCAAAACCTAGTTTTATAATACCAATACAATGCGCTGTATGAGTAGGGGCAATCCTCTGAGTACTAGTCTCCAGTTAAAAAAAATCACATGGAGACGAGTAAACTAATCATTTATGTACTTGACTTGAAATCAACTGATTAGTGAAACTGAAGCCAGGCAATGGATTCTTTGTGGAAAGCCGTATGCTTCCAAGAGGAGTTTCGAAAAAAAATACAGCACGACTATTAGTTACTCAGTACCAAAGTCAAGTAATCTGTTGTCAGCTCATTTTTCAACTAAGCTGGTCGGTGCTCCAAACAGAATTAATGAGGAATGCCTCGCCTTATTATTCAGAAGTAACTAGCATTTTTTGACTATTGTCAATGTAATGTTTTTTTTTAGATTCATAACTTTGAGTTGGCAACACTGCTTTTGTCGAAACATCATTACATCCATTGAAAATTACTGTTTGATATGCTTTATGTGCTGGCGGAGTCATTGACTCATAGGTCTTCAAAAACGATGATGGTCAGAATGTTACTGCCAATGGTGAACGGTATAGGGACATGATTAGAAATTTTTCGTACCTCAATTAACTTCCAGGACGGAACCACAGGCGACACAACGCGTTACAATTGATTTATTTAAAGAAACTTTTTATCATAGAGTAATTTTACGTAATGATCAAATTAATTAGCCATCAAGATCCTAAGACTTAATCATAATGGATTATTTTCTTTGGGTTATGTAAAATCACTTGTCTAAGTCGATAAACCAATGACAATGGGAAATCGAAAAATCAAAATTCGAAGTTATTGGCGAAATACAGCCGCATGTGGTGTGAAAAGTTAGTGAAAATTTGTGTTCAAAATTGCGCTTTGTACGAAAAATCATATTTAAACATTAATGTCATAAAATTTTCTATCCTACAAAGCCTGTTTTATTAATATTAAATATATATTTCTTTGTTTTAAGATAAACGGGCAAATATTTTGTTTGTATGCGTGAAAAGTAAAAAAATTGTCTCAAGCACACATTGTGTGTGACAATTCTTCATTTTTTAACTCACGCAAACACAAAACAATTTTACCCGTTTATCAGCCCTTTTAGTTATTATCCAAAAAAAGCTTATATACAACTTTATATTGCTTTAAGCCGACTTTACAAGACTTTAGTCCATACCCAATACTATAATATCATGTTAAATGAAGGGGAGTTCAATGGTTTTTAGTAGCAGCAACACCAACAAAATAGAAAAAATACGCCAGAAAACATTTAAAACTATTAAATTGAAAAAAAAAGAATATCATTATTGGCTTGATGGTTGGGTTATGTTTTGCTTTTTTACCATTGCCACCGACGTTTGATGGTTGTTCAATGTTGTCGTTGTTGGTTTTGTTGTACAATTTAAAAGAACAAAGGAAAACATAAAAAAGTAAGAAAGAATTAAAGAAAGAAACGTTTTACCTGCAAGACATCACCATCATCATCAACATTATCATTATCAAATTTCATACCATAATGAAACTACATTTCATTTCTTTTTACTCTCTTTATTGTTGTTGCTACGTTTTCGAAACAAAATTGAAACAACCAAAGAAAAAACGAAGCGGAAAAGAATCATCAAGAGGAGAGAAATACAAAAATAAAAAAATAAAATATCAGGCTTAAGGAATTCAACATATTGTACGAATTGAACACAAGAAAGGGCCAACATGCATGCATACCAACTTATAAGCAAAAAAAAAAAAAATTAAGTCCGTGTTCTGTGGTGTTCAACTGCAAACACACACACATGCAGCCAAACGCTCAATAAGTCCGACAGCTTGCTAAGCTGCCGTTGTGCATGTTAAACACCAGGTTTTAATACAAAGAGAGTTGGCAAGAGAACAACAGCAGAAACAGTGCCTTGATAAAAATTGCCTCAAGGTTTTATTCCTTTTATTGCTTTTTTAATCTCTTGCTAAGTATTCAATTGTGTGTGTGTGTGTGTGTGTGTGTGTGTGTGTCTGTTTGTATAAACAGCACAGACAGGCCATTTTAATGAAACACATATATGTACTTACATACGGACTACTCTCCAAATTGCTAATACAAAGAGTCCCAACATCAATTACTGAGCATGACTCAGTAGAAATTTTTTCCTTTTTTGCTTTCGTACCATGACAAATCCAGTTGCTGAATATGTTGTTGTTGCTTTTACTTTATCAGATCAAATTTTATATCCAGCACATAGAGCACGACAAAAACAGCCCTGTTGTACGGCTACAAATAAATACACACTATGTACATACATATGTATTTTCGATAGCAGCCAAGGCAAAAAGGGGTCCTTTTTGCAGAACTGAAATTGCACTGCTTTGCATTTGAGCTCTACGTCTGTCGAGTGTAAAACAACAAAAAATAAAGTCAAACATAGAACAGGGAAAAAAGGATTTATATTTCCAAAAAAATAAAAAAACAAAAAAAGCAGACAACATGTTGTGCTAACCAGAGCACTTTATAGGTACAAATACATACATACATATATACACACATCCATACATATGCACATTCAATTTAAAAACAACAACAACAATAATAAGAAGTTTTAAAAAATATTTATTTCTGCATACATTTCCTAGGTCGTTAAACTTAAGGTTGCCAGGTTGTGAGGTTGTAGTAGAATTCCTTTTTTTTCTCACTCTTTCTCTACTTCTTTCCATCCAGTCTGGTTCTGCTATGGGAACAGCAAAAAAGTAAAGTAAAAAAAAAAAAACAGAAAATTTTATTGGGGAGCCAGTCAAGAATTTCGTTTATTTTCAAAGAATGTTGATTCTGTTTTATGTTGTTGTTGTTGCTGTTGATTTATTTGTTTCTTGTTCTTGTTGTAAGCATTAGAAAGGGAATTTCAGACATCAGACATACAATTTATTGAGCTGGTGTATGAAAATAATAATAAAAAAAGTTTTGAAATGAAAATCACACAGAATTTATGTTGATATAGAAACTGAATTATTTTTGGTTTTTTCTTTCGCGCTTTATAGGAAATTTTATAAGCCAGACATAAAAAGTAAATATTACTCCAGCTGAAGTGTTTAAGGAAATGAAGACGTCCTTAGTTGGTTGGCTGAGTGAGACAAGAAATGCTTCGCAACTGAGGAAATACAAACAAAAACTTGGAGCAGTTGTAAGTTTTCTCCAAATTAATATTAAAAATGATTTTTATTTTATTTTTCTTAGATTTAAGAAAGTCATGCTAATTAATGGAGACTTGACGTGGCCACGGTATTATTGGTTTCTATGAAGAAAGCTATCATGAAGGAAAGGTTGAAGGTTGTTGAAGTTTTTTCGAGTGATCTTCATCTATTTGGCTTTTTAATTTTTTTACCTTGAAATATGACCATCATTATCATCATACCCACCAGGCACTATTGAAAGACATTGCGACCCATGGGATCTGCTGTGCCTCTTCCGGTCAATCGTTTGTTCTGCAGCTCTGCTGTCTTCCTAACGAACACCAACAGATCTGAAATAGTGGATATTTTATCCAGAGACTCTATGTCTACCTAAACATTGCCATCTAAGCATATCAAGAACCTAACATTCACACAATACTCGTATATGTTCCGCTAGCTCTGATGCCTGTGAACACTGTTTACAAACATCCAGATCTGTGACCGCCATCCTTGAAACATGAAAAACCAAAAGCTATTTTTAGATTGAAGAGGGCTATTTTTGACTTCTACCTGGTCGCCTATTGGACATGGAAGAATAAATGTGTCCAGGCTAGTAGCTGTGCTAATCGGGCACTGGTCAATTGGAAACCATATCCGCAGAATGGCGTTACGGTATAACAGTCATTGTCACAGCTGAGGCGAGAAATAAACTGTTGAGTCCTTCCTATGTGAAAGTCCGGCTCTTATGAACGGTCGCCGTAATTCCTTTGGCGAGTGGTGTCTACATAACATTTCCGCTGGACCAGGTAATCTCCGCAGATGTATCAACCTGACACTCAGTCAGCGCGGTTTTCGAGTTTTTGTGGCAACACTACTTAGCACTCGTAGAAGCTACGGTTGGCCACGTAAACCAATCAACCAACCTTGAAGCATGGTTGTTTTTTTAATTAATGTCTGCGATGCTTCTTAATCAATGGAATTATGGTGCACGCAGGAATATTTGTTCTTTCAACCAAAGCTTAATACCATGCATAATAGCAGCCTCACCAATTTTTTTTATTACCCACTAACTTCCCCGACAGGAGATCCTCCCAGAACTACCGACTAAGTATTATGTCAAAAGGTCGTCCAGAGTACTGAGCTCAAATGCTACATTTGTTACAGTTAAATTGCCTCTGTACATTCCATCGTCTCCTAACAGCGTCTGCTCGACCGGTTGTCGATTCCGTTGTTGCTACGTTTGTTGCAATAGTTTCCTGCACTCTCTCTTGATTATGCCGGGTCTGCGCACAACTCTTCTGGCGATTAATTGGCTGGTATTCCACTTGGCACTCAATGGGCACATTTCTCCAATCAAATTTTCAAAGGTTGGTCTGCAGCTAAAAACCTCCTGTATGGCACGACGCTGAATTCGCCTGGGCAGCCTGGACACATCCGCCATCTACAAACGATGCATATATTGCTGAAAACACTCATGGTCAGATAAATATGTACAGGATAATAATCCACTTAATCGATTAATATGGTAATCCACATTAGGAGACAGAGTATAAGAGTGTATGCTCATCTCTCGTTGTAAGCCGTTCTCCCGATCACAAGAGTTCCACTGATTTTTGTTCCTCTGACGGTTCTGCCACTTGCACACTATAAAGCCGAAACAGGTCTCTCGTTTGGATATCTATCGGCATCTTTCCAGATATTATAGCAATTGCCTACACGGACACTGTCCTGTATGCACAGGAGACTTTTAACAGAGAGTCGTTTATAGTTAATTTTCGCGCACTCCCATATAGGTACTGCGTGCCACTATTGAGATAAGTCGCCTTCTCTCCCCTCTGAGCACCGTCAATATTCGATATTATACGCCTGAGCGCGCGATATACTCTGTCTACCTTTTCGCCTACCATTGCCAAGTACTGCTTAAATCTCAGCCTTGTGTCGATCATCGCGCCAAGGTACTTTATAGCCTCTTGTGAAGTTTCATGTGACCACCGATACGCAGTCACAGTCTCAGTGTAACTTCATTAATAACCGCTGCCATCTCCTCCACAGTTCCTGTAGGTGGGATTCTTAGCGCTTATGCCAATATAATTTGTGTGCTTACCCCGAGTCGGAACAATTTCTGTCCAACTACGGCCGACAGTTGCCAAACTATTCCATCCTTTATTTGACCTTCGCAAGAAAGTGTGCCATAATTTCTTCCCAATCTCATGTATAGCGAGAATAAGCTGGCTGATGTTAGCTGATATATCGCTACATGGTTATCAACAAATATCATGATATTCTCATCCATATTTTTCATTGAAGCCTGGCTGTTTAATTGATATCTTTCACAATTTAGAGCCCTGTTCTATAGTAAATTATTTTAGAAAAATTATCCACATATTTGGTCAAAATGCTAATGTATACCATACATATGGCCTTTCCGCACTTATCGCCCTCTCTCACGTGTACAGTATTTGAGCAGAAAGTAAAAAGAATATGCAAGTGAAGCTTCACATTCAAAGTTGTCCCTGCAGAAGTTCTTAGTGCTCCAATTGCTCCTATATATGCATTTCTCTGTACTCGTCTAAAATTGACCAGTCCTTCTAGCGATGAAACCTAGGTGTTCGCCAATGTAGAGGTATAACGGCAGTAAATAATTCTCGGTTCGTAAGTCCGCTGAATACAAGCGATGTCGGACCAATTGAATAGTGATACCACAGTAACACGGTAACAAGAATTCTAGACTTAAGCGCCATGAAGCCTTCGAACGCTGCCTGTAATACTTTAAATCATTTTGACTGCCCTCCTAATTGCAAATGCTTCAGCGTGGAAAACGTTGCATTTGTCATTCAACTTATGTCAGCACTTACCCTTTGACGACCAAACATTTTCGGTGAACTGATTTTATTTTTTATTTTATTTTCGCGATCTACGGCCTAAAATTAGCCGCCTTGATACCATCTAAACTCCCCATTTTGCTTACCAAATATGGTTGCCTATGGGTTGAAAGGAAAGTTAGTAACCGAAATTATTTAATTGCAGAAAGGATTCGAAAATTCCCAAGCATAATTGCCTATGGTCGTCAAAGGGTTAAGGTCTAGTTATTCGTAACAGGCGCTAGTCCGAGTATCTTCGCCTGACTTGAAACCATATTCTCAATTAGTCATTGAACGTATTAGTATAAAAAACAAAGTTTAAATGTTGAATTTCGTGCTAAAATGCATCAGTTGCAGAAGGTTTTGCTTTACTTATTCAATTTGAAAAATAAAGTTGAAGTACATCTACTAGTGCCTCCCAAGTTAAAGTTAAAGCCGAGAGACGTTGAACGACGATTTTGCTTGTCCGATATGTCCATTGAGTATCATAAAAAGAAGTCGAATCTAGTCCTATCTATCTAACTCCCTTCACATAAATTTTGTCTAAAAAGTTAATCAACTATTTTGTACATTTAAAAGCAACTTTAAACGTTTTCTGAAGTGGTAACGCTGTTTTGATTACGTATTCCAACCATTCCTCTTATAGCACTAAGCAGAAGTCATTTAAATTCTTGCCATTCGTTTCGTGGAAACATGCCACTGAAAGAAAAGAAATGCATTCTGTCGACAAGTCATTTTTTATTCTTTCTTTCTCTCTCTGTCTTCCTATTTCTTTTATTCACGTTTTGAATATTGCAGTTGAGAAAAAAAATGATTCAACACTCTTCTCTTTTTTTTGTTTGAATTTCTTTACAGAGATCTTTGTGGGGAAAATAATAAAACAAAATACCGGAACCAGTAATACAATGTTTTATTTTTCTTTTCTTTTGTTTTGATTTTATTTGACATATTAAAATGAAATTTCCCCTTGTGGAAGCTCTTTTTAAAAATATTTTTTTATTATATTTACCCTACATATGCCATTTTAACTTACCACATATTGGTAATGCCAAAAAAAAATTGTTTTAAATTGGCTTCTCAGTAACATGTCTTTAACGGACTTCAACAGTTGATAGGGCCATATTGTTGAAGCTATGTCTGTCAACAACATTTGACATATTGTCACGTGGAGTTTGTCAGCGTAGCTCGGAGGAGAAGAGAGAAGTGAAGATGGCTATTTACCCGATGTTGGTTGGTGGTGCTGGTCTGGGAACGGTGACTGGGCCGACGGATAGGAAGCTTAAGACTTCAGGGGTATTCAAATCTGCGAAGGCTATAACTAACGTTATGGTGGGTCTCGTTCTGGATGGGGACAAGTGGCTCTGGAGGTGGCGTTTGAGATTCTCAGGCTTATTGGTCGTTTTGAGGAGATAATTATTGTGTTGATTAAGCGGAATGCGGAGATGGGCGGTAGATTGAAGGTGTACGAGTCTGATAAGTTTGAGGATAGGCCTTCTGTTGTTCCTACTGTGAGGTTTTCTGCGTCTGTCGCTGCGCCGGTGACTTTCCCTGCCCCCGTTCCGGTGGTTCATAAACAAATGGGAACGTGGTCAGCGGTGATCGGGGTGCTGGTAGGGGTGAGGAGGTTGATAAGGAGGTAGGTCCTATTCTGGGCTTCCGTGTACACGAGGTAAGGCCGTTGAGGGTTGGAGGTATTATAACTAGGATGTCTAGTTGGCGGAGGGATCGTGTGGTGTCGAATCCGAGTTTAAGGAGGTAGGGCTCGAGATTCCTTTTCCGGATAGGTTGGGTCCAAGGATGGTAGTGCAGGGAGAGGATACTGGCTGCTGCGGATAGGTTCATGGATGATATCTATAGTATGAATTTGATGTGCGGATGTCGCAGGAGGTTTTCTCCCGTGGTGTGATGTCCATCGGTAATCCGCGAAAGTCGGATTTGGAGCGTTTTAATATTATACTGGAGTGCACTGTCGGCGCTATAATAGCCCTGTTGTATGTAGAGCATTGTTACATAGGATGGTTTAGCTTTCGAGTTAGTACAACCCGGTAGCTGGTTGTTACCGGTGTCATGGTTTGGATCATTGTGTCCAAGAGTGTCGTCACAAGGAGATCACTTGCAGTAGGTGTGGAAGGATGGGTCACATCGTCGCGCTGCGAGGTTGCGGTACATTGTCGGAACTGTGCGTTTAGAAACCGCGCGGCGGATCACTGGATGGTGTCTATGTAGTGTCCAGAGTATGATGGCGGCGCGGGCAAACGCTAGACACTGAGATGGTTCAGTGTCTTTGACGTAGTTGTTATGATGTTTTGTTAGGTTGTGTTGTTTGTAAGTTGGTTTGTTTGTTGTTTGATTTTGGCCCGCTTGTCTGGCTGTGTTGTATGTATAATTGCTTGATTGCCGATTGTGTAGTCGTATGATTTTTTACGCGTTATTTTGTTGTAGAGGTATTGTTGGATTTCTTTTTCAGGTGCTTTATTGGAACTTACACTGGGAGTATCATTTATGCAACGAAGCCTGATAAGCCTGATTCTGGTATCACGGAAGTCGGAAGCCCCAGGAACTTAGGATCTTGCCAGGCGATGAAGAGGCTTCCTTGTGGTAGCAACGTGGTGTATGTGGTTTATACCCAAATCGCGGGGAGAGCGACAGCAATGTGGAGTTACATTCTTAACCGGGTATCGTACCCCATAGATAGGGGTTTAGGTAGGGGTTTATATAGTCGCCGACACTTTACTAAGGTGTGAGGGTAGTGTCCAAACAACACTCCTTTGAATTTGGTACTCACCTGTATTCTCCTGTGCCTCGGCACCGTGGTAAGTCTCACGTTAAGCTGCGACTTAACTGTCACGTGGGGTATGTCAGCGTGGTAAGACTCACTTTAAGCTGCGACTTAACTGTCACGTAGAGCGGTGTGAACTTTTCTACGAGATCATGCGATTTGGTTTCGCTAGACTTTTTCTTGCGAGTTTTTCTGAAATTGCAAAATAAGCCATAAACTATATTGGCTCTAAATGACAGCATATTATTATTATCATCTGCTTCGATCTAAAAAATCTGTTGTGTTCTTCTGTAGTTATGAAAGATGATTCATATGATCACTCCCACACACCATACAGTGCGGAGAATCAGAGAATGTGGGTTTACATAATCAGAGAACTCTGCTAGGCTACTACACCGGATTGGCTTATTTCCCCTGTGGACGGACTACTGTATCCCGTGCCTATTACCAACGACGGATGGGTCAAAGTAAGATATGGCGTCCATCCTACGGATCTTTATTAGTGAGATTGCTGATTTATTGAAGGATATTGTTACAGCGGTCCTGGAAAATCTGCACTCATACGGACCGTCAGTCTGCTATTAGATCCTTGGGGTCTTTGTTTATCAAGTCCCTGACAGTAATTTTCATCACTAGGGGTGATATCTGTGCATTTCGATATCAATCATATTTGGGAGATAGGTCATAGCGACATTTCGGGCAATTCTGTTGCGGATGAGCTGGCTAGACAGAGCACTGTGGCTTGCATTCTTTTGGGAAAGGAGTGATTTGGTATACCGATCTATATTTACCTGCAGTCTGATATATGTGGAAATGGGCCGATAATATCTTTGATAAGAAGTGGAGACAAGCTGTAACTTGTAGACAGTCTAGAATTCTCTGGCTGAGGGTGGACGCTACAGCTACTTAACTTGCAGCGTATTAGTGGTAATAGGAACACTTACGGGACATTGTCTAGCAGGGAGACACGCCCATAAGTTGAGCCATAGGGACAACACCCTATGTAGGTGTTGTTTAGAGGAGGATGTGTAGACTAGGCTGTAGAGGCTCTATATGAAATTTTTGTAGGGCCGATTAGCAAGTTGATAGAGGCGGCGAACTGGTTAAATAACTAAGCCGTGGCTCTCAGGGAGAAGCATGTCACAATTGGCTCTATCTAGCCTAAGTATTATGATATCCAAAGCATTTTTCGACTAGACGCGATTTCAGAATAACAACATAACCCATGTTATCGATCAAATTCAGTCTGATTTATAAGTCTGAGTCATGAAAAATTACGCATCGATAGGCCTCTCTTTCAAACAAGTAAAAAAATTTATAATTATCTAAAAAGACAAGCTAAATTACAGCGATTAGGAGTGAAGGAAGCTAAGTAAGGAAGGTAGTAGACGTAGTCTAGAAATCACAGAAAAATATTACATAACTAGTTCCATCAAGAATATCCTCTAAGAACAATCCGAATTTACAAAAGTTTCCCATCCCAATTCTATCCCTAGGAAGTTATCCTATCAGGTAGCAGTCTTATCTTGATCCTGTAGGCGATATTGCGGTGTATTAACTCCAAATTAAGTGGCACTACAACGAGAATCTGCAGAGCGTTGGTAGATACAGTTCGACTTACTGGAACACATAACAAAAGTACAATTCTCTGACAAGTGAGAATCTTACGCTGTTCAAAAATAGCATGATTGTTCCGTACTACACAGAAGAAACCATACGCTGCACAAGCAACGAATAATCCATTATATATGATACGAATGGCGCCTTACTTCTCAATATGTGCCTAACGTAGTTGACATGAACGTGGAAGCTCATACGCTCTGCTATAACTATCCCGTGGTGTCTGATCTGAGTCACATAGCGAATGCTTTCCACCAATTCTAATGAGTGGGATGCAACCGAGTGATAATGTGTCTTTGAAAAACATCATCACCGTTTTGTTCACTGCGACATCAACACCTACTTCTACACTCCACTCACAAGCGATAAGCATGGCAAGAAAAACCTTTCTAAACAGCTCAGCACGAAACTGGCCTTTGATCAAGATGAGCAACTCATCCGCACTCACACAGTTTGAATGCCAGCCAGAGCTGCCTTAACAGAGTATTCATTATGAAGTTTACATGCTGATATAGTAGACACTGAGACCTTTTCTCATCCTCTCCTCGATGTTTTCTCTCCATGATAGCTTGCTATTCACGAAGACATCAAAATATTTAGCATTCCTTGACTGCTTCAGTTCAACATCATTGAGTACAGTTGAGCTGATTAATAGTGAAATATGGCTTTAATACAGAATTCCTATTACTTAGGGTATCACCTTAGTCGTGCTGAACAATTTTAAACTTTCATAATAATTTTCATTTTTTCATTTCTTGTTTATTTAAAAAAGTTAAAGAATCTGACTTGAACTAATAAATTATATAAACTACGAGTACACACTGTGTTGCAAACATTTGCTTGCAAGATATGATGATGATGCGTCATCATTGTAAAGCATTTTACTTAAAATTGAGAAGAAAACAGGTCGATGCCATATGGAAAATTAGAGAGAAAATATGTTAGGGTGCATTAAAATGCAACAAAAAAGGGGGAATAATATGAAAATTTCCGAAAAAAATACTGCATTTAATGCTGCTGCTGGTAATGAACATAATGCAGTGCACTAATGCACTAAACTCGTGCATAAAATGTTTCTCTAAAAAACATGTTTTTGTTTTTCTTTCACTTTCAAGAATAACTCACTCCCCCGTATATCAAATATGCTTCTTTTCTTATCCTATCTTGTAGTATGCTTAAATAATATTCGTATACGAATGAAATAAAATGTTTTTTTTAATTAATTAATGCACTCGTAAATGGCCCAATGGTTAACTCAACTTGCTCAATATGGTGCGTATATACAGTGTACAGTGTTGGTTACCGAAATAAGTCAATTATATTGACATTGGATATATAAAACTGTATAAACATCGGGTGTTATTTTAGAGATTCATAACTTTGAGTTGGCAACACTAATTTATTTGACAAACGATTTAACAGCTGATATTTGCTTTTTCTTTAGTTTGGTTTGTAATTTCATTATAGAGCTTTTTTGAAATCTTTAAAGCACAGATAGAGTGCAAACCGTCATTTCACCGTCTATTTCACAATGAAGCGCAATGTGCTAGTATGATCAACACGAGATTGAAACGTTTGTAATCAGTCTTGTTCATTCTAAGCGGTTATGAATTTTATATGTAATTATCTCATTTATCATTCTCAGCAGCGTTGTACCTGCTCAATTTCGGTACTACGAGTGGTTGCTTTTTTTGTGCAATAAGGTGATCGTTCGTTCGGTAAGTTCGGAGTATATTACTTCATCAGACCAAAAGTCGAATTTAAAACGGTGTTTCATATACAAAGTAAAATTTTAGGTAATTTTACTCCAATAATAGTTTAGGGAAAAAACTATTATTGTTATCTGGCCACTTCAGGAAATTTGTATTTATGTACTGTCCGAGCCCGATATCTTCCCGAGCTTGCCCGCGGTTGATAGCACTGCAAATGTCCATGTGAACATGGATGACCTATTGTCAGCTTGAAAAAGTTGAGTTGAGTTATAAGAGGTTTAAATTCCAGCGCAGCTACTGGAGAGTATGTACATATATCTCATGTGGCTGTCTGAAGGTAATTTTCGGGAGCTGCTTTGCTTTCGGTGATCTTCCCGAACTATGGTGAAGGACTAGGATCGCCATTATCGCTAAAACGGGGAGATGCATTCGTGGTAAGGGTAGGGACTTTAGACCGATCAGCACTATTTTTTGGCAGTTAGGAGAGGTCTATTGAGACTGCTCTACATGCTGTTGTGGGAAGAACCGAATTCTCCATGGATAACAAGGAATTTGCCCCTGCCACGTTTCTTGATATTGGGGGCAGGGTACATATTGTCACTTCTGTTAGGCGATTGCTGGAAGAAAGGAATGGGGAGCGACTGTCAAAAGTATATAGGGGTACACCTCAGGGAGGCGTGATCTTTCCCTTACTATGTCTTATTACAGTGAAAACACGCTGCTGGTAGAACTGGGCCGTGGGGCATGCCAGGTTATTGCCTACACGGCCGAACTTGCCATTATTACTCGGGGTAAATATCTGAGTACAATCAGTGAACTTGCTATCTGAGCATAGTATCGAGATGATCGGTTCTGAATTGGCTGTCTCTGAATCCCACTAAAGCAGAGTTGGTTTTGTTTACTAGGAAGCATAAAGTACCGCAATTTTGCGACCTACGGTGATTGGGACCGTAGTGGGTCTTAGAGAGCAGTGAAATATCTGGGAATCATTCCTATATCTTTTATGGAGGCCAATCATTGAAGAGAATAAAGAAAACACTAAATGCACTTTATTGTTGAAATGGTGCAGTTGGTAAATGCTGAAGCCTTTCCCCGTCATCTATGATGTTGATCTATACCATACCTTACTATGGTGTCATTGTATAGTCAGCCTTGGTTGAGCGTTGCGCACAAGAAGCTCTCAATGTTTTCCTTAATTCCTGGCCGCTGGATATTACGGCGAAACACATGGCCTGCGCTGCATTGCTGAGGGTAATGGAATCGGGTTTTGAAATCTCCTATTGTGCCGAAAATGCCGGC
This sequence comes from Wohlfahrtia magnifica, assembly GCA_023159175.1. Classification (NCBI taxonomy): domain Eukaryota; kingdom Metazoa; phylum Arthropoda; class Insecta; order Diptera; family Sarcophagidae; genus Wohlfahrtia; species Wohlfahrtia magnifica. The sequence continues at coordinate 1,752,161 of JAKWBJ010000177.1, forward strand.
TTTTTGTGGCAGGTTGGTGTAATTCCTAGTACAACGGATTACTACACTATATCTCCACTATCGTACAGTACGCTTATCCCTGGGAGAAGGTTCTGACAAAAGTTGCTGGAGGGAAATACGAAAAGTTTGCGTTTCTTCACCGATGAACAATAAAAAGGGGTACGGTGTTCTCTCCGGACATTAATATTAAGGTCACGCATAGACTGTCTGATTGCTGCAGCGTATTTCAGGCCGCGGTGACGCCTATTTGGGTGGTCACTATTTGGCTTGCAAAAAAAAAAAAAAAATAACCGCGATAAGTAGGGTATGCATCTATACCAAAAGTGAGGCGGCAATAAAATCTCTGGAATCTATATTGCCTAACTACCGGACCGTGTGGGAATGCCAATTGTCATTAATGGTGATGGCGGAATATTTCGATATCAGGCTTATGAATACTCCATTAGGTTCCGGAAAGGCACCTTATGAACATCGAATCGCTACTGGATGTACTTGTGCGTTGTATCGGTCACTTCGTTATCGAAGCCGGCTTGAACCCGGTGGTCATGTAGGCCCATTTTCAGGGTCATTATAGTGCGCCATCACAATGAGCCCTTTTAGCCTAAGTGGGCTGGTTTTAAACTAACCCAACCTAGTATGTATTGTTAAGTTAATCAAAAAAATATTCAAATAAATTTGTTTATCCATAGTTCTTTGAAATAAAAAATTGTTTGATTTTTTTTTTTTTTTTTGAAGCTTCCCCATATAAATTTTTAACGGTGTACTCATAATATTGTAAACATTTAACAAAAATATACACATGCACGCATAGTTTAGAGAACCGTTGTTTAGTTATTGTTGTTTTCGTTGTCTACAGCAAGTGAAGAAAAACATAATTGTGGATATGCATGTACTCAATATACAGGCATATATTTTTTTAACTCATATGGAGAATGCATAATAAAAATTGTTGGTTATGTTGGTTACTTTCAGGCATTTGTTGTTTTTCTTTACTTTTTTTTTGTTTTCTATTACTATATTATGAGCATGCATATATCAACAAAAACTATGCAACACTGTTTATGTTTATAAACAAGCAAATATATAAGAGTATAGAGGGGTATGTATATAAACATTTGCGGCAGACATTATTTTTAAATATTTTCATATAAATTTATATGTAGATATTAAGATGAGTGTGTGTGTGTATGTGTATTTATTTGGAGTAAGTGCACATATGTACGCACGTGTGTATTTATGTATGTAGAAATAAGTAATAACAACAAAATGTGCACTTACTCCAAATACAGACACACACATATATAAATACCTACATATACGTATGTATGTATGTATGTACATACATACACACTAATAGCAGTGCACATGTCATAATATGATCGAGAAACGTATGTATAAAAAAAAGAAAAATTATACCATGCGTTCGCAAAAGAAAAAAGAATTTTGTAACAACAATAACAACAATTAGTTAAGAACAGCTGTTTAACAAATGATATTAGTATTGTTTATTATTGTCTCTGTGCCTGAAAATTTTTGAGTCTGTGTGTGTGTTTAAGAAGGAAATATTTTGAACTTTTAAACAAAATAACATGGTGTGGGTGTAACCAAACAACCAACGAGTCAGTCAGTATGCATAGCAGTCAGTGTGTTTAATTCAATTCAAGCCAGCATTTGCATTGTCTCTAGGCAAGCCAAGCCGAGCCAAACAGCTACCCAAGACAACACACGACAATGAGTCTTAGTCACTTAATCAGTCTCTGTCACTTACATTTATTTAAAATAAATAATTGTCTGATTGTCAGGCCTGACTGTCGTAAAACTGTCTACTAAAACGTGTGGCTGACTGGCTGGCTTGTTGGCGGCCTGGGTGACTTGATTTGCTGCGGCTGCTGCTGAGTGCTTAATGAAGTTTACAACGACAACGAATATATATATATATATATATATATATATATATATATATATATATATATATATATATATATACGGTAGTACATTAATAATACTAATAAAAAAAGTATGTAAAAAACCAACACGAATTAAAAAGGGGAAACATTTTAAAGAATATTTACATTTTTTTTGTTTTTGTTTATTATTTTTTAATTTATTATAAGTTTTTTTCATTATTTCTTTAGTCTCTGCTTAAAAAATGCATTTTTTTTCTGTAAACATTCTCTCATTGTTATTGTTTTGGCTGACTGTTATTGAGTTTTGAACATTTAGTTTTTTTTTTGTTATAACGGTTTTATAATACAATATAAATAACAACAACACATCCTTTATTATTGTTGTTATAAACATTGAATATTCCGTTATAAATGAGATCATGTGCGTGTGGGAGAATGTGAAAAAGGGAGTTGTTGCTATCGTTTAAAATTTTTCTTTTGCCAAAAAAATTTTCATTTCAAGATCACAGCCGATCATTAAATAATAACAATAATGGTTAAGCGTTTTTTGTTTTGTCTAAAATTTTGTTTATAATTTTTAATCGAGACATAAAAAGAGTAAATTAAATAAAATTAAAATTTGAAAACACATTATACAGATATAATTTTTCCTTTTTTTCAATAAGACCAACACTCACGGGATAACCTCTACTCATACAGTGCATTGTGCTGGTACTAGGAAAATAGGTTGTGGGAAGGAGGATAGATAGAGTAGTTTCCACAAACGAATAGTATATAACGCGTATATAGTATAACGCGTTGTGCGATTTACTGCACAATCAACTACAAAGGGATGAGCTCTACGAGAAATACGAGTACTACGTAAAAATATATGATTACTTGGAATTAGTTCCTTAATTTCGTCAGAACACATTCCGTTATAATACCGATAGAAAAATGAAACACATGCCACATTGGCTACCCTACCGTCAATAATAAGAGCCTTCGCCCTCTCCTGCACACGGTCGAGAAGCTCCAAAATAGACTTTGAAGCACCGGCCCATACATGAGAGTTGTATTCCAATTTGGGTCGTATATAGGTCTTGTAAATATTAAGGAGATCAGATGGAGTGAAGTAATTCTTACACCGTCTTAAGAAGCTCGTTCCAACGAACGTCACAATGAATTCTCATGCCCAGAACATCAAGAGCATCTGATTCCTCAATATCTACATTACCCATAGATACAAATGACAACACACCACCACGTCTGTGTTCAGAAAGCAACATTGGGTCTTGCGCGCATTACAGTCGATCCTGTTCGCGCGGCCACACTCAGAGGTTTTCGACAGGTCGTTTGTAACTGTGTCGTTCATATTACGCCTCTTCGCTCCAATCTTAAAAAGGCTCGGCCTACGATCAAAAGAATATGAATGACAAATGTTGCTGTCATCTGCAAAAGAATAGATAGGATTAGAAGTGAGAAAAAGAAAGTCATTAAGAAATATTATAAATAGAGTTGGAGAAAGAACAGGGCCTAGCAGTACCCCTGAATTTATCCTTAACTCGTCAGATCAAATCCCGTCTATAACCACTCTTATAGTGCGATTTCTGAGAAAGCTCGATATGAATCGAGAGAAGTGACTACCGACACCAAAGGCAATAAGTTTGGATTAGAGAGCCTCGTGCCAGACTCTGTCAAATGCCTTAGAAATATCCAGGGCCACAACCTTACTCTAATCAAATCCATGAATGGACCTGTTCCACCCTTCAGAGAGTAACGCCAGCAGATCACCAGTAGAGCGACCTTTACGGAAACCATATTGGCGATCGCTCACATAAGGCGAAAACATTCGGCCTATAGAGACAAATGTGCGCATACACGGAGAAAAAATTCGCCCGCAGTCCGCGCACATTGCAGAGATCTATCCGAAAACGTCCTGCCATTACGCAAATAAAACAAGAATAAAATATAAAATAAAATATGAATGCCAAAAAGGAACCATAAGCAATAAAAAATCGAAAAACAAAAATAATGAAGAGTTTTTGTAGTAGTATTCATTTCTATCTATGTACGTACATACCGATATATTCATCGACCTTATGGTAGCCTTCGATAGCACAATAAGAGATCGCAATGTCTTAGCTCTGTATTCCTGAGGAGCTTATAGGCCTGTGCAAAATGACGTTGAGCAACTTTTACAGCTCTGCCAGGGTAGAAAAGGTGTTCTTCGTATTTCTTGTAATACGACCTCTTCAACTTTGTCGTTGAAAAAGTTCACCTCATGAGAGCAGACTGGTGTTCATCCCAATGCACCAGTTGTTACAGAAATGTCCTGCTCTTTGCAAACGCAGACGTCATTGAAATTTACATCATTGAGTGTATTAAACGAAAGTCTACGAAGATGGGTCTGGCGGTAAACGAGAGCAAGATATATTGTGGCAAAAAGACTGATGAGGGATGACTAAAAATAAGTGGAGGGAATATTAGAGAATACATGAGGCAATACAGGTGCAGTATACTGCATTCAAGTGCGCTTACTGACCTGATGTATCTTTTTCCCACTCATTTTTCTGGTAGTAATCGACGGAATACTTCGAACAGGTATATATACAATTCTTAACAGAGGCATTCTTTTTCACCCAATTAGTATGCAACACCTTAACGACCTGACTTACTACCTTGATCAAAAAGTTCCCAGAATTTATTCAGAAAAATAAAATTACAAGTTTAGTTTATTCATCTAAATATATATTGTCCCCTTCAAAGAAATCCCCAGCGACAGTAACACACTTTGCCAGCGCTTGATCCAATCCTTGAATCATTTTTCATATTCGGTTTTCGGTATGTCCGTCCATCAGTACTTCCTCCGATTTTTCCATTATTACCTCTCAGCTGCTGATGCTCGTTCCCCGTGATGGTTTTTGAACTCGATTGAACAGAACGAAGTCACAGGGAGCCAAATCAAGTGAATTTGGTAGCTGTTGGATGGTATTTGTGGCATTTTTCGTCGTCGGTGCGTTATCATGGTTCAAAATCTACGAGTTTTCTGCCAAGAATTATGATCTCTTTCGGCGAACTGCTTCACGCAAACGTCTCATAACGCCCAAAAAAACTCTTTGTTTACTGTCTGGCCTTCTGGTAAAAATTTATGATGCACTACACTGTTGTAATCCATGAAAATCGTGAGCATGGCCTTCTTTTTTGACCGAAAACGAAATTTGGTCTCGACTCATTTGGTGAACGCCATTTACTTGCTTGATGTCTGGATTACGTGTTGCACTTATAAGCCCACATCTCGTTTCCAGTAATGTGAGATCGGATTAAGCCTTAAAGACATGTCTTTTGCGACCTCAACACGGTCTCTTTTTTGCATGAAATTGAGGTCTTTTGGCACCAACTTTGCTGCTACTCGACAACACACATAGAGATAGATGTACCCTTGGCTACGCAGCTTTTGCAAATGACGCTAAGATTTAGCGGGAATAGCAATAACAGATGTACGAAAAAAAAAAAAACTCGAATTGGAACGATGGGACCGCCACACGGGTGTTATTCCGAGAACTTTTTGATTAAGGTGGTTTGCTACTAAGCGAAGCCATATGCAGTATAAACTGAATAGCTTGCAAATATATTCTGAAAAATACCAGTTGCGCAGTGCCAATAAAACAAAAAAGTCATGTGAGTGAACAACTCTCGCATTTATCGCATCTTTCTTGACTATAAACCTGTTGAAGATATACAGAGTTTTACATAGCTTGGCAGCCAAATCAGACTAGATAGTATGCCAAAACGGATACCGACACTCGAATTACGAAGGCAAAAGAGGCATTTGCAAACCTTCAAAAAGTATTACGATGCCGGCAACCATCATCTGCAACCAAAATACATATATTCGATGCGAATGTAAAGTCTGTACTTCTTTACGGAAGTAAAATTTGGCCTGTGTAAGTGAAGGCACCGAACAAACTACAAGCTTTCATCAACCGATGTCTGAGCTTTTTAGAAAGGCAACTTATGAGAAAATCATGCCATTATTTAAAAATTAACTTTTTTTTAAAAATACAGTTAAAAAGTAAAAAAAAAACTTCAGTCTGCTAACAATTGTATGATATTTTCAATTATCAACCAATTTTTACTCATTTTATTCATAACTAAACATGCGCAAAAACACCTATAAACTTGAAAAATATGGAAAAATTGAAGGAAAAATGTGTTTGCTTGAGATTCTTCAAGGCTACTTAAAAAATATCATACATATATACATATATCATTTAAAAGGACTGTTATTCTTCTTTCAAATCGCTTAACATTCAGCTAAGTTATTAGCTTATAAGTGCATGAAGTTGTAAAGAACACGTAACTCACGATTCTAGAGGTGTTTCGAAAATTCCAAAAACACATCCTTATTCTACTCGATAGCGCCTATCAGAAAAAAGTTTTACCTGTTAGGTTTTTTTTTGTTGCACCATGTTATAATTATTTAAACGTGAAGATAGGCTGATAGAAACAGTACAAACATTGCTTTACAGTGGTTTTAAAAACAATGCTTCGTTGTCTACATTTTTAAGGAACAAAGTTTGAAAGCATACTTTTCATATTAAAATAATTTAAAAAGAACTAGTTTTGATACTTAAATAGCAATAAAATAAACCAGATTAAAACTTAATTTAATGAGAACAGACTTTTTAGCATATAATATGAACAAAAATATTTAAAAAGTTAATATTCGTATTTTATTGTTGTCCTATAAGGGAAGAACTATTTCTTTCTTAAGGAAATTATCGAATTTGATGATTTGTTCCGCTATAAATCAAAAACTAAATTCTGTTTTTGATCATTATAAAACATTGATGGGGTCTTGTCAAATATTGATAACCAACAATAGATTGCGTTTTATCGCAAACTCCAAAGCGTGAAGATAACAGCACCATGTTAATGTCTCTATATAAAGTACTGATGGGTCTATAATTTTTTTCTTATTTATATGAGAAGAAACAATAACAAATACGAGTGTTTATGCGTGCCTGTGTGTGATGTGTAGGAACTTATAAAGAGAACATAAGAAAACAGAATAAAGAATGGATGTTAATGTTTGTGCACTCATTTAATAACAAAAACAAAAAACATAAAACGCAACAACAATAACAAATTACAAAATAAATATTTGATAGTTAAAATTTTTTTCTTTTTGTTTTTATAACTATAAACATATGCCAGTTTGTGTATATATTTTATTAATAAGTAGGTACATATATATGTATGTATCTTTAAAACAAGTACTTCACTTCTAACTATACGACATACTACACTCTGCACCACAAATTTACTTTTAATGAAGATAAATCGCAATACACAAGTTAATATAGAAAAATTGAACTTATTTTTGGCCGTTATTGAGAATAACAACAGCCGGAATTAAATGAGAACCTAGCGTGTATTCTAGTAGGCATAGTGGCGTAGTAGTAACTAAAATTCTGTCTCGAAGTTGGCAGATTTGGCTTTCCAGTCTTCACGGTCCTAGATATTCGTCCGACCGTTTCTGAAGAGAATTATTCTTGGTTATATGAAAATTGAACTGTATAGAAATTCTTCTTTGTTTAGCTCAGAAATGAGATATCTTTTTGATAATCCTCGAAGGCGGTGAGTGATTATTATTATTGTCCACAACCAGGCACTATTACGGACACTGCGACCCATAGGATCTGATGCTTTCCCAATGAGCATCAACAAATCCGAGGCCATAATGGTAGATATGTCGCCCAGTGAGACCCTATGTTCACCTAAACATCCTCACCTAAACCTATCAATACCCCACATTCACATATTATGTGTTCCGTCGTCTCCGATGCCTGTGACCACAATCTACAACATCTATATCCATATACATATCCATAAGAAACTCGGTGAGGACTTGACTACCACACTTGAGAACCGTAGAGCGACACCCAAATCGCGGAACGATCGCCACCTTAGAGTGACGAAGTCCCTTATGAGCGTACCAATGTTTCAAGTATTTGGCAATTTCCCAATCCCTAGCTAGAATGAGGATGGTAGTAAGCGGTGCCACGCAGCAAGATTAAGGACCGATAAAGGGTGTTATGGAACCTTCTCTGGCCAATGCATCCCCTATCTCATTACTATCTATCCCACAGTGTACCCAAAACAACTGGACCTTATTTTCAAGCGAAAGCTTTTGCAACGTATCGCAGCAAGACTGGTCGAATAATCTAGATGTCATTCGATTCGAGCCAAGTGCTTTTAAGGCAGCTTGGCTATCAGAGAATATATTAACCGCTCTTACCCTTGATCCCACTATCCAGGTTGATCACCGTACATATAGCAATTGCCATGATGTAAGCTTGGAAGAAACTTAGCGAGCCTTTCAGTGGGATCGACAAGTGTCGGTTGGGTCCATGAACACCAGCACCATCACTATCATTTTAGAGCTATCAGTATACCAGTTCAGATCAAACGCGCTCCGAACGAAGGCCCCATTAAACCAACAATCCCGTTCCGGAAATTTGACCCTGAATCTTTCGCCAAAGCACAGATCCAAAGACATAACATCCAGGACCGAAGATGGTTCACCTACCCTGATAAAATGTGGGGACTTTCCGACGCATTTTGTGACCCTTTGGCGAAAATTTTCGTCGCCGAACATGCCATCACCTTCATCAAATTATTGTGAAGTGGTGTTACCCCAATTAAAGCCTCCAAATCAGCAGTTGGACATGTTCTCATTGCCCCAGTGAGAGGTCAGGTAAGAGCATTCCTATCGCATCATCATTACTCTCATGATGCCATTGGAGATGTCCAGTAAAGATAGTCAGATTGATTTGTACATTCGGGCTACGGCTGCCTGTAGAGCGTTGAGTATAGAAGACACAAAGTTATGTCAAGGCTCCTAATCAACTCAAACTACTGAAATCCGGAAATTAAAATTGACAGTTAATTCGTGGTGAGAATATCTATAGGGTCTACACGGATGACTCGAAGATGAGGTAGTATTGGATCCGGAATGTTCTTGGTGGAGGCTGATCTGAATTACAACTACAGTCTTCTTGACGGCTAGAGTATTTTTCATTCGAAAATATTGGCCATTAAAGAGTCATGTTTGCGGTACGCGATGACGCGTCTAAAGTCACACATAACGATCTTCTCGGTCGGTAAGGAAGTGTAGGGATTTTTTTAACATTCTTAGTCTTTCTTTTAAGACGACCCTTATTTGGTTTCTGGTTAACGCTAACTTCTATGGGAACGAGCGGCTATTCTTGATTTTTACCTGGAATGAATGAGGGAGTCCTATAGGATCACCAAGCTGACTTGGTCTGAATACGATATGAGGCGCACTTGATTGATCATTTTTCATGTTGAAGAGATGTGTACAAACTGGTTGTTGTTGTAGCGGATTGGCCTGAAAATACAAGGATGTATATCACTATTCATTTCCCCTTCCTTGCTTTTTTCCTTCACCTTTTTCGTCTACTATTCTAAGGCCCATAAGTTGAACCACTTCCCTTGGATTGCTCTAGAGTGATCTGGTAACCAGAGTTGTCGACTTAGCATTACAAGACAGTGCGAACCTGTCTTGAAATGACCAGATCTTCTCTCTGGGAAGAACTTTTTCATTATTCTCGACGGGGTGTGAGCACCCTCCAAGAACGACACTCTCGTGAGTCTCTCAGCACCCTTTCAACCGTATAACGATGAATGTCTATTAGAGATGTCTTATGGTATATGCGTCCAGACCGAATGAACTCTAGAAGATCTGCCCTTCCATACCTGTGGTGAGCGTTAAGGAGTGTAATCCGAAGATTTAGTTGCTCCTTCCATTAGCAAGCCAATAAAAAATGCCTTGTGAGATCAAGGTATTAAGTTTCCTGACTGTCAGGATCTTTGATTATTCGTAAACGTATTGTTCCGATGTCTTCTGGAAGTAGCCTGAAATGGGCTCTAGTGCTGCATTTTGACATCTCAGAAGATTTCCCCACGGTGTTGGGCTGACTGCGTAGTTTACCACTGACCGGCCAATTGTCATATATGTAGCCAACAAGTTTTTTTATCAGTGCCACAAGTGCTTCCAGTTAGTGATTGGTAGCTGTGCTTACCGGCCGAAGAAAAAAACAGCACTGTCGTAATTGTGGCCCTAATCTTCGCGATATCCTGCATTGGACCCGGTGATCTCCTGAGAGGTTTGAACTTGAAAAAGTGCTTCTTATATATACTATATATCGTTCGGTTTCGAGAGTTTGTGGTAGTTTTCAGAACGGTATCCAAGGGCACCACTTGACATCCATAGTAGCTATAGGTGGGCACGTGCATCATCCAACCAGCCATAGATGATGCAGTTCTAATTCATTTTAGCCAGCACGTCCTAAGCCTTCCTGTGTATAGTCTTTGGCCACCACGCCAAAGACGCGATTCAAACCCTAAGTTCTACAAATGAGCCATGCACAACCAAAGACTGACTTTGCTGCCCTTGAGTACTATGCCCAACGTAACTTCCAGATAATCGGTCCCAATATCGAATTACAACGTTTTCCCGTTTAGTATAGATAATCTAAGATTGAACTTTATCCTCTATCTGCAAATTCATGGTTAATGAGACAGCATAATGTAAAATTACATATTTCAGATTTTTTCCATTAATTATTACATACATACATATGTACATAATTTATTTCAAGTCGATCAGCATAATTTAAAAGTGAATATCTGTAAAATTGTTTTATTTTTTTTTTTTTTTGCAGAGTATTGCAAACATTAATACAACCACAACATACGTTGACCGTCTATGGTTTGTTAGGGTACCTAAAGCAAAAACAATAAAACAAAGACAACTCACTTCCTCTCTTAATGTCATATGCAGCCGAGTATATTAATGAGAAGAAGAAATGGAGAAAAAATAGAGGCATAAAGAAAAAAAAATATGCATTAGCACGCATACACTCACACAAATATAATTATTAAAAAGAAAAACATAAACATATTGTATGCAAAGCATGCAATAGCACGCATATTTACTGTTACTTAAAATAATATAAGCAAACTCACTGATCACACAACCATTCAATAAGACAATTAAAAATAATTTTTACGAGTATGTTAATAGGAAAATAAAAAGAAATATTTGTTTGATTTACGATTCGAAAAAAAAAATATTAACTCTAACACGTTATCAAAATTACATGTAAAAAAAAAACATGCTAAACAAAACACACAAAAGTTACAAGTTTTAATATAATTAAAAAAACTACACATTCACACATATTTTCATACACACAAGTTATATATATTTGTCATTAACTTAAGATCACTCAATATGTATTTATATAGTTACTCTTCTTAACCTTCCTTTATCCTCTAAAATAAACCAACCCTCTAAAATAACTTTCACTTGTCCTACAATTCTTATGTTCGTAATCCATAACCTTATCTGTCCTCTAAAACTCACTCAAATTAAAATATTTATCTCTCTCTTATTATAGTTGTTATATTTTTTACATTAATCCCTATTCACATTATATATAAGTTATTGCTATTTATTGTTTTAATTTTAACGGTAACTTTTAAGAAATTTTAGTAATATAATTGTTATTGAAAAATAAAGATAATTTTTTGACTAACAATTAAAGAGTAAAGTGTTTCTTCTTTATTCCCTCCAAATAAAATAATATAACTCACAAACACCAAAGTAGTCAAGAATAAATATAAAAAAAAATCAGAAAAGAACACTCAACGCAAAATAATTAAAACATTAAATACGTTTCTTCCGCATCAAGCAAGAAAACAAAATCACTTTTACGAGCAACGTGTTTTTATTTATACAAAAAATCATATATATATGTTTGTGGATATAAATAAAAATTATAACAATAAAAAATTGCAAAAAAGACTTGCTTTAGTTTTAGAATTCCCACCATTTAGTCACTCGCTTCACCTCACCTCTCAACCCACCACAATTAAAAAAGAAAAGAGCATTTTAAAATACCTCTTTTTTCATTTATTGTTGGTGTAATTAATGTTCTCTATTCAAGCCAAGCACACACACACACACACACACACACACACATTTGCTTCCTAACATATGGTTGGTGGTGATTAGTTTTAGTTGTTTTCATTATTAATTTTATTAATTGTAGTTGTTTTAATTTTTTTTCTATTCAATTTCCAGTTTTTTCTTTTTAACACATAGAAAAGAGCATGTTTTTATAAAAATAAGAAACAAGAAGCAGCATTTTGTTGTCATACGTACATACAATAACTCGTATATTGTGTTTTTTGCTTACACACGTCTATTCTAAACAAGTTGGTTGAACTCTTCTTATACATTAATAAAGTTCATCATTATAATCGTTATTATAATTTAGTTTACTAATAAAGAACGATGAAAATAAACGAATCAGTCAATTTCTTCGTTATTTTGAATAAACAACAACGTTAAAATAAAGAAAAGAAATAATCAAAAACCAAGAATATAAACAGAACGAAACGGGGAGGTAGAGAAACAGTTTGAAGAAAAAATGTAAAATAAACAAAAATAAGTAAACAAAAAATAGAGAGAAAAAAAAGAAAAATTTTAATCATGATTATTTTACTTGCACTCACTCATACGCACTGTATGCTCTTCTTATTCTACACTCTTGAACTGCAGTTGTCGTATGAGTATTATTGTATTAACAGCGTTGTCAACATTTAAAATTTCTAAAAGTTGTGCAATTAGAAAACAAAACGCGTCTTTTTGCTTAAAAATCATTAATTTCTCTTAATTAATTTTTTTTTGATATTTTTAAAAGCTATGTTGCCCTAACTAGTGAAAACATATTTGCAAAAGCTATATTAAGGACTTCCAAATTTGACAGCGCTGGCAAGACTTTTTGAATTATAAAAAAAACACACACACTTTACTGCTGAAAACACTTAATTGACAATACTAGTCTTGAGAAAATTTGTTCCCACAGAACACAGTGCTATGGAAGCGCAGATCATGAACAACAACAATAAATAAGAAAAGTATTTTCAAAAGTGCCGCGTCTTTAGTTGAAAGTACGCGTTCGCTTAGCAATACATTAGTTACGACAACAGCAACAGTTCAACGAAATAATACAATCATTCAATAAGAATCGTTTGCGCTTATGAACAGTAACTACAACAACAAAAAGAAAATGTATAAATTAAGTGAGAGAATAACAATGTGTAGTTGTAGCTGTTTATCATCTTAAAACAACCATCAACCATGTGTTGTGAGCCAACTAAGGCACGTCATTATTTAATGAGAAAATTTTTATAAAATTGATTTAAAGACTATCGTTCATATTTTGAAATTAATAAACGCGTAAACAAAAACAATATTGGACATTTCTCAGAAATGCCTACTTTATGCGCGTTTTTATCGTTGTGTTATTTGTGGGCAGATTTGGTTAACAGGAAAATGGAATTCACATGGCAGAGTGAATGAAACCGGTGAATAAAATGCTAAACCTTTTCGTCAACTCGCTATTTAAACGTTGTAAGATGACATTCCTAAAGCTCAAGAGAGGCATTAAGTTATGTGGGTTACTCGTGTTTGCAAGTTACCTCCGAGGCCATATTGCCCATTGTGCTAACCTCTATAGGACAGATCCATGAAAGAGGCGGAAAGGGAAGACATGACCGGTCGAACGGCTCTTCGCTTTCTAAGCGGATTCTAGTCGAGAGCTAGTCTCGCAAGATTGTATGTCAGCCTCCACAAGTGTGCCCAATCCAGCGCTATTTTCGGAAACTCATCTCCAGAGTGTTTGTCTGTATCTTTTCTGAAGCTCCGAGTTGGAAATCCACTTGGGGGGCCACTTATACACAGGCATCGGTTGATGAAAGCTTGTGGTTTGTCCATTGCCTTCACTAACACAAGCCAATTTCACTTCTGTAAAGAAGTGCGGACTTCACATTCGCATCGAATATTCGAATTTTGACTGCAGATGATAGTTGCGGGCATCTCCAAAGGCTTGCTAATGCCCCCTTTGCCTTCGCAAATCGAGCCTCGATATTCGTTTTAGCACCGTCGTCTGGTGTGATCTGGCTGTATAAAACTCTGTACCTCTTCAACAGTTTTATCATCAAGATTCCTACATAAAAACCTGAGATTCCAAATACCTCACAAAAGTTAATTAACATACACGGTAACATATCTTTAAGACGCTCAACCAGATGCCATAGTATGAGCTCCCATAGAGCGGGGTAGTCATAGAGAAGGTACTGTACACATTCCTCTTCCTCCTCATTCTGATAATTCCTTTAGTACCTATAATCATTGTGTCCCATGGACTCTGACATGCGACCTAAGAAGATACTTAATTTTCTCTTTTGAAGGAAAAGGCCAAAGCATTTTGTGTATTCTACAAATGGTGATATTGGCCACCTGTGATCTTGCTTAGTGTCCGTCTGTCTATCAAGCCCGACTGCGCAACCAGAAGGGCACGTACGTCCGCCCTATTCCCTCGGATGCCCGTATAACCCAGAACCCGTATAAGATCAATACGACAGCCGAGAAGACATTTCCATTTGAGAGTACTGATTGCCGCGAGACTGACTACCTAAATACTAATAGCCCTCAAGAACTCGAAATTCAAAGTCCGGATACAGCCAGCGACCCTGTCTATAAGGTAAACATCCGCCTAAAAAACAGTGCAATCGTCGGGCAGTCTGAGAGAGACGACACTGAGGTCAAGATCATCAGAGAAGAAACCCGACCCCGCACTAACTTCTGTCTTTGAGCAATCGGTATATACCGAGACTGTGTTTTTCAGGAGACAGATTCCGCAGCCCATTCATCCTTACAAGTTATTCTACTGCCGAAAACCATATCAAAGTTTAGTATCTTAGGTCCGCCCACGTTCTGTAGTATGATACCTTAGTCCACCTGACGTCCTGAAACTTAAGTGCAGATTTTGCAAAAATACATTCGACAAAGATATCCCGGAGTGGTATGCTCAACATTGTTTTCCTACTGAACTGAGGAGCGGAACTCTAGTCTAACATCTGCACCTTATTCAGAATGACCAATTGTGATCCACCGCCTTACACCAGGCAAAAGCGCCGTAAGTAAGATTTGGTCTAATGACTGCAGAGTACATTCAACGAAACACATAAGGTCTAAGACAAATGTAAAAGGCACACAATGCCTTTCACATCCAACTCTTAGATTTACCCTTGCACGAGACGTAAGTGCCTCGAAGCCTACTTCGAGAATTTCAGGGAAATACAGCTTAACTTTGACGGTCTAAACTCCGATATTTTGCACGACTTGCTGAAAAGAAACATCTCGGTTGTTACCACAAACAGTTTTCCCTAGAACAAGTAAAAATACCTCCGAGCGATATCATTAGTTCGCTTAACGTGGAAAGAAATTTACACCTGACAGGCAGCACGACATCATACGCATACCTTGTACCGGTAGCGCCTTGGCACCTATGCCCCTGAGCCTCAAGAGGATTCTTTTTATTAACAGGTTCTACAGAAGTTGTGAAAACACACCACCCTGATGTATTTCACCGTGTTCCCCTAGTCACTGAAATTTTTCATTTGGCCGGTCTGTTTAATTTTCATGAATTTGGCTGAATTTTACCGGTAACATTTTTTATGTTGGCTTTAAGGCTGCTAGTTTATTCGCATATCTCTGCGACTTGAATAAACCTTACAAAAAAAGTCTAACAGGGTCAAATTGCACGATCTTGGTGGCCAGGTTCTTACTTCCACGTAAGCAGACAAATCGCTGAGCATCGGCATGAGCTGTGGAGCACTTACCGCCGTACTGTTGAAAAATATATCGTTGGAGTTCATATCATCCAATTCACAAGAACAATTCATTCAAACAAGACGCCATCCGGAAAATAGGTGCCGAATACTTATAGAATCGGAAGCGCTTGAAGCAGGACGTAGTTGGGGTAAAATAAAAGTATTGGCGTTAAACGGAGTACAATGTTTTTAACAACTTTGTGAAGGTTCTATGTGATATCTAGGAACTTCTTGGAATATATACATGTGGATATAATAAGAGAGGTATAGCTACAACAATATGACCGATATACAGTAGCAAAATTCTGGTAAGATACGTTATATTTAGAAGTTTTGCACAAGTTGGTCAAGTGTAATATGGTGGTATTACTTTTTAGAGTCATAACTAAATATTGTACAATTAGATCTGGCCCTTTTTAAAGCAAATAGATCAAAATGTTGATCTAACCAATCAATGCAAATTCTGGGCAAAAAAAAAAATTTTTAGTAAAAAAATTAATTTTAATAGCAAATTTCCTATATCGTTACTATAAAAGATTTTTCCCTGTTGAGTCATTATCAACAAAATATTTAAAACTTTAAAAAAGCCAACACTGATTCATTATAAAAAAAATTAGCATTTTAAAATAAAAATTATCAAACTTTTGTTTCATTTTACGATTAAGATTTGCTATTTAACGCCTGTGTATTCACAACAAATCTTAGTGCAGAACTACAACACGAAAAGCAACAAAAGTCAATGATCTCTCTCTCTCTCTCCATCTATTTTCACAGGCGTTACATACATACATACATTCAGATTCAATATATTTCTTAGGTTTTTTTTTAATCATAACTTAATGTCATATCACGCACTAGTGCCACCCACCCATTAATATTAGTTTGAGCATCACTGTCATAGACAATAAAGAGAAATATGTATGAGTGTTCGTTCACATACACAAAACACGCACATATGCACACAGCTATTTACTTAAGCTTACTCATTGGTAAATATTTGGTTTATCTTAGGATTTTTTTTTTTAACGAAAGAGTAAGAGAATTTTTTATTTGTATTTACTCTCACACTTCTGTGTGTGTGTGCTTCAAAAGATCAAACATTTTCTATGAAAAGTAAATAGCCAGAAATGTTGTTGTTTTAATATTTAGTACATAGTGTATATGGGTGTGAGTGCAAGTGAGCGTAAGTAAATGTACTCATTTTACACCCGATCGATTTTGAATAACATCCTAAGGCCAAAGTGCTTTTAATAAAACATATCTCTACATGATTGAAGATAAATCGTTAAATTTGTATTTTTATATCGACTTTTTACAGCCTATAAACTTACACCGACGACCTATTGTTACTTATATTGAATGCGTTACTTAAACCTTGTTCTGCTTGTTTACTGCAAGGCGAGGAGCCTCGATGTAATGTAATGTAATCAAGGTTGAGTCAGGACCATAAAGTCCTTTTGCACTGCGACCACCATTGATCGATGGTATTTCCACTCATTTAGAAGTCAACAAGAGTTGTGATGAAGTGCTTCATTGACTTCTCTTCCTCACTACCGAATCTCCATCTGCTGGTGTCCTCTAAGGAGCATATTGGCTTTTCACAAAGCATCCATTATTTTGTTTCAGTTTCGTTAATCAAGTTAATTTGCAAGCCAAGTAGATTACTAATCTATTGCAACTCCATACGACTGTGTAGTGGTAAAGATCCCTGCTATGTGGTGATGGTGGTGATCCTTACTTAGCATTGTAATTTTTTTTCCCAGTAGGTGGCGACGTTTTTTCATGATCATTTGTCTGGTGTTTGTCATTATCGCCAGAGATAAACAAAAAGCTCAGGGTTTGTCTGGAGGGAGGTTGAAGTTCCTTTATAAACATTCGAAACCGCAATTAATTTTTTTTTCGTTATAACCACTACATCACGCCTCTTATTCTGTATAAGAGCTTATCGCAGGCGTAGTGACTCGTAAGTGCCCCCGAAAGTATACTTAGACCTTTCCTATCCAGTTTTAAAACAAATTTCGCTCTCTTAGCTCAAAAGCCTTTTGGCCATGGATGCTGACCATTTGAGCATTTTCCCTTTCAGCAGACTTCATGAGGAGTTGAAGTCAAAAGAAGAAGTGGGCCTAGTAAAAGCCTCCTCAGCCCACCTTTTAACATAGATATCCGTCACCTCATTGTTATATTACAGTGTTATCCTGAACGTAGAAGCACAACTCCCAAAAGTCCTTAGGGCGGCATGTACGGTCCCGAAATGCATCTGTAGGTTTGTCTTTTCTACGCAGGGTGGTCGGAGAACCATTTTCGGTCCTGGATATCATGCCTGCCTTTAGATCTGTGCTTTGACAGAAGTTTCAGAGTTGAATTGCCGGACGCGCATTGTTGGTCTAATGGAACCCAAGTTCGGAGTGAGTGTGATCTAAACTGGTATACCGATGGCTCCTAAACGAATGACTGATGGCGGTGGTGGCGTTCATGGAGAGTGCTGAGATCAGGGCCAGTGCCATATGTGCGGAGTTTAACCTTGAAAGTGGACTCAATGGTAAGACCATTAATAAATTTTCTGACAGCCAAGCTGCCAAGCTAAGGGAACTTGGTTTGAATCGTATGACATCTAGACTGGTCAGATATTGCTACGATACGTTGCAAAGGCTAGCGCTTAGGAATAGGGTGCAGTTGTTTTGGCACCTGGACACAGTGGGATAGATGGTAACGAAACAGCGGATTGGCTAGAAAAGGTTTCGTATTACTCTGTATTGGTCCGGAACCTTACTGTGCTGCACCACTTAATACCATCCTTAATCCATTAAGGATTAGAAAACTTCCAGATGTTCGGAACACTAGAATGCTGACTTCGCTACTCTATGGCGGAGATTAGTCCTCATTATAATAATAATAAGGAAGGCAGCAGATCAGTTGAACAAATTATAGGCCAAAAGGGGCACAATAGATCCTGAGTGTCGCAGTGTCCTGCAAAAGTGCTTTGTAAGGATGATAATGAAAGGCACTTAGAACAGATTGACTGTCCGAGAGAATTTTGATTTCCCGTCTATCCCCTTTCGCATACAATTTTAACATTTTCTGTAAAGTTCTCCCTGAAAAGTTGAGATGTATTTGCTCAAAGTCCCACCGCAGTGAAGATCTGTGGGGCGGCTTGATATCAGCTTCTTAAAATTTACATTAAATTTGCCAGGGTAAGCTTTAAGACCTGCAACCTTTTATTCCTAAAAATAGCAAGTTCCCGCTTGAACAGAAATAAACCGACTGCCAGCTACAGTGTCTCAACCAAAATCGACAAACGGTTGTAGTGCTACATATATTAAGTAAGTAATGGAGATGGATTTGCTGCACTCTTAGGTCGAGAAGTTATAACCCTTGGGTGCAAATTTTCCAAGTAGAATAGGCGGACCTACCTTTGGGTTGTTTGATACGAGAATGAATGTGTTGAAGAAGAAACACGTAGGAGCTTTTAGGTAGTAGCAAATGACGCATGTGCTCTTGAAGGCTATGCTATGTAATGGGGCTTAGATAGATCACAAAACTAAAGTAAACTGTAGTTACTATACTCAAAAAAAGGAGAGGTATTGGGAGGAAAGGATAGAAGAGAAACGATTATTCCGCATGAAGAAGAAATAAATCGAAACTCGTGAGTGCGATAGAAATAAACGAGATGTACAGAAGTTTAAATGAAGTCCGAAAATTTTAGCAGAGAATAAAGCTTCAGACTGATGATTTTAATACTGGCACATCTATCTGGCAACGATGAAAGAGATAATCTGGTGAGAAATATACAACGAACGGATCCTAACGGATTCATTTTGCCTAACCAGAATGAGGTCAAAATGGCAGTAACTCCCGGCTGAAAGGCAGCAGGAGCCGATGGGTTATCGACTGAACTGTTTAAGACCGCAGGCAACAAGGTGATAGGGCGTATGCATCGGTTTGTTTGCGCAATCTGGCTAGAGGAACGCATACCCGAAGACTCAAACGTTAGCTATTAAATCCCGTGCATAAAAAAGGAGACAAGACAGTATATGCCAACTACAAAGGAATAAGTCTGCTTTCCGTCACATATAAAATTTAATCGAGTGTACTCTGTGAAAGATTAAAACCTAAAGTCGACAAGATAGTTGTGGCATAACAAGGCGGCTTTAGACCAGGCAAATCCACCATTGCCAAATCTTTGAAAAGACCCAATAAAAACAGATCGACACCTACCATCTATTTGTCGACTACAGGGTTGCTTTTGACAGTCTTATGCGTTCAAAGGTGTTTCAAACCATGGCTGAGTGTGGTATACCTGCAAAACTGGAACGACTTTGTAGGATGACACTAGCTGATATGCGATCCTCAGTTAAAACAGGAAAGAACATCTCCAAGCCGTTCAGTACCTTGCTGGAAAAGGTTATACGAGATGCAGGTGTGGATATGGCTAGCACACTTTACACCATGTGCTACTCCCTTATGCCGACGGCATCGATATCATGGGTCGAACATTGAGAGCATCTTTGGAAACTCGAGAAAGGATCTGCTAAAGTGGGTCTGGCAGTAAACGGAGATAAAACGAAATTGATGGTATCGCCACACAAAAGACTCTGGCAGACAGCGGAAGTTGTAAATTACATTTTTGAAATAGCGAATTTATCTACCTCAGCTCCGCCATAAATAGAACAAACCGCATTAGTTATTAGATAAAAAGAAGAACAATACTATGCGAAGAGATGCTACTTTGAATTAAGCAAGCAGTTTAAAACAAAGCCACCTCTCTAGAATCGTAGATTACCCTATACAAAACACTGTTACTACGTGAGCTGTTATATAGTTTTGAAGCATGGGTGCTTGCGAATGAAGATGAGTCATCGCATGGAGTATTCGAGAGAAACTTTATTAGTAAAATTTATGAACCCATTGGCATTGGCGGAAAACATATATGTCGTATGAACCATAAGCTGTATCAGCTATATGCCGACACTGATATAAAACACTAAACGTATTAGATTAACATGTTACAGCTAAATCAAGAAGGGAAAGAAATCTCGAAACTTGTTGCCAGAAATTGGAGAAGTAGCGCTAAGAATTATAGCGGTCTCTTCTATGGCCACTGGAGCAAACGTTCTGTGACGGCCATCTAAGTAAGTTATTATACTCTCGTAGAAGTTGTTGTAGTGGAAGCTATTTCATCTTCTGACTTGAACAATTACAAATTCCTAACTTGTTACTCTTCATTACGATGCAATTATAAGGAATTTAATATTAAATAGTACTGTTTGTGTATGTGTGTATGTAATTAAAGACAGAACATTGACAGCGTGTGGATTTCTTACACATTTTTGTTGAGAGCTAATTCCAGCGTTTCCTTTTAATTTTTTTTTTCTACCAATATTGTAAACATTATTATGTGAAATTCAACCAACGTTGCCAACTTATTACAGCGCATTTACTTATTTACTTCTAGAAAAAGCACTTTAGAAACACAGACACAACACGCACACCCATAGAAGAAGAAAAATAAATACCAAGTCTTTCTTTTTTTTTTATTATAAATGCTATTATATTTGTCATATTTTTCCTTTTTCTTCTTTTTCTTTTTCGTTTTTCTTATATATAATGAAATGAGCATTAAATGCAGACATTGTTAATTCTTTTTATTGTTGTTATTGGTGGTGGGAATTTATAGTTTCATTGTTCGGCAATGTGTGGAAAGAATGCTTTATATAGTGGTAGACATAATGTGTAGGAGAGTTGGAGATTTGAAGGGGACGAACGACATCATCATCGTCATCACAATCATCATCGTGCCAGCAATGTAAGTAGGGATAGGTCAAGGTTTGAATTTTTTTAGTCATTTTTTTCTGCTGCTCATCTGTTAACAACCAACAACAATGACAAACAAAATGTTTGTATATGTAGGCATTGTTATTGTTGTTGTTGTCGTTGGACTTGTTCTTGATGTTATTTTTTTGTGTGTTTTGTACAGATTTGTAAGAGCATATTAAAAAAAGCAGAGCGTATAAATATATTAGGAATGAGCAAATTATTTGATAAAAATGACAAGACTTTTACTATAAATCGCCAAAAATTAATACAAAAAAAAAAAAAAAAAAAAAAAAATCGTAAACAAATATAAACAGTTAGATTTCTTTAACAAATTTCAACACCATATTGCAT
Source organism: Wohlfahrtia magnifica (assembly GCA_023159175.1). NCBI lineage: Eukaryota > Metazoa > Arthropoda > Insecta > Diptera > Sarcophagidae > Wohlfahrtia > Wohlfahrtia magnifica. Next base: position 1,773,988 of record JAKWBJ010000177.1, read on the forward strand.
AGCGTAAGCCATTTTATATATTATACAGACATTTTCCAAATAAATAATGATGATGGTAAGACTTAGTTACCTAAGTAAGAGTGCATTGTACATACATGTAAAGGGTCTTTCAACAATATGGTCGCTATCAATGGCATTGCTACTAAGCCCTTTAAACGTTAATTAGGTAATTTAAATTGAATTTGACAAGCGTTTTTGTGACAAATTCTATTTAAATATCGAGATCGCATAAATCAATTAAACATTTCAACATTACCTTAGAGAATTTACTTTTATTTGTAATATTTTGAGGTTACCTGTGAAAGAAAAACAAAAAATAACATTTGATTAGACATTTTAATAAGAAAAGAAACAAGAGTAAAATAATGAATAATAATCCCATTATTATAATCTATTTTACAGAAAGCGTCATATCAAAACATTAAATACATAGCCGGCAGCAAGCAGCAGACAGCAAAATGTCAAAATTAGAATGCATACGTTTATATTTTAAAGGCAGCACAGCAAAAGCCTAGACAGCAAGCTTTGCTGCCGCTGGTAAGCATAAAATAATTTCTATTATTTTAGGCAACAAGACAAAAATTTGTAATACTAATACAATATAAAATTTTAAATAAAAAAATCTTAAAAATAGTTTTTTTTATTTATCAGAAAGCAAGAGTATGTAATTAAAATATTGTATCAAACAACATTAATGTTAATAATTAAAAAAGTTTTAAACAAGTAATTTAATTAATTTTATATTTTTGAGTAATATTTTAAAAAAGCAATTTTATTTTGGGTGATTTGAAAAGCTTGAGTGTCACTACTGAGAAATATTTTTCTTTAACAAATATTTGTATACAGATAGAACAGATGACAATGAGACGTAATTTTATTGCTGCTGCTGCTTTCAAAATATTTATGAAGTCGATAGCATAGCAGCAAATGCTGAAAACAACAGCTTGCTGCTTGCTTTCATGCTGCTTGCTGTCGGTTATGAGTTTAATGCTTGAGTATGGCAATAAAAAGATATATATTTTTAATATCAATGTTGGATAGAAAATTTTGAGATAAATGTTTATATATGATTTTGGTCTTGTGGCCGCCACGACTAGCGCGTAGAAGACGTAATCTCGAATACCAATTTTTACATGTGCCTCCGTCCTGTTTCTAATCATGTTCCTATTCTGTTCACCATTGACAGTAACATTCTGACCTTAATCGTTTTTGAAGACATATGAACTAATGGCTCCGCCAGCCCATAAAGCGCACCAAACGGTAATTCTCGAAAGATGTTACTGTGTTTCGGCAAAATCTTGTGACATACCGCCATTGTGATATACATGACAAAAGCATGATACTTTACGGTTGAGCCACTTGGAATATAAATCAAACCAGCTTGAGGAAACTTCATACATTCATCAATCGATGTTTGCGCCAGATTTATCGTAGGACCAGAATACTGGGTTGCGAATGAACAACTGCTACATTGGGGAACCTGAGTTCCACCGAGTGTGAAATACGGAAACGCAAATGGAGTTGGATAGGATACATACTAAGAATATCACCGACGGAAATATGCCGTGCAGTCTTAGAACCGAATCCTCAGAGTCAACGAAGAACAAGCCGCCAATGCTCTACATGGAGTAGAAGCACAAAGAGGGAATATAAAGAATTTGAAATGACATGGAACCAAGTCAAAACCTTAGCAAATCGTCGTGACAAATTGATTAGTTAAGCAACTCATTTAAAGGAAAGCAAAAACATAACCCATTGATTTACACATTTTAGTACTCTGGAGTTCTGGAAACAATCTCTCAGTGGCTATTGTAGCATTTTGGGGCATCTTACTTTGTTTTTAAACGAAATGGGTAACGACTTGGGTATCTGCAAAGTGCATTTAGCTATTTATACAGCAGACAGACGGAGCCAAGATGGCATCCGGTGTGGGGGCTGGTATCTGCTCCCAGAAATCTTTACAATACTGGAGACCTTTAGTGCTTTTCAGGGTCTGTAGGTAGGATCAGAATTTTCTCTGATAGTCAAGCTACTATCAGAGCCCTGATGTCGGCTATCAGCAAGTCGACTTTAGCTAACGATTGTACGAAAATGAAGATCCTTGGTAATATAGGTACAACTTTCTTAACTTGGGTCCCTGGACATAGGGACATAGTTGGAAATAAAAAGGCTGTTAAAATTGCCAGAAGGGCCTCGATGAATGTGGAATTTTTCATTTCCTACTCTGACATCTGCTGCCGTATGACTGTCATCAAGCGGGAAATCTGCAGTTTTTTTTCGTAGGAGGGCACGTGCTATCTTGAGGACTGTGGCATCGGTATGACAGTCGTATGGAAGTGAAACTTTTAAGGATCCCCCGCCATTCAAATTCCAAGCTCATAGCGGTGTACACGGGCCATTGAACAATAGGAATGCATGCGGAGAAAATGGGTTCGCATTTAAAATTCACCCCAAAAACACAATTTTTAAATTTATCTGTGAATGTCCATATCTGGATCAGGTACTTTGTTATAATTCAATATTTTCATTTAAATGATCCCAGTACGGAAGTACGCGAGTTTGTTTAGGACTAAAAATATTGGGTGACAGAGCACGACTTTTCAAGACTGACAACGTAGTGGGCGACCAATTGAGGAGTCAGATCTAGAAGTGGTTAAAAAAAATTCACAAAACGATACAGCATGGTCGTCGGCTGAAGAAGCGAGGGCTAGCCGAAATAATAGATGTTCGCATATAAGCCGAAAATTAGGGGAAGAGAAAGTTACGTGCAAGACGCGTTTGTTCAATATAAAACAAAATAGCCTCGTAGAGATGTTTGAATAGTGTGTTTAGTGATGTTTCATCCTAATAAAGACGAGTTTTTGCGTCAGTTTATAAAAATGGATCGGACATGGGTCTACTACTTTACAATGAGAGTTGTGGACTGGTTTGGGAGAAATGTGTTCAAAGAAGTGGAAGGCAAGTCTATTTGAGTCATAACTTCTGTTTTTTGGAATGCAAATGGGAATATTTTTATTGATTATCTTCCAATAGGCAAAACACTTATTTATTACAGCATATACATTAATGATACAATTTCTCGAAAAGAGGAAGTTCACACATCCACTATTGCGATAGTCAAAACAATGAATTTAAGTTCGAACTGCTTCACCACGCAGCTTCATCGTCACGTTTAGCTTCCTCGGATTAAATTCTATTTACAAACTTTAACAAGTCCAAGTTCCGCCAGCATCTTTTTTGCGTGATAAAAAACAATTACAGAATACTTTAGCGCTTTTTCGATTTCCCGCAGATAATTTTTCCTTTGAATTTGCCATACTCAAGGAAAAAAGTTCCTAGAGAACTCTAGACTAGAGTAAATAATGTAATTGGATGGACCTATGGTCCTTTGTGATCTGTAGTAAAAAGAAAATAAAGGAATAAAGACAAGTAAAGAAACGCAAAATAAAAGATGGAAAAAAGAGAAAGAGACCGAGACGATGTGACCATTGCAGTCAAACAGCGAAAGAGAAAGGTTGAAAAACGCCCAAGGACTATCTTAATTACTATTCCTAATCCACTAAAGCCTCTTTGCTCGAAAAGGAGGTAAAATATTAAATCGTTCTTTTACCCAAGATTCGACGTGTTCTACTAGAAGATCGGTTGTTTCTGTTTCGTTCTCATACTATAATAAAAATTCTGGACAAACTAAGTTAAGAGACATAAATTAAATATTTAAACAGTTTTGTATGCTGGTTTATGCCTGAAGCTGATTATACTAAAGAATTTTTCAATTTAATTTCATGGAAAATTAAATTAAATTTAATTTTTGAAAGCTAAATAGTCTTTTACCTTTGAATAACAAATATTTATAAATATTTTTTTTCGTCCCTAAACATTTAATGGCACTTTTATGTTCTCTTTCATTAGACAAACATTCAATTTCCCCACAGAGTGCATTAGTATTTTTTATTATTCCTCAAATAAATGTATTAAAGATTCTATTACAAAATAAATTTGTCCGGAGAGCGAAAAAAAAGAGAGTGAGAGGCGAGAATAAAATGCATATATACATACATATAAACAGAGAAACTAAAAACAAGAAAACTTTCTCCTACAAAATAGTTGGCAACTACCTCCACTGTCTTGTGTATGAGAACTTCGTTATATAATTTTTCGTTTCTAGTTCTTAAGTAGGAGTAAGAAGAAGATGCAAGTTAATGTCCTTTATTGTGTCTCGATGTCCTTTCTCTAAAAAAAAAACGAAACAAAACGAATCAAATTATAAAACTCTACTTCAAAGACAAGGCACAACAAATAATTTCTTGACAAATTTGACTGAATTTCGTTTATTTGTGTGTGTTTGAGTTTCTGATAGACATCATTTGTTTAAACGATAGTACATTGTTTGGTTGTGTGCATCTCTATAATGGTTGCACAAAAATTGCATTATTATGCAAGGTCAGTAACACTGTACAGGCAGGCAATACAGTTTAGCAAAAAACATATACACACACACATACACACACGAACGAGTGCTGCCAAATTCTATAGCACACAACCAACGAACCATAATAATAATGATGCGATGAGGATGATGACGCTGCTTGCTCGATGGCAATGACGATGATGACACATGCAATTATTTTTAGTCTGTATTCGTGTTTGTTTTTTTTTCATTCGTTTCATTTATTTTTAGTATTTCAGCATTTTTGTTTTTATTTTACTCTCCTCCTACTTTTCCCCTTGAAGTTAATGTACCTTTAATTCAGCTGCAATTTCCTAAAATACATGTACATACGAGTATACCACCACTCTCATATGCTGCAGCTTTATATGACCTCCACACCCCAAAATACCTCTCGACTTTAAACGTTATTCGCTTTTCAGTATGTTGGTTCTCTCTCAGAGTTCCGTTTAGTATACAGAAATTTGTAACACCCTCTCGTAAAAAAAAAAAAAAAATCGTTCATTCGGTTAAAAACCCGCATAAAAGCACATAGAGGAGCAATAAGTTAAAGGGGAGAGAGAGAGGTGCAAATAACTAACCTAACACAAACATTTTTGCTTAACCTTAACCCCCTAAAAAGGCATACACACACACATACACTTAGAATCTATTTGTAGTCTACGATAAATTCGTATACGACGAGAATGTCGTTCGTTCTCTACGAGAACATACAGAATATTGTTGGCTTGTTCGTGTTTGTTGTATTTGAGAATGAGTGTGAATCGTTGTTACTTAATGCAGCAACCATGGTATCAGCAGCAGCAGCAGCAAGAGCAGTAGCGGCAACAAACAGAAGCAATGATTGTTGCTGACAACAACAAACAGTTCAATAACACTCGTTTGCGACTAAAAACAGAATTGAAAAGCAAAGAAAAAATTTCAAATTATTAGAGTTGGGGGCACTTCTTTCCAGCCAAACACACACAAACGAATGCACAAAGAACTCCATTATACTACAAAACCAAAGTCATCATTCTCATATTTTACAATCTGGCCACAGTGGTATTGAAATAATTTTAGCATAGAAATTGCAAAAAGAAGTAGGAAAAAATTTATATCAAAAAAAATTTACGGTAAACAATTTACAACAAAAGTCTTTAAAGACCTTACTTTCCAGAATTTTTCTTTATTTTCTTGCGCGCTGAGTGCAGCGATAAAGGCAAATTTCTGAGAAACATTAGCTGAGAAGTAGTCAAAATTATTTGCTTAAATGGAAGCTTGTCAATAGTCTGTTCGAGTTCACTTTGAGGCGCTATGGTCATTGCTCTACCCTTTACAGGACAGACACATTAAAGACGTTGAAAGGCCGGACATGGGAAAGTCCTAAAACAAGATCCCTATTTAAAGGACCCAAAAAATGCAGTTCCATCATGTGAGCCAACCGGTACCCTTAAAGAAGTCAATCAACTTCGACAGTGACACATCCCTAGGACAATTCAGATCAGGAAAGTGACATATACCCAAACCTTAGTTTAAGCTCCCATAGAGTGAGACAGCCACAGAGAAGGTTTTGTATCGATTCCTTTTCCTCCTCACCCTGACAGCTCTTGGAGTAGCCATGACAAGCGCGTCCCATGCACTCTGACATTCGACCTATCATACAGCGCCCGGTAATTATGCCCGAAAGAAGCCTGATCGACTTCCTTTAAAACCTAAGAAAAGATTTAGTCCTTTACATAGAGAGAAGATTCTGGATATTTTACAAGTGGTGCTATTGGTCCACATGTGTTCCATTTTGCTCAGTGCCCATCTGTCTATCAGTTTTAGGTTCTTGGTTGGGTTATTATCAATATTAAGACTAATAGTACTTACCTCCTCGGAAATTTTAGCCCTCGAGAAAACGACGATGAAAGGAATTAAATATTTCAGATACGGCTATTTCGTAATGTGACTTCTTTAAGCTCTTACTGGAGAAAATTATTCATGCCGCCGAGTTAAATAGTCAAGGCACTACATTGTCAGCTTTAACACCCGTGCTGTATCTTCTGCATAATCCAATCTAGAGAAAAGCGGTAATAGTGGGTTTCATCGTGAACGCCTCGTTCATTAAGTCAACGAACAAAGAGTCTTCACGTATTGGACAATATGAAACTGTTAGTGATTGCAATTTTGACTTTGTCTATATTGGTATCATCATTAGCACCATAAACGACATCAGCCTGGAGATCAAGCGAAGAATCACTTTTGGCGGCTTTACGAATCTCAAACTGGCGTGCCAAAAAGTGAGTAATGTGGTCGATTAAGAATAGCAACTGAACTTTAGTTGCGCTGCAAGTTACCGAAATTGTATTATGTATAGCAATTGGCAACTTAATAACTGTTAATCTAGATTGATACCGGGTCTATGAAATGATTTATTTATCATATTATTTTCTTACAAGGCTGTTCTGCGCTAGGTGTTCTTTGGGCGACTTATGTTTCGGCTATCTTCGGTTGTTTTCGGCTATCTTCTATTCCAATGCAGCACTTGCTATGCAACCAATTGGTTTTTGGCAATGTGTGGACTATCCGTCTCCACTTTTGTCATACTATTTGTTGAATTATTGGTTTCTCGTTCATTAACCGCCAGAGTTCCATATTATTGATTAAGTTTGGCCAAAATATGCGACATATTGGGTTCACAACTTAATAATGTCGTTTTTTCCTTGAAAAATCCATTTGTTATAATTACAAACTGAATTGATACATTATTATATGGATCTCCACCAAAAGAACTGCTCCTGTTTTGAGGTAAAGAATGAATGAATTATCGAAACAAGTAGTAGTCAGTAGGGGCAAGGTCTGGGCTATAAGGCGGGTGAACCAAAACTTCCCGTCCATCGTTTTCCAAATAGTTTTTGACCGGTCTTGCAACATATGACTGAGCATTGTCTTGATGGAAGATTATGACCGTGAATCGCTTTTCGTTGATTTATCCCTTCAAACGTTTGACCCTATTTCAGCAGCTCATAATACAAAACACCCTTCTGATTCCACCAAGTACAGAGCTTTAATATGGCGTCATGGATATTCGGAATCTGCGTTGATTAAGCTGGTTGGACGGGCTTTACATATGACTTTTTGGGCCTGCGAAATGTACCCATTTTTTATCACCAGGAACAATACGATGCAAAAATGATTTCTTTTTGTAGCATTGTAGCATCATTTCCGACATACTAAATCGCCTTTCACCGTCTCTCTGCTTCAATTCATATGGACCGTAGGGAAAAGACTTGCTGTGTGACCCCCAATGATAATGCAAGTTCTTGTGTTTGACAACAATCTTCGTCGTGTAATGCTTCCCATTCCTCATCTTCAAACTTTTTTGGCCTCTCCTTGTCTGCTGTGTCGAAATCACCACTTTTGAATCGACTGTATGCTTCTACTAACAATCGATAGCTCTCAGCAACCGTTTTCTTCAAATGAAAGAAGGTTATCAGACGTCCTCGCAAAACATCCGTTTTCTTCAAATGAAAGAAGGTTATCAGACGTCCTCGCAAAACATCTTTTTTAGGCACAAAACTCGACATTATTATAGCGATTGAAAAAATAAGTGTATACACTTTGGCGTCTATCGAATCTGAATTATAATGACAGATGTTTAGCCTCCAAAATATCATATTTGTTATTATTGACACAAACCATATATGATAGTTATGCCATATGTTGTCCAAATCAACTTTATTAACTTGTGTACCCAATATTTGTGGACTTTTGATTATGAATAATTGTAGTTTCCTTGCTATAGTGTTTGTCATATAACTTGTCTGGCTTCCATACAGAAATGTGGATTTTACACAAATATTGAAGTTTTGTTATGCTTTCCAAAAGCCGACCTTGCCTTGCTTAGCCTAAATGACACATCTTCTTCCATCTAACGACAACATACATCCTAAATAGCATAAAATTTTGACATATTTTATGAACTGCTTTTGTGTTTTATGTGTCATGACAATATTTACTTCCTGATCAACTACAATTGTCAGCGCAACTTAATCATTCACTTTACTCAGCATATCATTAAATTTGTATGGTATAAGACAGATAGTTAATTAGTTACAACGGGTTGCCAGACACTAGTCCAGCTCACTTGGGTCCAATACTGATAACATTCTGATTTCTATAGAAAGCAGTCGACCTACATGTTCGTCTAAAACGAACCAACTAGACGCATAGACAAAGGAAGAAAATCTGCTGGCATTGACATCAGCCATATCCGGACTGCCAAGGAAAACAGTCCTAATGTCCGAAAGATTCGTACACTGACATAGGAAATGCTCGACTGTCTCCTCGTCATCCTGACTACTACTACAGTAGTCATTGAACGCTAGACTCAGCCTCCTAGCATGCGCACTAGCCACCCAGTGCCCAGTGATAACAGCCACCAGGATTCGGAGTCTATGTCGCGGTATCCTCGTGATAAACTTCGAATATGGCCGATCGCATAGGGACCAGATTTGTCTTGATACAGATCAGGTGGGTTCATTCTCTTACCGTTTCTGTACCCTTCCAACATGTGTTGCAGAACCAGAAATCTGCAAAGTGAATCTCCTTATTGCCAAGAAGAGAGCCCTCCTTCGCCAGTCTGCTTGCTACACAATTCCTCCGGATGTCAGAGTGACCCCTCACCCAGATAATCTTTAAAAAGGAATATCTCGCATCTAGTTTAAGTGATGCACAACAGCATTCACATACCAGCCGGGATGTCAAGCCGACACCGGATAGCACCTTGATTGCAGTCTGACTGTTCGTGCAGTAGAAAATCAACCAGTTCGCCGACATCTTTAACGCCGAGACCTCCGCCTGTAAGACACTGCAGTGGTCAGGAAGTCTAAAGAATATTCTCATCCTATATGCGAGAATAAAGACAACGCCCACGTCCACTTGCGACGATTTCGACCGGATCGTATACATCTCAATTGATCGGCTGCTGTGAGATGCTAACAGAGAACATTCTGTCCCGGAAGGGTTTGGGTGTAGTAATCCATCCTACAAAGGATCGTATCCAAATACCAAAAAAGATGGTTGCATGCCAACGACCCTTGTAAGAACACACTCTTTGCTTTTAAGGCATTATATACAGAACAGAACAGTTTTATCGAGTGGATTGATTTCCTAAAGCCAACAAATACTAAGCAGAATTGTGTGCGCCATTCTGCCTATTGCTCTATTATTATGCAAAAGTGATTGACTTGGTCCACACAGTTACGATGGGGTCGGAAGCCTCATTGTTCATTCTGTAGTGGTTTCTCAATGCAGTAATCTTGTATGCGAATATGGCATTGAGCAGAGTAATGCTTTGCCAATCGTCACACTCTGTCAAGGCGTTTTTCTTTGGTATCCTTACTATCACGCCGTTTGTGCAGGTAGTTGCACGTTTAGGCATCGATGGTATTTAGTGCAAATATGTTATGTATTAATTTTGGATAATGTTCACTAAAACGTTAAACCATTACGTGAGTAACAAAAGAAGAAAAAAAAAAAACACCATTAACAGAGTGACAAAGCTAAACGGGAACCCAGAAGTTTTGCGCGTTTACCTTAATCTTTTGGGTTAAATATTTTTCTATTTATCATTTGTACATATCTTTCTAAAACAAATATTATTCGTAATTAAACACAGAGGTTAGTATGCACATAAACTGCATATTTTTTTAAGGTACCCCCAGGCAAGGTACCTGTCACTCCACGGTTTGCTGCCGCTGTCTTTGCCTCTTTCCATGCAAGATTGTTTTGTCTTAGTTCTTAGATAATTGGTCCTTGGTCCTTGTAATACTATGTGGATTCTTGAGTTGTCGTGACAGTCTCCAGTTATACTTCTTCACTGTGATCAGATTTCACTCTTGATCTCATCCAGTACGATGGTGAATAGTAGAGGTAAAAGAAGATATTCTTGGTTTACTCCAGCGTTAGTATGGAATGGTTCACTAATGCTCCTGTTGTGTAGAAAAGAGAGTTCTGCATTCTCATACATTGCTTGAATTATTCGGATTGTTTTCTCCTTTTCTTTTCAATGCTTTCCATAAGGCAATGCGTTTGGTGGTAGTCAGCAAACAGTATGTACAGGCGCTACGTCATTCTAGAGACTACTCTATTATGATGCGTATAGTGTTGGCCTGGTCTACGCAGCTTCTATTTGGCCGGAAGGCTGCCTGTTTGTCCCGCAATATGTTGTCTAGTTTGCTCTGACCGCTGATATCTTATATATGGTGTTAAGCAGACTGATTCCTCTCCAGTTATTACAATCTTTCAAGTCACCACTTTTTGGTAGCTTCTCAATGATGCCTTTTTTCTAGACTGGTCAAATATTTCTACGATACGTTGCTGCGGCTTTCGCTTAGAAATAAAGTCTAGTTTTTTGGGTCCCTGGACACTGTTAGATAGATGGTAATGAAATAGCAGATGCATTGGCCAGAAAAGGTTTCATGACACCGGAATCTTGCTGTGCGGCAAAACTTCGTACTATTCTCAATCTAGTTAGGGATTGGAAAATTGCCAGATGCTTGGAATACTGGAATGGTCAAAAGGGACTTCGTCACTCTAAGGCGGCAATTTGGGCGTCGCTCTGAGGTTCTCAAGTATAGCAGGCCGGACTTGAAACTTCTTACAAAGTTTCTTACAGCCCACTATAGATTAAGATCGCAACTAAAAAAGATGGATTTTTGTAGATTGTGCTCACAGGGATTAGAGACAGCGGAACACATATTGTGTGAATGTCGGGTTCTTGATAAGTTTAGATGGAAATATTTAGGTAGACATGGGGCTCTCACTGGATGACATAGCCACCATTATGGTTTCAGATCTACTGGTTTTCATTAGGAAGGCAACAGATCTGCTGAACAAACTATAGACCAGAAGGGGCACAATAGATTCCATAGGTTGTAATAGCGCCTGGTCGATATGATGGTAATGATAATTCGAATTCTCGTGTGAGCATGCTATTGGATATTTTTTTAAACACAAGTTTCTTTTAGCGTTCTCTCACATTTTGTTCAGTGTACACATTCAAGTGCCACTCTTATCCACATAAAAACCCTTGTTTTAATACGTTTGAGTTTGTGTGTGTGCATTAGTATTGATATATTGATGCACGTTCTACATTTACTTCTCCAAAATAATGTTAGTTTTGTTTTGTTGTAGAAACATCATGTGTGTGTCGAGTTGTAGTCTATCTATTTGTCTGTCTGATGGTCTATTATGCATTCTATTCTATCTTCAACATAAAATATGTCCGTCTGCCTGTCTATCCATTTGCCAGTCTGTTTAAAATTCGATTTTTTTCTTCTCAAAAAACAATTCATTGCACATTTTTTTGAAATTTTTTATTTCAACTTTGTTTGGGTTTTAATATACGACGACGTATACGATTGCTACTACTGCTGATGATGTTGTAGCTGGATGCTGCATCATCAGATGAAGATGACGATGGTGTTGTGATGCTGGGTAATGGCTGTATGTATGTACATATGTACGTACATACATATGTATGCATGTAGTCAACGACTGAACTCATCATATAAAATGATTTTTGAGCATCATCATCAATTTACTGCAGGCATTCAAAATCATTTTTTATTTTTATTATTTTTTCATTATTATTATTATTATTATTATTATTATTATTATTATTATTATTATTATTATTATTATTATTATTATTATTATTATTATTGTTGTTGTTGTTTTTGTATTTTATTCTGTGTTGTAGAAAAAATAAAATAGAAAAATAAGGAAACAACAATAACAACAATTCCAACCAAGAATAATATGCTTCTCTTCTCATATACTGTATGTAATACTGTATGTAAGTATATTCGTGTGTTCTTGTGTTTATGTTGTAGACAACACATTCCATTTTATGTGCAATAACAACAATAGCAACAACAACAATAATAATAATAATAAGAACAACAACAATATGTATATTCAATATTAACAACCAACAACAACAATTCATGTAGACATCGGTAATACTACTCGTACGATGCTGATTCTTCCACTCTAAATGTTGATTATGATGCTGATGACGATGACGGTCGGCGGTAGTACTGCACTGTAGTTCAAGAGACACTCGTGTTTAATAAAGACGAAAATATGTTTTATTTTAGTTTTCTTTTCCTATTATTTAATTGAAACAAAAACAAAATTAAAATTTGAGTTCCCGTGGTCCGTAAAAATTTCGAATTTTTATATTTTTTGTTGTTTTTAAGTAGGTATTTCTTTGAATAAAAAAGAACAACAAATTATTGCTTATTAATGTTAATCAGAAATAATACCGTTTAAAAAGAATTTAAGGCCGGTGCCACGTTTCTGTACTTATAGGTGAGAAGTTTTTACAAAAAAAAAAAAAAAAAATTGTGAAACAAAAGTAAAAAGTGTACCTGTAATTCAATGAGAAAAGTAGCAACACTGATTACGATTTTACGGGAGCGGTTAAATAAGTTATTCTCGCCTCTTAACAGAAAGGGCAACACTCCTGCAACAGTAACCTTTTTCTTTTTACCATTGACAACAGATGATAATCTTCAAAAGATACTTATGTTTTCCTAGGCAAAAGCATTTACGATTCGCCTACGTCCTTCAACCACTTTCCCTTCTCGGAACTGCCGCTAGGTATTATTTCGTGAGGAGCTGGTTGACCTTAATGCTACTCTACATTAAAATCAATCTCTCGACCTATTTCTTCGCCTATATAACCTTTACAATTCTTGCATAACTTCAGCCATATGACCATTACACTCATCCCATCTGATTTCGAAATACATTATCCCACTGAGCAGCTGGCATGGACTGCCATCCATTTCCCATGCCCTCTTGAATCTCGGACATTTGAATATCACACTTATGGCATCCTACGTGTCCAAACTTGTGCAAATACCACCTTGATCAAAAAGTTCCCAGAATTTATTCAGAAAATTAATAATACAAGTTTATTCATCTAACTATATATTGTCCCCTTCAAAGTAATCCCCATCGACTGCAACACACTTATGCCAGCGCTTGATCCAATCATCGAAGCATTTTTTATATTCGGTTTTTGGTATGCCCATCTGTGCTTCCTGCGATTTCTCCATTATTTCCTCTCGGCTGCTGAAACGAGTTTTCCGTAATAGTCTTTTAACTGGATTGAACAGAAAGAAGTCACAGAGAGCCAAATCAGGTGAATTAGGTGGCTGTTGGATGGTATTTGTTACATTTTTCCTAAAAAAATTTCGAATAATAATGGCACTGTGCGACAGTGCGTTATCATGGTGCAAAGTTCACGAGTTTTCTACCAACAATTCTGGTCATTTCACAAACGTCTCATAACGCCCAAATACTGTCTGGCCTTCTGGCAAAAATTCTTGATGCACTACACCGTTGTAATCCATGGAAACCGTTAGCATTGCCTTCTTTTTGACTGAAAACGACGTGGTTTTTTGGTCTCGGCTCATTTAGTAAAGCTATTCACTTGCCTGATGTCTGGATTGCGAGTCGTGCTCATAAACCCACGTCTCGTCTCCAGAAATGATCCTTTTGATGAATGTGGGATCGGATTCAGCCTCGCAAATCATGTCTTTTGCGACCTCAACACGGTCTCTTTTTTGCATGAAATTAAGGTCTTTTGACACTAATTTTGCTGCTACACGACGGAAGCCGAAATCATTACCCCAAATGTCTTGGACGGATCCATACGCAATGTTCAAGTCCTCCGCTACCTCTCTGATGGTTAATTTTCCGTTATTGGCCAACATTTCTTTTACTTTATCAATTTTTTCGTCGGGGTTCGATATCGATGGTCTGCCGCCGCATTCGTCATCTTCGATTGACTCACGATCACTTTTGAACCGCTCGTGCCACTGATAAGCGACCGTTTTCTTTAGAGAATCGTTGCCGATACACTTTTACGACATTTCCAACGTTCGCTCACAGTTAAATCCGCTTTTACGCAAAATTTAATACAAGTTCGTTGTTGCAAATTTAAATCCATTTCTAAAGTTGTGAAAAATCGCCAACACGCATAGAAGTAGATGTACTCTTGGCTACGTAGCTTTTGCAAATGTTAAGCTATGACACTAAGATTTAGGGAGAATATCAAAAACAGATGTATAAACTTAACACACACAAAAAAAAATCGGAACGATGGGACCGCTACACGGTGGTTACTTCAGAAACTTTTTAATCAAGGTGGTATTCCCTAAAGCAGCCATATCCAGACAAGGACTGGGTTATATAAAACTTTGGCTGACAGTGTTCCGCCTCCATCCAAGGAATTATGGCAGGTACAAGACAGAAATTTTACCTTCCCTTCAAACTGCACTCTCACTGTGACTGTCATTTGCATATGGAAGCCAACCGTTCTTTCCTTTCGATAGCCGCAACTTGCCGTGAGTTTTCAAGGCGGCACGAATCACATGATTCGCTAAAATAATTTTTTGCTTACGAGTTTTGTTCTTTACCTCGTGAGCACGAATTTTATATTGTGAACGAATTAATTATGGGCAAAAAAGAATCAAAAACAAGCAATTCACATCAAAGCATGTTGTTTGTGTAATATTAAATGCGTTATACCATGCATAAGTATCACACACATGCATGTTTTATATTACATAAACAGCATTTACTAAAAAGAATTGCTCGTGTTCAACTCGTTTTGATGCTTTTCGACTTGGTTGGCGTTCTGAATTTTGTTTTTAAATTCTTTTGTTTTTAATTCTTCTCACGAGTCGTATTTTAAATTCTCTTAAAATTCGGCTCAATTCGAGCACTCTTCCTACTCTGCTTATGAATTCCTTGAAACTCAACTTGTCGCCAATCATCACTCCCAAATATCTTATGGCCCTTTTTGATTCTATTCTAGTGTCTGCAACGACCACTCTCATTTTCTCAATTATTATCCGGCTGCTTGTCAGGAAAGCCTCCGTCTTATGTAAGAGTCCAGCCGATATCAAGACACGCTTCAATTGCCCTAACAGCCGTGTTCATCTTCGCCTATATATTTTTCACAGTCTTAGCCATCGTGATCGTTGTCAACTTCTATCAAAAGTCAGTTAACTTCTATCAAAATTTCAACAAACTGCGTCATTTAGTTTGTGTTTGTGATCCATTGATAGCACCTTAGCGCGTGATTTCAGGAGAAAATGAAAAAAAGTGAATTTCTTGCCCTCGTTTATAGGCATTATGTTATTAATAAATAGCAGGTGTTTTTTAGAGGTTCATAACTTTGAGTTGCCAACACTGTTTTATTTGACAAGTGATTTAACAGCTGTTAATTGCTTGGTGTATAGTTTGGTTTGACATTTCATTATGGCTAGACTTACACCAGAGCAACGCTTGTAAATTGATAAAATTTTTGAATTGAGTATGTCTGACAACTCTATTTAAATTTCTTTCGGTGTAGTATTATTTCTTTTTTACTAAGCTCGTAACTTCAAAAATAAATTCTTTTTAAACTGATAAAAGAAGAAGAAAAACTGTTTCTCATATAAATTCAGTTGTGCTCGTTGAAATTTTTTTTTTCATTTTGTTTTTGTAGCAATTTAAGGTTTTTTCAATGTTGTGCGGCTGGTGATGCTGATACTGATGCCGATGCCGATGTCGATGCCAATGCCAATGCTGTTATGATGCAGTACATGTATTCAAACGAGAATTTTAAAATTTTTATATCCCTTTACCATCATTATTATTATCGTCATCATCATGGTCGTTATCGTTATCGTTATCATCATAATAATTATTATTGTCTGTGTCTTTAGCATTATTGCTATGGTTCTGTATACTATTTTTGAATATTTTTTCCATTTTTTTCAAACTCTATATGTGCTCATTGTGCATGCACTCGTTTTGTTTTTGTTGTTTTATTGCTGGAGTATTTGTGGTTGGATTCTGGCATTGTCTTCCCCAGTTTGGTATGGCTTTATTGTTACAACATGTACTTACACACCGTATAGCCAATGCACCATCATCATCATCATTGTTTCTCTATCATCTGTGGCTGTGCTCATAATGGAAGAAGCAAATGGGGGGGAGATGGGGAAGAGCAATGATAGGAAAAACTAAAATAATCAAATTTAAAATTTTTCCTTCCCGATTTGACTGCTTCAAGAGAACAAAATAAAGTCAGAAGTAGAGTTATGTCTTTCGAAGATATACTTTTGTCTACGTGTTAACCATGACAATTCGTGAACAGCTACCAACAAGCCAACATTCTGCAATCAAATTGCAGAAGGAGCACTGGGTGTAGTGCAATCACATAGAAAACTTTAGATATCAGATGACTCTTGGAAAAGAACTGAAACTACAGCTTCAAGAAGACACAGAAGAAAGTTCCTGAAACGTCTAGCAACAACGGAAGAAGAAGCAACTGCCCAGAATAACATTAGAAAACTACACCAGACAACTATCTCGTAAGTCTAATAGGAACCAATCAGTTACTGATCGTAACGAACAATGATGCACAGACAGGGATGGAGAGAACATTTCGATGAAATATGTAACGTCGCAAATGAAATAAAAGAGTCAGCAGGCACTCTTGCAGAACACTACGAACATTAGGATCTATTGTGCCCCCTTCCGGTCAACAGTTTGTTTATCACATCTGTTGTCTTCATAATGAACAGCAGCAGATCTGAAACCCTAATAATGGATATATCTGCCAATGAAGACATGGGCCCTTAATGCTCAATTCTTCAACTCAGCTCTTATTTTAGTGAACGTTTTCAGCCTTTCAAGTTTACCGTTGTTGCTTCTCTGGCTTTAATTTCCGGTTCATTTGCCCTTTTATTCTCTGTGACCTTTTATTTTATTTTAATGGTTGGTTAGTTAGTTCACGAAGCTGCTCAAACAGCACAAGTAGTGTCCTGAGACAGCGTTTTGAAATATAGCACAACACCACATGTTATCGCATATCTCTTACATCCATTTCGTTAGATTGATGTAACTAAGGATGTCATCATAAGATAGCTGCCGAAAATATTGTGGCAGAGGTTAAACACTTGGTGGAGTGTAACCACTACAGCTGGGCAGCTGCTCTGCCTCTTTCTCTTTAACATCGCCATAGTTGCGACAGTGATCGCCATGCTATTTCCATCCGACAACGAACATGATAGCCAATCGGCTAATGTCTTGTTAGTGCGACTACTAACCAAGATTGTACAATCAATTCCTAAAACCTTTATCAATGGTCAAGTATCTGGGTGTGATGATATTGAACTCAAAACTTCATTAGAAGCTGCATGTTGAGCGGCGGGTAAAAAAAACTTGTGTGGGTTTTTATTCCTACAAATCTATGTTCTTCCGCAAATAGCGACTCAAACTGCAAATGTGCTCTGGATGTATAAGCATATGGCTGACTGGTGTAGTGTAGAACCTTTAGTAAAAGTCTTATCACCACTAGACTGGAAAGAGTTCAGAAGACTTCGTGTTTGGGTGTCACTCGTGCTTGCAAGACATGTCCCACTGCTGAATTCTGGGCTTACCACCTATTGATCTACACATTTTGTCGCTTTCGGCTTAGAGAGCGATAAGGTTGAAAGTACTTGGTTTCTGGAGGCAATCGCTTAGTGGCCACGGTAGCATTTTGGGACTTCTTACTCAGTCTCTAAGGGATTTGGAGACAGACTTGGGTAACCATAAACTGGACTTATCCAGACACCCCAGAGCCATCTTCTCTTAAAGAAACGTATGGAGAAGAAGAGGTAGGATTCCACAAGTTCCGTTATTACGGTCTTCACAGATTAATCCAAGATGGCTACCGCTGTAAGAGCTGGTATTTTTTCCGAGTCTGCCGATTTTGTGGAATCCTAGACTACCGAAGGTTTCTAGCATCTTTGAGGCGAAGATTTTTGCGATTAGGCGGGCTTATAGGATTCTGCGAGATTGAGGGATTAGAATTTTCTCATAGTCAGCCCGCTATTAGACCCCTGATTTCACCTAATAGCAGCTTGGCTTTAGTTCTCCAATGTAAAAGGGAGATGAAGCTGCTTGGTGGTACATGTACCATTTCCATTGTCTGGGTTACTGCACGCAGGCTCATCGTTAATTAAGAAAAGGCTAATGAACTTGTTAGGAGTTCCTCGATTGATGTTTAATCTATCACCTCCTACTCTGACATCTACTGCCCTATGACTGTAGTCAATGGGGAAATCTATAGTTTATTTCATGAAAGGGCATAGGACAGGTAGAGTTCCGTCTCCTCTTGTGCTATCTCGAGGTCGCTGTAGCCTCGGTATGACAGTAACAAGATATTTAAACTACTGAAAACCTCCTGCCACTCTATTCTCAAACATATTGTGGTGTACACGGGTCACTTTCTGTTGCTTTTCGTAATGCATTTCTCCTTGATCTTCTACACTTCATAAGCAGCTCAAGATTGCTATAATCTCCATTTCCCTTTCGTTATCCTTTTGGGTGGTTATTTACCTGTGATCTTGGCTTGGTTTCAAAACGGCACTTTGTTCCTAATTGTAGTTGATCTCGTCTTGGCTGACTAGCCAACTTACCTATCTACCTACGGCCACTAATCTAGATACGAACTTTCCACTGTTGCCTATGAGAGATTTAGTACGTCTGATACTACAGGAATCTATTTTCTTAAATCCGCAATTTGCCTTCCAAAAGTAGTAGTTAAGGATGCACAGATGGGACTTTAAGACATCCTCCGAGCCAGTTCGTTCGCTCATTCATTTTTATACAAATTACAGTGTCCCAGAATACAAAAAGGTTTGTCCGCGGCAAGTGGCCTAGGACAAGAATGGTCACCTAGATGTCCATGTAAATGCATATGCGCCCCGCGAAGACAGTATTGAAGGTAGTAGTGAGAAGGCTTTCTTAATAACAAAACCTTTATGTCGAAATTGTGTAGGGGTCAGCCTGATCCCCTTCCGAACTTGAGGGAATGTTTCATTTTACACCATACAGTCACTTTGCTTGTATGTAATGGTTTTTCGAGGACTGTTTGTGGATTTTGTGAGAACCATATGCGACAATTTTGTTTGTTTACATAACCGCCTAATAGAAAATGGGACTAAAGTTGATTTTGTTGAAAAATGTGGTTTTAAAATTTGTGAAAAGAGCGGACGTCTGCAAGAGGTGGACATTTGCCTGACATCATATTCCATTATTAATTCCCATATTTCTAGTTTATATTGGTATGTATAAAACTGAATTTAAAAAAAAATGTTTTAAGCCAATTTAATTCCTAACCTCAAATTTACCCATCTTTTACATAATTCCCGCGGCATCTTAAGTAAAACAAGGAGGACTACCCTTAACACGTTCGCAACTCATCCATTTTTGGAGGTTTCAATAAAAACTCACGAAATTAGTACATAGAAATATTTCAGGGAATACCCTAAAAAGAACTAAATTTTTGAAACAGCTGCCTAGAATATAATATAAAATAAACTGCAGCACTGGTATACATCTGACACTTTGCCAGAGACTAAATCATACAGGAAAATAATTCCTATGAATTTCTATGAAATTAAAGCTGAATACATTTCAGTAATAATGCGGCATGTATATGTGTCATGAGTTTTTATTAAAACTTCCACGTCACATATATGTGACGCTGAGTGGCGAACGTGAGCTGCACGCGATTATAGTTTTAGGCACATTAGAAGGAACCCACAATTTAACGTCGGTTCCGAACAGCAGATGTATTAGTTAGAGAAGTTTCCATAGCGTAAATACTCATAAGCAGTCGCTCACAATGTTATGAGGTAATAGCGCTGTTGAAAATTGTTTAGGTGGTCTGGTCTCGGATTGAACCGAGAATCTCTTGGTTGCTAGGCGGGTGTCTTACCTACCATACCACAGCGGCAATATCTGAACCTTAATTCTCTATCAAAGTTACGTTCGTGAGTGCAGTATTCAAAAAGGTAATGTAGTCTGCCTGGAAGCCAAGAGAAGGAAACCCTCAATTTGAATAAGGATTTTAAAAATAAAAATATTTCAATGTGGGGCAGGATTGCACCGTTTTTGGAATCAATTAAACCGCTGGATTTAGGTATAAGATATTGTTGTCGTTGGGAAGCTCGTGGTCTGAATATTATGAATCAATACTTTTATTCAAAAATATTTTATTCAAAAATATAAAACAAGAAAAATGTAATTTGTTTTATTAAAATCATTATTCGATTAAAATAATTATTCCATTATAATCATAATTATTTTGAAGGTTACAACACACATTTATCTATTTAAGGATACATTATTATGTATTTATTGGCTATATTTTCGTCACTGCTTACGTTGAAACAGACATTTTGCTTCCTTAAGCTAGGATCACACGATTGTCGCAAATGACACAACTTCAATTGTGCTTTATTGTCGTCAAATATCAAAATTATCCCAATTCATTCTGTGGGAAAAAAAAATTTTTTTAATTTAAATATTGGTACGTATTTCCACAAGAACACAATAAATATTAGCGCATTTTTGATATTTTTGTAGCCTTATTAATACCTAATTTCCGCAGCAATAATTGTGAAATTAGCTTTAGGCACTACCATTTGTTTTGTTTTGAGAGTCCTACGAGTTTCTGTGACCGGTCGGTTCTGAATTTTTTAAAAGAAAGTTAAAGATATCCTCTTGCGTTACGCTCTCTCTTTTTTAAATATTTTATTAATAGATTCTTGCGCTTCTTCAGACAAAGAACCAATAGGTAATTTAGAATTTTGAACTACTTCCCAACTGTGAATCAACAATTTGTGTAGCGTTGGCGACATCTACCCCATCACTGATAATTATTTATGAACGTTTCTACATCTAATATATAAAATTCTCGTCTCGCGGTGTTTGTTGCAAAGCTCCTCCGACATGGCTCTAACGATTTTCATGAAATTTTGCTTGCATATCGGATAGGTCTGAGAATCGGTCAACATCTATTTTTCATACCCATAAATGTTAAGGGTGACCCACCCCAAGGAGAATTCGATGCAATTTTAAACTAGATAAATCTGCGTACCATAGAACACATATGGTTTAGGTTTTATTTTTAAGAAGTGCTCAGAGGGGGCGGTACAGGGGCTATTTTTCCCTATCCCCAACTATTAATCGCAGACGAATGAAATTTGGTGGGTAAGTTCGTAGAGTCGATGTCGACAATCCCACCAAAAGTGGGTGTGGCAACCCTCCCCCTTACAGATATACCTATAACTCGGAAAATACCTAAGCTATAGTAATGAAATTTGGTATAATAGTACAGAGTACTATAAACAACATTTATTCGGAAAATTGGTATTTTACTCCCATTTATAAGAAGCGATTGTTATTATGCTTCGTAATATCAGTCAGCCAAAACTTTGTAATGTTACAAGACACTGTAAAAAAGTTAATGGGCAATTTATTATTATTGGAAACTTCAAAGGTGAGAAGACGTTTTGATCCCACGCATTCCAATGCTACCACATCGAATTTGTCGTTTGAGTTCAAACGTGTACGGTTTCCAGTGCGTGTTACCTTTCGGTTGACCATTAATAAGGCGCAAGGCTAGTCTTTGGAATTTATCAGTATTCACTCACGGACAATTATACGTTGCCTATTCACAAGTCGGCAAACCATCTGTATTATTAATTTATTTTCAAGAAAATGGAAAAACAAAAGATATTATTGTCTTTCGTAGAGTATTACAATAAATATATAATGTGAATGACAACTCTTTTGGGCAATAAAAAAATCAATTTTGGGCGGGACGAAGTTCGCCTTGTCAGCTAGTGTACATATATTTTTTTATTAGGTTGACATTTATCCTGGATATTTATGCTGAAATTTTGTACTGCCAAAAAAATACTCTGGAAGTATATTCATCATTGTAATTACCACCACCATGTTTGGGTTGATCTATATATAGTCTAAAAGTTTTTTTTAAACTCTTTAATTGTTTTTTAATTATTTTCTACCAATTGATTGAGAAATATACAGATATTCCTCAAGGCCACTTAAAGGAAATATATATCAATTAAAAGGTATGTTTTTGGAAATTGGTTAATATTCAAATTAGATATAAGCTTATATGTTCGTGAATTTACGAAAAAAAAAAACGGTTTTTTAGCCGTATCTCAAGATTTTTGAGGTGTCACAAAAATTTCAAACAAAGATTCTCGTTTTTATTCGATAGCACCTATCGGAAAAATAGCATCATATCCCAGGTGTTTATTTGTCTCACCGTGTTATTTACTTTCATAAAACAAAACAAAATAAGAATTCTAATAAAGTAGGTCTGAAATTAAAAAAAAAAAAATATTCTGACGGGCAGCGTTAGGCAGAACGAAATTACTATCGCCGGAAACTACACACTTTGGACTAAATGGCCCATATAAAAATACGCTTGCGAACCCTTGCCGAAAAAAGGTTCACGCCTTGAAAAATTAAATTTTAATTTTTTTGGTAAGAAAATGTTCTATTTTTTTAAATTGGTCCGTCATATTGAATTCATGTAGTTTAAATTAGCGTTAGTATAACGACACTTATATAGGGTCCGCCATCTAACGTTTTTTTTCAACTAGTGCTTATTTCTTGAATGGTAACACTTAGCTCATGTCTGATTTGACAGATAATTAGTTTAACCTTCCGCTGAACGAATATGGTTGCGTATACGCTTCGCTAAGTGGGCCTGCGATCGGCTTAAAGAAGATGCCGATTTTGCCAAAAAAATCATCTTTTCAGATGAAGCCCATTTTGATCTTTGCGGGTATGTAAACAAGCAAAATTGTCGTATTTGGGGCACAGAAAACCCGCAGGTATACATTGTAAAGCCGATACACCCAAGACGAGTCATTGTTTGGTGCGGATTTTGGTCCAGAGGCATAATTGGGTCACTTTTCTACGAAAATGAGCAATGATTGGCCGTTACAGTCAATGGCGATCGTTATTGGGCCATGCTGAACGAATTTTTGTTCACAAAAATTGAAGAGGAGGATATTAGCAACATTTGGTTTCAACAGGACGGCGCTACGTGCCACACAGCCGAAGCTACACTCGATGTTTTGCGCCCTGTTTTTGAAGATCGCATTATCAGCCGCAGAGCTGATGTCGTTTGGCCACCTCAGAGCTGCGATTTGACACCGTTGGACTATTATTTGTGGGATGCCGTCAAAGATAAGTGTTAAGCCAACAAGCCAGAGACAATTAACGCTTTAAAAGACAATATTCGTGAAGCCATTGGTGAAATACAGCTGCACACAATCGATAATATGCTTAAAAATTGGACCGATCGTGTAGGCTACTGCATGGCCAGCCGAGGCAGCCATTTGAATGAAATTATTTTCCATTATTAACCGGAAGGATTGTACTTTCAAATAAAAAAAGAAATTTGAGAAAATATTCAGTAGTTTTCTTATAGCATTTTCAAAAAAAAAAAAAAATTATTTGGCGGACCCTTTATATGTCTAAACATAAAAAAATAAAATTGATGGCATTCATATTTTACAACCGTTCAAAATTGGTGAAATAAAAGCTAAATTTTATAAATATAAATATTTTTTTAGTCTGAAGTTCGTACTTTGGGGCCTACCAAATGCGATATAATTTAAAAAAATTTAAGTGCAGTTCAACTAAGAAAAGCGTAAGCTAATAAATCCAATAAAAATTCTTCGCAGTTCTCATTTTTTAAAATGGACTTTTTTCCAAAAATTTATGCGGACTGCCCCAAGGTGCAATCTTTAAATTCCTTTTCCATCAAACCTTCACATTAAGATGACCTTCCCAGCGCTACCCAACTATTTATTCCATCCAACCCACCTCAAATACAAATTGTGCAATTAATTATTGAGTAAAATGACCAGATGTTTTGCCAATAATGATCTCATCTCAAGTAATTATTATTAACAAATTATTAAATAATAAATTTGTTGATGAAAAAAGCAATACAAATAGTAAAACATCACCTCTAAATAAAACATAAAAAAATTAAATAAAAATTCAAAGAACTTGGGCTACAGAACCAAGAAACACAACCAGAGAGACTCACATGAAACGAAACAATGGGTTATAAATGAAATATTAAAAAAAAATATAAAATATAATTAGAGGAGAGGTTTGTTAACCCTACGATTTAAAATAAAAAACCGAAAAAAAAAACAAAACCATTAAGAGGAATATGAAATGGAAAGAAAAATAATTATTATGTTGCCAATGGCTGGCTGGTGGTACGAAATAAGAATTCGAAACAAATAAAACAGAAAAAAAAGAACAAAAAATTCGAAAATAATTTAAAAAAAAAGAAAACAAAAGAATTCTTAAAATACGAGAACAGAAAAAATTCTGCACAGAAAACGAACAACAAGAACTAACGATAATGGTGATGACGATGTTGTTGATGTTAAAGACCACATACGGATGAGAGGCCTGACTGTTTGACTAGCTTAGCCGTTAATGTCGGTTGATTCTATACAATGGGATGATGGCTGACTGCCCATTGTGTAGGTTGCCATTCACCAGATTGTGCATACAGTAACTTAAATATTTGATCACATGTTTTCGAAATTCAGATAAAAAAAACTAAACTTTACCTAATTGCTCCAAAACTCTAGCGAGCGAGTGTCCGTGGTTATCGTTATTATTGCATGAGCGCAAAAAGCGGGTTTTTTAATATTCCTCCGTAAAAAAATTTTTTTCGTCACTACTCTTTCTTCCACAAAGCATCTCCATTTTGCACACTTTGCTGCCGAGCTTATGGTGTTAGGCCAGAATAACTTACATATGATTCTAAGGCAGTTGTTGGTAAATACCTATAACTTTTGCGTGATAATGTCAGACACAAGCCAGGTTTCACAGCCGTACAACAGAATTGACTTTACACATAAGTTGAATATGCTGAGCTAGATGTGCCTGGATATACCGCCTTGATCAGAAAGTTCCCGAAATAGCCCTTGTGTGGCGGTCACGTCGTTTCGATTTTATTTATTTTTTTTAAGTTGGTACATCTGTTGTTGATGTTCCCGCTAAATCTCAACTTCATAGCTTGTCATTTGCAAAAGCTACGTAGCCAAGACTACATCTATCACTATCGCTCACATAGAGATGTGTGCTGGCGATTTTTTACAATTTTAGAAATAGATTTAAATTTGGAACAACGAACTTCCATTAAATTTAGCGTAAAAACCGGATTTAATGGTGCGCGAACGTTGGAAAAGTGTTTCAGCAACGAATCTTTATAGAAAACGGTCGTTTACCAATGGCACGAGCGTTTGAAAGGTGGTGGTGAGTCATCGACATCGAAAACCGACGAAAACATTGATAAAGTAAAAGAAATGTTGGTCAATGACCGCACATTAACCATCAAAGAGATAGCGGAGGACTTGAACATTGCCTAAACATTTTGGTTAATGATTTGGACTTCCGTCGTGTAGCAGCAAAGTTGTTGCCAAAAGAGCTCAATTTCATCCAAAAAAGAAACCGTGTTAAGGTCGCAAAAGAAATGTTTTGCGAGGCTGGATCCGATCCCATATTAAACAAAAGGATCATAACTGGAGACGAGTACGACACAGCAATCCAGACATCAGGCAAGTGAATGGCTTTCACCAGTAGAGTTGAGACCAAAAAACCACGTCGTATTCAGTCAAAAAAAGACAATATTCACGGTTTTTATTGAAAACCCGTGGTTTTTATTGAAAACCCATGATAACGCACCGTCGCACAGCCGATTTTTTATTTCACATATAATTGTCATAGATCTTTCTATCATGGTAATAAATAGTAAGATAATTCTCTAAAAACCTTTTGTTTTATTTACAATTAACACCGTGCGTTTTGGTTGGACCACACTTTAGTTTACGCCAAAAGTAGGCGGTATGAAGAATATTGCTTGTAGCTAAGCTGTACTGTCTAAAATTTGTTTAATCTTAACCCAGAATTTTGAACTTTGAACTATCTTGTCTCCAAAATACTCTGGTCAGTGTGGCAAGGCATATTGGCTATATATGTGTCCATCATATATTTGTAGGTGGTTAACCCTAGGAATTCTAGGTGGTTATTTGAAATGGTGGTAAATCCCATACTTATGTATGCTGCGTTAACTAGCTTAGTGAATATATTTGGAGAAATCCACATATAGTGCAATCTTTCACAGGTTTATGAATAGTACGGCACAGCAGATAACGGCCAATACCTTTTCAAAAGCTTTCTAGGTGATGCTGAACTAAATTCCGATGGATTAGTGATTAAGTAGATTGCTGTTATGACTGCGATAAGATGTAACAGGATAGCAGGAGTCATGGACATGACATGTTTTTTATTTGTTTAAGTGCAACACTTAGGGGATGAACCCTAATTATGCAGTACATTGTGCACTCACTAGGATAGAAGGTGTAGTGTTATGGACGTCCGATTTGTATTCAATTATGTCGTAAGTGGCAAGAAAAAATTTCGCGGGGACATTGTTTCACAGACGAACGGTGCGGTAAAAAAAAAAATTCTCTCTATAATGCGTTGTGCGATTCACTGTACAATCAACTACAAAGGACCACCACGTCTGTGTACATTGTACAACATTTGGTCTTGCGAATATTAATTTCGATCCTGTTCGCACGACCCCATTATGACATTATGGTTAGATCGGTTGTGAGCGTTTATATTCCGCCATTTCACCCCAATATCCAAGAGGTTTAGCATATGATCAAGAGAATATGAATGACAAGTGTTGTTGTCATCTGCGAAATAGTGGATAGGATTGGAAGTGAGAAAAAGAAAGTCGTTAAGAAAGATTAGAGTGGGAGAAAGAACAGAGCATTGCGGTACCCCTGAGTTAATCCTTAACTCGTCGGATGAAATTCCATCTATAACCACTCGTAAGGAGCCATTTCTGGGAAAGCTCAATATAAATCGACAGAAGTGACTACCGTCACGAACACCTCATGCCAAAATCTATCAAGCGCCTTGGAAATATACAGAGCCGCAACGTAGCTCTTACCAAAACCACGAATAGATTTGTTACATCTCTCGGAGAGCACAGCCAGCAGGTCGCCAGTAGAAGGGCTTTTGGAAAGCCGTACTGACAATCGTTTAGCAAATAGACGCGCAAGCGTCGAAGAGCACTACTTCAGCACGGTATGTCATCCGTCCAAAAAACTTGTTAACGATGAGACTTGCAACAACCCTTTTAACAACATGGCCTCGAAAGAATATACTAGATATAGTTGCTGATATTCTTTCAATTTCGGGTAGTGGTTGAAAGATCTCCGATAAGTGAGAATTACTTGCAAGCGTTTCAGCTAAAAAGTTTACCTTTTCAACCGGATTTGTAAATGCTGGTCATTCTTTAAAAGAACTGGAATCGAATTAGAGCTATTCCTCTGTCTTTAACCCAAAGACCAAAAGATTTTACTTCCGGTAGGAAAAGTAAGAACCTTAGCACTAAGGCGCATATTTAAACAGCCTTTTCACGCCTAAGTTCTGCGGCGAATGAAGGTCTTGCCTGTTTACGTAGCGAATCAGTAAGGTCGCATCTCTTGTTCTCTAGATCCGACTGCTAGTCTGCACGTCTTTCTTGGTTTAATCGGAATCTATTTCGATGGATTAAACATGTCCATCCCCAGCTTTATTATTTTCAATACCATCTCTGTCGTGGCATCAACGTTTGAGTCGAGGATACATAGATTCCTATTGAAATGACTAAAGAAATCGTTGCGCTTAGCATAACGCGCATTTTTGTAGATAAAAACTGAGCGTCTCGTAGCTGGTGGTGAAAGTCATGAAGAGAAGAAACCGAAGAGGCAGAAATAGTACCGAGGGATGCAAGAATGTCAACATCATACTTTTCAGGCTGTGAAGTGAGAAAAATGTCGAGGGTGGCGTTTTCTTGCGAAATATGCACATAATCCCTAACACGGTGGATTACTACAATCCTACGACATGGGCTTCTCTATGAGCACCTCACCAAAACTAGCCATTGCGATCCTAAAAGGGCAATACACTGGTTAATGTATTACACAGTGTTCGATGTGAATATTCGGATTTGTACGAAGAGTCAGACTGCCATTAGGAGGCTCCTGGCTCTTTGCCTCTCGACATCGATGTTAATGCAATTATGCCAGGCATCTCTAAATGATAAGATGGCGATAATCTAATTAAGGGGTCAGTCACTCCATCGCCAGGGTAAATGGTGCATAGGATGAAATTGTGGTTCTAGCCTAAGTGTGGTGGAGATTGGAAGATTACTGATTATTTATTTCTTTTTTCTGTTTGTTCGTTTACTCTGCCATAGTCTAAGTGCTAAATGCATTTCATCTAAAAAAGGAATTCGCCTGCAATTGATAGGATTTAATATGTATTTTCGAGATTCTTTTTTTAAACAAAAATCCTTAAATGCTATGCGTCTTTAAGCAAAAATTGTGTGGTCAATGCGACTTGGCAAAGCAATTTGCTAAAGAGTTTATGTTTAAATGTTGTTTTTAAAACTGGTCCCTGAGGAGAATTTGCAACAACAGAACATAGAAAATCGTTTAAAGTGAAGTTCAACATTCAAACACAGACGACGTTGTGGATGCTGAAAAGGTGAAAAACCCAAAAAAAGGAAAGAAAACGAACTGCATTTTAATGACGACGGCAGGCGTTGCTGTTAAGAACGATAGCGGTGGAGCAGCAGTAGTTAGGAAAACAATGTTGCTGTAGGAATCAAATAGCAACAATCCCAAAAACAACAACGAGTACAACAGCTTGTTGCTGATAGTCAGCAAAGACAAGGCAAGACAGGACAAGACAGACACAAATATCTTTACAAAACCAGTCAATTGTCCCCAACGTGTACGAAACTCGCAACGATATGGAAAGAGTGCCCGAGCACACTCTTTAAAAAGACAGGAAAACCAAAACGAAAAAAAATGGAATAAAAAAAAAACACAACACTTTTACACAAAAACAACTTCGTCTCTATATAATTAAAACAAATGTAGACTCAAGCTGGACAAGGAGAAATATGTGAAGGGAAATATGCTGAGATATTCTTAAATTGCTGCGTGCACGCAGAATAAAAAAAAACACTAATTAATGTGCAACACAAACGGCAACAGCATGCTCGTGTAAATCAGCACTTGTAGTAGAGTTGTATAGAGCAACAACGCAATTTAACAGTCAGTTAGCCAGTCAGAGTAATGTGAGCAACAGTCAAAGTGGCAAAACATATAGAAAAAGCATAAGAATTTCGAGTTGTTTTGCGTATGATGAACCTGAAAAAGCAGTCACACATACCGATGTGCTTGCCAGTATGGCATTTAAAGACTTTAGAACTTATGTCTGTAATACACACAACGTTGCCGTATTGTTTGCTTTCCATATTCCACATCAAGTCTTGAGTTTCAATAAACGCTTTAAATATTTTAATGGCACAAGGCAGAATATAGCTTTAATAGTCCAATTTGGGCAACATCATTAGTTGTTTACATTGAATTTTGATCGTTACGCTTATCTCATCGCAAATAAAGGAGGTCCAATCATAATGCACGATGTTAATTGTGAGTCACACCTTAACGTCAAGTTCTTTGCCCAACTTGATTTGACATTTCTTTGTTTCAGTTTTTGACAAATTCATCCATGGAAAGGTACACAACTGAACAGCGCGTTAGGATTGTGTAAGCCTTTTACGAAAATGGGCGTTCATATCAAATTGTATTTTGTGCACTTCGTGATTTTTTTTTTTTTTTGTCTGCATAATCGACCAAATGTGTGGTGGCGTGGCGCAGTGGTTAGAGCACACGCATAACAACACAAACGACCCAGGTTCGAGAACCAGTAGAGGACATGACGAAGAAAAAATTTAATTGTGGTTTCGAATGTTTAATAAAGAGGCTTCAACTTTTCTCCAGACAACTCCATCTAAAAAATAAAGAAAAAGCCTCCCTGACTCTGCCGCGTAACATCAGAAAACTACTGGGAAACAAATTAGAATGCTAAAGTAAAGAACACCACCAATTAGCAAGGATCTTTACCACTACGCAAAATCAGATGATAGATCAATTGATTAAAGAAACTGAAACAAAGAATGCTTTGTGGAAAGCCTGTTGCTCGCGATAGTGTGGCAGATGAATCGTCAACCACAACTCGTCGTCGTGCCCAGCAACGAATATCATTTTGACTCAAGAGCTAAAGTCTACTGACCATTTCAAGTGTCGTCAATACGCCGAATGGTTAGTTGAACATACAAAAGTGAATGGTGACTTTACAAAGAAAATCGAATTCAGCGACGAGGCACACTTTCACCTCAGTGAATTCGTTAACAAGCAGAATTGCCGCATTTGGGTAAATGAGAATCCACGAGTGATTGTTGAAAAGCCGATGCAACCACAAAGAGTGACTGTTTGGTGCCGTTTATGGGCTGGCGGTGTCATCGGGCCGTACTTCTTCGAAAATGAGGTTGGCCAAGCAGTTGCTAGCATGATGGTGTCATTTGCCACACAGCCAACGAGCTAATGGCTCTTTTGCGCGATAAATTCAATGGATTTGTTATCTTATGTAGTAGCGATATTAATTGGCCGCCACGATCATGTGATGTGACACCGTTGGACTTCTTTCTTTGGGGATATTTAAAAGAAAAAGTGCACGTCAATAAGCCAAGAACAATTCAAGAGCTAAAGGATGAGACAATTCGGTACATTAACGACATTGAACCTCAATTATGTCTCATATTCATTGAAAATAAGGACCGACCGTGGAAAGTATTTGGCCGATATTTTGTTTCACTCATAATTGCCTTCTATCATAAAAAAAATATTAAGATAATTCGCTAAAAAAAAATTTGTTTTATTTACAATTAAAATCGTGCGTTTTGGTTGGACCACCATTTATCAAAGGAAAAAGTCTAAATAATACAAGGGCGTTTCAATAACACCATAACTTTTTGAATTTCGAGAATCTTAACATCGACACACAAACTAATTTTGCACGTCCCACTATGGTGGAGATCGCTTATTCGATTAACATCCTTAAAGGAAACAAAACTACAGGTGTTGATAGTATAGTAGCAGAACTGCTGTAGTGCAAATTGCTTACGAGTGCTCGAATAATACTCCCAATCATTCAGACCTATTGGGAGAGCGGAAATTGTTCAATGTTGAGGGTGTTATTATAAATATACCGAAAATGGGCAACCCTACACACCCCAATAAGTGGCGTGATATTATCTTGCTTTGCTTGGGTAATAAGGTAAACGCCAACTTAATTGCCAAAAGTATTTTTCCGTAGGGTAACACCAGATTTCCGATCCAAGAGATCCATAATTGATCACATAAAGAGTTCACTTGTCATCGTAGAGCAGTCTGTATTTATGTTTCATAGACTTTGAGAAGTGACTGCTATTTAATATAGTTTCGGACACGATCCTTGAAAAAGCCCTTCGCAACGGCAGGAGGATAACGTTTGGTTTGCAGAGCCGCTTAAACAACCTTGATTACGCGGCCTATATTTGTCTTTTGACTGCTAACAGTTTCCTAGATCTTGCATGGAATCTACTGATTTTAATGCTGGTGGCTAAAACAGCCGTTCCAGGATCGATTTACAATTGCCACGGACGAAATAGAGGATAGCGTCAAGTTAGTCACAGTTTAACGTGAGTCTCGCCATGCTGGTATACCCCACAATATGAAATACAATATATCGACCAATTTTGTTATCTTGAGAGCATCATAACTACAAATGAAGGGTCGAGTGATAATATAGATAATCGATCACATAAAGCCCGCCAGAGGTTTGATCGTCTCAGATCCATCTGGAACTCGTCCTTCTTACCTCTGCGTACGAAAATTGCAATCTTGAATGCGAATATAAAATACATCATTTTTACGTTCGCGAAACTTGGAACGCTGCGATACGTAATATGGGAAAGCTTCAAGTATTTGTGAACCGTGAACTCTATTACCAATCGTATGCTCTGGCGGAGGGCAGATCAACAGCGCTTTTCGAATGAAATAAGGAGGCCATAGACTGGAACCCGGAAGGAAGCAGAAGAACAGGCCGTCTTGCCCACACATGGAGAAGAAAAATTGATGCCGAAATAAATAGCATCGGAAAGAGTTGGAGTGACATGAGTGCCTATGCTCCTTGTCGTTACGACGAGAAATTATCACTAAAGGGTGGGCACATTTGAAGATAGGAAGTAAATTGGCTTAAAACACATTTTTTTTGACAAACTCAGTTTTATTCATAAGAATATAAAATCGAAATATAGGAATTAATAATGGAATATGATGTCAGGCAAATGTCCACTCCTAGCACGTTGGCAGACGTCCGCTCTTTAAACAAAATTTTGAACCTCATTTTGCAACAAATCTTCGCTTATCTCGTCAATGCAGCGCAGAATTTCATATTTAAGAGTGCCAGTTGTTTGTGGTTTGTTCACGTAAGCCCGGTCTTTCAAATGGCCCCAGAGAAAATAATCCAGTGGCGCTAAGTCACAAGAACGATGCGGCCGGCCAATTGACTTCGCCAAATCGGAAAATTACTCGACCAGGAATTTTCACTGATGTCAACATTAGCAAAATGTGGCCACAAAAAATTTTATATCATGAGAATTAGTTATCGCAGCGAATTCACGGTGACGGTGTTTCCTTGCTCATTCTCGAAAAAATAAGGGCGATAATGCCGCCTGACCACAAATCGTTCCATACGGTCATTTTCTTCGGATGTAATGGTTTTTCGAGGACTGTTTGTGGATTTTGTAAGCCCCATATGTGACAAGTTTGTTTGTTTACATAACCGCCAAATTGAAAATGGGCCTCAATACTAAAGATTATTTTGTTGAAAAATATGTTGTTTTCGTTCAGTTTTTCAAACAGCCAAAAGTTCGACGCAAACAATGCTCAGCTGGCTTTAATTCTTGAACGAGTTGAACTTTATAAGCGTGAAGATGAAGATCTTTGTGCAAAATGTTGCGCAAAGTTCCTCTGGTGATGTCCAATTGTTGCCAACGTCGGCGAGTTTATGTTTCAGGCTAATTCTCAACACTCTGCTGTAGAGCTGCAAAACTATCGATATTCGGACCATTCGATAGTTTCGATAGTTTGCAAAAAAACTATCGATACTATCGGATTCTCCAAAACTAAAATAATTAATAAGATCCAGTGAAAGAAAACTACAGAGACTATGGGAAGAAAGCGTCCAACAACTGTCAGTTTTAACAAAC
Organism: Wohlfahrtia magnifica; assembly: GCA_023159175.1. NCBI lineage: Eukaryota > Metazoa > Arthropoda > Insecta > Diptera > Sarcophagidae > Wohlfahrtia > Wohlfahrtia magnifica. The sequence continues at coordinate 1,807,548 of JAKWBJ010000177.1, forward strand.
ATTTAATTCGTACTTCAAAGATTAATCCCTTCAAGTCATCAAAAAGCCCCACAAATAAACTTATTCTCCTGTTTCAAGTCGCACAATAAGAAACAAACCTCATGGAAGCTAGAGTTATGGGTAAGAGTGCTCGCAATGTATCGTTTCTCAGCAAACGGAAGCAAAACCTGCGCCGTAATAGTTAGAACAACATGCTATGATCTGACGAAATGATGATTAATTTGCTTAGGTCAAATGCGAAATCGTAATAGGAATTTAAAAAACTGTTAAACTGTGTCCCTATGTAACTATAAAAGTTTACAGATGGCTAACAACCTGCGCACAAAATTTTTTTGCAAATGTGACATACGTACATACATTTAGTGGCCTCCGTACTTAGTCTTAAAATTTGACGGTAGTATCGATAGTGAAAAAAATTATCGATGGTCAGCCAAAAACAAAACTATCGATACTATCGATAGTACTATCGACTGTTTTGCACCTCTACTTTGCTGTACAGCAATTATGTTTGCATCACTATGGCCACAACGAGCGTATTGTCAGCAACAGTACCGTGAGCCTCGAATTAAGCTACGAGTATTAAATTACTCACAGCGGTCTCAGAAGGAGACTGAATATGAGGAAAAGCTGCTCGTATTTTACGAAGTGATACAGTAAAATTTTCACCATTTTTATAGTAAATTTTCACAATTAAAATTCTTTGTTTAGGAGTGTAGCGTTCCATAGTTAAAATTTCACATTTTTTTACTAAATAAGTTTCAAAGGTTGACAGCTCAGTTCTTGAGATTTCATTATTTGACTGCCAATTTATTTCCTAACATCAAACCAAATTGTATTATTAACCGCAATGTGATATGGTTGGCGCTACAGAGCAAGGGAGTACTAAGAAAATCACCAACGTCATCAAGGACCAATATCAGGGCGTCTCTGTGTTCCATTGGGAGAACATTAGCGCTCCTCTGTGTCGCCCCTCCTGTTCACAGTTACACTGCATTACATCTCGACATTAGTTGCTGCCAGAAAACAATGAATAACGTAGAGGACCAATCTCCACCTTGGGGACCTCAACTATGTCGACGACATAGTCCTACTCGCTTCCAACCGCGAACACATGCAGACAGAAATCGATGACGTGTACACCACAGCAGCGGCAACTGGCCTGCAGATAAACTATTAAATCACCTTATTTACCATCTTTCACTGTGAGCAAAAAGCCGATCGAAAATATCAACGACTTTTGCTCAGACTCGAGTCAATCATTGCACCAAGATACTTTATTGTCTCTTTGTGAAGTTATCACGTGGCCACTAATACGCGTTTCAGTAGTTGCTTTCGTTTGTGCGCACTTATCAGTATGGTAACACTATTACTGCTTTTCATTGTCGTCCGTAATAATAAAAATTATTTTCTTTGAAAGTATTTTTGTTTTTAAATTAATACAAAAAGAGAACTTGCATGTAAGTGAGTGAGTGTATGGGTGTGTGTTTCTGTGAGCGTGTGAGAGTAAAAATTATTATAAAGCAATAAACAAGACCAACAACAATAAAAATTAACAACGGCGATATCAAGTGTTTTTATAGGTGAGGAGTTGTAGTAGTAAATGCTACATGGCTGGTTCATACGAAAACGTTGCCTGCTTCGTTGATTCTTTTCAACTATGCGTACGTATGTACCACAACATAACGTACAACAGCAACAATCAAATACGATGAACATGACACACAATCATACACACATACAGACATACGCACATACATAAATATCCATAAATATAAACGTGCAACAATATACAAATACATCATTTGTTTACATGTTGTTGTTGTTGCCATTGTTAGTTTTAATCCACAACCAAAGAAAGAAGAGAAAAAGAGAGAAGAAGAAAAGAAGAAACTACAACAGCAACAGCAACAGCAATAGCACACAAGAAATAAAAGGGCCTTAAACTTTACGAAAAAGTCAAGGTCAGTGATTTTGTTGTTGCATTTGTTGCTTTGTTGTTGTGATTGCTGTTGTTACTAACAGTGGTGCCAATATCATTGTTCTTTATGAGTGCATGTGTGTATGTATGAGTGCAGTGTGTGTGAATTTTACATGGAAAAAATACACAATTTAAAGTTTTATTGGGATTGTTTGTAGTTGCTCTTGCTGTAGTCGTTGTTGTTGTTGCTATAGCCAATGTTGTTCACTTGTATTTCCAATAATTCTTGATTATTGTTGATGATCGTTTATTGCTGTTTTTTTTGTTAGTTTCCTTAGTTTATAGATGCTTGTTGTTGTTTTAATGTTGTTTTTGCGGCTGCCTGTTTGGAGCGGTGGGTAGAGGTTTTTCTGTTGCTGGTGGTGGCAGTGGCGGTGGCGGTTCTTGTTTAAAAGTTCAATGCATTATTGATGTGCGTTTTTCGTTCTCTTTCTTTTTTTGTTGTTTCGAATGCGGGTAAATTTTTGTTATTTTTTTAAAACTTTAAATGTTTTTAACGATTTTTTTGTGTGTTCCTTTCCTGTTCCTCAAATTACTTTTTTTCTTCTTTGTACTTTACAAAGTGCAACAGAAATAAAGCATTAAAAAAAAGAAAAGAATAAACCAAAACAATGCCTTTTTCAAAGCCTTAATGTAGTCACACAACAACACCAACAACAGTATTTACAGTCATTGTACTTGTTGTGTAGCCTTTATACAGTTCGTTGTACTGTGGCGGCGTTAGCAGCATCACTTTGTGGCAGACTCCTCTCTATTCTTTGCTGCCACAACATTATTACAAAAAATGCAAAAGGACAATGACAACAACAGCAACAAACGCAACGTGATCATAAAAACCAGATAGTTTTGCTCATTTATAAACGCTATAGTAAAAACTCTGATTTCCGATTCTTTCCTAGAATTTTGTTACAAAACGATCATTTTCGAAAAACAAAACAAACAAAAAATCTCCATAAAAATGTAACGATTTTTGTGCTGGAAATTGTCATCCTTTATTTCAATTTTTTTTTTTTTTTTTTTTTTGTAAAAGTTTACAAGAGTTAAGATTTTAAATTATATTTACAACAACGATAAGACTGACAAAACAATAGAAAAGCCTTTTTAAACAATAGGCCGATTGTTTAACTAAAATACAAGGCGAGCGCATATCTAGTCCTATGCATCTATTTTAAAATAGAAAAAAATTAATTATTTTTAATTGCATTGCTTGTTGTAGAGAGAGGACGGTGATTACAATACAAAGAACACAATTACCGCCAGAGTTTAAAGTACTAAAACGCATGCGTTTTAGTTTCATATTCGCGGAAAACTCTTTAAGAGTTAAACAAACTAATTTTCGATCGAAACAAATTCCCAACGTATCATTATGGAACAATGTATGGAATGGCGGACACCACTGTATATAACGGGTCTTTTTTTTATAGTTACACAAGTTGAAATCACAATAAAAGAAAAAAGTAGATTTTTAGTATTTCATTTTTCACTGAAAAAATACGCCAGACATTTTAGAATATATTGGGTGTTTCTTTAGCAACTTTCTTTTTGGCAACACTATTTTTGGCAGCTCAGCTGTTTTCGTGTAACATGTAACTGTCAAATATGTTAAGTTTTGTCTATACAACCAATATTGAAGAATTTATTCGTGAGATACCGACATTCATTTAAAGCGTAGCCGCATTTCTCTAAATTTTGTGTTTCTTTTTAAATTAAATGCGAAAGCTCTTAAAAAATCACCTGATACATTTAAAAATCTCAGAATACTAAATTGATCGAAAAGATTCCGGATTTTTTTTTTTTTTTTTTTTTGTTAAATTGATACATCTGTTATTGATATTCCCTCTTAGCGTCATTGCTTGATATGCGCAAAAACTACGTAAAAGCAAAGAAATATTTTATGTTTTTCGTCAACTATTTGCCAGATGTGACCGTGGCTTTAGTGGCATCAAAATGCTAATTGATCCTTTCTTTTGAGGGACCACCTTAACAAATCCAGACAGCGAGGGAAAATATATAGGTTCATGGGATTAGTTTTACATCCACAGGCCTGCAGCGTTTTTCTCTGCTTCTCTTTCATTCAATTATTGTTATCAGTCAATCTTTGAAGCTTCGGCAGTGCTACATAACTGTACTCCCTAGCACCAGATTGATTTCAAAAACCCATTAGAAAGAAGGAATTGAGGGCCGAATTGTTAGATTACTTAGTACCGAAGGTATAACTCTGGCTACTGAATAATCGATCAGCAGCAACACACTTCCTTGTCGTCCGCATCTGAAGAACGGCTGTTTCGATTTTTGTTTGTTTATGGTTTTTTATCCATTTCATTTTTTATCGTTTATGTTCAATTTACGTAATGGCAGGCCGTTTAGGATTGATTTCTGTAATGTGTGCGGGCTACGGGCGAACTTTTTCTCCGTGTATGCGCACATGGGTCTCTATAGGCCGGATGTTTTCGCTTTATGTGAGACCCAGGTTTCTGAAAATGCTTATCCACAGGATCGCTTGGTTCACTTTCTATAACTTTTTAATTTTCATAGGGGCCTTGCGATGAAGTTGTGTACCAGTGTCAGCAACCACTAGGCATGTATGATGCAGAATTTAACTGTCTTTGGGTTAAATTAAAAATCAGGACACATCTTTTGCATATCGGGTTCCTGTGTAGAAGCCCAAACGAGGTAGAGGAGGTTACCTTATCTGTCTTTAACTCTCTTTCCGCTCCATATCGAGTATCTTTACGAATTACCCGAATATTGAAATTGTTGTTTCTGGTGATTTTAATGTTCATAACTTGTCTTGACTACGCCATTCAGGCCACACAACTCCAGAAGGCCAATACGTAGACCTGTTTGCCGCGCACAACCACCTTGCGCAATTAGTGAATGAACCTACTTACATATCGTATGTAGATGGGCACCAAAATAACACCCTCTGCCTTTTCCTCACTACACACCCCGAAAAGTATGTAGTTGAGGGCTTTGTACCTCTCGGAAATTCTGACCAGTTTACCATTTCTGCTGGTTTTTCGTTCTCCACTCTTCACAACGCTTCACATACAGCTACGAAGCGCTTGGTTTTCAATTACAGGAAAGCTCGTTGGGCTGAGCTTAACGATTTCTATGGGCATTTCAATTGGATACTTTGTTTTCTTGATTCTAACGTGAATTCCATGGCCGAAATGGTTGCCAATATAATAAGGCTAGGGATGGATAACTTCATTCCATCCAGAAAGCTTCCGATTTAATCAAGAAATAAATCTTAGTTTAATCAGATGTGCAGGCTTTCAGTCAGGTCTAGAGAGGAAACATTCAGAAAATGGGCGTAATAACAAATGCGATCATACTGATTCGCTACGCAAACAGGCGAGATCTTCGTGTGCAGCACTACTTAGGCGCGAAAAGACTCTATACGAACAGCGTCTACGTGCTAAAGTTTTTACTTTTCCGCGGGGAAGTAAGAACTTTTGGTCGTTCAGTAAAAGACTTAGGAACAGCGATAGTTCGGTTCCAGTCCTTATAAAGAATGACCAAACATTCACTAGCCCGGTTGAAAAGGCAAACCTTCTGGCTAAAATGTTTGCAAAATCGAACTTGCCAGAGAGCAATTAACCACTGCCTGTACTAGAAAGAGTGACTATGCCTAGTATATTATTTCGAGCCCGTGCAGTTAAAAAGGTTCTTGCAAATCTCGTGGTTAATAAGTCTTCTGGGCCCGATGGCATTCTATCGTTGGTCCTGAAGCAGAGCTCTTCGATGCTTGCGCGTCTATTGGCTAATCTTTTCAGTGCATCTTATCGTGCGGGTGTTTTTCCATCTTGCTGGAAGGTTGCTACTGTAACGCCAATCCATAAAAAGGGTGGGGAAAATAACCCTGAAAACTACCGCCCTATAGCAGTTTGTTCGGCACTTTCCAAAGTTATGGAAAGTATGATTAATCACCACCTTGTTAAGTATTTAGAGTCCAAAACTTTGCTAAGCGATCGCCAGTATGGTTTCCGTAAAAGTCGCTCTACTGGTGATCTGCTGGCGTTACTCTCCGAAAAGTGGAATAGGTCCATTCATGGATTTGGTGAGAGTAACGTTGTAGCGCTTAATATTTCCATGGCGTTTGACAGAGTCTGGCACGAAGCTCTCATATCCAAACTTATTGCTTTTGATGTTGGTAGTCACTTCTCTCGATTTATATCGAGCTTTCTCAGAAATCGCACTAAAAGAGTGGTTATAGACGGGATTACATCCGACGAGTCCAGGATAAATTCAGGGGTACCGCAAGGCTCTGTTCTTTCTCTAACTCTATTTCTAATATTTCTTAACGACTTTTTCTTACTTCTAATCCTATCTACTCTTTTGCAGATGATAGAAACATTTGTCATTCATATTCTTTTGATCGGAGGCTGACCCTTTTGGAGATTGGGGCGAAAAGGCGGCATATGAACGACACGCTTCAACGACCTGGCGAGAATTTCTGAGTAGTGTTGTGCGAACAAGATCGATTTTGATACTCGAAATACCCAATGACATGCTGCTGTGGTGTCATAATCTCCATAACCTTGGAGAATGGCCAACAATCTGTTATTGGACTGTAGTTTTCAAAGATTGGCGTTATATGAGCAACCTGAAAGCGGGGTAGAAAAATGTCGGAGCGATATGACTTGTTATCGTTGAGATTAACAAGAACTCTTTTTACATTACGAGCTCGAAAATATATACTAGGTATAGTCACTGATACGCTTTCGAGTGTGGGCAGTAAGAACTTTAGCACGAAGACGCTGATCGTAGAAGAGACGCTAATTTATACGTATATGTATATACAACAATTCAAAGCGAAACAAATTGTATGTGAAGCACGACCGAACCAACCGAATCAAAGAACAGCTATAGCGTCAAAGTAATACTCTGTATTTCAGTTTGCCGAAAAATTTCTATTATGATCTTTGAACTCGGGTCGAACGATCTCAGGGGACCTGAACACAATGGATTCGTTTTATGGTAGCAGGGCCCGAGATATGCGACCAAATTTGACTACTATTTACTGCTGTATCGGCACAGAACGCTCTCACTGGAATACGCTTCATTTCAGAACACGTTATCTGAAATTTGAATTATCTCGTTCTTTTTTTAAGTTTAACAAATAACATACATATTTATTGAATCTTCGGTATATTCTGAACTAACAATAGGTTTTGATAACTTAAATTAAAATGAGAATTAATTTTAGTTTGACCAGAGTTCGGCAAAAATATCGGTTATACGATATTTTTTTCGTGTCCTAATACTAATTCATCTTCGTTGAGTTGAGCAATGTTCTTTTCACATGAATATGGCATCTGTAGCCGCAAATACTCATCTGGTGACTTCCTAGCTTTTTAGAATACGTACTCGTGGACCTGGTGATCTTATTTTGAACCACCGGAACATTATGTCTTTGTGAATATTAGAGTTTTTTAATGTACCAGGGAACGACAGTTATCATTCGTAAAATTTTATTCTGCCGCCTTTGGAGTTTTTCTATATTTGTAGCTGAGACTGTATCTCACAACTGGATCATGTAACACCATATTGGTTTCAAAAGATTTGTGGAGTAAAATTTATCAGTCCAACTTCAATGCGTAGTTTCTACCGATATCTAATATACGTTTTTATTTAATTTGGACTAACTTAGCTCCTATATGCGACTTCCGGCATAAGTCGAAGAGCATAATTATATATTTGACCTGTGAGTGTCCTGCCACTATTTGTTTACTAATATTAAGAGAGGAGCATGTAGCCTTACGCAATTAGACATTAACTTTTATTTTCCAAAGCTTTATCCACTTTTCCAGTTGGAAGACGTCATCCTGGATATATCTAGATGCTTCGTTGAGGTTTTCTTTTACACTTAATAAAGCAGTGCCATTAGAAGTGTAGATTAAATATAAGAATCGTCCGAATATACCTCCTTGGTTTACACCAGCAGCCGATGATAAATGTTCGCTCCTTTATCTAGCTATTTAGTAACATATAAGTGTTCGGCGGTAAATTTATGTTAATTTTTTATATTGGGTATACAAGTTAATAATGTCGATTTAGACAGTATATGGCATAACTATATCACATATGGTTTGTGTCAATAATAACAAATACGGTATTATGGCAGGTAAACATCTATCATTATAATTCAGTATTCGATAGGCGCGAAAGTGTAAACGCACATTTTTTGCAATCGCTATTATAATGCCGAATTTTGTGCCTAAATAAGATGTTTGCAAGGAAGTCTGATGACCTTCTTTCATTTGAAGAAAACGGCTGCTGAAAGTTATCGATTGTTGGTAAAAACTTACGGTCAACATGTACCAACTCGTGAAACGATCGACTAGTGAACGATGGTTTGCGCGATTCAAAAGTGGTGATTTCGACACAGAAGACAAGTGGAGGGCTGGTCAGCCGAAAAAGTTTGAAGATGAGGAAGCATTACTCGACGAAGATTGTTGTCAAACGCAAGAAAATTTTGCATTATCATTGTGAGTCTCACAACAAGCCATTTTACTGCATCAAAAGCAAGAAAATTGGGTCGTTTATGAATTGAAGCAGAGAGACGTTGAACGCGATTTTACATGTCGGAAATGATACTAGAACGCTACAAAAAGAAGTCATTTTTGCATTGTATTATGTCATATGTAAATCCCCGCCAACAAGCCAAATCAACTCCGAAGCCAATTATCCATGACGCCAAGGTAATGCACTGTATTTGGTGGGATCAGAAGGGTGTTTTGTATTATGAGCTGTTGAAATCGGGTCAGACGATCACAGGGGACCCGTACCGAACACAATTGATTTGTCTGACGAGAGCAATAAACGACATCGACCAAAATATTCGACCAGACACGAGGCCATAATCTTCCATCATCACAATGCTCCGCCACATTTGCAAGACCGGTCAAAAGCTATTCGGAAAACAATGGATGAGAAGTTTTGGATCACCCGTCTTATAGCCCAGACCTTGTCTCATCTGACTACCATTTGTTTCGATCGATACAGAACGCCTTTACTGGAATACACTTTACTTCAGAACAGCGTATAAGAAATTGGCTTGATTCATTTTTACCTCAAAACCGGAGCAGTTCTTTTGGCGCCGAATCCATATGCTACCACAAAGATGGAAAAAAGTAGTAACTAACGATGGATAATACTTTGAATAATAATAATATATAATAATATATACAGATAATATATATAGATAATATATAGATAATATATAGATAATACTTTGAATTGTGCCAGACATTTCAGCTACTCATAGGTGGCTCCATCTTCCCGCATAAGGAAATACACAAGTATATCTGGACATCCCCGAGCAGCAATACGCGCAATCAGATAGATCACATATGCGGTAGCAGAAGATGGAGAAGCTCTTTATCGGATGTCAGATATAGGAGAGGAGCTGACATTGGTAGTGACCACGAGCCTATCACTGGTGAAATCAAGATTAAATTGAAATGTCAAAGAAACACCATCAGGCACACAAGATGAAAACGGCTCTAATTACAAAAATTCCAAAATGATGCAACCAGGCACGCATTAACCTTAGCAATCCGTGAAGGGCTACCAACAAACCAACGTCACCCATGGGAAGATATCAAAGCAATATATAATCAAGTCGCGGAGGAAACACTTGGTGTAGTGCAACCAAATAGAAGAGTTTTGATATCAGATTACACTTAGAACCTGGTTTCCCAAAGAAGGGAACTAAAACTGCAGCTGAATAGCATCAATACCTTGAGGCAGCTATACCATCAGCTGGTCAAACAAGTAAAGAAATCTGCAAGAAGAGACAGAAGAAAGTTCCTGAAACGACTGGAAGCAGCGGCAGAAGAAGCAGCTGCTCAGAATAATATGAGGAAACTGCATCAGACGATTAAATATCTCACTAATCAAAAGTGTAATAGGAACCGTTGCTGATAAAAATGGTACACTAATAACGAGCAATGATGCACAAACACAGAGATGGAGAGAACATTTCAATAAAATTAGTAACGTCACGAACACTACTGAGGACAGCGACACAGGTGAGAACATAGATGAGGAAAACAGTTTAAGAATATCATGCAGCCCTCCCAATCTGAATAAGATAAAATAGGCGATTGGTAAATTGAAAAATAATAAGGGGGCAGGCGAAGATGGACTACTAGCGGAAATTCTACGGGTTGACATCCAAGCCACAGCTGAACTTCTGCTGCCTCACAGCACATCAGTATGGGAGGAGGAGGGGCTGCCTCCTACGTGGAAGAAGGGCATCATTGTAAAGTTACCAAAAAGTGGCGACTTAAAGGACTAATAATTGGAGAGGAATTCCTTTACTTAACACCGTATATAAGATACTTGTAGTCATAATACATGGGAGGCTTCAGAGCAGAATAGAAAACATACTGCGAGACGAACAAGCTGGCCTCAGACCGAATAGAAGCTGCATAGATCAGGCCAATATTTAACGAATAATTATTGACCAGTCCATAGAATGGCGTACCCATCTGCATATACTATTCGTCGATTTCAAGAAAGCGTTTAATACCATCAGGCGAACGACTATATAGAAAACACTAAGAACCAAAGGAGTATGAGGATGCAGAACTTTCAGTTCATCACAACGGAAACATTCCACACCAACGCTGGAGTTAAGCAAGGATGCCTACTATTACCTCAACTATTCACCATCGTGCTGGATGACATAATGAGCAAAGTCTGGTCGAAAAGAAGAGGGACTACATTGAAACTCTTCCACCCAACTCGAAGACTTGGACTATGCGGATGACATTATCCAAGAACTGAGACAGAACAACCTAACATGGGAAGAGGCAAAGTCAATAGCTGTAAACCGTGTTAGATGGAGATGCTTTGTGGAAGCCATGTGCTCCCAAGAGGAGTAACGGAGTAAAAATACCAAGCTTAAGCTTTCGTCTCTCTATTGACCTCAAAATATGAGCAGAAACTACTGATATATACTGTCATAGCTAAAGATAATGTTTTACAATACAACTTAATTTATCAAAAATATACGTCGGCTGTCATATCCATTTAAAATTTAATCAATTATTGAGTCAACGGTCTCAATATTCTAAGTGCAACCCTTAAACATTTAGCGAATATGGACCAAAATTTCATATAACAAACTTATTATTAAAACGAATTTATTATAAGGCATTATAATAACCAGTTTCATTTCTTATGTCTAAGTGCTACGTAATTAAAGTCTTTTGTAATAACACCCGTATTCATGGACCATTTATTTTGTGCACAGCTTCGCTATGCACAAGAGTTTTATGGTGGCGCCTCTCTCATTAAGGATTAATTTCTTTTTTCCTTGAAATCTATACATGTGTGAACATAAAATTATGTATTTACTTTTTAAATTTAAAACGAAAATAAAAACAAATTCACAAGAAATAGTGTGTGCCACATTTTTTTCCGAAACGATATTTAATCACCTGCAGCATATTAATTAATAATTCCTAGAAATGTTGCCTGCCTTTAAAAATAAAACTCTCACATACAATAAAAACTGCTGACAGCCTGACAACAACATCTCCCCAGAGGATGTTTAAGCCGCAAAAAAAAAATAAATAATTAAAATATCCAATAACTCTGCAACTGTTTTGTTTGTTTTTCTTTTGTGAAATTTTATGAAATTTTTAAAAATAAGGGAGAACGTGAGAGAAAGAGAGGGAGAGAGAGAGAGAAATTATGAATATGTTTAAAATGTTTTTTTTTTTTTCATAGGAATCAATGGCTAATTTTCATATAATTAAATTACTGTAAAATAATATTTTTATGACGTTGTTGGTATTGCTCGCTCTCTCTCTATTTTGTTTTAATGCTTTCTTCCTAAGCAAAAACAAAATATATGTAAATGGGGAAAAGTACCGTATCATTAGTGTATTGTAGAGAAAAGTTAACTAGAAAAGGGATGGATGATGGGAAAGTTGTTACGTTTGTACTCTACCATCGACTACAAGCTGTCAAAAATAGAATATATGTGTGTATATCAGAATAAGTATTTTAGCGGCAACACGGCTACCGACTATACGACTACCGTTGTAGAACGTAGCCAACTGAGGCTAATATCTTTTTTTTTTTTTTTTTTGGTGACAACAAACAGTTTAGTGCTGTCAATACTATAATATGCATGAATAGGCATTTTAAAAACGTAATACATGAAATATATACATTAACAACGAGAACAAAATGTATGTAGCACCACTGAAAAAGAATAATCATATGTATATTTGTTTACATTTTTTATAGCTGTAGTCGTTAAAATAATTAAGTAGCTGGTTACTTGGCTATTTTTGTAGCCAGCGTCTTTCGTAGTCGTATGGCCGATGGTCGGTAGCCTTGAATGTGTTTATGGCATAATTATATATATTTTTTTTAAATTCCTTTATTTTAGCATTTCACGGTTTTTATTTATTTTTAGTATTAATGGCAACTCGATTACACTATGCGATAAAAATTAATGAAGTTAAAATACCTGATATGTATTACTATTTTTCTGATAGGCGCTATCGAGTACATGAAAAATCTGATTTGAAATATTCGAAACACTTCAAAATTGTGAGTTATGGGTAGTGAACCTAGCTGAATCTTAACCGATTTGAAGTTTCTGAAATGCAAAGAGGTATTACGGATATATATATTATTTCTATAGCGATTACATAGCGAGACATTCGATGGTTGTCCTTGCATGGGTTTAAGGACATTAAAGATAATTGCATGGCTCAAAAATTTAAGCAGGCAGGTAATACTTTGGATTCGAACGGATCAGTTAAGAACATCGGTGCTCATCTTGGGCGTCACGCAAATTTCGCCAAATGGTGAAACGCGGACAATTGAGTAATAAGCCCACCTGCTAGAGACTACAAGGATCTGGTCATACTTGGGTTGCCAAAGAATGTTGCAGCTTTTGAAGCTGCCTAGAACACATATGTGGAACTCTATATGGGTTCTTACTGACTGGTATGGCATATAATTCAATATAATGATATTTGCAAATATTGCAATGATGTAGAGGAACACCTATGGAACAACTTCTTCGACGATAAGGACTACCATCCAACACAAGATCTTGATCGTCCTTCATTAGGACGACTGAATGGCTAACTGCTGCCAGACAGGAGCTGTGAGGACCATGGTGCGATAATGGATACCTGGTAATACAACGGGACCTATAATTTGGAACCAAGTGCAGCGATGACAGCTGCCAGATTTACATAACCTAAATTTAGTTACGAATAAAAAATTAATGCTTATAATTCATCTTGGCTACGCTGGTTAACTCCAGAAGGCCAATACGCTGTGTTATCTGCCGCGCATAATTACCTTGTGCAATTAGTGAAACTGCAAATATATCGTGCGTAGTTGTGCACTAAAACAAAATTCTCGACCTTTTCCTCACCGCACACCCTGAAAAGTATGAAGATAAGGTTCTTGCACCTCTCGGTAAGTCTAATCACTTTCGTTCGTTGTCTTCTCTTCATGACTCACCTCCAGCTATGAAACGCAAAATTTTTGTCTGCGAAAAAGCGCCTATATTCGAATTTAGTGATTCGCTATGCAAATAGGCGTCATCTTTGTGTGCCGTAGTACTTAGGCGCTAAAGGCTCTTTACTATCAGCGCCTTTGTGCTAAAGTTCTTACTTTATCTAAGGGAAGTGAAAGATTCCAGTTCTTCTAAAGAATGATCAAGCATTAACAACCACGGTTTAAAAGCGAAACCTTTTGGCTGAAATGTTTGGAAATAATCCTCACTTGTCGGAGAGCGTTCAAACACTATCCGAACTTGAAAAAGTATCAGCAACTATGCCTATCTACCTTTCTAGTCCGTTCTCTTCAAAGGGTTTTTGCAAATATCAACATTAACATGTCTTTTGGTCAACAAATGCGTGTGGAAGCTTGCCAATCCCAAAAAAGGGTGATGCTATCCACCCTGAAAACTACCACCCAATAGTAATTTGTTCAGTACTTTTCAAGGTTATGGAGAGCATGATTAATCACCACCTTAGGAGGTATTTAGGTCCGATGATTTTCTAAGCATTAAAATTTCCAGTGAATTGCACAACGCTTCATAGGCAGATTTGTTCTTTTGTCGCATTGTTCGTTTGTGGCGCGATAGTTTTTCATATCACACGATATAGACAAATTCAAATCGAACGTCCACAAACACTACTCCCTCTACCCTCCTTCCCACAATCTATTTTCCTAGTACCTGCACAATGCACTGCATAAGCAGGTGTCATTTCCTGAGCGCTGGACTGACGCAAACGAAAAAAATGCTTTTTTGTTTTTAAAAATCAATTGTAGGTTGACAGTTAAGTTTTTTATTAAAACTCATGAAAAAATATTTTGGTTTCATAAAAGTTGTTACTCTTGTTGTCAAAAAGTACTCTCAAAAATTTCTTTTGATACCGAACTAAAATCCAATTTCCCATCACTGATTTCATACACAAAAGAGCTTGAAGAGGAGAGAGTGATAGAGAAAACCAAATAAAAGGTTTTTAATTTTTAAATGAGGAAACATACATACATACACACAAATGTATGCGAGCTGTATGAAGTATAAAATTAAGAGTGTATTAGTGTGAGTTTTTAAATATTAAAAGCCGGTACGAATATGTATATTAAGGCCACCACCACCATATGTCATACATTTAGGACAGTAACAACAAAAGCATCCAGCCAGCCAGCCACAAATAGTAGCAGCTGTCAATTTAGGCAGCAGCTGGGTATCCTTTTTCTTGTTTTTAATGCAGGCTCTTCGTACATAAAAATATATGTTTTTGGTGACATTCCTTTTAAATTTATTGTTGTTGTTGTATTTATTTATTTTTTGTCTGTGTACAGCCCCGACAGCCGGTAATAATAATGTTTAACTGCTGAACGATTCTGATGCTATTGTCGATTTTAAATTACTTAGCAATTTTGTTTGATACCCTCTTAAAATTATAAAAAAAAAAACAATTGTTATATGAAATTAAATTGACAAAATATATTAATAGTTGTTATTTTTAACATTTTCCGTAAGGGAGAGAGCGAGAGAATAAAATTAACAGCCATTTATTTACAGAGCGTACAACACATTTGTTCAAAAACCCACACACACATACACGTTTTGTTAAGTGAAGCCATAAAATATTCCATAAAAAGGACAGTGAATATATTTTTATTATTGTTGTTGTTGTTTTTATAATTTGTTTTTTTTTTGTATTTGTTTTTTTTTAATGCATAATATTATTGTTAATTTCTGTTATTTTAAACCGGAAGTTTATAGTTAAGAACCGGAAAATTGAGAAAGGTTATGTTTTATACATCTACTTACTCTTCTTGCCTCTTTCTCTTATTAACTCGCTCTTTAAGTGTAATGACTTTTAAATAAAAATAAACAAACGTTCAAGAAAACAAAACAAAGAAAAAAAAACAGCAAAAAAGTATTGTAGTGTAATAACCATCACAATAACAAGAAAAAAACGTGAGAAAGAAATAAGAAAACAAGTTGGGCAACACTCCTTAAAAATAATAACAAGTAACACAGTGGGGGTAAATACAATCAAATTAATCAACAAAAATTCTTTGGTGATTTAAAAATTCTTCAAAAATAATAATTAATTGCATATGTACAGTATGTGTAAAAGATAAGTTACCAAAAGTAAAGTTAAATAATCGATACTCGTCCAACTTTTTCGCAGTTTAGATTTTTAATTTCGATTTTTTAATTTATTTATAGCATTAACTTTAATGTTTCCAAAACTAAAATATTTTAAAAGAAAACGTATTTCATTGTTGATAAGGTGAAAAATCAGTGATGGGAAATAGGATTTTTGTTCGGTGTCAAAAAAATTTTCTAAAGTACTTTTTGGCAACAAGAGTAACAAATTTTATAAAACAAAAAAATTTTTGCATGAGTTGCTTTACTAAACAACTTAGTAACTGTAAACTTCCAACAGATTTTTAAAAGCAAAGAATCATTTTATTCTAAACTAAACATACAAGGTTAGGTTAAACTGGCAGTTACCACCATAGTCCCTTACTACACCATGACCTTCGCAGCTCCTTCCTGGCAAAAGTTAGCCATTCAGTCGCTCTAATGAAGGCAAGGATTTTGTCCGGATCGTACGTTGTAAGGTCTTCGTCGAATTCCCGTAGACTCCTTCTGACCTTCATCATGGCAATTTCTGCAAAGATCATTCATTCATTATATGGGATTCCCAAACTTTTAACATGTCTGCTAACAGTCCAACTATGATTAATAATCCATATAAGGTTTCACATACATATGTGCTCAAGGCAGCATCAACAGCTGCCCCATTCTTCGGTAACCAAGCTCTCACATTTATATCCCAGATCCTTTCAGAGCCTTTGGTCTCACCAACCCAATAGGAGCACCGATTTTTCCATGTTCATCCGTCAATGAACCTATGCAAGGACTGCCGTCGAATGTCTTGCTATGTTATCTAGTTACACCCGGCATTCTTGAAAAATTCTCGACATGCTATGCGCACTCTCCAGGGACCTGAAGCAAATACGGAGATATCCATATGAATATCCGGTAATACCGGATAAACCCCGTAGCTATACTTTTGTTGCTCCTCTTTCCATATCAGAAACTTAAAATCGAATTATAATCAGCTAAGTGATTATCTTATAAGTGCCTGAAAGGTACGAAAACCGATTTTCCGAATATTTCAAAAATTTTCTTTTGGAAACTTAATTTGCAACGTTAAATGCTTAAAATTTATATTCTAAGAACTTTTTATAAATTTTTGGAAAAAAAAATCACTAATTTTGTAAGAAAATATTTGTTCGCTAATTTTGGTCAAAGATAGGTACCAGCATTAAATTTTAAATAAGATCAGCAATAGCTAACCGATTTTAATGATTTATAACTTATTTTATTCTTAATATTTTAAGCTTTAATTTAAGTGCTTAACATCTAAAATTTTCATTCTGAAATTTTTTTATGACTTTTGAAAAAAAAATTGTTTTTTTCGCAACTAAGTTATGAATAACTTCGAAACTGTTAAAAATACAAAAAAATACTATTCAGGTGATATATAGAAAAATTTTTCCTAAGCATTTAGTGGTTTTTGCATTAATATCGATCAATTTATTCTCAAGTTATGATGAAATATATTGACAACCTACAATAATTTTGGGCGAAAAAATTTGAGCCCGATTTAAAAAAAAACTGAAAAGGGATTTGAATTCAGCGCATCGAAATCTCTATATTCCATATACATAGTTTTATTCAAAGGCCAGAAATTTGTTTGTTTTTTGTACACCAGTGTAATAAGAGTATTTAAACATGATTTAATGTTATTTTCTTTTAGGAGCAATAGTTGAAATATCTCTTAAATAGTCTTCAACACGAGTACTTTTTAAAACTATAATGATATTTAAGCAGTTTTCCAATTCCCATAAATAATTTTGGACACTTATTTTTTTCATGTACTGTAAATAGAAATATATACTATAGGAAAATATAATAATTAAAAACTATAAACTGTTTGGAATATTGAAAATCATGTACAAATGTTAGTTGAACACTTTCAAAAAAATTCGCAACCATTAGGGGTTACATTTGGTTTAACGAAAATAAGTGTGTTTTTTCTGGACCAACAAAATGTTGCCTTTTTCTATTTTCTATTACATATTTTCAAATCTTTAAAATTTCCACTAAAAATGTTTGCCTTTAAAAATACTTTTTAAACATTTTTCATATAAATTCCTTCATTTGTTGATTCTCTTAAACAAATATATTCCATTTTTCATTTTATTCTTTATGTTACAATTTTATTTATAGAAATAATTACCACCCACAACCATATAGTTCATCCATTTCTTTCTTTATTTTATTATCCAAACCCACTGTATTTCAATGAATTGTGAATTGATGTAATCAATTGAATATTGCATGAACTTCTTTGCTTATGCATGAGCCACTCAAGCACTAACATACTTACATACAATACATGCATATGTGTGTGTGCCTGCGTATGAGAATTATTTCATAAGAAAAGTAAAATGGAGAAATTAAAAAAAAAAACAAAAAAGAATAGAGAAAGAAAAGTAAACAAAATGTGCAATTTGTCACGTAACTGGACTCTCAGCAATAAACTTGCTTTCATTTCTTGTTACACTCTTCTTTTGCCGTATAATAAACACTGTTGCCAACTTTTTTACAAAGTTTTCCGCGGAATTATATCTAAAAGCCGCCAGAAACTACAAAACTTTGTATTTAGAGGGGAAAAATATGAAAAAAAAAAACGCAAAATAAAAAAACAGACCCAAGGTTGTCTATTGAGAAATAAAATTAACGTTTATTCTATATTATACGTACATATATATATACATATATATGTATATATATTATATAAATGCACAAAAATGTTACTTTATAATACATTTCATTCGTACGTACTGTTGTACATATAATATAAATGAAAAGTATTTACATACATACATACACATTTATAGTCTCAATCTTTCAAGCAAATATCAGAAGAAGAATTAGAGTATTTTTAAATATTTTCAAAAACGCAGAGCCAGTCTTCTGTATTTTGACTATATGAAGATATTGTTCCCACTTCTTTTAAAAGACATTCTGGAATCTAGTATTCAAAACAGCATATATTACACAACTTAAGCCCATACCTGGAATTTATAGTAACAAATGCTAATTAAATGCCTTTATTTCAGTCATAACAATTATTATCAATCCGTTTAGAACTTACCTAACATGTAGAACAGCATTTTCAATGTTAGTTAAAAGCCTGTTTCGTAGTTTGGTTTTGACTACGTTTAATTGGCTGAAAACTCTTTCTACATCCGCATTAGACCAAGGTAGGTACAAAACTTCTAACGCAAATTCCACTAATTCTTTAAATGGGTTGTTACTGCCTGAATCTCTCTAATTAAAAACTTCTGATCAAAATAATAGTGTTGCCGCTTTTTCTTTCCATTTTATATAATATATGTTATTATATTGAAATCCATAGCATCAATTAAATTATTGGATTTTGAGAAAGTGATTAAAAGTGGATTTATGTTTTCCTTGTTTTATCTTAAAACATTATCAGCAGAAAGAAGATTAAACAATTTTAACATTTTGAAATTATCTGGAAGCCTTAATCAGAAAAAAGTATTAACAATATTTTAAATAGTTTACTAAAATTTCAATACCCTTTTTTCAACTGCAATATCAAGTGCACTACAAAATTTACACTTGTTTCAGTTTCGTTGTGAATATCATTTCCCAGTTCCTTCAAACGAGTTTCAAATGAAAATCCTAAGTAATTGTTGTAGCAAACATAGTTTTCGAATTCTGCTGTAAAAATATCAACTTCAATTGTTGGACTTATTGCAAACTGTTTTAGGAAATATATACACTCGGTCACATAAATATGCGTACAAGAATAACAACCCGAATTAAACATTTGTATTTAATATAAAAATAAAAAAACTTCAGTATCACGTTTTTGTGAAATCCTTGTGTATTTAAGATAACTAGGAGATAAAAAAATTTTGAAGTTTTAAGTTTAACAAAATAAATTAGTAATAAAAAACTAAACAAAGGTAATTTCAAAACTAAGCAAAAGTATGCGTATTAAGAGCTAAAAATAAAAATAGATTGATATATTAGTAAGAAGTTGGGTATCCTCGAAGCTTTCTAACTTCGTTTAAGCGTTTTGGCATTGATGAGACAAGTTTTCTGGTATATTCTGGGCTAATGTTGTTCCATTCTTCCACTAAAACTGTTGTGAGCAATTCCTTTGATGTTATTACATAATTTCGAATTCGTAGCTCCAGTAAATCTCAAAAATGCTCGATGGGATTCAAGTCTGGGACTGCGGTGGGGTTTTTAATTGTTTTTTAACATTATATAACAACCAAAGCCTTGTATTATGTGCGGTGTGTTTTGGGCCGTTATTTTGTTGAAAGTAATAATCCTCCTCAATACCCAATTTTTGTACGCTTTGTGTTAGATTCCCTTTTAGAATTTGTAAATAGAGTTTATGAACCATCGTTGACGGAATAAACTCTAAGTTACCCACACCTATGCTGCTCATGCAGCCCCATACCATCACACCTCTGCCACCATGTTTTACTGTTGGTTTTAAATTTTTGGGATTTAATGCTGTACATGGTTTTCTGCACACTAGTTGACGGCCTTTTATACAGAAAAGGCAAAATTTGCTCTCATCAGAAAACAAAACTTTTTCCCAGAACTCTGGAGGCTTATTTATGTGCTCCTTTGCAAACGCTATTCTTTTTTGTCTATTAACTAATGAGACAAGAGGCTTTTTCCGTGTTACACGACTACGATAGTTTGCCTTTTTTAGAACTACGCACAGTATCCAGGGAAACAGCCTTTTTAAATGAAACGCGTACATTTTAAATAACTGGGCGCGCCGTTGTTCGCGGATTTTCCTTGACAGATTGGACTACAGCTCTTTTCTCGCGATCGGTCAATTTAGGCCGTCGACCTGTACGAGGCTTGGACACTAGAACTCCTGTTTTTTATAGTGATCTACTATTCTCTGGATAGAGGAGTGAGTTCGTTCAACTATTTTGCCAATTTCCTGTAAGATTTTCCTTTCTTAGGTGTACAATAATTTTTCGTCCGGCAACATTTATTTCTTGTCCTCTTACCATTATTTGTAATTTCAAAACGTGGAAAATTATTTGTATGATATTATTTTCAATTTAAAAATACCCACTGCACTAAATTATTGGCATATAACAACGTGCAAACCAGTTATAAGTCTTGCTAACTAAAAATAGGTGGTTAGGCATACAATTTTTCCAAGAATGGGTGACGACTAATTGAATAGATTGGCACGCACATTTAATTAGCAGTAGATTTGGTATAGATTTCTTTAGTTCAGTGTAGACATTTTTTTTTGGCCAATCATTACATTGGCATCGTCCATTCCAATGCCCGACATATTTTCATGTTAAGCTTAAATTTATTAAATTCTGAAATAACTATTTTGGCAATACCTTCAGAACTTGCATCCTCTATTTTAGCCAAAGTTAAAAAAGTAGGTACAATTTTTGTTTAAAACACTAAAATATACATTTACGATTCCTAGAAATATAAATGGGTCCGCCAAATCAATTTTTTTTTTTTTTTTTTGAAAATGGTATAAAAAAAAACTACTGAATATTTTCTCAAATTTCTTTTTTTATTTGAAAGTACAATCCTTCCGGTTAATAATGGAAAATAATTTCATTCAAATGGCTGCCTCGGCTGGCCATACAGTAGCCTACATGATCGGTCCAATTTTTAAACACATTATCGATTGTGTGCAGCTGTATTTCACCAATGACTTCACGAATATTGTCCTTTAAAGCGTCAATTGTCTCTGGGTTGTTGGCGTAACACTTATCTTTGACGGCACCCCACAAATAATAGTCCAACGGTGTCAAATCGCAGCTCCGAGGTGTCCAAAAGACATCAGCTCTGCGGCTGATAATGCGATCTTCAAAAACAGGGCGCAAAACATCGAGTGTAGCTTCGGCTGTGTGGCACGTAGCGCCGTCCTGTTGAAACCAAATGTTGCTAATATCCTCCTCTTCAATTTTTGTGAACAAAAATTCGTTTAACATGGCCCGATAACAATCGCCATTGACTGTAACGACCATTCCTTGCTCATTTTCGAAGAAAAATGGCCCAATTATGCCTCTGGACCAAAATCCGCACCAAACAGTGACTCGTCTTGGGTGTATCGGCTTTTCAATGTATGCGTGCGGGTTCTCTGTGCCCCAAATGCGACAATTTTGCTTGTTTACATACCCGCCAAGCTCAAAATGAGCTCCATCTGAAAAGATGATTTTTTTGTCGGATCCATTAAAAAAAATAAAAATAAAAAAAGAATATTAATTAAATAGATAAAAAAAAAAAAAAACTTTACTCAACTCCTCTACACCCGTTGTTTCATCAGCAAGAATGCTAAATTTTGATTTTCCAATGTCAGTTCTTAATTCTTTCGTAAAATGTGGATGTAAAACGTTTTTAAAAATGCTGGTACATTTGCTCCTATGTAAACGTATTTTTTTTCCATCCTCAAAATTTAACTTGCATAGATCACTCAAATGGTTTATAGAATTTGTTGAACTATGCTGAAAAGTAAACAGTGCCAGTGCAATTTCTTGCTTTTTCACTTTATCTGCAGCTTCTGGTACAAAATTCAGTTTACGCTAATATGATGCTCTTAGAGAAGCGGCAGATTTGTGATTTTGGATTTCCCGATGGTTAATCAAATCACACAGTTTGCTATTTAAAGTTGACTTGCAGTACTTGCAATAACCTTTGGTCGTGTCTTTTCCACATTGCGCTAACCAGCCCTTCAGTTTGGTATGATCCAACCATTCCTGCCGGAACTTTTGATTATATTTGCCTTTTGAAATAAAAGGCTATTATTTTAAAATTTCTATTTTATAAAATAACATTTTTTTTTTTTTTTAATCACAAATCTAATTTTTTTTCTATTTAAATATTTACATATAAAATATGAACTTTTTTCAAATAATTTATGTTTTAATCACTAAGTTTCCACTTTGAATGCTTAGCTTTACTTTTTGAAAGAATTATATTTTTTATTTTACCGTTATTCGATTCTCGAATAAAATATATGAATATGTACATGTCTTATAAACATACATAAGTATACATTTGGTTGTGTTACGAGTATTTGCTTTTTTTAAAAAACTGCATACTTAAAAAGCAACTTTTAAATTAATGTTGCCCATATGTACACAGAAAATACACGTTAAAAATTTTTGATGGAAATGTTTAAAAATCGCTAGATTTCCCGCTAACCGCTAAGAAGCATTTTTCCCTCAATTAGCACTTGAAAAACTCTAGATTTAGCTTGAAAATCTCTAAATTTGCAACAGTGATAATAAATTAAATGAAGATCTCTCTCTCTCTCTTTAATTTACTCTAATCCTACACTTCTCATCATACATATGTACCCGTTTTCCTTTCTTTTTGAAATACGAGCTTTAAATGAGGGTTTTCTACGTCGTTCATTTATTGTTTATCGCTAATGGTATGCACGATAAGGAGGATCGTTTTACAAAATTTAGAACATTTTTTTTCTTATTTATTTATGTATGTACTCGTAGGTATTTATTGAGTAACAATTATATCAAAAGTATTCAAATGTATAAGGAAAGACTAAAGTAACAACAACTTACTTTTGTTCTTTTACTTACAAAATGAAACTATAAAAATTGTTTTTGTTTTTCAAGAATATAATTGTTCAGTTCATATACGAGTATTTAAGGCAGGGGTGGGTGTGTCATACAAGTCTTTTTTGTTTATACAATATCGTGATGTGAAAAGTAGCGTATTAGTGCTCGGGTATATAAAAAATACTTACAACACACACAAACACATACATAGAAATAAATTTATTGTTTTAATAATAATTTATACATTATTCTTTTACCCTCATATTCATAAAATTCAAATCTGGCAGCTACACTCACTAGGCATTAACCACCATATTTATAAAAAATTAAAATGTATTTGAAATCGTTTTTGGGAAATTTTTGTATGAAAAGTTTGAAATGTAGTTTATTTCAAACTGAAATTTGAAATGTATTTTATTTCAAACTTTTCATACAAAAATTTGCCAAAAATGTAGTTTATTTCAAACTGAAATTTGAAATGTATTTTATTTCAAACTTCTCATACAAAAATTTCCCAAAAACGATTTCAAATACATTTTAATTTTTTATGAATATGGTGGTTAATGTATAGTGTTTGGATAACACAGTAAATATTGGTTTAGTAAAACAAAATACCTGGTGAGTGTAGCTGCCAGATTTGACGATTTATCGTAATTTTGACGATTTTGAGCCCCAAAAACAGCTTATTGATGACTTAACGCTTTTTCCCTTATTGTGATGATTTTTAGCAATTAAAATATCACACACAAAAACAAGCAGAAAGATGGCAGAATCAAAATGCAAACGTTAATATACGAAAAAATTTTTGACGGCAGCGTGATAAAAGCCTAGACATCAATCTTCGTTGCTGCTGCCTAACTTAAGTTAATTTCTATTTTCTTGGGCAGCGAAAAACAAGTTAGTAATACCAATACAATACAAAATAAAAACGATTTTTAAAGTATACGTATTTTAATTATCAGAAAATGAATATTTTACCTTATAAGAAAACAGCACTGGACAGCAATTTAGCACATTTTACAAATTTTGTTATTCTTCACTAATGTGTTCTTTAAAATCTAAAATTGATAAACTATGTGAGCCCCGCTTTAATTCCTCAGCCTAAATTCAAAACGAGTTTTCAACAAAATTAGGTATTGAGATATCCACGCGAACAATTAAAAGAAAAAATGAAGAAAAAAAAAACATATATGAAAAAAGAACTTGAAGTCGCGAGTTTTATTTTGGTTGAGCTTACAGTAAAGCAACCGCTCTTTTGGGAAAAACAAAATGTTTTTTGAAAAATTTACCTGCAACAAATTCGGCCAGTTAACCATTTATTGAGAACGCAGGTAGCTGTTAAAAGAGTTTACATTTTCTAAGAATTCGAAATGCCGTATAACTATTGATTAAGAGTTCTTTTATTAAAAGCTTTTTCAAAAATCATTCCGCTTTTAATTATGACGAGGCAATTACATTTTATTGCTGGCTTTTAATTAAAGTTTTTTTCCAAAAATTTACGAATATGCAACAATATTTATTGCTGTAATTTTTCAATAAATTTACCAAAAAATGGCCTTAAATAAGTTTATTATAATCAAACATTATTTTTAAAAATTAATTTTTTTTTAAGTACATACACTTACCAAATTTCAATTGATAAAATTTAATTTTTTAGACATGGTCAAAATTTTGAGACATGGTCAAAATATTTAGTAAAGATTTGTTGAAGGGTTTACTAGCTTTTGATTATAAATAAACGGACTTATACAAATAATTCACCAGAAAAAGTATTCGCACATTTGAAATATTATTGTAAAAAAATACTTTATGATGTCCTTTAATTAAGGGTGTCAAGGTAAATTCGTCAATTTAAACACGTTCTACACGAATAATAAATATGTTCCACATATAAGCAAAAATTCACTCGGAAAAAAACAATTTTTTGAAATGAAATTTGCCAAAATAAAAATTTTTTAACAGAAAAGAAAAAAAATTAATCTATAATTTATTGATATGAACTTATAAGGAATTTCAAAATAATAGAAAAATAAAATAACCGAAAATGAGGCAGAGTCAATTTCAGACCCATTTTACCGGCATTTCGAGAGTCCGTGAAATAGTGAAACCATATATGGAGTTTTAGGGAATGACTATTAGATTACATCATTATATAATTTAGGAACGTCGGTGATTATTGGTGGAATAATTATCCTTTGAAAATATTCAACACGGGCGCACGATCGCCAATGAGGCAGAGTCACCTTCAGACCCATTTTACCAGCATTTAGAGTCCGTGAAAAAGTGAAACCGTATATGGGGGATGACTAGTATATTCCATCAGTATATAATTACACTTTTATCCTTTGAAAATATTCAACTTTAGCAAGTAGTCGCCAATGAGGCAGTCAACTTTAGACCTATTTTACCGGCATTTAGAGAGTCCATGAAATAGTGAAACGATATATAAATCTTTAAGGAATGACTAGTAGATTCCATTAGTATATAATTACACTTTTATCCTTTGAAAATATTAAGCATTGGCAAGTAATCGCCCATGAGGCAGAGTCAATTTCAGACCTATTTTAGCGGCATTTAGAGAGTCCATGAATTAGTCAAACCGTATATTTGGCTTTGGAGGATGACTACTAGATTCCATCAGTATATAATTTAGGACCGTCGGTGTTCGCGGGTGGAACACTTTTATCCTTTGAAAATATTTAACACGGTCGATTAATCGCCAATGAAGCAGAGTCAATTCAGACCCCTTCTACCGATATTTACATACAACAAAAATTATAACAATCAAAATTTTTTTATAAAAAACCCTAATTCCGAAGAATGCTTTTTTTTCGTTCAGTTTTCAAAAATGTATACGACATTATAAAACAGGTAAAAATCTTTATTTGTTTATTTTTAAAGCGATAAGGTCTCATAGTCCTCAGCAGGTACAGTAACGGTGTGTGTAATGTGTGTGTCTATTAAAAACTGATGACGTCTTAGTATCCTTTACAGTAACAAAATGTGTGAACAACAAAAATCAACAACAACATTTAAACAGAAAATTTTATAGAAAAAAATTTGGTACAATTTTTGAATGCTTTAATAGCGATTCACTCTATGCAGATAATTGTTACCGATCTGCAGTTCAAGTCAACAATGAGAGTCATAGATTTATACAAACATTCCTTGAATACTTGGACAGGGATGAATCTCATTCTAAACTTACTACCTTGATCCAAAAATTTCCGGAACAATCGCCGTGTGGCGGTCCCATCGTTACGATTTGAGTTTTTTTTTTAGCTTTTGCAAATTTAAAGCTATGACGCTAAGATTTAGCGGGAATATCAACAACCAATGCACCAACCAAGGGACCGCCACACGGTTGTTATTCCGGAAACTTTTTGATCAAGGTAGAATTTTTATTTTTTTTCAAAAGAAACTTTAAAGTATGAACGTGATGTTTACTTTATTATGACAAACGCTATTGCGCCAAAAAGAAAGTAATAATAACAAGCGTTCTGTAGCCAAACTTAATAATATTTTAGCAAAATTTATGTTCTCCAAAATTGTTTAGTCGAGCTCGTCCAGTAACTGTAAATCGAACCAAGATGAGACAATGAAAATTGTAGGAATGGAAATTGATACTGATTTTGAAGAAGTAAAAACGCTTACGCCTAACGAATTAAATCCAAACGAAGCGTGGGATGTTAAGTTCGCTAAATATATTTATGCAGATGTTTATTGGAAGACGTTTTTGAAAACTCTTCTCTTCTAAACGTCGTATTGGCGTCAATAAGATAATTTGTTGGATACGTGGTTTTTAAAGGTATTCCGAAATTACAATGTGAAAAGTTTTGAAAAGAAATAAAAAAAGTTAATGAAGTACTTACAGCATCAAGCGAACTTTTTATATTATTTAAGAATCACCAAACATTAAAAAATTTTGGAAATTACGTTGCAAAAGCATTTATGTTCCACAAAGGATGAGTCACAAAAAGTTGGTATAAAATCTGTTATTATTGAGCCTTGTAAACGGTCGACTCCAGAATGGTTTGATGACAATTGTCTTCGCCACATGCTGGAGATATGAATTTCTTTTAATGGTACTTTTTAAAAAGTAATGCGTTTGGTCTGTGGAAAAAGGCAGGTCTAAACAAAGGAAAGTAAGAATTCTTTTAAATTAATAACGTTTTTTTTCAACTATTTCGTGAATGGTAACACTTAGCTCATGCCTGATTTGACAGATAATTAGTTTTATCCTTCCGCTGAACGAATATGGTTGTGTATACGTTTGAACAACGCTGGGAATCTGAGCCTGCGATCGACTTACAGAAAATACCGATGTAAACAAGCAAAATTGTCGCATTTGGGGCAAAGAAAACCCGCACGCATATATTAAAAGCCGATATACCCAAGACGAGTCACTGTTTGGTGCGGATTTTGGTCCAGAGGCATAATTGGGTCACTTTTCTTCGAAAATGAGCAAGGAGTGGCCGTAACATTTGATTTTAATCGATAATGTGCTTAAAAATTGGACCGATCGTGTAGGCTACTGCATGGTCAGCCGAGGCAGCCATTTCAATGAAATTATTTTCAATTATTAACCGGAAGGATCGTACTTTCAAATAAAAAAAGAAATTTGAGAAAATATTCAGTAGTTTCTTTTTATAGTATTAAAAAAAAAAAAAAAAATATTTGGCGGACCCTTTAGCTTAACACATCCAAGACGGAAATACTGTTATTTACGCGGGTACAAAGTTCCGTCGTTTTCCCTACCGCGTCTGCACGGGGTTGAAATGTGGCTGTCGAATAGTGCGAAGTATCTGGAGGTAATCCTGGACTTAAAGCTATTTTGTTCAAAATACGCGTGCGAGGTCGCCGAGGTCGGCGAGGACGAATGTTGCGCTGTACACTTATCGTAGACCGTTGTGAAGTCCTGTGGTTTAAATCCTGGGAATTCCAATTGGATATTTAACACGGTGGTCAAGCCTATACTTATGGGAGTGCACTGATGATTACAGGTGCACCAGGTCCACTTCTTCGAGAGCCTTGTTTGTACTACTAAACTGTCCTCCAGTGGACTTGATGGCTAGGCAGATGGCAGGTATGTCTGCGATAAGGTTGAAAATGGCAGGGGTATGGTCGGACAGGGTCTACGGGCGTGCGGCCATTTTTAGGTATTTGAATACGATCCCTGATGGGATAGATTACTGCACACCCAAACCCTTTATGGATAGAATGTTCTCCGTGTGCATCTCACTAGAGCCAGTAATTAGACCCGGTTCTGTTCAGGTATACACGGATGAATCAAAATCCCCAGAAGGGGTTGGGGGCGGTATCTTTATTCCTGTATACGGGGTAAGAGAATTCTTTAACTGCCGGACCGCTGCAGTATCTTACAGGCAGAGGTCTCGGCGATAAAGAAGGCAGCGGACTGGTTGATGTACTATAGGGTATATGATTGTGATATCCGAATCTGTATGGACAGTCAGGCTGCGATCAGGGCGCTCTCCGGTGTCTCCTCGAAATCGCGACTGGTGTGCGAATGCCGGGCATCTCTGGCGAGACATTCAGACCTGGAGATTATCTGGTTAAGGGGTCACTCGGACACACGGAGGAACTGTGTGGCAGACGAACTTGTGAGGGTGAGCTCTTTTCTCACCCTCCAACTTGGTTGGGATGCCGCTCTCTTCTTGCACACTTATGGTCATGCGGTTCATGTTGGGCAGGGCACAGCTACGGTGGGATGATGAACACACGCGCTCTGCATCAGGCCAAATCTGGCCCAGTAAGAGCGGGCTCCCTCGATGTCTATTATGGGGATGCCGCGACATAGCCTACGAATTCTTGTGACTGTGATTACTGGGAACTGGGTGGCTGGTGCGCACGCTAGTAGATTGGGTCTACCGTTCAATGACTACTGTAGGGGTTGTCAGGATAAGGAATAGGAAAAGCCTGTCGAGCATTTCTTGTGCCAATGCTCAAGTCTTTGGGTTATTAGGACTACTTTCCTTGGCAGTCCGTTTCTGGATGCATCGTCAGATTTGGATGATGTGAAAATCAGCAGGATCTCTCCTTTTGTGCAGGCGTCTGGTTGGTTCGGTTCGAACCAGGATACAAGTATGTAGGTTTTTCTTTTCTGGAATACTGATATGGGTGATACCCATGGTGGGATCAATATTGGACCCAAGTGGGCTGGAACGTTGTCTGGCTGCCTGCCGTAACTAACTAACTAACCCTGCCGGCTTAGCTCGGGAATCTATATAGGTACAGTAGTAGAATGAATGTGGGCTTATGTCAGATTAATAATTGCGAAATTGTAGTGTCAGTATTGACTGTTTTACAGTATTGAGAGCATGCAATAAAAAATGAACAAGACGTGATAGCCCAATTTTATTGCCAAATTCGAATTCAGCGCACCCAGATTTGTTAAAAATCAACGCTATGTTTCTGCGGTACATCTATAGATTATAAAAGGTACCATATATTCGATGTAGATTAATATATTTTCGTTTGCACAACAACAAAATAAATAGGCTTTTCCCTACATAAATTTGCACAGTCATATTGTTTGACTGTATACTTTATTCAGACAAATTTTTTAATTTATTTAAAATAAATATGAAGTAAAGGAGAGTGCGCACAAGCAAAAAAAGAGAAACACACATGATAATGTATGCGTGTAAACATACTAGCGAACATGAAATAGGTTTTTGTATTGTTTAGGCTATCTTACGCATATTAACATATGGTTAGCCCTTAACGCAGGTAAAGCTTTGGAAAATTCCTCTACCTGCTTGTTAATTTAAGGAAAAATTAGGGATTTAATCCGCGTTAATTTCAACAAAACCATAAATTAACTTGTTGGCGTTGGCATTACCACATTATTTTTACCTACACTAACTCTGCAAGAAAAATATAAATATTTTTAATCTCTAGCACTTATTGTCATTCGTAATAGTTGAGCTTAACCGTACGTAACGTCTTATATTTGTTTAAAGCACAGCAACCGTATTAAAATAGTTAAGAGCAAATAATACGAAAAAATCATCAAGATAAAAATCAATTGAATCTATAATTGTTCCAGTGGAAAATCCGTATAGACCACCACATACTGGCAAAGCTGCAATTGAACCTTAACATAAGAAGACAACAACATGCATATGAACATAACGGCGGATTTGGAGAGCGTAAGAGTGGCACTTAGAGTGCGTCCATTGGTGCCTTCGGAACAGACACGCGGCTGCCAAATAGCTGTGGAGAAAACGAACGGTGAAAACCAGGTTTTGGTCAAAAACAACAGAACCGATGCCTTTTCCTTTAATTTTGTATTCGATGGGCGTGATAGCCAAGAGAAAGTCTATAAAACATCTGTATCTCATATGCTGGATAAATTGTTTAATGGTTTTAATGTGACCATCCTGGCTTATGGCCAAACTGGTTCTGGTAAAACTCATACTATGGGTACAGCTTTCGATGGTTCTTTAATGGACGAGAATGTGGGTGTAATACCACGTGCCATGCACGATATATTTGAGCGCATTAAGGAGCTAAGCGATGAGTTTGATTTCGTAATTAAATGTTCCTTTATGGAGCTATACCAAGAGCAGTTATTTGATCTGTTATCAGAGAAATCAAGAGAGAAAAGTCTAGTCGATATGCGTGAAGACCGTAATGGTATTGTTATGGTGGGTTTGACAGAAAAAGATGTGCAAAGTGCCGTGGAAACCACCGATTGTTTGATAAAAGGTTCCGCTGGCAGAGCTGTGGCCTCAACAGCCATGAATCAGGTCTCCTCCAGATCACATGCTATATTTACCGTTACCCTGCAAGCTACGAAAAAAGATGAATCGCGTGCTGTTACCACTTCCAAGTTCCATTTAGTGGATTTAGCTGGGTCAGAACGTTCAAAAAAAACAGGAGCCACCGGAGATCGCTTTAAGGAGGGTGTCAAGATTAACCAAGGCCTATTGGCCTTAGGAAATGTTATATCGGCCTTGGGTGAGGGCAAACGTGGTACTGGTTTTGTACGTTATCGTGACTCAAAATTGACTCGTCTGCTGCAAGATTCGCTGGGTGGCAATTCGGTAACGCTTATGATTGCTTGTATCTCACCGGCCGACTACAATGTCGCTGAGACATTAAGCACTTTGCGTTATGCTGATCGGGCACGTAAAATCAAAAATAGACCAATTGTAAATCAAGATCCCCAGGAAGCCGAAATAAAACGTCTCAACGGCATAATACAGAAATTACGCCAAGAATTGTTAAGCAAACGTGCTACTGCGAATGATTTAGAAAAGGTGGTTGGTGATACTGTATCTGCTGAACCACCACTTAAGTCTACTATGCCTTCGGAATACCAAGAGTTGCAAGAGAAATATCGAAATTTACAGCAACAATGGCAACTTGCTCTGCATGCTGCAACAGAGCATAAAATTAAAGCACGTATAGCAGAAGCAGCCTATGAGAAGATTAAACGAAAAGCTGGTGAAATTAAAACAATTGTCAGCGAATTGTCTAAAATTAAGGAGTCGCCGAAATCGGATGAAGAAAAACTGTCGGACACTATAATGCATATCACTAAATTGGTGAAAGGTTTAGATGAGGCAATATCACGTGCTGAGACTGAATTGATACAACATAAACAACGTTCCTCTCTCGCAGTCAGTACAACTGAACCGGGTGAATCTGATAACAATAAAGTCAATAATATGACTGAAATGAATGTAATAATAGAAGAACGAACAGCCGAAGCATTTAAGATCCAACAAAGCGAGATCAATGAACAATTGCGACACCTTAATCTGGAGCTTAATTCAAAACTACAATTGCAACAGCGAGTTACTTTGGAAAATGATATCGAGAAGAAGTTCAAAGAGTGTGAACATAAAATACAAGCACTTCAAGATGAAAATTTTGAACTTCTCGATAAACTACGTCATGTCAATAAGAATGCTTCGGCAAAATTGGCCGAAGAAAGACGTAAACGTGTGCAGGCCCTCGAACACGAAATTTCCGAAATGAAACGCAAAAATACTCAACAAGCGAAAATATTGAAAATCAGGGAACAAGAGACTCAAAGAAATAAAAATCTTAACAATGAAATTCAGGCCATTAAAGAGTCGAAAGTGAAGCTAATAAGAGACATGCGTTCGGAAACTGAAAATTTCCGACAATTTCAAATGATGCATGAAAAGGAACTTTTACAGCTGAGAGATAAAGAACTTAAAATGCAAAATGAAATGGTACGCAAAGAAGCATTGCATAATAAACAGTACAATGTCCTCAAACGGAAATGTGAAGAAGCAATAGCAAGTAGTAAGCGATTAAAAGACGCTCTAGAACGCCAAAAAATTGCCCAAACTCGAAGAGAACAGATGCAATCTGTTAAAGATGCTACGGCTGCCTCGATCAAAATTGGTCAGATTATTGCCTGTGTTGAACGCGAACTAGATTCATCTCGCCGAGTTGTAACACCATCCCACCATCGATCTCGAAATCCAAGCCGTTAGGGAAATTGACATCGCTACATATTCATCAAATTGCTGACAGAAAATATACACAGTCTGATCGAGGGTGGGGCTTTAACCGATATGTGATGTGAATATGACCGAATCACTGAGGAATTTCGTCGTTCACAAATACATACGGCCGAT
The DNA here is from genome assembly GCA_023159175.1 of Wohlfahrtia magnifica. Taxonomy (NCBI): domain Eukaryota; kingdom Metazoa; phylum Arthropoda; class Insecta; order Diptera; family Sarcophagidae; genus Wohlfahrtia; species Wohlfahrtia magnifica. Next base: position 1,840,389 of record JAKWBJ010000177.1, read on the forward strand.
AAAACTAGTTCGATGATGGGCTAAAACACAACGGGTGAATAATCTGAGGGTTTACAGTAACTGACACGGTGTCTGGTTGAAGAATCAGTAACTATCGTCTGGGCCGTTTTCAGGATCTGCCTCCGATTGCAATTTGTTTAAATCTACTTCTGATGACAGGTGGAATGCGGGAGACCTTGTCACCAGCTACTATAATAGCCAAATTATAGGATGAATATGGAAAGCTTTATAATTGGATGCAATGGATCAGCCATTAAAAGTCTGAAAAATGCTTTTTTAGCCGTTACAGTTAGTGTAAAAAAGTATTTTAATTTTAAGAGTTATTGACAATACCAAATGTGATTAAAATTTGTTTTTGGTCAATTTGTTATTTTTATTTTAAACTGAATTTGTCTTGTTTATATTTTTGCTTAAGATTTAAGGAGATGATATTATAATAAATCAAAAAAAGAATCCAAATGTGCCATTTTATTTGTAATGAAGTTATAAATACTTAATTACGTTCAATGTGTAAACTTATTCCTGACAGATTGTATTTTTTTGAGTCATTTTATTTAATCAATATCGTCATTTTACATTGTTTCTTAAACCACTATTCATATTCTAAAGTTTCTTAACGTACTTATCTAAAATTAAATCTATCCTTGTCCAATTACAGCCTTACTGCAGAGGTCCTTAAATATATGAAATATATAAATTTCCATAAAAATATTCAAAAAAAGGAACACATTTATATTCTATAACTAAAAACTAATATATTCTAAACTAAAACTAATGTTTTGTTCTTTAATTTTAAGATTGGAATAAATCTATATAAAATCAATTCCTACTTCAAATCACCTTTGGGTAGTTATGTACACCAGATCCTCAATATTCAGTGTTGACCATCCTATGATAAAATTAAAAGTATGCATCTGTATAGTATTGGCTTCCGCGTATTATCTCAAGGTCAGAGGCCCTATCAAAGCCAAGTTCATTCCGTAAAGAGGACGCGTGCTTTAAAAAACATCTATCCTCCTAAAATCAATCCTACGGTAAATTGTCCCACATTTCGGTCCACGGATACTCCCGTCAGCACGTACAATAGTACGGAGACCCAAACACGAAGACAGTATACTTCTCTCCCATTTTCTAAGCCTCTCCATTTGGCCTGAGGAAATCCCAAATCAATTTGGAAAGGCTTAGGACATAAGTGGTCTCACAATCTGGCGGTATATCAGTAGTCTGATCCTGGTTCTCTGGCCCACTCTGCGTCCAAGTAATCCATGGTACATGTGGCAGACTCCCTTCGCCTTATCGAGGATGTAGTCTATGTGCCTATAAAACCCAAAGTTCTCATGGAGGAGTACTCCGAGGTACCTCAACCTATTCGACGTATTTACGGTCGACGAGAAACATGAGGTCTGCAGTTCAAGGATACCACGTCTGATCTTTATAAGAACACTATTCGTCTTACTCATATTCAGGCCATATTTCGCAAAGTACTCGTGCAAGACACCTAAATATTTGTTCATCCTCTTGCCAGAAGGCCATTTGCCGCAACCAGTATGTCGTTAGAAGGAGGTCCCCTTCTGAAGGTTGCAGTATATCCGAAATAAAAATATTGTACAAGACCTTGACAGACTGTATGTACTACACATTTGTTAAATTGAAATTTTTTTTCTGATTTTTTTTATTACTTCCATCATCCACTATGCTAAGAAGACCTATGCTACTAAGACTTCTTATTACATTTACTACAATAGTGTCATAGCTCAAAAAACGTGATTTTTTATTAAAGTATTCTAAAATATGCACAATATTGACACTATTGTAGTAAATGAGCGATATGTATTACTTTTTTGTAGTAAATATTTATACATTTTTATTTTTTTGATGTATGAAAAATATATTTTTTAAATATATTTTGTCAAAAATGCTACTAAAGCTACTTTTTAACGTCCAAAAACGAATAAACTAAAAGTTCATTGAACAACTTGTTTCATTTTATGTCCCATTTATTTTTTTCATCATTAGTATTGTCTGATAACACACAAATACACTCTTTGATATTCTAGTTAACATAAGGTTATTGTTGTTTAAATTGGGTTTAAGGGCATCGCAAAATCAATAATTTATATTTTTTCTAGCTCTAGTTAATACAGTTAATACAGTTAGTTAAACTTTTACGGCCATATCCAAAAAAAAAATTAATAAAGCTTATTAAGCCTTTGTTAAGCAAAATTCCTTAATGTTGTATGCAAAAACTATTATTAGCTTAAAATTCCATTGTTAAACCCACATTATCTTTAAAAATGTTAAAGCAAAAAGTTACCTACTTTAACCCTCTGCTACTGACGTGGTTGTCTAGCAGACACCAATAAACTTAAAAAAAACTATTTGCTCAGTTATGTCATGTAAACAAAAACATTTTAATATTAATTGTTGTTCAGAGTTCAAAAAACTATCATAATAAATAACAAGTTACGCCCTTAAACTAGAAACAAAAAATTTTTATCACGTTAAAAAAACGAGATTTTGAAAAGGCGTCTGGTATTCTACAACGTCACTAGAATTGTGACAGTTAAACCACGTCAGTAACAAAGGGTTAAGAGTACTTTAGAGTGACATTTATGTTATGAATATTTGATCCAATGGCTGTTGCAACAGAAATTTTAAGTAAATTAGTAATCACCGTAAAGCCTTAACTCCAACCCAATAGTAAAAAAACGCCTATAAGAATATAATTGGATTTCGTGGAACATGTTGAAGCTATGGCAAGGAATATAAAATGAACGGGAACAGATTTCTGTTACGTTTTTGGGTAATATTGTGGAGAGTACGTCTAAATTCTTTAACGTTCTAAGAATAGTGTTAAAAATATAAGTCCTCTCTATTTAAGCGAAAAGTGCACAACTAAATGCATGCAGATTCTTTTATATCATTGCCTTTTTCCCATTCCAGTGTTTGAATATCATACCTTTTGTTGATTTTTATTTATTTTTTAAGGACTTATCAATGAATAAATGTGTGAAGTTTTGTTTTATTTAGTTGAGTATTTAAGTTTTTATAGGAACATTTCTGTTCAACTTCAAAACATGCTCTTGGTTTTGCACTCCACTATATGTATATAAATTTTTACACCCACTTTATCATCCTCGGCATTATTTTCGAACCTTTTTCTTCCCAAAATAGTTTTTTCCTAATAATTTTTTTCATTTAAGCATAATAAAAATATTTTTGCTTTAGTGATGTACATAAAAACAAAACAAACACACAAAGCTGGTTATTCGGGTATGTATTATTCCACTAAAAAAATTGTTTTTATTTTATTTATTTATTTTTTTTTTTTTGATTTGAAGAGTTTTTGTTATCAATATGTACAGCATTAAATAAAATATAAAAAGTTCATGAAAACTGTAACAGATTTACTAAAAAAATATGATTTTATATTAAATTAATAAAAATAAGTCTTTTTGCCCGTTCGACTACTCGTATGTATGGCATTAGTTTTTTGTATCCCTGACACAAAAACTCACGGTACTGCCAGCGTGAAAACTTAAAATTCAGTAAAGCAATCTTTAGTTGATGTAGGGTTTGTGAAAACATTTTTCCAACAAATGTCTGTTAATCTTAAAGTGTGAGGTGGCTTAAGTGCACTACCATTTTACTTTTAGATTATTTTTGCAAATGGCCGTTAGTTTTATATGTGCCAATACCTTATGTAAATCAGTGAACCAACGTATATTGAATCGATTTTAATTTTTTTTTTGAGAGAGCTGAAAATGTGATGGGACATATGTATTCCACTCGTCGGTAAAGGTAAACATTAAGGTGAATCTATAGTTTTATATTTTTTATTCTATTTAATTTTTATAATTCACAATAAGAACAATATTATTTCTAACAATCCATGGATACTCATTACTATAATCGTCTAAAAACACGCTTTCAACTTTGTTCTACTTATAGATAATAGTATACCTTTCTGCTGACGATAAAGTTTCGTTTGGTGAATTATGTACTTTATTAGTGTGTCGAACTCGTAAACTGTATTGAAAGCTATTAAAATAGATGGGACCTTCTTACAAGGGTTTATATTTGGGATTGAAATCTGCCAGTATAATCAGGATCAGTATATTGGCATTTTTTCATTAAAAATTAACCGAAAATTCCGAACACCTGTTGTCATTATTAGAACTTTTACATGTTGAAGGTTTTTCGGACTGAAGAATATTTTCAATTTTTTTTTCCGATAGTTAAAGCCGTAATGAAACTAACCAAAATACTTCTATCCTCAATCTAATTTTTTCTTCTTCATTATCCGATGTGTAGAAAAGCTTTACAATTTCAGTATCAGTTTTATAGAACCGTCGTAATCTGATCATTTTCAAAAACAACACATGTGATTTTCGATAATAAAATGGAAAATTTGTTTTCAAAATGTAACTAAAATCCCCAATTTACTCACAAATTGCGGCGCTAGTCCCTTGGATATTTTATTACAAACTAATCAGCTGAATTAGCACACTTATATCACGATAGCGCATTGGCGGCATTATCTCGTTTCTTACATTTTGTAGACAGAATATGTTGTTTGCTTATGTTTCGAACAGCTACTTAAGGATTAATTTAGTTTTTGTTGTTGTATTACTTGGTAAAGAATGGAATTAGAAATTCGTTACTATAGTTATAATTTAGGTGCCCAAGATAATAAGAATTAATATACGAGTCCTTAATTACCTCCACAAGAAAGGTTATTAGGTTTCGAAAAGCACTGTACATAAGTTTTCTGAGCGAACAAATGATAATCTGGAGGAGCAAGGTCCAGGCCATATAATGGACGCTGCTGCAAAAAATCTTCCTGACTAAACTAAACGAAAGCTTAAACACCTAATTAAGGACGAATAAAGAAGACAGACCGATATAAATAAAATTAAGAAGATGTGATACTCACACATTTTGGAAGACAACAAAAAGGTCAACGAACACGACATACTTTTGCCCATTCCCTGCAGATACCCCTATGGTAATAAAAAAAAATAAAAATATTTATGTCAATACAAAACTTCTAATTACTATTTGTGCCAAATTTCATTAAAATCGTGTCACGGATCCGGAGGACAGGCGTTAATGGGTAAAATTAAAAAAAAAATAAAAATCGTTATAAACACGAAATATCTTTTTTGTAATTATAAAACTTTTGATAATTATGAGGCTTTGCCTGAGTTCGGATGCTGGTAACACTGCCACTCAGAGAGAGCATGGTGAAATTACATATAAATAATTTCACCAAATTACATATAATTTCACCATGCTTGGTACATGGTGAAATTATTTATATGCAATTTATAAGTAATTTCACCATGCTTGAGAGAGGAAGAGATAAAGACAGAGAAAAAATTGATTTCTTTTTATGATAAAGACAAAGAAAAATTGTGTTATTATCTAAAATATAATAAATAAACCTATGCACACATACATATGGTACATACATAGATATGTGTGCATTCACCATATTATCGAGAATAAAATATTGCCGCTTAGCAATTATAACAACAACCAAAACGTATTTAAATTGAAAATTTATAGCCAACGTTTCGAATATTTATTTCTTATTTACTGTTTTACACACATACCGTTAGAAACAAGTTGTAACAAAGGAAACTTTGTGCGAGAGAATTTTAGAAAGGGAATGTCAAGCAACAACAACTTGTATCATTTTCAATTCAGAGGTGAAACTTAATCACACAATTAAGAAGACAGGCAGTCAGGCAGGCAATGCTGTTGATGATGATTCATTTAAAATTTGAAAAAGAAAATAAATACACGAGGGAACTCATAAATTATCAAGAATAAAAGATGTAATTTATTACAATGTGACAAATTGTAAGAGGGAGAGAGAATATTTATGTAATTTTTTTTAAACGAATTTGTGTAAATTCTATTTTCAGAAACAACACAATTTGACATTCTCCGATTTTGTACTAAAATAAAGTAAACTTCAGTACACAAAATATATTTTTTATTCTGGTGAAAAGAAACTGTTGTTTTATCAACACAATGCACTAATTGTAATTGATTCAGCACTCACCTTATTCGAGAGATTTAGTACCCCCGGAATATATTCAGAACTTGGAAAAATTGTTAGGTGTTAAAAGATCTGCCAACAACAAAGATGAATTCTTGGAGATCTTTCAGCGAGGAAATAAAAAATCCAATAAAGCTATAAAGCAATAAAGCATTCAAAGCTTCACACACGGACTAACAACAATGTAGGGTTTATTTGGTCGGTTGATGATTCCTGGACTATCTCGAATAAAGAAACTTTGAAAGTCTTCTTTGATGTACATTTTCCGAGTAATTGCAAAAGCAGTTGTAATTTCCTCCGAGCAGAGGCAAATCTTTGACTGCAGATAATTTATTATGCTTATCTCGGTCAAATAGAGAAATCCTAGGGTTGTTTTTATCCCAAATACTGTCTTACTCTTCCTAATAGTACTCAAGCGAGCCCACACTAAGCTCCTTAGTGGGTTGAGTTGAGAAGGCTTTGGCGAGTAGGCTTTTCCCACTGGCTGTCTTAATTGACGTGGAGGGGGCTCTAAGCAATGTTCATTCAAGAGCGATTGTAAGGCCCCTCAGTGCACGCGATGTTAGGGCCCCCATTTGGGAGGCTCATCTACCGAGATGTATAAATAGAGACACTTCTACTGTGTAATATTGTTATAGAAAAGGTGCAGCGATATGGTTCTGTCTTTTTATCGTGGTATAAAACAGTTGAAAGCATCAGTCAGTGTGTGACCTTCACCCACTAATATCACCGCGGTGTCTGACGTTGGATCCTCTCAGAACTACCATCTTAGTATTAGGCAAGCATCCGAATATTATTAGGCAAGCATCCAATATATAAACTACAAAAACCTTTCAATAAAAATCTCACCCGGGTTTTTTTTTTAATATAATACCCAATAAAACCCGGGTGAGTAAATCAACTGAATAACGTTGTAAGATAACCTTTCTCGTGGGTTCAATTAGGTTACCCTGAATATTACACAATTTAAAAGATGCCACTAAAAAGGTTACCTTACAACGTCATTCAGTTGATTTACTATAATGATCATTTGTAAAAATTATAGCCGATTTATCGGAAATGCTTTCAGTAACAAGAAAAACGATTTACAATGCATAACTTCAAGTTGATAAAAGCGGAAGATTGAAGTTAAAGATGGCCTAAGACCATAATAAGTAAATAGTATGCAGAGCGTATTATTATTACAAGAATTGCTCAAAACACTCAAGTATCCAGAGGAACACTTGTGAAAGAGCTTAAAGAGGACTGTGGTGTTGCCGATTGTCATTAAACGGTTCGGCAGACAGTTTTAAAATATAAATAATAATCACATAAGAAAACATTACTATCTGCAGAAAACATAGAAAAGCGTTTTCTCGTCACCATTATAAACGTTTAAGAACCGTCTCACTTTGGAACAACGTTATAGTTTGTGCTGAAATGAAAATGATGTAGTATTACATCGAGGGGCCTACAAGAGTGTGGAGAAAACCCTCAACATCGCTAGAAAAGAACATTATCATTCCAAATGTAAACTTAAAAAAATATGTCAATATTGGTTTAGGAGTGTGTCTCAAGGGAAAGCGTAGAAGACTTTGTTTTCATAGAATCAACAATGGATGCACGGCAATACTAAGACATTTTAGAGACCCATTTGATAAGCAGCACTAGGAAATTCGGTTTCATCAGGAAGAACAAATCACAATATAAATATTATCAGGACAACGATTCTGAGAACAATTCGCATATAGTGTGGATGTTACAGACACTTCTGCACAAACCCCTAAATTGAACCCCATTAAAAATTGTTGGGTTTTAAAAAAAAAGTAGTTAAACGCCGAGCAAAGAGCATTATAGCATTTAATATGCAGTAATTTCAGATTATGGTCTAGAAGAGATGGTTAATTGGTTGAAAAACCTCTACTACATTGTATAATAAATGCAAAATAAGGTCATACCAAATATTAAAAGTCTTCAAAATGTTTTTTTTTTTATCGTTATATACATATAATGTAAACACATTCTAATTTTTGTGTAAAGAGTTAGTTGACAATAACAAATGTGGGCAAAATTTGTTTTTGGTAAATTTCTGATGAAGTTGTAAGTACTTAATTATTTTCAATGTGTAAACTCAAACCCAAACTCGAACACTATCATACATTTTAATTATTTTTTTAAAAATTTAGTTATTTTTTTGTCTATATCTTTTACATACAAAAGGAAAAACCAACAAAGAAATAACTGAACGTAAAATTGAAGTTGAAAACTCTTTGGAAGTCAAAATGACTTGCACAAGCCAAACTCGGACAGCAACTTTCATGGGTTATTAACTGTAACTCTGTAATATCAATGCGGCCAACTTCGCTGATATAATTTACATATTTAGTCGAAAACCCTTTAGTTCAGTTTTCGAAAATTTATAGAATAAGCAGAGCTAAAATCAAGAAGATGGCTAGACAACGAGGACAAACTACTATCGAAGTAAGAAAGCTTATTACATATGCAAGAAAAGGAAAAAGTGTTCGCGAAATTTCAAGAATTGTTGCCAGAAGTCATTCAACTGTGCACGACATAATAAAAAAACTCAAAGTCAATAAAACGGTGCAAAATAGACCAAAACATGCTTACAACAAAATATTTTCTGAGGCAGAAAAATAATAGAAAATCCCTTCCTAAGTGCTCCAAAACTTGCTGCTATTGCTGAAAGCAACCTGGTTAAAAACGCAAGCCCATCAACAATAAGAAAGTTGCTTTATAGAATTGGTCTTAATGGTAGAAGAGCTAGATAAAAACCTCTTATTAGTAAGCGCAATCAAACTAAAAGACTTAAATAAGGGTTTTTCTTTTTGGACAAACGTTATGTTCACCGACGAAAGCAAATTTAACGTATTTGGGGCGGACGGTAAACCAATAGTATGGAGGGCCAAAATCAGCAACAACGTTGAATAACTTGAAACCGACAGTAAAGCATGGGAGTGCTTCAGTGCTTGTTTAGGGCTCATTTTCTACATCAGGTCTATGACCTTTGCATTTTATTGACACCATCAGGGATCAAAATATTTATTTAAACATCTTAAAAGAAAACTTGCAAATAAGGGTGGATAAGCTTGCTCTGGATAACGGTTGGTACTTTTACTAATATAACGACCCCAAATACAAGGCCCATACAGTAAGATCTTGGCTGCCACACGTCATGGAAACACCACCCCATAGTCCTGAAATAAATCCTATTGAAAATTTGTGAGATTTCTCAATAAAAAGTTCAGCATCAGTCGGTTTCCAGCAAATCTGAGCTAAGAAGGGTTTTATTAGAAGAATGGGAAAAATACTAGTTGGTTACTGCCAAAACCTGGTCAAGTCTATTTCCAAGAGCCTCCAAATGATTATAAAAAATAAGGGTCTGCACACAAAAAATTAATTTTATAACAATAAGTAATATTCTCAGACATTTATGTAGCCGTCCGAGTTTCGCTTGTGTAACTTTTTTTTAACAAATTGAAGTCTTTTTAGTTTATTTCTACTTACAACTACTGAATTTTAATATGTATATATATATATATATATATATATATATATATATATATATATATATATATATATATATATATATATATATATTAAGAATAGAAAACAAAATTAAAATTCAGTTTTATCAACAAAATCAGTTTATTATAGTGTTCGAGTTTGGCTTGTAGCCACTGTATATGATAAGAAAAATTCATCGATTGAAAAAGTACTTAAATACTTTTTTAATTTCAGAATAAAAGCCCATAAGAAAGAAAGTTTGTTTTTTGTAAATGTAATTGAATTAATATGTATTTAAATTTTAAAAATAATTAATGTGTGTGAAGATAAATTCGAATTTGAAAACCCAAGACACCAACCTTACTTTTTTAACATACACAAATTTTGCGTTAACAGAGTACTGTTAAGAGATTAACAGTGATTACATACAAAATGTAAAATATCATCAGAGGATAAGTGAATATTTCGGGAAAATATGAAGGTGCTCCCATAAACCACTATATACAAATGTTTGTGCCAAGGGTCCTGTCTAGAGCCCATATAGTGGTATGTCTGGAAAAATCACCGGATTTGAGAAAATCGAATTTTAAAAAATCGCCTTTTTGAAAAATCCGAAATTTCTTGGGAGGATGAGTGGCTATTTCTCTAAAATATGGAAGTGCTCCCCTATACCACTATATACAAATGTTTGTGCCAAGGGTCCTGTCTAGAGCCCATATAGTGGTATGTCTGGAAAAATCACCGGATTTGAGAAAATCGAATTTTAAAAAATCGCTTTTTTGAAAAATCTGAAATTTCTTGGGAGGATGAGTGGCTATTTCTCTAAAATATGGAAGTGCTCCCCTATACCACTATATACAAATGTTTGTGCCAAGGGTCCTGTCTAGAGCCCATATAGTGGTATGTCTGGAAAAATCACCGGATTTGAGAAAATCGAATTTAAAAAAATCGCCTTTTTGAAAAATCTGAAATTTCTTGGGAGGATGAGTGGCTATTTCTCTAAAATATGGAAGTGCTCCCCTATACCACTATATACAAATGTTTGTGCTAAGGGTCCTGTCTAGGGCCCATATAGTGGTATGTCTGGAAAAATCACTGGATTTGAGAAAATCGAATTTTAAAAAATCGCCTCTTTGAAAAATCTGAAATTTCTTTGGAGGACGAGCGATTATTTCTCTAAAATACGGAAGTGCACACAAAATCAATAAATAAAAATTTAGTTTAATTCCTAATTACCAAAGCTACTCATGTTTTGTTTTTTACTTTAACAAAAGGTACATATGTATGTAGTATAAAGAAATAAAACCAACATACATACATATGTACGTATGTATGTTATTATGTGGGATTTCCCTTTCTTGACTTTAATGCAATCGAATTTTCTACCACCGCTTAACAAAGCAGCTAAACAACTAGTATTAAACATGGGTGTAGTAGCATCATCCATAGCACTTGAAACTAATAATTTTTAGCTACTATACAAGGATTCGAGTTCAAATCCCAGGACAGGGTGTTTCTTCTTTATATATTGTTTTATTATTTTATTTTTAATTTTTATTATTTTTTTTATACATAAATAAGCTTAATACAATAAATATTTTTGCTTCAGGCTAAGTTTGAATTCGGCACTTTAGATGCAAAAATATTACAAGTAAACCTTTTTTCATTGAAATTCAAACCCTGCCTGCATTGAGTTTATTACAGTACAGTACAGTATGTACCATATGTATATTAAAACCTTACCTAATCGAAAAAATAAAACAAAAAAAATAATTAAAAAAATATATAAAGAAACCCCTTGCCTGGGATTTGAACTAGAATCCTCGTATTGTAGATGAAAAAGAATATGGTTCAAGTGCTATGCGTGACGCCACGACAGACTACGTCCTTTAGTTGTTTAACTCTTTTGTTAAGCGGTGGTAAAAATTCGATTGCATTAAAGTCAAAAAAGGGAAATCCCACGTAAATATATGCATACGTACATATGTATGCATGCTGGTTTTATTTCTTTGAACTACCTTTTGTTAAAGTATAAAAAAAACAGGAGTAGTTTTGTTAATTTTTACAGTAGCTAGCACAATAAGAATTGATTTTGTGAGCACTTCAATATTTTAGAGAAATATTGCGATAAAGGCGATTTTTTAAAATTCGATTTTCTCAAATCCGGTGATTTTTCCAGACATACCACTATATGGGCTCTAGACAGGACTCTTGGCACAAACATTTGTATATAGTGGTATAGGGGAGCACTTCCATCTTTTAGAGAAATAGCCACTCATCCTCCCAAGAAATTTCAGATTTTTCAAAAAGGCGATTTTTTAAAATTCGATTTTCTCAAATCCAGTGATTTTTCCAGACATACCACTATATGGGCTCTAGACAGGACCCTTGGCACAAACATTTGTATATAGTGGTATAGGGGAGCACTTCCATATTTTAGAGAAATAGCCACTCATCCTCCAAAGAAATTTCAGATTTTTCAAAAAGGCGATTTTTTAAAATTCGATTTTCTCAAATCCGGTGATTTTTCCAGACATACCACTATATGGGCTCTAGACAGGACCCTTGGCACAAACATTTGTATATAGTGGTATAGGGGAGCACTTCCATATTTTAGAGAAATAGCCACTCATCCTCCCAAGAAATTTCAGATTTTTCAAAAAAGCGATTTTTTAAAATTCGATTTTCTCAAATCCGGTGATTTTTCCAGACATACCACTATATGGGCTCTAGACAGGACCCTTGGCACAAACATTTGTATGTAGTGGTATAGGGGAGCACTTCCATATTTTAGAGAAATAGCCACTCATCCTCCCAAGAAATTTCAGATTTTTCAAAAAGGCGATTTTTTAAAATTCCATTTTCTCAAATCCGGTGATTTTTCCAGACATACCACTATATGGGTTCTAGACAGGACCCTTGGCACAAACATTTGTATATAGTGGTATAGGGGAGCACTTCCATATTTTAGAGAAATAGCCACTCATCCTCCCAAGAAATCTCAGATTTTTCAAAAAGGCGATTTTTTAAAATTCGATTTTCTCAAATCCAGTGATTTTTCCAGACATACCACTATATGGGCTCTAGACAGGACCCTTGGCACAAACATTTGTATATAGTGGTATAGGGGAGCACTTCCATGTTTTAGAGAAATAGCCACTCATCCTCCCAAGAAATTTCAGATTTTTCAAAAAGGCAATTTTTTAAAATTCGATTTTCTCAAATCCGGTGATTTTTCCAGACATACCACTATATGGGCTCTAGACAGGACCCTTGGCACAAACATTTGTATATAGTGGTTTATGGGAGCACCTTCATATTTTCCCGAAATATTCACTTATCCTCTGACGATATTTTACATTTTGTATGTAATCACTGTTAATCTCTTAACAGTACTCTGTTAACGCAAAATTTGTGTATGTTAAAAAAGTAAGGTTGGTGTCTTGGGTTTTCAAATTCGAATTTATCTTCACACACATAAATAATTAATATAATCGTATTATTGCTTTGGTTTACATTATTTTATAATCTTTTGAAAAATTTTACCAACATTCATGGGTTTTTTTTTTTGCGATATCTAGTCAACCCATTGGCAAAACTGCTTTAGAATTCTCTTACTTTTTTCTTTTCTCTGTTTCCATTGCTCTGTTTCATAATATCATTGCTATTTTTGTGGTTACGTTGTGTATTGGTTTTTTGTTTTTGTAAATATATAATTGCGTCAAAGAACTTTTGAACAATACACATACACTCTCACATCTAAACACAAACCCGACGCACACAACTTACCTACGTACACTCTCTCTGAGATTATTTTCAAATTGATCGTAATAGTTTTAGTTGTGGTGGTATTAGTTGTTCATTTGCATTTATTATTGCAATGAAGTAATCAGGTTGTTTATTAAGTGTAAACACAATCAATAAAAAGAATAGAAAGAAGAAAAAAAAACACTAAAAGAAAGTTATAGTTGGTTAAACCTGACGTAATAGTAATCTTAAGAATCACAATTTACTTTAAAGAATGATAAAATTTTTGCACAAACCAACACAAAGCTATGCATTGACTAAGCTATAGAGAAGAAAATGAATCCTTAAACGCTCTCTTTAGACTGACAATTTTGAACGTTAATTAATATAGTGTTTTTTAAATGAAAACTATGATCTGACAGCTGACAATGCCAAACTGTGTTGACATTTCTGTTCAGTAAAATTTAACGTTAGAACAACGCTTTGAAATTGTGGAAATTTACTTTGAAAAAAATAAATCTGTTCGCGAAGTTCATAGAGCACTTGGTCCATTATATCCGTGTTTTTTTTGTGATGTTCATCACATTGAGTTGGCAATACTACTTTATTTGAAAACCGACATCAGCTCATAGTGGCTTTTTGTTAAGTTTGGTTCGATAGACTTACACCAGAGCAAGACTTACAATTTGTTTAAAGCACAAATTGATACTGAACTTCCATTCAAAATTTTGTACTCCGATCAAACCCACTTTTAGTTCAATGTTAGTTAGTACCTCAATAAGCAGAATTATCACATTTGGAGTAACGATAATCGACAAATTTTTGTTGAGACGCTATTATATCCACAGAAAATTATTGTTTGGTGTGCTTTATGTCCCGGTGGAGTCATTGGTCCATATATCTTCAAAAACGGTAATGGTATGAATGTTACCGTCAATAGTGAACGGTATGTGTTATGGGCATGCTTAGTAATTTCATCGTACTTCAATCAGCTGGCATTACTCTTGCTAACATGTGATTCCAAAAGGAAATGCCACATGCCACACAGCGAACACTACAAAAAATTGAAAAAATTCTATCCAACAAAGCCGATTTTAATGATAAGAAAAATATATTTCTTTACTTTAATATGATTTAAGCTTGTGTAACTGTAAAGCAAATACCCAATAAAAATCTTCGATACGTATTTGTAAGTTCCAGTCTGTAAATCCAACTCTCGTTTAGCCCATTTCAGTCAGACAGATGCCCTAATGAACGCGTGGATCTTATCCAAAACACATATAACAATGCTGCTCTTGTCATATAACCTCTACTGAGGTCAGTCTAATAATGGTTCTAAACTGATCGCTATAATAAAAATGAACTTTAGAATTGCTTATGTATAAAAAATTGTTACAAAAGTACAGGGTATCCGCCGGGAAGGTATACTACTTTGTTTGTTTATAATTTTTGATTATATGAGAGAGGATGAATCTTATATTGATTAACGTTTTATTTAATTTCGGCAATTATGTATGGAATACAATATCAGATAAATGCTCGCCTCTGTTAGCCTCACAAATGCAAGCCCTTTTGAGCACATTTTTATTACATTCTCACACATTTCACGCGGTATTTCATTAATTTCATCACGAATATTTCGTTTGAGTTGCTCCAGCGTTTCTGGTTTGTTTGCATAAACCTTGCCTTTCAGATATCCACACAAAAAGAAGTCCGGAGCAATCAAATCAGGCGACTGTGGAGGCCCATCAACATTACCAGTCCTTTAAATAATTTGTTGTGGAAAGAGATATCGCAGTAATTTCATTGTTATCCTGGCTGTATGCGATGTGGCACCGTCTTGTTGAAACCACATGTTAGTCAAGCCCAAAGCATGCAGTTGTGGCGTTAAAAAGTTTTCAATCATATCACGATATCGCTCCACATTGACAGTTACCGTTACGCCGTTTTCAATTTCAAAGAAGTAAGGTCCAATGATTCCTCCTAACCAAATTGCACACCAGACTGTCTCTTTTAACGGATGCAAAGGTGACTGATGAATAATTTGAGGGTTTCTATTGCCCAGAATCGATTATTCTGTTTATTGACATAACCATTCAAATGAAAATGTGCCTCTTCACTCATTATGATGTTTTCATGTAAATCGATGATTGATTTTGATAAAATGTTTTAACGATTAAGACACGTTGCTTTACTGAATGTTTTTCCATAATAAATTTGCCACGTCTCTACTTCACAACTGCCAAATATTAACTCTCAAGACTAATTTTTACCAAAATGGCGGCAAAACAAAGTAGTATACCTTCCCGGCGGACACCCTATACAATAATAAGCCCACCACCACCGCCAATTGTGTTGTTGCAGTGTGTTGAAAAAGAAGAATTACAACAATAACAAACAATTTCAGTTTGTTATGCATGTTGTGTGTGCAAATGTTAGTGAACGTGTTGGTAACACTGATTCCATCTCTGATATTTTTTCTTCTTCTTCTTGTTCTTTTACCATTATTATGAAAGCCATTGTTGTTGAGTTGTGGCTTTTTCTCGAACTCCGCTGTCATTCATGAACACAGAAACACATAAACACACACACATATATATATATATATATATATATATATATATATATATATATATATATATATATATATATAATATTTGTATGCCTGTAGAGAACATAAAGAGAGTAAATGCAAGAGTATGCGTGTGTGGTTGTTGTAAGTTGAGTGTAAGTACTCGCATAGTTGATTTCTGGTATGTGTTGTGGTTGTTGCTATTCGGTATTGAATAGTTATTCTTGCCGTTTTTAGTTATACTGCTGGCTGGTTGGCTGAATGGCTGGTTTGTGGCTTGGCCTGGCCTGGTCGGGAGACTGTTAGTGTTATTGACATCGTGCTAAGCTTAGCATTATTGTTATTATTGTAGCTTTTGTTCATTCTTTTTGTTTAGTATGTTTTTGTTGTTGTAGCTGTTGTTTAAATTCAAGATCATCATCATGAATACATTTAAAAGTTTATTGACTTTTTGGCAATTTTTTTTTTTTTTATTATTTTAACTGTTGACTGCCTCTTTTTTTAAACGTATGTATAGTTTTTTGTATTTTAAAAAATGATTAAAACATTCTTTTTTGCTGTTGTTGTTGGTTTTTTTAATTTGCTTTAATAGCGCACTAAAATTTAAGTCTATTTTTTAATAGCGTTTCAGAAAATATGTGTAAAAAATCAATGACCTCGGTTAATAGTGATGGGTTTTTTCTATTTTTTAATACTTTCTAAGCTTAATAAAAAAAAAAAAAAAATATTATTAACATAATCGACTAAAATATGGAATTATTATTATAAATTTGGCCATTTTTTGTTCAAAGAAATTCTTTTTATTATTTAATTTTCAAGTTTTTAAACTAAAAAAAAGAAAATTTCTTTGTAGAAAAACTGGTTTGTTCTCTATAAAAAAGTAGTAGCTTAGCTAATATTAATTTTTTTTTCATAAATAATTTATAGCCCCCTTATTAGTTTACCACTATTTTCTTTTAGGCAAGTAACAATATGTTTTTTAATTTGTTTAAATTTTATTCTTAATTAATTGAAATATCTGCGTTGCTAGGTTTTTTTTTAATTTTGAAATATACTACAATTTTTTAACACTGAAAATAAGTAGAAAAACTATTTAAAAATTCGGTTTCTCATAACTGACCTAAATTTCGAACTTCAAATACCGTTACAATTTCTTTAAATCTTTAAAAAAAAAAACCTTAAGAAAAAATGTCATAAAAAATAAACCAAATTATGTAAATTAAAGATTCTTGATTAAGATTCTTTGTTTTACGACCAATGAACTGTTTTAAAAATAAACTTTTTTTTTTGCTTTCGAATTTTAACAAAGAGAACAGTTAAATGATTTGACACCTTCTGCAAAGAATGACGTTATTAGTAGTGTTTTAATTTTAAACATTCTTCAAAGTCTATTTCATTGCCTTTTAAATAATCTCACTAACTAAACATGAGGTTAGGTTAGCTTGCGAAGACGGTGCACACTTACGTTACCTAGGTACTCAGGACGGAAATTCCCGGGTATTTAAATTGTTGAAATTTTCCGCTTCCGGGATCCCGGTAGGTTAAAAAGAAAATTGTTTCTACATTTAGAAAACAGTTGCTTATATCAGGACAATCAAAAAGTCCGTACTATGACACACAGAAGGCGTTACTAGAATTTTTTTCATATGATTTTTATTTAGTACTAACCTTCAAACGATATGTGTAAAAATTTGACATCAATCTGACTATTGATTCGTGAGATATAGCATGTTGTGTGTAGTAATGATTTAAGCTATTTCGTAATGCAACTCATGAAATTTTTTAACTCCGTCAATTTTCAACGGATTTCTAAACCATTAGTCTAATTTTATTCATAACTTAATATAATCCCTTAACTAATTCATCAATAGTACGTTTCCTATATAAAATAGTGCACAAAAATGCATCTAAACTTGAAAATGTAAAAAAATACTTGGGTGAAAAATGTGTTTGCTTGAGAAATACACCCAGATTCTTCAAGGCTACTTAAACGACATATGTATATAGTATACCATTTAAAAGGTCTGTTCCTCCTTAAAATATTTGGGTAATAAAGGGTCCGCCAAATAATTTAATGCTGTAAAAAAACTACTGAATATTTTCTCAAATTTCTTTTTTATTTGAAAGTACAATCCTTCCGGTTAATAATGGAAAATAATTTCATTCAAATGGCTGCCTCGGCTGGCCATGTAGTAGCCTACACGATCGGTCCAATTTTTAAGCACATTATCGATAGTGTGCAGCTGTATTTCACCAATGGCTTCACGAATTTTGTCCTTTAAAGCGTCAGTTGTTTCTGGCTTGTTGGCGTAACACTTATCTTTGACGGCACCCCACAAATAGTAGTCCAACGGCATCAAATCGCAGCACCGAGGTGGCCAAACGACATCAGCTCTGCGGCTGATAATGAGATCTTCAAAAACAGGGCGCAAACATCGAGTGTAGCTTCGGCGGTTTGGCACGTAGCGCCGTCCTGTTGAAACCAAATGTTGCTAATATCCTCCTCTTCAATTTTTTTGAACAAAACTTCTTTCAACATGGCCCGATAACGATCGCCATTGACTGTAACAGCCACTCCTTGCTCAATTTCGAAGAAAAATGGCCCAATAATGCCTCTGGACCAAAATCTGCAACAAACAGTCACTCATCTTGGGTGTATCGGCTTTTCAATGTATGCGTGCGGGTTTTTTGTGCCCCAAATTAGACAATTTTTCTTGTTTACATACCCGTCAAGATCAAAATGAGCTTCATCTGAAAAAATAATTTTTTTTGGTAAAATCGGCAATCGACATCGCAATATTTCCCAGCGTTGTTCAAGCGTATACACAACCATATTCGTTCTGCGGAAGCATAATCTGTCAAATCAGACATGAGCTAAGTGTTACCATTCACGAAATAAGCACTAGTTGAAAAAAAACGTTAGATGGCCGACCCTTTATTCAGCAAAGTTATTAGCTTGAGAAGATTGTAGCAAGAGATGGAAGTATTAAAGAATGGCACAGAAGATGATAAAGGATAACGATGAAGAGATGGGTGGGTGTACAACATGATTCCCAATTTGAACAATAGTTTCAAATGCATCCATGGAGATGTGCTGTTTTAAGTGATTGATTTTTATAAAAAAAGGAAAACTGTTGCTACATTTAGAAAACAATTGTTTATATCACGACAATCAATAAGTCCGTACGATGACACATAGATGATCCATATGATTTTTATTTAGTACTAACCTTCAAACGATACATGTAAAGTTAACAGCAATCTGACTATTGATTCGTGAGTTATAGCAAGTGAATTTCGAGTTTTGATAAAGCATTGCTTTTCGATGAATAAAACAAAAATACAGTGGAAACCAAACAATGGCTTGATAAACATTATTTGAACTCTGCTCCATCGAGACAAATGATAGAGAAGTGGTTTGCTGAGTTTAAACGTGGTCGTACCAGCACAAATGCTGCAGAGGGCAGTCGACACCCGAATGAGGCTCTTATTCTGGAAAACATTAAAAAATCCACAAATTGGTTATAAACGATCGCAAATTGAAGGTACACGAGCTAGCCGGCATTGTAAAAATATCAGATGGTTGTGTTTTTAACATTTTATACAAATCGATGAAAACGATGTCAAAATTGAATGAATTGGACCTCGAATTGCTTACCCATTTACCGTATTCTCCAGATGTAATGCCCAGCGACTTTTTGTTGTTTTCAGATCTCAAGAGAATGCTTGCTGGAAAGAAATTTAAGAATTGACTGATAAAGTATTCGCTAAAACTGAGGCCAATTTTGACGAGAAAGATAAATCGTGCTATAAAAGTGGTATCGAAAGGTTGGAAAACCGCTATATTCTTTGTATCGCCCCCGAAGACAATTATGTTCAATAATAAAATCGAGTTTTGTCAAAATTTTGACCTGTGACCTGTTATTCTTAGCAAAAATCCTATTTAATTGCTAGATTCACTTGGCCTAGATTGAATAGTAAGCGTATCAAACAACTGTTTAAGCTGGACTGTTGAAGCATCTCCTCAATCGAGGAAGAAGAGAGCATGGCGGACTTCCGTCTCTGGCTCGGCGTGGAATGCTTACATTTGGCTCGTCCTTTTTTCATGGCTTATCGGAGTTTCATAAGGCTGTCAGGCTGGTTTCCGACATTATTTAGGAAATTGTGCTTCTGGTTGTCGATACTGTCTGGACTTGGTAACTGGCACAGGGTCTTCACTTCATGTGTGGTATCACAACGGGCTGTTATGTAGTCCAAGTGTACGAGGCTTCCACTCTATACTAACCAACAGTATTGTAGAAAAATTGCAGAATCCAACCACTAAATCTGCATATATTAGAGCTTTACAATAATCACTGCTGACACTAGACAGTAATCATTCTCCTCAGTCCTGGGATACGGTTAAAAATTGCTTCCATCAGATGCCAATGACCATCTGGGACGCAGTAAAAAACACAGAAGGCAATGGATGTCTGTCTTAGCATGGGAGACGACAAACAAAAGCAAAGAGCTGAAATATTGCAGAAACACAAAAAAAACTCGGAGCGATAAGGCCAAGTACTTCGCACTTGATCGGTAAGTGAAAAAAGTGCTAAAAGTAAGAAAAGAGCAAAGGAAACGGAAATATCAGCTGCGTACAACAGCATGCAAAATCTATGCAGAATCTTAAAACAGCTTACCAACAAAAACTATGCAAGCTGGCTTCCACTCACATTAGGAAGACGTTAGATACCCTGTAACATTCTGCATAATGCCACAGAACATGATCAAGGACAACGAAGGGGTGATCGGTTTACAGCCTGATTCCCAATTTGAATTGTGGCTTCAATGCATCCATGGAGATGTGGAGTTTTGACTAATTTGATTGATTTTTATCGATCAATATTTAAAACGTCTTGGGCTTTATAAAGTTCACCATTCCACCCTTATTGCGATGGTGATGTCAAGTATGACAGCGCGTGTTTAGGGTTCATTATTGAATGTTCTTCTTACCGGCGCATCCGCTTCCCATATCCCATCCAATACAGACAGTTAAAGAGGCTAGAGGTTAACTGTGTTGGATTCTAAGTCACTGTGACTTAATGGGTAACGAGACTGCTGACGAACTGGCAACAGATGGCTAAGAGAGGGTCTATTAGACCCGATAAGATTCTTCGTTGATAAAATTAATCTTTGAATTCATCGAAGATTGGATGGGTCTTGCAGAAGCTCCAGGCCTCTATGGCCCAGACTAGATCGCTCGAAGAGAATTGGGTTTTTGATAGGCTGTAGAACACAGGCAATCTCACTTTGATAAGTTTGGACGTTGTAGTTATATCACCATCGAGCGTTTGCAACGTTATACTCTATATATTTTTTTGATGGGTTTTATTGGGTTTTATAACTGTAAAATTATACTGCAATTTTGTACTCTTGGTCGGATCAAAGCGGCTTTGTGTACTATGGGCTGCTAAAGCAGACTACAATTACTTTGTTTAAGCCGCGCATTATGAGAAAAAAATTCAAACGATTGAAAAAACGGGCAAATGCCACACCCGCCGTATTTTCCGAACATTGGTCCCTATGACTGTTAGCCGTTTCGACGAACACACTATCTTTTATCATGTCACCGAATCACTTCTTTTCGAGAAATATAAAATTTGCTTTAAAGTTCGATCGCTTTAAAAGACGAGAAGTTTTGTTTTTGAAACGTGATTCGGATATTCGGATAGAAATGAAATCTTATTTCATTCATATGGCTGACGCGGCTTGCCTCACAGTTGTTGGACTAATTTTCGAGAACTTTTTCGAGTGTATGTGGTCGTATCTCGGCAATCTTGATACAAATGTTGGCCGTCATATGCTCAATTTCCTCCGGTTTGACGTCATATCACTTGTCTTTAACAGCGCCCCACAGAAAATGGTCCAACGGTGTCAAATCACAGCTTTTTGGCGGCCAACTGACGTCAGCATTTCGGCCAATTTAACGGCCATCAAACGTTTGACGCAATAACACCATTCTTCACATCAATACCATAAAGAGCGGATACAAAAAACTCGGTTGTCATGTTGCGATAGATGTCTCAATTGACCGTAATGGTTGTGCCGTCCTCATTTTGAAAGAAATATGGGCCAATGATACCTCCGCTCCATAAGCCACACCAAAGGGCCATCGTTTTCTGAACCTCAAATACGGCAATTTGACTTATTAACGTATCTACCGAGATGAAAACGAGCTTTATCCTAAAAGATGATTTTTTTTTTTTTTTTTTTTTGGCAAAAAAAGATATTATCGTGTAGTTTCTCGTTGGCCCATCTAGCGGAGCGAAATCGGTGCGGATGGTCATGCGGTTTCAACTTTTGAACCAATTGAACTTTGTAAGGCATCATACTGAGATCATCATGCATCAACAATGAAACCAGTTTCACAAACGTTGATCCTTCTCTGCGAACAAATTTTGTGAGATATATTCGTGCAATTTCCGACCAATTGTCTTTGTGTGGGAAATAAACTTCCAATAAATTCCAATGTTGCTTCAGCGTAAATCGATACATTTCGTTCAGTGGAGATAATATACCAAAATTTGTAACAGAATAGAATGACATAAGTATTGCCAGATTCGAAGTAACCGCTGGTTCATATTTAAACCGATAGATGGCCCACCCGATGCTTATTTTTGTTGTAAATAAACTACGAAGTACTTTAAACAGAAAACCCAACCGATTTTTTTTAGTATAATGCCGGGTGGGTTAAATTGGGTTACTCAGTGGGCTGCTAGCCATGGACTCTAGACTATTTCTTTGCTGCGGATAAGGCTCGTTGCAGTACGCGATCAAAAACAATGCTGAATAACAGTGGAGAGAGAACACATCCTTGTCTAATAGGACACGGCAACTTGCGTGCTGGTTTCCGATACCAGTGATAATACCAATGATTTTTCAAGGTATTGCCTTTCAAGTCAGAATACGACAGATATTTCCAATTATTAAGTTCGCTTAAAGCGTAAAAAATATGAATTGAATTAAAAATAATTGCAAAAAAGGAATTAAAGCGTATCTCTTATTAAAAAAACAACAATAACACAATATGCCTTATATTACTACGAGTATTGCTGATATTATTGCCTACATATTCTCGTATTGCACTGTATGGTTGTGTATATGGTTATTGTTGTTGTTTTCTCATTAAAATTTTTTAAACATTTTTCAACAAAAAAAAAAAAACCGAATAAATTGTAAAGGTCTAGCCTATGTAGGTATGTATACATTTACGTACATATATGTCTATCTATGGGGGTTGTTGTAGTCGCGCTAACGTTATGGGTTGAAGGCTACTCATATGCGACAATTTGGTAAAGATAACGAAAAAAAAAAATTCGAGAAAAAAATCAATTTCTTCCTGTCATTTCTACTATTTTTTTATTTTATTTTTTTCTCATTGGCTGTTTAATAACCAAATAATTTAAGCCCGGCTGTTAATAGTATTAAAATTAAAGTATAAAAAAAGCTGGTATTTTATTATTATATAACAGAGAGTATAAAGACCTTTTAAACGAACCAGAAATTTAAACTCGACTTTAAAATATTCCAACATTTACTTGTTTAAAGCCATTAACCTTCTTAGAAAAACCTTTTTTTGTTCTGTGTTTTTGTTGAGACCATAAAACTAATTAGGCCTATAAAAATAATTAGAGAGCAACAAAAACAATAATAAAAAACACCTGAATTTTTCTATTGTATTCATAGTTCCAACTAAAAAAGAAATAAATTTTGTACTTTTCGTTATTTGAACTCTAACCCCTATTTTTCTAAAAGAAAAAACGTTCAAAACTATTGTACCACACAAGTTGCTAATTGTCAGCCACACATTGAAAACTGTTGCCAACTGAAGTATTTAAACGTCTTAGTAGAATCATGTTAGTAAAGAAAATATTGTTGTTACAATTTTAATTGTCATAAAATTGATCTATAGCACAAAACGCTTGGCTTTTATGGTTGCTAAGATGGTTGAGCTGCCTTTGCTTTAATAAATTTCTAAGCTATGTCTAGTTTACCTTGGTTAAGGCTCTGATTAATGAAAACCTTGTCCAGAGTGATTTTCATATACCACAAGCTGCTAATTGTGTTAAAAATAAAAGAACTTTTATATAATCCGAAGGATACAATTTATAAAGGGTGTCCGGCTACAAATGAAATTATGCCCCCCCACCCATACTGGCTCGGCAGGTTACCAATCTTTTACCAAAATTATCAATCACGTTTTTCAATAAACTGTTATCAATGGTTGGTTTTAAGCTCTTGAATTGTTGTGGGATTATTGCAGTACATTTTCGATTTCAAAAAACACCACAAAAAATATCTAAAGGCGCTAAATCGCATGATCTTGGTGGCCAATTTACTCCTCATCTACGAGAAATAATGCGATTTTCAAACTTTTCTTTCATAAGATCCACTGTTTCTCTTCTTGTGTCACAAGTAACACCATCCTGTTGAAACCACATATTCTCCCTGTAGCGATTTCCATTAATCGTAATCGCATTTCCATTTTCGTTTTCAAAAAATATGGAAAAATATGGTCCGATGATTCCTCCGGACCCCAAACCACACCAAATCGTAACTTTATTTAATGGTTGTTCTAAGATAACTCTTCGATTATTCTTTGCCATTTTCAAAAAATGTTTTAATAATAAAATCGCGTTATTTCTTCGTGTAACTTTCCATACTAACTAACCGGTATGTATTCAGAATGTGAAAACAAAAATTTGGAATAACAATTATAAGTAGAAAAAACTGGTAGCAAAATAAGAATATTGCCGTAATTTTGGACACCCTTTATTTCTGGAATAGCAGATAATAACAAAGATTTTTAAATGAAAATGGCTTTATTGTTTTTCAAAATATATTCCTTAATTTATTATTTAATGGTGCGCGAACGTTGGAAATGTTGGAAGTGTTTTAGCAACGATTCTGTAAAGAAAACGGCCGTTTAGCCGTGGCACGAGCGGTTCAAAAGTGGTCGTGAGTCAGTCGAAGATGATAAATGCAATGGCAGACCATCGACATCGAAAACCGACGAAAATATGTATTGATCAAGTAAAAGAAATGTTGGTCAATAACTGCAAATTAACCTCCAAAGAGATAGCAGAGGACTTGAACATTTCCGTCCAAGACATTTTGGTTAATGATTGGGTTTCCGTTATGTAGCAGCAAAGTTGGTGTCATAATTTCTTGTAAAAAAGAGCCCGTGTTGAGGTCGTAAGACACATGATTTGCGGGGCCGAATCCGATCCCACATTCATCAAAAGGATCATGATTGGAGACGAAACAACACGCAATCCAGACGTCTGGCAAGTGAATGGCGTTTAGCAAAAGAGCCGAGACAAAAAAAAAAAAAAAAAAAACACGTGGCTTTCAGTCAAAAAAAGGCAATGCTCACGGTTTTCATGGATTACAACGCTGTAGCGCATCAAGAATTTTTGCCAGAAGTCCAGACTGTAAACAAAGAGTATTATGTGGGCGTTATGAGACGTTTGTGAGAAGCAATTTGCCGAAAGTGACCAGAATTGTGGGCAGAAAACTCATGGATTTTGCACCATGATAACGCACCGTCGCATAGTGCCATCATTATTCGAAATTTTTTCCATCCAACAGCCAGCGAATTCACCTGAGTTGGCTCCATTACGGAAAACGCGTTTTAGCAGCCGAAAGGAAATAATAGACAAATCGCAGGAAGCACTGCGATTCGAGGATTGGATCATGCGCTGGCATAAGTGTGTTGCAGTCGATGGGGATTACTTTGAAGGGGACAATATAAATTTAGATGAATAAACTGGTATTCTTAAAATTCTGAGTAAATTATGGGAATTTTTTGATCAAGGTGGTATTAATACATAATAGAATATTTAATAGCAGTAAATACCGACCATTTTTAATCAATTATCCCGTAGATGGACACCTCTCGATAACGGACAATTCTGCTGTGAAGGTCGGTGTTCGCCCCAGGAGCTTTCACTGCATTCTCTTCCTATGCGTTTGTTATAGGTCACCCAAACAAAAAAAAAAAACAAAAAAACAAAAAAAAAAGATCGATATGAGTGCTCTTGTGTCAAAAAATCATTTTAAACTTCAACAAATTAGGGTTTGAATAGATTTTTTTTTTGCCTTTTTTGTGTTAAAAATAAATTTCTTAGTAACTAGTTTGTAAATTTCTGTCTGTTACTTATTTCTTAGGAAAGGTCAGCAATACAATAGGTGGCTTAGGAAAATGTTTTTCAAAACAATTTTGTGGAAAAAATCCTTTTTCCACTTAACAGGCCAAATTTTACTGGATTTACTTACAGAACGAAAGACAGAATAAAAGAAAGAAACATAATAAACAAAGAGAGAGAAGTTCAATGTTTCTTATGGGTTCAACAACAACAACAGCAACGGGAACGGGAACGACAACAATGAAGAACTCATTTTTATTTTATTGTTGTTTTATAGTGTGTGACTGAATGATTGAATGACTGACTGGCCAGCGTTGGCTGACTGGCTTACTGGTTGGTTTGTTGGTCGGTTGGTTGATTCGTTTAAATGTTTCCATAGAATTATAATTACGATGAATTGAAGAATTTTTGTTTTGTTGGTAACATGTTTCTGACTGTTTTTTTTTTTTTTTTTAGAAAAAATGTATAATTTTTGGTTATTTTGTTAATGTTGTTGTTGTTATTTCTTATTAAAGCCATCAACTGATTTTTGTTATTTTTTGTTTGTTTGTATTTTTGAATATGACCGAAAAGCAACGTCTAAAGAATGATGATGAAGTTGATGATCAATTGCTTTAGCAACAACGTTGACGACGACGACGAGTTATTCTTTTTTTTAATGCTTCCGGTGTGCCTTATAGCACATACACACGTGTAGAAATAAGAGTACATTATGTGTGTATTTCCGTGTGTGTGTGTGTGTGTGTGTGTGTGTATGTTAAGCCCCCTTAAAGTATAATTAATTTTGATCACTGTTTTATTTTTAATGATTTTTTTATATTTATTTTATGATCTTTATTCGATCATTTTGAATACATTTACTCAACAACGTTAGTCATTAAAAAATCATAATCATTTTCTTCAAAAACCAGAAAAAAAAGGTTCAAATTAACAAAAACAATTAAAGAACTGAATACTTGTAACTTCGTCATATATATTATTTTTATTTTTAAATTTTAATGGCTAAATTTAAAACTTAAAACGCAGACGCATCTTCTTCTTCAAAAAAATAAATAAATATAGTACACGGTGTCCAACGGGTAGGTATACTACTTTGTTTGTTTATAATTTTTGATTATATGAAAGAGGATGGATCTTATATTGATAAATGTTTTATTTAATATCGGCAATTATGTATGGAATACAATATCAGATAAGCACATTTTTTCATTACATTCTCACACATTTCACGCGGTATTTCATAAATTTCGTCACGAATATTTCGTTTGAGTTGCTCCAGCGTTTCTGGTTTGTTTGCATTAACCTTGCTTTTCAGATATCCACTAGAGCTGCAAAACAATCGATAGTACTATCGATAGTATCGATAATTTTGTTTTTGGCTGACCATCGATAGTTTTTTCTCATTATCGATACTATCGTCAAATTCTAGAAGCAAATACGCAGGCCGCTAAATGCAGTTAAAATCACATTTGCAAAAATTTGTTCGACGCAAGTTGTCAGCCGCGTATAAACTTTTATAGTTACATATGGACACAGTTTAACAGTTTCTTAAATTTCTATTTATTAAACTCAAATTATGAATTGTAACTAAAATATGTTCGTACATACGATTACGTATTTGACGCAAAGAAATTAATCTTCGTTTTGTCAGACCATATACTGTGGTTCCAATTATTATGGTGCAGGTGTTGCCTCCGTTTGCTGAGAAATTATATATTTCGAGGACTCTTACCATAAGTCTAGCTTCCATAAGATTTTTTTCTTATTGCGCGACTTGAAACAGGGCTTTTTATGACTTCAATAGATGAATCTTTGAAGTACGAATTAAAAGTTGACAGTTTTTCTACGCTTTATTCCCATAGACTTTGCATTTTCTTTCACTGAATCTTATTACTTACTTTAGTTTTGAAGCACTTCATGGTTTGACCAGTTTTCGCTATATATATATATAAGGATTAATCTTCGACAAAAAACTTCAATACATAAAATTTTATTACAAGCTGGATAAATAAAAGTAAATAAAGTGTCCCTATTTTTTTGTTTCAACACTGTATATTTATTATTATTCTCTCCTTTCACTTAAATTCTAATATTGCTGCCACAAGGTGTATTTAAAAGAATCCGATAGTAGCGAAAGTATCGATAATTTTTTTGCAAACTTTCGAAACTATCGAGTGGACCGACTATCGATAGTTTTACAGCTCTAATATCCACACAAAAAGAAGTACGGTGCAGTCAAATCAGGCAACCGTGGAGGCCCATCAACATCACCATTCTTTGAAATAATTTGTTGTGGAAAGATGTCTCGCAGTAATTTCATTGTAATCCTGGCTGTATTGTGGCACCGTCTTGTTGAAACTACATGTTAGTCAAGCCCAAAGCATGCAGTTGTGGCGTTAAAAAGTTTTCAATCATATCACGATATCGCTCCCCATTGACAGTTATCGTTACGCCGTTTTCAGTTTCAAAGGAGTAAGGTTTAATGATTCCTCCTGACCAAATTACACACCAGACTGTCACTTTTAATGGGTGCAAAGGTGACTGATGAATAATTTGAGGGTTTTCCATTACCCAAAAACGACTTTTCTGTTTATTCACATAACCATTCAAATGAAAATGTGCCTCGTTACTTATTATGATTTTATCATGAAAATCGATGATTGATTTTGATAAAATGTTTTAACGGTTAAAACCCGTGAAAACCCGTGGCTTTACTGAATATTATTCCATAATAAATTTGCCACGTCTCTACTTCACGCCAAATATAAAAAGACCAAAAAATTTGATTCTTCATACGCTTTACCTCAACATATTATTCGTTTAATCCTGCTGATAGGTAAAAAAAAACTTTCTAATCATAGGTAAATATTTTGGTCAATATTGTTTTTCAAATAATCAAAAAATAAAATGTGTTTTTGTTTAGAGCAACCCGACCCGAGTTACTGGAAGGCTATAGAATGTATTTCTCAGGACAACTTATTTTTATATACTGCTACGAAAATAAAAATGCATAAATTTTGTATATTTGGTAGTTATGTGTCACCCTGTCAGTTCCGTACTTATTTGTGTATCTGGCAGCATTGCCAAGTTAATCATATCTGGGTAACACAATCTTACATGTTTAAAATTAACGGTTAGAGGATATGAGATCATTTGAGACATTTCTGGAATTTTCCAAACTGTAGGCAATTAGGTCTATAAGGAGACTGCTTTGTCTACTAGACCTGTAAAACTATGGACAGTCGGCCCATTCGATAGTTTCGATAGTTGGCAAAAAACTATCGATAAACAACGTACAACATAAGACTTTGCGCTATTGTGAAACTTTAGATGTTAGTTAGTGAAAACGTATCGCAGCATCCAGTTCAGTCAACCATTTATTGTTGAAGTAATGCCAAAGTTGAGATTTGCAACGTAAAAATCAAAATTCTGTAGATTTTCTACGTGACAATAAAAACGTAAGCAGCAACGTGCTTTGGTTATATTAGAGAATTTCACAGCTGATCCCCAAGTACACGATACGTTTTCACCAACTCAGCCTTAAGTGTTACTTGTGGCAACAACATTAGAATTTAAGTAAAAGGAAAATATTAATAATAAATACACAGTATCGAAACAAATTATAAGGACACTTTATTTTTTGCGGTATGTCATAAAATTTGATGTATTGAAGTTTTTTGATTGAAGAGTAATCCTTTATATAGCGAAAATTGTTTAGACTATGAAGTGCTCTAAAACTAGTAAAGAAAACTGCACAGACTATGGGAAGAAAGCGTGGAACAACTATCAGTTTTGATAAACTTTTAATTCGTACTTCAAAGATTGATCCCTTCAAGTCATCAAAAAGCCTCAAAAATGAATTTATTCTCCTGTTTATTCTCAAGTCGTACAAAAAGAAAAAAAAATTATGGAAGTTAGACTTATGGGTAAGAGTCCTCATAAAGGATAAATTTCTCAGCAAACGGAAGAACACCGGCACCGTAAAAGGTAGAACAACATGCTATGGTCTGCTATGGTCTATTTCAGTTTAATAAATAAAAATTTAAGAGACTGTTAAACTGTGTCGCAAATTTTTGCAAATGTGACTCTGACTACATTTAGTGGCCTCCGTATTTAGTCGTAGAGTTATTAACTTTTTTTGTAAAGCAACTCATGAAAAACTCATACTTTTATTCCAAAATTGTAAACTTTTTTAAAATACAGTTTCAAAGTAATAAAAAACCACAGTTTGCCGAAAATTTTATGATTTTTTCATAAGTTGCATTACGAAAGAGCTTAATAACTTCGTCAATTTCTAGCGGATTTCAACTTCGTTCATTTTTGTGGCATCACGTACTGAAATGCCAAAGCAAACTAAACAAAAAGCAACAAGATGTTAAATCGGTTGTCAAATAAAGCAGTGTTGCCAACTTAAAGTTATGAACCTCTAAATTAAACATCCAAAACGTAACCTAGGTAAGTTCTCTGTGCGCTGTTGCTTTAGTCATCATTTCGTCGCACTCGCAGTTAAAAAGCAGAGTAGATAAGACCCAGCTTTCTCCTACAACGGATCAAACTATAATACTTTGGCAGCTAGGCGTTCGAATACAGACCTCTGATGAATCATATAATTTTGGAAGCTATGCCTTTACATTCCAGTGAGGTCTTTATGGTAAACCACTGGATATAGAAATCTTTCATGAAATCTGTGAATGTTAGGTAAAGCAGAGGTCTACAAACTGTTCGACGATCGCTCTTATAATAGACTGTTAACATGGTCTGCACCATATCTATCAGCTAGGAAACCGGTTCGGGAACAAACTGATTGACAGCATTTTAGCTAGAAGTGTTATTTCTCTCCAATTTGTGCAATCTGGTAGATCTCCAAATTCAACTCAAGAAAATACCTGAAGGCACTACGTTACGGTAATCAAAGAAAATGGACAGCAAAACTTTTCTGTTTGAACATGGCATGTTTTCTTTTTTTGCATTTTCACGAGTTTTTAAATTTGTCTATTACAATAACTGTCAACTAAAATTATAAAAAAAATACTTTAAATTATACCAAATCAATCTGGTAACTTTAATAAACTACTCGAAACGTAAACACAACATGTACTAACAAAAACTGGTCATTAGAATGATTGTGCTATTTTGTCATTGTATTTGTACTTCTTTATTACTGTCGTCGTTATTATTATTGTTGTTGTTGTTGTTTTTATTATAAGTGGCGTTATAATGTTATGTTTGGTTTTTGTTTTGCTTTTGCTTTTGTGTGTAGACCAGTGTTACAATTAGAGAAGTGTTTTGGCTGTGAACTTGTCCATTTAAAATAATTTCTACATGAAACAAAGCAAAAAGCAAAAATGTTTCACAAGGTCAGGGTTTTTAACCAAAAATCACATTTTTATATTCTACACTAACATAATACATATGTAGGTGGTTGGGGGTATATACGGTTTGTGCTTATCTACGTAACACAATACAAAATAATAGTACTATTAGAGCATTTTTAGTTATGCCGATTAACATAGATTTGTCTAATTGCTCATGTAAACCCTCGTATTAAACTGTCCAAAGAGCAAATTTAACATGTTGACTGGCCCCCAAAAAGTCATCCTCAACAGACCTAAACAAAAATCAATGTTAAAACTTCGACTTTTGTGAACAAAGACTTAAAAAATTTGAGTTGTAATGTAAAAAAAGCATTTTTACAAAAGTTCCACTGCAGGAAAATTTTTCCTTTCTATTCAACCATAAATAGGCTTTTCGTTGAACAAAAATTTAAGTTTTGACGAACAGAACCAGTATTTTGATGGAAAAAATTGAACAATTTTCAAGCGGTGCTCCGGTGTAAGTCTATCCATAAAGAAATATCAAACCAAACTTAACAAAGAGCAACTATCACTTGTTCAAACAGTTGTCAAATAAAGTAGTGTAGCCAACTCAAATTTAAGAACCTCAAAAAAAAAACCGATATTATTATTTAGGTATGAACCGAGCAAATGAATATTAAATTGTGCGAATAACGTTTTTCCTTAAACGCTTGTTAACGCTAAATTTGATATGCACAAACTGATGGTTAAATGATCAGATTATATCAAGCACCTAGGTTCTTGCAATAATAGAGATAACGTTAGGTAAGGTAGCGGAAAGTCAGAAAGGAAGACGTCCTCGTGTATGTCACAATTAAAGCGACGGAAGTACTTCCGAATGTGTTATGGAGAGATTCTCCATAACTATAGGGTGGGCCATTTAAAAGTTTAAATCTAAAAATGCAATAAACAAAAACGGTTTGAAATATTGCCAAATGTATTTTTTTGTTGTGAAGTACAATTTTTCCGGTTAAAAAAAAGAACAAAGTTAAAAGAGAAATATTAATTCATTCATATGGCTGAGGTGGCTGGCCTGACAGTACCCCATTCGATCGGACCAATTTTCGAGAACTTTTTTGAGTGTATGGGGTCGTATCTCGGCAATGGCATCACGAATGTTGGCCAACCAATGGTCTTTTTTTGGAAATGAATTTCCAATAAATTCCAACGTTGCTCAAACGTAAATCGATTCCTTTCCTTCAGTACAAATAATAAGTAAATAATAAATTTTGTGGCAGAATAGAATGACATAAGTATTGCCAGAATCGAAATAACTGCTGGCCCACCAATTATGATTAGTGTGAGACGGCTGATAACATGCCTAAAGGTACTGTCTAGACATCAACACATTATGTTGCCTGATAGACAGCAACTTTACCTCTTAGTGTAGATAATCACGTTGGTCATTCTGACACATCCGGTTGCGGTTCGGAGTGAGAAGTCTGCAGTGTTTGCCATTGAGTGTTACTAAGGAATGGAGACCAAATGGGGGCCGCATAATTGAGAAAATAACGACCAAAATAGCCTTATCAAATGTTTTTATGGTCTCCCTGTCTATGCCCCAAGAGGTGCCAGTGAGTGCTTTCAGGACTCTGTTATTTGTCATCACTTTCCTGTTGACAAACGTAGCGTGCGATGACAAGTGATAGCGGTTGTAGAATACTATGCCGAGAATCTTACGGTTTTGAAACAGTTGTCTTCAACATACATTTCCAGTTCCATACGTACTTTTTTTGTCCATGAAATGAAAAGTGATACTGTTGACTTCTAGGTTGATAGCTTTAAATTACGTTCCTGTAGAAAACCTGCAATGGTATTCAGGTAGCTGGTTATTCTGACACTTACGTCACCTACATATGTGTCTTCACGCCCGATGAGTATGTTGATCAATCATCGGTATATGACATCGACATTGAGACATTTCGAGGAGGAGCAGGAAGAGTGGCAAGATATATATTAAAGCGTATAGGGTTTAGGACTCCTCCTTGATGTACGTCCATTTTAATTTTGTAATAGCGTGATTTTTGGCTTCTAACCTTAACTAATGCCTACCTACCACGTTTATAACGTCATTCATCAACTTAAAGTAATTAACCGTGACAAAGGCTTTAGATAAATTCAGAGCAGCAACTAGTGTGTATTGACAGCTTCAGCTTTTTATAGTTCCAAGCATTCAGTCAATTACGTTTGATTGAATCATGAGCACACTGAATCAAAATAATAATGATTAATTCACAGTGCACAGTATACATTCACAGAAAGAACATAAGAAAGCGAAACAAATAAAATTTAAGTGTCTTAAAGATATGCAATAAAATTTTATTCCAGGGTTTTTTAAGAGGGTGCTCTCTATCATCTATGTTTTTAATGCTAGAAATGACAAAGAAAAGAAGAATGAGTGTAGTTGTTTTTTAATGAATAAATGGATTTGATTTACTATACACTGTCTTGAGTTTATTGCTATGATGTGTAGTGAACAGTGTGAGTGAGCATTCATGATTAAAAGAATAAAATATTGTTTAATAAACCAGTTTTGTTCAAGTTGTACCTCAGGCTGCAGTGGACCATAAAGTACTCTGTCAAAAGGCTTAAATCTGCTCCAGCTAGTGTGGAAGTATG
This sequence comes from Wohlfahrtia magnifica, assembly GCA_023159175.1. NCBI lineage: Eukaryota > Metazoa > Arthropoda > Insecta > Diptera > Sarcophagidae > Wohlfahrtia > Wohlfahrtia magnifica. Next base: position 1,874,442 of record JAKWBJ010000177.1, read on the forward strand.
GATGACAGAACTGTACGGCGAAAAGGATTATTATCTCAGATTCAGCCCGGTTATGGATATTTCGAGCAATACCCGCAGCATTTTAAGCTAGCAGATAGTCCTATATATCGAAATTGTCCAGATGTACTCGAAACGGAGAAACATGTGCGACAGGTTCACCGCACTAGAGGAGATTTTTGGCTGGTTGAAAATTTGAATAGCGGGATGTGCCCGCGCCGCCGCAACAACAAAAGAGAAACAACCGGTCGGACATTGCAAATGAACGATAATCGTACAGAGACAAGTGAACTGTAATAACCGTACAGTTGGCGTACTGGACAGTCTCGCAATACACTACTTAACGAGTCCTTCTGAGAGAATCCGCCACCGGCCACCGGGGTGATGTTAATGAATAGAGATTCAACGCTGATAACTGAGGCTTTCAACTGTTTTAAACAAGACAAATATACTCACATGTCCGCAAACATACACATAGATATGCAGCGCTTCTATTTTAGTGTAGGGCATTATACTAATGGGTTTGACTGCCTATAATTGAGTTTTACAAACGTTTTTTGTTAAAAGGCTCTCAATAGCTGCTACTGAATATTAATATTTTTTTTATTAATTGTTTTAAGATTTCTGTTCAGTGTGTCGTCTGTTAATACAAATTAAATTTGTATGTGTTTTAAACAATTTATTGTCAAAAAAGTAATAAAACAAAAGAAACGTAAAAAGACGGACTAATTTAATATGCAATAAATGTCGTCTCAAACTGGCCATAAATTAGATGACAAAAAAATCTACTGAAACTTAATATTGACGAAGCAAGTATTTTCAATATATTTGAGTGACTAAGAATTTAAAAAAAGCAATAATAATAAGAATCTTAAGTAGTTAGTACATGTAAAAAAGTAGTGGGTCCAAATTATTACTATTTCAAAGAGTAAAAGTGTAAACTTTCAGTAAATATTGGGTATACAAGTTAATAATGTCGATATGAATAACATATGACATAATTATCACCTATGGTTTGTGTCAATAATAACAAATATGGTATTTTGGAGGGTAAACATCTGTCATTATAACTCAGTATTCGATAGACGCTAAAGTGTAAACATACATTCTTTCAATCGCTATAATAATGTCGAATTTTGTGCCTAAAAAATATGTTTTGCGAGGAATTCTAATAACCTTCGTCTGTTGAAAGTTATCGATTGTGGTAGGAGCTTACGGTCAACATGCACCAACTCAAAAACTTTGCGAACAATGGTTTGCATGATTCAAAGGTGGTGAATTCGACACAGAAGACAAGGAGAGGCCTGGTAAACCGAAAAAGTTTGAAGATGAGGAAGCATTACTCGACGAAAATTGTTGTCAAACGCAAAAAGAACTTGCATTATCATTGGGAGTCACACAACAAATCATTTCCCTATGTTTAAAAGCATTGGGATTCATTCAAAAGCAAGGAAATTGGGTCCCATACGAATTGAAGAAACGTTGAAGAGCGATTTTGCATGTCTTAGATATTGCTTGAACGCTACAAAAAGAAGTCATTTTCGCATCGTATTATTTCTGGTGACGAAAAATTGATACATTACGATAACCCCAGGTGCAAAAAGTCATATGTATAGCCCAGCCACTCAGCCAAATCAAGGCCGAAGTCGAATATCCATGACGCCAATGCTCTGTATTTGGTGGGATCAGAAGGGTGTTTTGTATTATGAGCTGTTGAAATCGAATCAGACGGTTCCAGACGGTTGCCGTACCCAACACAATTAATTCATTTGAAAATAGCAATCCACGAAAAACGACCAGAATATTCGACCAGACACGAGGCTATGTTGCAAGACCGGTCAAAAACTACTTGGCAAACAGTAGATGGGAAGTTTTGGTTCGCCCGCCTTAAAAAAAAATCTACATTATAAACATGCATACCCAATATCTAAGAAAGCTAATTTGTAAAGTCTAGACCCATAACATAAATTCTAGTTGAATTTAATTCTTTTTTCATATTGTACTTCTTTGCCTACAATAATAGAAATTTAAGATCGTATTTAAACTTACGGTCCTTCGAACATTAGACTGGTTGGTGGTTTGTCATTAAGCTCCAGCTTGATTTGAGACATACACAGTTGAACATTATGGAATTAAAAAGAAACATACTTTGTCTAGTTTTACAATAGTAGAAAGGAATAGAAGGTAGAAACACACGCAGATTTTGAAACTGCGAAAGAAGAAACACGGGATAAAAATTAAGATACTCTGGGAAAGTCAATTAGTTCTAAAGAGCCTTAGCGGTTATATATTTACGTTTAAAGCAATACTGGATAGTGCAATGGGCTCAACAACCTGGTTGCTCAGAATCAGTTTACCCTCATTTGGGTGTCGCGGCACAAGAGGAATGAGGTGACGGACATTTATGCCAAAATGGAAGCGGAGGGAATTTTAAATTGAGCCACTCATCAAACATTGTCAACATTGAAACGAAACTATTCACTTCGACCATTTCAAAAAGTATCGAGCTTAAACGCCAATAGGTAACAGTATCTTCCTGTAAGTCTAGAAGGAACTATAAGCTATACAAATTTTAAAAACTTCACGCCCATATAAAATAAATGTTTATTTGTCTGTATTTACAAAATGGTAATAGTAAGAGTATCAAAATGACGTCCAAAAACTTCATAGTCTGTACAAATCATCAGTCAAAAATGGAGCGGAATTGGAGAAGTGAGCGTGGTATATCTCATATAAACTAAGCACTGATTCTAACCTCGATGTGTGTTTCATTATCGCGTTGAAAGACCCATCGAAGTGACATATTCCACTCAACATATGAAATCATTTTTGTTTCTTAGATGTTTTTGTGTAAGAAATCAATTCTCATTATACCATCCATTTTCTGAAAGGGTTCTACCCTATTTGCTGAAAGGCAAGTCCGCACCATTACGTTGCCCACCCATGCTTAAAATAATTTTTACAATTGCGTGAATAAAGCCTTTTACTGCACAACACTGTATATATGTGTCCAATATTATTATTAATGTGTGTTTTTTTGAAGACTGTATACATCCGCTTGACCTAAGATTCGCAATAAGCAGTTGCTCAGTATTAGCGAAGAATTTTCGAAACAGAGAATAGAACATTGCTATTCATTTCATAGGCTAATGAGGAACCCATACTGAAACAGATAAAGAAAAGAAAGTGGGCATGGATTGATCACACCATCCGGAAAAGTCCAGAGAGTATCACCTGAATATCACTCGAGTAGAATCTTCAAAGCTCAAGAAATCGAAGTCGACCAAAAAACTCCTGGAAACGTACAATTATCTAAGAACTGAGACAGACCAACCTAACATGGGAGAAGGCAAAGTCAACAGCAGTAAACCGTGTTAGATGGAGATGCTTTGTGGAAATGCTATGCTCCCAAGAGGAGTAACGGCAAATAAAAAATTCATTTTAGAACACTCTTGGTCCTTCTCAATTCACATGTATTTTTATGTTCTTGCTTTCAGTCGTCACTGAAACAGCGGCAAGTGAACATGCGTTTCATGTATATGCTGATATTCTATTTTGTTATTTGTTTTCTTGTTTTTTTAAACTTTAAAGCAGATTCAGGCAGGGAGCTGCTCTTCTCTTCTGTTTTCACACCTATGTAGGTACTCACACAGTCATGAGCTTTTCATGGAACAATTGTTCACGTTCAATTCACACGTATTCTTACGCTCTTGCTTTTAGTCGTCAATGAGACAGTGACGAATGCACATGTGTGGCGGATGCACAACTACATTTTTACTTTTACACAGCACTGCTTTAAAGAAACAGGCAAACTTCTCTCATTTTTAGCATAGAAATGCGAAAAAATGCAAAAGTAACGATAAAGCAGAAGAGAGCAAAGCAAAGTTATTCGCTTTATATAAAGATTCGCTAAAAGTTTACTGTTGATATTACATACAAGTATTAGAGATCGAAAGATTTGCTGCCATAAACTAAGCGACCCATGAACTCTATGAGTTCTTTTTCGTTTCGCTTGCAATAGTCGTTTTCGAATGTTTTATCAGAGAAATGTTTGCCAAACGTTCGAAGCCGATGTTATTATCAAGTGTTGTGTTTTAGCGGGCGGCTAAAAAGCAGATTCTACAGTGTATTTATAGAAGGAACTAAAGCCTATCTTAAATGTTTGAATTTGAATCGAAAGGGGGTAAAATGGGAAAAAGAAAAAAGGTTAAAAAATTGTAACTAAGATAGCGGTTAATATGATAATAATAAAATAGGGGCATTAAAGCACACCGGATGGTAGTTGTTATTGAATAATTGTGAATCAAAGAACATAAAGCAAAAATTTAACACGAAACAGTTTTGAAAATGGTACATGTTGTTAGTCCACCCTGTTTGGTATAAAATTAACATGTTCTTTTATTTTCTTGTTTTATTGATAAAGTACGGGTATAATTAAAAAATATATTAATGTATTCTTGAGATTATAATTATAAAATTTATGAATATTTTTAAATTTTTTTCTGTATATCTGTCAAATAAATGCAGCCCACATTACTCTGTTAATTTATTAAAAAATATTCATACATTATGTCAGACACTGTATATTTATTATTATTATTGTTTATACATTGACATTAGTTTTATAATTTTTTCTTGTTTCTTTTTTTGCTTTTTACAGAAGTTGTGTTACCGCAACAACAGAGCTGCGCTATGGTTAAAGCCCACTAAACCACAAAGAGACTCGAAAAACAGAAAAAAAAGTCTAATATTGGCAACACAAAAAAGCAGTAGCAATAGCAATAGCAAAAAAACCGCGATTTTTCAGTGAAGCACGAGTACATGTTTTTAACAAGCGAATTATTTAACAATGAAGTACGGGAGTATAGCGAAAAAATAAAAAGAACGAACATTGACCTTCATTAAAAACAATAAACAAAAACAACAACAAAAATTGTTTAAAACAATACAATAGCAGTAACACTAGTAACAACAATAACGTAACCAAATTTTAATTTTATGCCTTTAGTTGGAGAGCAGCACAGTAGTGTCATTAAAATGCTGCTCAAAAACTAACTACAAGCAGAATTATCAGTACTAATAAAAAAAGAACAAAAACAATATTAGCTATTTTGATCTATCATTGTTAAAGAAGTTTTAAAAAAATTACCAACACTGTTAGAAATCACATACACAATAACACAAACAACAGAAGAAAAACGGAAAGAAAAACAAAAAATTGAGAGAACAATCGTCCTCATTAACATGAAAAAAAGTTGTGCTTGTAGGACCTACACTCAGTCGGTCTCAGCGGCAAACTCAAATGTGAAGAAAGACAAATTCAAATTAAAGAATGTGACAAAAAAAAAAATTCGTAGAATTGTTTACAACTTTTCATGAGAATTTGAAGAAAATACCATCGGCAGTACCACAACCGCCAGCAGTAGGAATACAAAATAACCATAAACGCCACTATTACATATGTATGTATGTATGTATGTATGTATGTATATGGCCACCTTAATATAAAAACAATAACACATAGAGACAAAAGAAATGCCCCCCGAAGATCAACAACAACAAAACAGAGTTCAACCAGCAACAAACATTAGTATAAATGGACTGATAAATATAAGAACGAACGAACGTATGGATAATTCCGCAAGTTAGTTATCCCCATGTGCTTTAAAAGAAATGGCACAAAAATCGCATACAAATACGAAAAACAAAAAAAAACAGAAAGTAAAGACCTAAAATCATACCGACAACGAAATCAACAACAACGGAAAGAAGAAAGACTATTAATATTGTCAATATACAGCTGTGAATAACAAAATAGCACCACCCACCAAAAAATAATTTTCAAACCCCTCTTTTTTACATACATACGAGTATGTAAGTTTAGAAGACTAAAAAATTAAAAAAAAAAAAAATTATAATTTTATTTATCGTTTTCAATGAACTTGAGGAGCTTTATAAAAATTAAGAAAATGAACAAAAAAAAAAAAATAGCACTACTTTTCAAATATGCTCTTAGCCTTATAAAAATAAGAAACAAATAATAACTGTAATATTTAACAATAAATGCAAATTAAGTGTAAAATTATTCCATAGATTTTGGACTTCTTATTGCAGTGTGTTCTTACATAGCGGGTTCCAAGCCCAGCGCATTATCCTACATTAGAGTTAAAAGGGATGGTGGTATCCTGCTCTAGGGTGATGTGGTTGCTACCGTTAATACATGAGATATTCATCCGTCACCGCTAATGGCGTGCAAAACGCAAGTTAATAATGTCAACTTGGACAACATATTGCATAACTATTAAATATGGTTTGTGTCAATAATAACAAATATGGTTATTGTGGAGGGTAAACAGCTGTCATTATAATTCAGTATTCGATAAACACACAAATTGTAAACACATATTTTTTTGGGGAAGTCTGATAATCTTCTTTCATTTGAAGAAAGCGGCTGCTGAAAGTTATCGATTGTTGGTAGAAGCTGCACCAACTCAAAAAACTTGTGAACGATGGTTTGCTCGATTCAAATGTGGTGATTTAGACACAGAAGACAAGGAGAGGCCTGGTCAGTCGAAAAAGTTTGTAGATGAGGAACTGAGAGCATTACTCGACGAAGATTTTTATCAAACTCAAGAAGAACTTGCATTATTATTGGGAGACACAGAACAAGCCATTTTCCTACGTTTAAAAGCATTGCGATTCGTTCAAAAGCAAGAAAATTGGGTCCCATATGAATTGTAGTCGAGAGACGGTAATGCTCTGTATTTGGTGGAGCCAGAAGCGAGTTTTGTATTATGAGCTGTTGAAATCAGGTCAGACGGTCACAGGAGACCTGTACCGAACACAACTGATTCGTTTGAAAAGAGCAATCCACGAAAAACGACCAGAATATTCGACCAGACACGAGGCCGTATTCTTCCATCATGACAACGCTCGGCCACATGATGCACGACCGGTCAAACACTATTTCGAAAACAGTGGATGGGAAGTTTTGGTTCACGTGCCTTATAGTCCAGACCTTGCCCGTTTTAACTACTATTTGTTTCAATCGATACAGAATGCCATTACTGGAATACGTTTCACTTCAGAATAGGGTGTCAAAAATTGGCTTGTATCATTCTTTACTTCAAAACCGGAGCAGTACTTTTGTCGCGGAATCCATATGCTACCAGGGAGATGGGAAAAAGTGGTGGCTAACGATGGACAATAGTTTAAATAATGTATCAATACATTTTTTTATTATAATAAATGCATTTTTTAAGCAAAAAAATCCCTGCCATGCAATATCGCGCAGAACCATGGACATTGTCTGAAACGCTCGAGAGGAAAATACTTCGTAAGATCTTCGGTCTTTGACGAGTAGAAGAGTACCGAATACGTTGGAACAGCGAGCTGTACAGGGACGTCGATATAGTGAAGCGCATACAGCGGCTGAGCTATCTTGGCAACGTCTCTCCTATGGATGAAGAAACTCCGGCAAGGCAGGCCTTTGATACGATACCCCAAAGCGGAAAGCAGAGAAGAGGACGATGAAATCTTCGTTGGAGAGAAAAAGTATTGTTGAATCTCAAACTGGCGCGATTTAGCGCAGGATAGATCCAGCTGACAGATGGTTGTAGTGCCACATAACTAAATAAGTTATTCTATAAATTTAATATTTAGTTAAGTGGTCTTTATTGGTAATAACAGCTGTGCATCGCTTTGACATCTTCGGCAGAAGCAGCAGACAGATTTTTATCATCAACTCACAGATTTTCGATTTGATTGAGGTCTGGTGACTACGCGGGTCTCTCCAAAACGTTCACCGAATTTATTTCGAACCATTCACCATTCATTTGCCTTTTTATGCTTAGGGTCATTATCCTGTTGGAAGACCCGTACCAGCGGCAGCTCACCTCTGCTTAGAGTAGCATCACAGTATCTAAAACATCGACGTACACGTGTTGGTCCATTATGGTTTTGATCCAATGTATTGGACCTACTCCATAAAACGACCATACCACAATTACACTCGACCCTTCATGTTTAAAAGTTTTTTTGGATTGTGTTCAGAATTTTGAGGACGTCTAACGTACGAACAAGAACCTTTTCCACAAAACATAATAACTTTAATCTCATCAGTCCAAAAAATATTCCTCCACTTTTGGACTGCGATCTTCATGCGCTTGGCGATATGTTTTCCATTCAAAAGAGAGAACTTCCTTAGGCAGCATGATTTTAAATTTTGTTCTTTGAACCTGTACGAACTGTTTGTACTGGCGCAGTAATATTAAGGTCCTTTTTTAGCTCAGATACAGCTTTGAAAGGATAGTTTTTGCTCTCACGTATCAACCTTTTTGACATGAAGCTCGTTTTCTTCCACGTCTTTTAGTTTTTTCTTTATAGTAAATTGCGTTATGCATCATTTTGTTAGAACATTCAATCAGTCGACCAACTTCTCTGAAAACAATTTCCATCCAATATTAGTTTTTTGATTATTTCGCACTCCTACACACAGCAGTGCTTTCCATGACCCAATTTATTTAAAATATTTAATTTTCGTTAAACTTGAAGATCGAAATAATAAAAACAAAAGTCAAATATTAAAGCACGTGTATTCCATTAAAGCAATTTTGCGAAACATAACTGTTTAAGTGGTACTATTTTTTAATTCGGCACTTTTTATCCATTTTTACTTTAAATTGCAAACAAAAAATATCGATAACAATTTGTTTTTGGAATATTAAAAAAGTGCCCTAGTGTGCTATAATTTTTTTCCCTAACTGTATGTATTAATATGGAGGACGGATAAGACGATCTCACACGCTACTCAAACAACAACACACTACAATATCAACAATATTATCATCACCATAATAAAGTTACGTACCAAGTAAGGGACTTTCAAAAACAGCGCCACAAAAGTTTGCAAGCTGCATTAAATTAATGTTGATTATGATTTTGGTTCTGGGCGTCTGGAGACAATATTTTAGTGGCCGTAATAGCAACTTACTCCTTCTTTAATAGATTCGGCAAGCTGGAAACTGAATTTTGCTGGGTACCACATAATCTTTCTACGGGTGCTGGCGTATTCCAGATAGTAGCTGGTGTTGTGGCTAATATTTTCCACGAGCCTGCCAAATTTGCAGAATCCTTTTAACATTTTTTTGGTGGAGGTTTTTGCGATTCTACAGGCGAGTTAAATGCTGAGGAATTGTGGTTCTGTGGGTAGGATCAGAATTTTTTCTGATAATAATGCTGCTACCAAATTCATGGTGTCGCAATACGACTTTATTCCTCCGATCTAAGGACATGTAGCCTAATATGGGTTCCTGGACACAACGACATTATTCGGAATAAGAAGATTAATGAGCTTGATAGGAGGGCCTTAATGGATGTGAAATATAACACCTCCTACTCTGACATCTGCTGACATAATATTGTCATCATGGGGAAAATCTCTAGTTTCTTGAGTAGGAAAACATATAGGGTTGCATCTCCTCCTGTTCTTTCTCGAAGAAACATTGTTCTCGGTATAACAATGGCCGAACACTGAAACTTCTTATTATCCCCGCCACTCTATTTCCAAGCTCATAGTATGGTACACGGGTCTTTGGAGAACGGAACGCACAAGAAGAAATTGGTTTTGTCCTGTAAACCCCATGCAAAGGCATTTTTGGGGAGAAGAGTCTTTAACTTTCTCTCTGAATGTGCATTTTTCGCAGTTAAACGACAACTGAAGTACTTTGGGGTACCGTTAGTTAGTGGTTTGGCGCAATGCGCAGGCATGGATCCCTTCGATCTTCTCTGTTTTATAAACAACCCAGAATTGCTGTAGTTTCCTCTTTTTCCTTTTAAGTAGTTCATCACCTGTGGTCTAGATTTGACTTCAAAACGGGATTGTGGTGGTAATTGTTAATGATTACGTTTTCGGTTAGGTAGTCAAACAAGGGCAATATGTTTTTTTCATGTTCCCAATTCAAAAAAGTATAAGCGAGATATTGTGGAAATTTGTACGAAGTCCAACAATCGCTACGTCTTCGCGGCGGTTCTTATAAGCACTGTGAAGTATATTCTCCAGCGCTTGCCGAATGAACAATGCGATCGGTCACGGAATCGAATTTGATTCCGATGAAGTTGGCGTCTAGGTTTCTACCGCTGAATGCACTATCTTCTAAGCCGAGATTTATGCTATAGATATGGCTTGCGCGTATAAATGATCTCAGTTCTATTTGGGAGCGTAATTCAGATTGATAGATGAATATGCGTTGAGAAGTGTGGAATGGTGGTGGTCTAATATTGCCACTTGCATTATATATAAGACACTCTGGCCTTCTCGATCAGAGGAAAAGACCAGAATCTCCAGACTTTTTGATGAGTTTCGATTAGGCTGCCTACGAGTAAAATTACTTGGCACTGGCTGTATGATTGGGCGGAAGTCTGAGCGCATAGACTACCCATGTTATGGCTACTGTAAGAGCTCTTAGGATGAGAAAAAATAGAAATCGCTGCAACAATGGCAGTATATATCAACAGTGTCATTACCGGTGAAAACCCCATGTCTTACTATAAGTAAGTAGTAGTCTTAGTCTGGATAGTACATTCTCCCCCAACATGTATTGCAGAACCAGAAGTCTGCAAGATTAAAGTGGCATCCCAACTAGATGATCATTTTTTTCGTCCCTCGCTAGTTCATCCGCCACACAATACCCTCATGTGTGAATAATCCCTCACTCAGATTATGTTTTGGTCTTAATGTCATTGTGTAGTGGTTAGAGCGCAGGCATACAACACAAACGGCCGAAGATAGAATCCTAGCAGGGGACACGACGAAAAAACAAATTGTTACAGTTTTCAGTGTTTAATAAAGGGACATAAACATCCCACTATACAAATCCATCTAAAGAAGCGCCCTGACTTTTGAGCTTACTTCTGGCGATGGTAACAAACATCAGCCGAATGATAAAGCGAAAACGACACCTACTGGGAAAAATTTACAATGCCAAGTAAGGATCACCACCACCACCATTTAGCAAGGATCTTCACTACAACACACAACCACATGGAGGCGAACTACAGTAGCTTAAACATCTACTTAGCTTGTGGAAAGCCAAATGATTCCTAGAGTGATGGAAAAGAAAAATGTCTGTCCATCTCGTTTAGAGACGCCCGGCATTCAAAAACCAGTCGCGATGTCGAGTAGACACCGGAGAGCACCACGCCTGACTGTCCGTATATCAACCAGTCCACTACCCTCTTGATCGCCGAGAACTCCACTTGTAAGAGACTTCAGTGGTCCGGCAGTCTGAGGGATACTCACACCATATGTGAGAATAAAGACACCACCCCTGACTCTTTCCGGGGATTTTCACCCGTCCGTGTATAGCACGACAGAACCGAACCCAATCCCCGATTCTGGCGAGATGCTCATAGAGAACATTCCATCCAGGAAGGGTTTGGGTGTACAGTAATCCACCCCACCAGTAATCGTAGCCAAATACCGCAAGATGGCCACCTGTCGATGACCCTTATCAGACCATGCCCTCGCCATCCTCAACATTATCGCTGAGATAATGCTATCTGCTTAGACATCAGGTCCAGCAAAACCTAATTCAGAAATACAAACAATGAGAATGAACCCACCTGCACTGTATAAAGAGAAATCTGGCCTCTATCCAATGGGGCTCGTTCGCAGTCATAGGGATGCCGCGATATAGGCTGCGAATACTGGTGGCTGTTGACGCACTGGGCCGCTAGGACGCATGCTAGGAGACTGTTGTAGGAGTTGTCAGAATGAGGAAGAAGAGAGGACTGTAGAACATTTTCGATATGAATCACCGAATCTTTCGTATATTATTACTATTTTTCTTGGCAGTCCATCTCTGCATGCGATATCGGACCTGGCTGATTAAAATAATAGCAGGATTTCTACCTTTGTGCATGCGTCTGGTTGGTTCGTTTTGGGCCGGACATGTAGGTCCACTTAGACGCTGCCGTTTCATAGTGCGATCAGTATTGGATTCAAGAGAGCTGGACCAGTGTCTAGCTACCCTTTGTAAATCACTAACTAACTAATCTGGATAGTACTAATATGCGAGCTTCAGCTAAGCCTTCTGTCCAGAATTTCAGATCTTTATCTATGGTAACTCGAAAAGAAAATCAAAACTTCTCTCAGAGTTGAAGGGTTCATAAAATACTCAGATGTGTAAAACGTGATTACAATTTCGTAAAGATTTGCTACATAAAGAGTAATAATAGCAGCAGCAGCGGCAGCAGCAGTATTGTTGATCCAAAGAAAAACAGAACTACACAAACACCAAAAGAGGCACCAACTACAGTAACTTCTCAACAAGAACATGCTGATGCTGCACAAATAAATATTTTTTTTTTACATTTTAGTCTCCTCGCTCCCTCCCGTTAGTGCCAGTTCTGAAGACAAAGAGTATGATGATGAAGATGATGATGTTGTTGCTAAATGCTTCAAATGCATTGTACTGGTATATACATACATAGATATGTATATACATATGTTTGTATGAATCTGAAAATGCTGTTGTCGTCTTTGCCTGCTTGCTCGTCCAACCGTCCGTTTGTCTTTACGCCATTCTTACGTTCTTCATTGAAATTCTGAGATAAAAAAACCGAGTAAACAGAAGAAAAAATCACGTTCTTTGTAATTTTTTGTTTTTCTTTTCCCAAATTGGGCCAAGGTACAGTGGCTTGAATGAAGATAAAAATAAATCAAAAATAAAAAAAATATATAAAAAAAAACTTTTCAATAAAATTGCATTTTAAACTGCATTTACATTTGCATTTGCATTAAAATAATAATGATTTCGAGTGATTATCAATGAATTCGTATTACGAATACTCTGCGCGCGTACATCGTAATTGAAATTTTAATTGGTGATGGTAAGCAGCAGCGTGCAATCAATAACACAACAGCAGCAGCAAAAAAATAAGCAAAAAAACCGCAAAAGAATTAAAAAATGAATTAAATTTTTTATTGTTTCGCCTTATGATAACACACTGATGCTGCTGAGTAATGTTCTTGAATTGTTATTGTTAAAAGAAAGAAGAAGAAGCAATAATTCATAAAAATAAATCACATGCAAGGATTCAGCGCAACAAACGGCCGAGGTCATAACGAGAAGTTTTCTTTGCAATTATTTTTCTAGGGAAGGAATGCAAACAATAATATCCATGGATTATGAGATTTCAAGACCTTTTTAGCAAATCTTGAAGAACATTTCAGGTCACTCAATAAATCCGTAGGATAAGTAAGATAAACCAAAACTTTGACAAAACTCGATTTTATTTCCGACATAGTTGCCTTCGAGGGCGATAGCGAGTATAGAGATTTTCCAACTTTTCGATACCACTTTTATAGCACGATTTCTCTTGCTCGTCAAAATAGGCCTCAGTTTCAGCGATTACTTTATCATTGGACTTAAATTTCATTCCAGCAAGCATTCTCTTGAGATCTGAGAACAGGAAAAAGTTGCTGAGGGCTAAATCTGGAGAACACGATGTGTGAGTTAGCAATGCCCAATTCATTCAATTTTGTTATCGTTTTCATCGATTTGCGACACGATTTGTGCGCTCACGCGGCAATCGCTTTGAAAAGAGCTTTCCCATACCCAAATGTTCGTATATTTGTATACGTATTTTTTACCCTCAAAAAGCAATGCTTTACCAAAACTGACGAATCAATCAGATTACTGTCAAATTTATACTCGTATCGTTTAAAGGTTAGTATAGGGTCCGCCATCTAACGTTTTTTTTCAACTAGTGCTTATTTCGTGAATGGTAACACTTAGCTCATGTCTGATTTGACAGATAATTAGTTTTATCCTTCCGCTGAACGCTTCGCTAAGTGGGCCTACGATCGACTTACAGAAGATGCCGATTTTGCCAAAAAAAAAGTCATCTTTGCAGATGAAGCTGATTTTGATCTTGACGGGCACAGAAAACCCGCACGCATACATTTAAAAGCCAATACATGCAAGACGAGTCACTGTTTGGTGCGGATTTTGGTCCAGAGGCATAATTGGGCCATTTTTTTTCGAAAATGAGCAAGCAGTGGCCGTTCCAGTCAATGGCGATCGTTATCGGCCCATGTTGAAAGAATTTTTGTTCACAAAAATTGAAGAGGAGGATATTAGCAACATTTGGTTTCAACAGGGCGGCGCTACGTGTCACACAGCCGAAGCTACCCTCGATGTTTGCGCCCTGTTTTTGAAGATCGCAATATCAGCCACAGATCTGATATCGTTTGGCCACCTCGGAGCTGCGATTTGACACCGTTGATCTATTATTTGTGGGGTGCCGTCAAAGATAAGTGTTACGCCAACAAGCCAGAGACAATCGACGTTTTAAAGGACAATATTCGTGAAGCCATTGGTGAAATACAGCTGCACACAATCGATAATGTGCTTAAAAATTGGACCGATCGTGTAGGCTACTGCATGACCAGCCGAGGCAGCTATTTGAATGAAATTATTTTCCATTATTAACCGGAAGGATTAAACTTTCAAATAAAAAAATAAGTTTGAGAAAATATTCAGTAGTTTTTTTTTTATAGCATTTTCAAAAAAAAAAAAAATTATTTGGCGGACCCTTTACTAAATAAAAATCATATTGTCAAAATTCTAGTAACGCCATCTATGTGTCATCCTACAGATTTATTGGGTGACCTGTTAAGCAAGATATGTTGTGATTGACTAAGAAGACTGGCTCTGCCTTCATCACGATGTGCACTTTTTGCAATAATAAATGTCATGTAGAAAGTCTAGGGAAAATTTTTAAATATATCATAAAAGGGGTTAGGGATTACAGCCAAGCATGTCAGCTCTAAAGATTGTTTAACCGATTCTAAATTTAATTTTAAATTCAAACGTCAAATTTAATTTTCTCCTTAGTTTAACTTGGCTGTTTATCCATAAAATTACAAATCTTTTCTATTCCTCCGAATATTTCTAAGACCTGTAATACGAGGGGAGTTCAAAAAGTTTCTGCGTTAGCAATGAAAGGCAAATATTTTTCTCTTACAGCTTGCTAATAGATGCTATTTCCAGCTAAGCAAGCAGTTTGTGAACAAAGTTCTCCCTAGATTGACGAAAATACGGCTCCATAAATAGCTTATACAACCCATGCTTTTATATTCTGCTGAAGTGTTGGTACTTAAGCAATAATAATAAGCTTTTCTGAGGATATTTCATAGAAAAATACTTCGTAAAATATATGGGAATGTTGACTTATGGTATTTTCTTTTTTGACAAAAAAAAATATGTTGCACTTCTTCTTTTCTTTGCCACAAAACGTTGTCAAAAATTAAGAGATATCAAAAAATTTCTAGAGGCAACATTTTTAGAAATTCACACAGCACTCTTTCTTCGCATTAAATTTTTTTTAAAAAGGACACAAAAATTTTTTTTGAAAGGAAAACACCACTAGATTTATGTATTAAAATATACACAGATTTGTATTAAATTTATTTTTGTTTAATAAACTTGTAAAATTTGTTACATTACAGATCTTAGTATTGGCCATACGATAACTTTGGTTTTGTTGTCTAACTTTTGACATTTTTCTTTCAGTAAAAGGATGAGTCCTTCTAATACGTAAATTTTAAACCTTTCTACACTGGACATTTTTCTCCCATAAACGGTAAAGTACATTACATATTGCTTTTGTATAACATATACTATCTTGATCAAAAGTTTCCGATTTGAGTTTTTTTTTTTAAGTTGATATATTCCCGCTAAATTTTAGCGTCACAGCTTGACATTTGCAAAAGCTGCATCTTTCTATATGTGTTGCGCCGATTTTTTACATTGTGTGTCGCTATCGATCACATTTTCGTTTTAATTGAATTTCTTTCCAATTCCGTCATACACACAGCATTACTTTTCTTGGTTTCAATCTTGGCTTTGCCACCGTCTACGAAGCTTCACCTTCCTAGGTTACGACAATAAGGTTGCGCACCGCTAAATTTTAGCGTCACAGCTTGACATTTGCAAAAGCTGCATCTTTCTATATGTGTTGCGCCGATTTTTTACATTGTGTGTCGCTATCGATCACATTTTCGTTTTAATTGAATTTCTTTCCAATTCCGTCATACACACAGCATTACTTTTCTTGGTTTCAATCTTGGCTTTGCCACCGTCTACGAAGCTTCACCTTCCTAGGTTACGACAATAAGGTTGCGCACCACAGCGTTTATGACATCACTATACGTGCTGTTTATAAATAAACAAATCTACAATAACAACCATTAGCAGAGACAATGTAAATAAAAATAACACGGCAACAACAATAATTAAGCAGCAAAGAAAACAAGTAACAGACAATAAACAAGCAACAACAAACACTAAGAGCTGAAAGAGGTAGATGTTTACATACGCATGGCTACAAGAGAACTAAAAAGAAGTTAAAAGAAAGAAATAGAATCTACCTGAAATATCGAGAAGTTCGAGAGCTTTCGATGTGTTGTTTACGCAGCCATATAAAAAGCACATCTATGCGAACAGCAATCAGTTTATGTGTCGTAAACTCAACGAGTGGAGTTTAAGTAAAGTCAACCCAGCTAGTGCAGTTTGTGTGAAGAGAGTTTACAAAGAGTAAACTCGTGAAGTGAATGGTTAAGTAAAAAACCAGTTTAGTTGGAGCTAACTCTGTAAAGAGAATTAAGTGTGAATAACCTCTGGTTGAAAAGGTTGTGATCGAACCTAAGTTATAACTACGATCGGGTTGGAAGATCTTTAAGTAGAAAGATCTGTCGAGTAATTGTTGTTGTTTACAAGAATGTAAACAGACAGAATAATTAAGAATAAAAATTTTTATTGCCTGTAAAAAGATTACAAGCAGTGGTGCACATAACTGTGTTGAATAAATGATTTTTAATTAAAACCAAACACAAAAATTTATTTTATTTTAACTACAATCTACGAACTCATAAAAACACGTTTTTAAAAAGATAAAAACGTAACAATATAATATACCGACAATTTGTAAGCCAAGATTTTACTGTCAAGATTTTTTTCTATAACTGTCAGAAATGCTTTAATTGCGAATTTGGTAACCCTAAGTATAACGACTATAATCGTCATAGGTTCGCAAAAAAATAACAGTATGCACTAAGTCTAAAATATTGTTTGACTTTGAAGGACTTTGTTTGCTAAAAGGATTATTCATCATTTTGCATTTTATGCAAACCTCACAACATTTCCATTTTCCATTATCAGCTGTTTTTAATCATCTCTTTGACATTGCGGTGTCCGAATATTTTATGCCAGTATAAAAATGACATTGACTTCTGATTTGCTTTCGACTTAATCTCAAATAATCCATTAAGAACTGCTCTGCAAATATATTTTCCATCGTTAGTTACATATTGAAAATTCTTGTTTAAAATTTAATTAACAAAAATTAAATTTCCATAAAAAGATGGTGCTCATAGTACATTATTTAATGTTATCATGTTGCATTCACCTTTAGAATTTTTTTACAAATATTTCACAGTTACCTTTACCTCAACTTACTACCTTTTGACCATTAGCTACAGTGACTTACTTATGTATATTCTTTTCCAGCAAAGATAAAGGCATGTTGCACTGGAATCCAATACCCAGGACTTACATCCATTGCTTATAGAAAAGCCAAAATTATTTGCATTATTTGCAAAATTCATTGCCGCATTAGCTTTGTAATCACAATTTCTTGATTTTTTGAATTTCTAGCAATTACGTTTAATGTGACCTCTGGCTTTGTAGAAAATTTAAACTTAAATTTTCTTTATATTGGGGATACATGTTAATAAAGTCGACTATTTTGTTTGAAAAATGCATTTATTATAATAACAAAATTAACTGATACATTGTTCAGAGTATTGTCCATCGTTAGCCACTACTTTTCTCCATCTTTCTGGGAGCATATGATTCCGCGCCAAAAGTAGTGCTCCGGTTTTGAGATAATGAATAAATCAAGTCAATTTCTGATGCTCTGTTCTGAAGTGAAGCGTATTCCAGCAAGGGCGTTCTGCATCGGTCGAAACAAATGGTAGTAGGAAGGGGCAAGGTCTTGGCTATAAGGCGGGTGAGCCAAAACTTCCCATCCACCGTTTTCCAAATATTTTTTGACCGGTCGAGTGTTATCATGATAGAAGATTGTGGCCTCTTGTCTGGTCGAATATTCTGGTGGATTTTAGCTGCTTGCTCTCATCAAATGAATTAATTTTGTTGGATACTGGTCCCCCGTGATCGTCTGATTCGATTTCAACAGCTCATAATACAAAACACCCTTCTGATCCCACCCAATACAGACCATTACCTTAGTGTCATGGATTTTGGCTGGTTGGCCTGGCTTTACGTATGACATTTTGCGCTTGGGATTATCGTTATGTATCCATGTTTCATCATTAGTAACAATACGAAGCGTTCAAGCAACATTTCCGACATGCAAAATCGCTTTTCAACGTCTCTCGGCTTTAATGCATATGGCACATAAATTTACTTGCTTTTGAATGAATCCCAATGTTTTAAAACGTAGGGAAATGGCTTGTTGTATGACTCCCACTGATAATGCAAGTCTTCTGGCGTTTGACAACACTCTTCGTCGAGTAATGCTTCCAACTCCTCATCTTTATACTTTTTTGAGTGACCAGTCTTCTCTTGACTTCTGTGTCGAAATCACCACTTTTGAATCACGCAAACCATCGTTTACAAGTTTTTTGAGTTAGTATATGTTGACCGTAAGCTTCTTCCAACAATCAATAACTTTCACCAGCCGTTTTCTTCAAATAAAAGAAGGCTTCAGACTTCTCCGCAAAACATCTTTATTAAGACAAAATTCGACATTATTATAGCGATTGAAAAAAATATGTGTTTACACTTTGGCGTCTATCAAATACTGAATTATAATGACAGATGTTTACCCTCAAATATACGATATTTGTTATTATTGACATAACATATGTGTTAGTTATGCCATATGTTGTCCAAATCGACATTATTAACTTGTATACCCAAGAGTTGGAACTTTTCAGAACGGAATTATTAATTGTTTTATCCAAATTTCTTTGGTCTTCTTCTGTTAGGCATGTTTCTATCACTTTCAGAGTAATTTCATCAATTTTTTTGCTTCCAAAGCAGTTACGAGTCTGTAGTAAAATAGCGATAAACTACTTAACAACATTGCCACCAAGCAGAGCTCGGAAAATGGCTCACTTATAGCTTCCAATTTTTCAAATAGCAGCTTCATATTCATTATATGCTCCGATATGTTTGTTTCCTGAGAAGATTTTATTCTACAGATTTGCTTCATTAATCAACCTTCTGGAACTTCATTACTCGTATGATTTTAAAAACCTTCCTTGTATAAGAAGAATTCCAACTTAAGTTTCCATAAATAGTAGTTTTACGCATTCAATTTAGAAAATGTTGCCTTCAATAAATCCGTAGCGTAAAGGATTTATAAAACTCAGCGACAACGCTTATACTCTTTGAAGGTTTTTTATTGAATGAACAAAATTTTAATTTATAAAATTACAAATCTAATTATTATTACAAATGTATGTTAATCGAATTAATTTTAAAATACAAAATATCAATTGGTTTACTAACAAAATTTATACCAGATTTTTAGAGCAGCCTGATGCGAGCATCATTTTAAAGTCTAGTGCTTTTTTCTTTTTTTGATATCCTGATTATTTTAAAAGTTTTGCATCGATCAAAATCAGAATGAACCACTAGTGTGCGACATTTAAATAATTTCATACATACATTTGAAATACATTTTTATGGGACATCGCCCATTGTGCACTTACTCTCTGTCTATGGCCAAAAGACAATGATAAGCGATAACGCTGAGAGAGAAACAGACAAAAAAAACAAGACAGCAACAAACAGCACTTGAAATGTTTTTAGACACGTTTTTTCATCAGTTTCAGTTTTTCTAGTCTGTGATGTGATTTAAGAGCATCATCATAAACTTGGCTTTAAGAACAATATGAAAATAACTACAAAAACAAAATCAACAACAACAGCGGTACAAACATTAAAATTACAGGTAAAGAAGGAAAAGAAAAAACTAAAAAAAAAAACATTTAGACGGCAGAGCTACAAAAAAAGCAACAATTTTTGTTACCAATTGAGCAGCCAAAGAGCCTGCTTCAAAGAAACAACATAACAGCCCAAAACAAGACACAATAACAAATAAAAAGTATGCAAGAAAAAACAATAAAAACTTGTTAACTAACGAAGTCATGAAAAATTCCTGTTATAATTTTTTTTTTTTTTTTAAAGACAACACTGGACGCGTTAAGAGTCTTTCGCTCCCATATGCAGAAGAAGTAGTAAGCAAATGTGAAGTCGCAGTTGATTCACCACGTTTTCCACAGAAATAATTTGGTAAGAGAAATACAAAAAAAAACAAATAATATAAAACTGATTTAAGACAACAAAAGCAACTGCAACAAGAACAACAGAGAAAAATAAAACAAAAACAAAACGGCAAGAACGAAAAAAGAACGTAATAACCAGTGTTGCCAACAACAGCTTTATGGTTTTACCACAACCGGCATTAAAATTACGGATAAGAGAAATTACACAAAAAATTCTGTTTCTTCAAATATTACATACATAACGGTTGATTTTTAAGCCGTTTGAGTTTTGAAAATTTAGAACATCATTTGGCACTATAAATTCCATTCTTTTTTAAAGTTCCATTTTTTCTTTTAAAGTTTATTTCGTATAAATTTTGCTCATGGCTACGCCGTAAGTGGTGCATCAGTGAGTTGCAATTTTGGCATACTTTTGTCAGCATTTCGGCCGGTATCTCATTGATGACAGCTCTAATGTTGTGTTTTAGAACTGGAATTGTGCCTGACTTGTCCATGCATACAAGACTCTTCATATATCCGCACAATGAACTTGCCTTTTAATAGGTTCATAGTATTGTGTGCCGTGTTGCATGTGGGACAGTTTTGTTGAAATCACATGTCATCACATGCTCCATTTTGAGAAAAAAAAGGTTGGTACTCATCGCAAAATACATTACTCCATTGACTGTAACGTTGCAATTTTCTTCGTTGTTGAAGAAGTACGGCCAAATGATGCCACAGGCTTACAAACCGCACCAGACAGTATATATCAGTGGCCTCTGGTTACTCTTCACACTAAATTTGCAATTTCTGTTTGTTGATGTACCCATTGAGCCAAAAATGTGCTTCGTAGCTAATAATATCTTTTCTAATATACCTTTTGAACATTTTTAACACAAAACGAATTTTGATAGTAAAATTCAATGATTTGCAAGCGTCGTTCGTTTGTTAATCTATTTATAGTGGTATGGCATATCTAAGTGAGCATTTTCGTCATTGCCACATGTCGCGAACATTTTTTTGGCATAGAAAAACCAAATACGACCTATTAAAATTATGGAAAACCTCTGCTTTACGGCACATACTTATTACCTCGTTATGCGGCTAAAAAATCGTAGATTCATGGTTTTTTAAGGAAAAGAGCAAACCAAGCAAAATCATCTTGTTTTATGACATTTCGATTTACCCCTAATAAATTTAAGAAGAGAAACTCCGGCTCAAACCCAAAGAAAACAGTTTAAATCACAAACTTTTGTGTAGAAAAGAGCGGATAGTATCGTGTAAGCTCAATATGTAATGAGAACGAACGACACTGACAGAAAATACGGAGCAAAATTTGACGGTCGTACGGCTCTCTTTTTTTAATTTTTTAAAAAACCATCACACTTATTAGATCAGGGATGTATTTTTATGTCAACAAATGAAATAAACAAAGAAAAAGCAAATTTTTTTTTCGTTTGCACTATTGGACTCTTTTGAAACAGCTGCTTTCATTTTACTTTGTTTCGGTTTTTTAGGTATTGTGTAAACTCTCATTTTTAAAATACGGATGGAATTTTATAATATTTTCTCTGTGATTTTACGTACGTAAAGTCTTATGGTTTAAGCCCCCCTTTAAGAAATAACGATTGAAAAATATTCGAAACCAACCCCAACTGCCGTACATATAGATCAAAATACTACGTTGATCAAAAAGTTTACGGAATAACCCCCGTGTGGCGGTCCCATTGTTCCGATTTGATTTTTTTGTTAAGTTGGAACATATGTTGTTGATATTCTCGCTAAATTTTAGCGTCATAGCTTGACATTTGCAGAAGTTACGTAGCCAAGAGTACATTTATCTCTATGTGTGTTGGCGATTTTTTGCAATTTTAGAAACGGCTGCTGAAACGCGTTACCCATGGTTTTTTTTTTGTCTCTGCTCATTTGGTGAACGCCATTCATTTGCCTGATGTCTGGATCGCGTATCGTACTCATAAGCCCACACCTCGTTCTTTTGATGAATGTGGGATCGGATTCAGCCTCACAAATCATGTCTTCTGCGACCTGAACACGGTCAAAATTGTAAAAACTTAAGTCGGAACGATGGGACCACCACACGGGGGTTTTTCCGAAAACTTTTTGATCAAGATAGTATAGCAATTAAAGAAAACAGTAGACCAAACATTAAAATTACACATGAAGCCTAATTACACACGGGCTACACACAATATGTATAATTACACATAAGATGGCAGCACTGACAATAACCTACAATGAATATTTAAATGAAAAACAGCAAGAAAAACTAAACCTAAGCCAGTCGTCATTCAACATGCCAATACAACAACATTAACAATAAAATTCGCCCAATTGGATAAGTATGGTTGGCAGACAACAAAACAAATACCATCGGGTGGACAAAGAGATCCAAAATATCGTATTTACACACACAAACAAACAAAAATAGAGAGATAATTTTGAATGCAAAAAAACCAAAATACAAACAGACCAGCAATTTTAATGAAAAACAATGAGAAATTGAAAAAATCTTCGAACAAAAGTTAAAACAAAACAAAAACAAGAAAAAAAAGAAACAAATCAGCAAATATATATATTTTTTTTGGTAACAAAAACGTGTTTTCATCAGAACAAAGTCGAGAAGAACCAAAAACAAAAGATTATAGAGACGGACATATGAATTATACAGACAGACAGTCAGACAAGAACAAAGAAACTCAACAAAATATTTCAATTTAATTTAATAAAGAAAGAAAATTAAGCAAATCAGATACAACGCTCTGCTCTTATGGCGTACACATACAACAAACATTGTCTTCTTATTTAAAATATTTCGAAAAAAAAAATCATAATAATTAAGGAAGTAAGACCTTACATCTCAGCAAGGTTAATCTAGGTCAGTCCAATGCAAAGACAAAATTACACAGATAAAATTGTTATTTGGACGCCTCTAAGCTATAAGATGCTATTGCGGGCCTTACACTACCTTTTCAGGTTATAAAACTTTAAAGTGAGTTTTATGCAGTATATGCTGTGGAACATTGTTGTGGAAAGACTGTTGGAGAAGCTGTAACGATGTGATTTTAAAGTCTTTTATTATAAAAACAGTCTGGCACAACTTTTCCTTAGGGTGTAACCAGCACTTTGGTTGGTTGGTTTGCGTGGCCAGCCATAGTTTCTACGAATGTCAAGTAGTGCCCTCGGTCAACGTTTTGAGATATGCCACAAACACTCGAAAGCCGCACGATGTTATGAATATGTCTTACCCCCTCCGTCAGGTTGAGATATCTGAGGAGGTCACTTAGTCCAATACAGGATATCGCGAAGATATCGTGTAGAAACCACTGGACGAAGGCATTACGGTGATGGTTCATAAGAAATTGTACAAGTCTACTCTACCGCGTTATAGCTGCAACAGTTGTCGCGTTGTAGCGTAACCCCATCCTGCGGTCATGCTTTCCAATTGTTCAGTGCCCCGTAAGCGCAGCTTGGACACATCCCGTCTAGCACGACCCATGAGCGATCAAGTACGTCTCATACTGACCAGGCCAAATCAGCATTGTAATCCTGCAGGATCATTCACCGCTCCACCTGCAGTCCGCTGCATCCAGACAAAAGTCAAAAAGAGCCCTTCTCATTGATCCTATGGACGATGCCACCGATGCCGGCTGGGCACGACGAATTTCATTTGGTTGTCTCACGTGAGAGACTCATGAACTGAATTTTCAGATTCAGGCGGGGATCTTTGGGACTCATCCATGTTTGGCATTTCGAGCTCTTTCATAGGTCTGTCCTCTAAAGGTTAGCCAAAGGGCCTATGAATGAATCCGCGGACCACGGGTGACCCATTTAACTTAACCTCACATACTTGAACAGGCAGGCTGAAATCAAGTTTCTTTCAAGTGTTATCTCAACGTCTAGCCTAGTTCATGAATGCTGTAGGTTTCTCATGGAAATTTAAGATCATTCGAAGGTAACACTTAGTTATTGGTCCGGGATATAGCCGGAAATTGCTAGGACAGGTAGATAGTTCGCAATTTTCGAACTACCCGGGCATAAGTGTTCCAATTACATCAGTTAATTTCGATACCCTCCGGTTGATATATAAGGAGGCTCAATTTCGTTGTTAGGATGAGGGCACGTCGAGTGGATAAGGAGAGGACTGGCACTATTCTTTCATTATCATGATGGGGGAGGAGACTGTCTTTCGCTTCATGTGCCTGTGCTTAGCTTTTGCTATGAAACGACGTGGATTCCTGGCGTGTCATTTCTTGTCATCTTTCACTGAAACCTTCAGAAAAAAAGTTTCCGCAATTGCGAGATTTATGTTGCAGTCAAAGTGGTTACCTATGGCGACTGTGGTACATTTGTGGTATTACTGACCTACTTCATAATTACTTAGTTGACCGATCTTAAAAATCAATGTAGGTCACTGGCCGAAATAAGAAGTTCAATGGAATGAAATAGAATAGTGTTCAACGCGTTTTGTTTTCTGTGCTACCTCTCCAGTTTCTGACGTTAAGAATTTCAAGCGGCCTCATTTGCGTCTTCCTTAGAGACCATATCTAAACGAAAATTCACTAGACAGTCTTCATTCATTGACATAACAAAGCCAAAGAAGTCTTTAGATTTTTACGCGTTTCACTACATCGATGTCGGTATACAGTTCATACAGTTCTCGATTCGCACGACACCGATTCTCTTCTTAAGCATGTTTCTTGCGGGCCATTATGAACTGAGATCGGATGCTTCTATACTGTGTGAATGTGGAATTCTTGATAGGTTTTGGTAGAAATGTGTAGGGGGACATAGGGTCTCATTACGAGACATATCCACAATGCTAATGTTCATTATGAAGACAGCAGATCTACTGAACAAACCGTAAGGGGCATAATATGTCCCATGGGTCGCAGTATCCTGCAATGTATCTGTACAGAGAAATAATAATAATAATACTGGACACACATGTAACTTAGCCCAAACTTCTGTAAGACTATGTATCATCTTAAATAATTCTAAATGATGAGATAACAAAGTAATGGTTTGTATATGAATATAATTATTAAAATCAACGTTAAAATTAACATTTAATTGTGAAGGTAATTCATTTGCATAATTTCCGAAACAAACAAAAATAAATGAAAATCTTGCAACTTTTTATTTGGCAATAATAAGCAGTAGCAGCGAAAACATGGAGAATAAGTTTACGTGACATTTGCATTTATCGCATACACTTGAAATAAAAAAAATTGCAAAATATGACATGTCAACTGCAAATAATAGAAGAAGAAAAAACGGTAAATAAACAACAATAATAATCAGTTCTCAACACTCTGAAACAGAATAACGCACACAGTTGCAAAAATACACGTGTAAATGAGTAGAAAAAATTTAATTATTAAAGGCACTCTCAAACACTAACACACACAGTTGCAAAATTTACACGTGTAGATAAGTAAAAAAGTAATTATTAAAGGAAAAATAAAATGACGCTTTATTTTAATATTTTTTGTGATTTGTTTAGTTGTTATTGTTTGATGTTTTTTTTTACAGCCACATGCGGCTCAAAAATATTTTTAAGCGAATAAATTCTAATAAATAATGATTAGTTAACAAAATACGTTACATAAGAAGAAAAAGAGAAAGACAATGCCAACGACGAAAGAAGTAGTAGTGTGTTGAAGTAGAGAAAATAAGTGAATAAAAAAAAGTTAAGAAACAAGTTGTGAAATCATTTCTATTTGCAAATTAATTCGTTGTTTTCTTTTTAATTTTATTTTTCATTTTATAATGACAGTGTCAATAGCCAAATAATTATTATTTCATCATTTAACAGTCGAAACAAACAAAAAGCTTAATCAACAAAAACTATTGTTTTTTGTTTAAATGTTCGTTTTTGTTGTGTTATTTTCATCTCTTGCTTTAGTTCTTTATACCACTCATACATACATAATTACATACATGCATACACCCAAACGTAAAAGAATTTCGCAATAAATTTAAATTAAGAAATAAAACATATGGTACGATCCATCCATCTAAACTGTCTTAAATCTCTTTGTTGGTTGTGCGGATTTTCAGCGGATTTGGTTAATTTAAAATGATTTGTGTGTGTGTGTGTGTGTAGGTGGGGGGTGTGTTTTTCATTATGTTCCTGTTTTTGTAATGTGTTGTTGTTTTTGTTATTGTGTAGTCTTTTATAAAATAAAATATATCAATTAATTCAAATTATACTCTACATTATATCGTTACAATGTGATATGAGTTTTTATTATGGATTGGGTTCATAATGTCCATAAACTTATGCAGAATATAAATTATGAAATGACAGATAAACATATTAATAAGAATAAAACTGTAAACAAGATGTAATGTTTCAGAAGCTTCTCTATGTTCTTCAGTATAAACTTGTTTAAAAAAAAAGTTATTAATCTTAATTTATGTATATACCACTGCGGTCAAAAAAATAGCACCACTATAGGAAAAAATATACTTCGTCTTATATCTTGAATGAGGTTCAACTGATTTCATTAAAGCTGTACTACAAGATGCTTATAAGCCTGTGTAATATTATTAAAAAATAAAATCATTTCATTTAGTTTTTATTATAAATTTTAAATTTTTAAAAATACAACCTGAAAAACACTCAGTACTAAAAATAGCACTATATTCTTTTGCACTAAAAAATAAGTATTGTAACTAAACTATAAATAAACTATAAGTAATTTTGAATTCGCTATTATTATCATCGATGCACAGTCAAAATTAATATTTTGTCCCATGCCCTTTGTTGCAACAACTGCTGCACAGCATCTTGATATTGAATTTACTAAGTTTTGACCGCCACCTAAAGGGCTTTATTAGTGGTTGGTTGTATTTGAGATGCACCACTTTTTATATCTGTCCAAAGGTTATCAATTGGATTGAGATCAGGTGGCTGAGCGGGCCACTCCATCAGATTAATGTTATTTTCCAGAAGCCACATTTTTGCAAGTTTGCCGGTATACTTCAGGTCATTATCCTGCGGAACGACCCATATAAGAAGGAGCCATATATGCTTCTTAGAAACATAGGAGTGCACAACATCCTTTAGGATATTAACATTAATTGTCTAAGCCATGATTGTTTTGATCCAATGTATAAGCCTCAACATCGTAACAGGAAAAAAACCTCAAAACCATAATGTTTGAACCACTATATTTAACGGTGTTAGAGGTAAATAATGGATATAATTCTGTGTTGGGAAGTGTTCTGATATAGGAATGAACCTTTGCTTTCAAATGCCTTGGACACATCTGTTCATAGCATATTTCCCCACTTTAAAACAAGCCAATATAAACGTTTTGCAATGTGCTTGTATGTGAACAGTGGCGCTTTTGGAGACTTCATGCATTTAATTTATTGGACTAATTGGCAGTTAATTTTTGATACTTTTTGAACTCTGTAGCTGTCATTAGGGAGATCGATTATACGACTTTTTCAAAAACCGGTCAAATAATTCTAATAGTAGCAATTTCAAAAAAACGGTTAATAATTATTCAAATAACCGGTTAACCGGTTCTTTTAGTTTGATAAAATTGTTCTTAATTCTTGAAGCGTAGAGCTGGATCACGTCGTTTTAAAGATAAGTAGAAGAGTGGCAATCAATTCTAACAATAATTCTAATAAATCTCATAAAAACCAAAACGCGTGCGGAGGCCATAAAAAACAAAGTTTTTTACACAAAGTACTGAAAGCTGCTTAAATTTCGAACAGCAGCTACTCAAAGAGCAAATTTCTTTTTTGTTGTTGTATTACTTGGTAGAGAATGGAATTAAAGGTTTGTTATTATAGTTATAATTTAATGAAATTTAATTTAATAAAATGAATGTTTTAAATATTTATTAGAATTATTAGAATATATTAGTAATACGCGGGTCCTTAATTGTTTCAACAAGAAAAGTTGCTTAGGTATCGAACAGCACTGTATGTAAATTCAAGCACAAAGTATTTAATAGTATGTGTGTCACTGTGGTATGTTAAATAAGACACCCAGCTTCCAACCAAGAAGTTCAATCGTTTCAATCCCAAGCCACACCACCGGAAAAACCGTACTTAACGAAACCAAAAAAAAAAAAAAAACGGTTAAAACCGGTCGCATAATAACCGTCCGATCTCCCTAACTGTCATAAAAGGGGTCTTCTTGCTTTGTCTGACCATATTTTTAACCATTAAAGTCGACATTACTTTCTTGTGACAACGTGTTTCAACTTTTTGAACAAATTTTAAAGTTTGTACAATCATTTTGTTGGAACATCTAACCAAATTTCTTATTTCGAAATCTGGTTGACCTTCAGAAACCATTTCTCTAATAACAGCACGTTTTTCAGGCATACAATGCTTGTTACCACCCATTTCTATTAAAATAAATTATTAAACTTTATTTAAATTTAAATTTAGATTATCGTATGTTTCTTAAGGCGGCTTTTAATAACCGAATTAAAAGTTGTTATTTTAAACCAAAATGTTGCGAAACGGTGCTATTTTTATAACTGCCTAAAATCAACGGTTTTTTTTTAATCGATCATAGGAAAAGAACTGTTAAGTTTTTCTGTAAAAACAAGAATTCGCACATTGATGCGCTAACCAAAAGCTAATGATTTTTCGTTTCATTGCTCTAAAGAAAAAATTTATCAGTGGTGCTATTTTTTTGGCCGGTACTGTATGTATATGTACATCTATATGTCAAAAAGGTTTTAATCTAACCATCTGGGTTAAGTTCATAATCAGGGCATTTACTTTACATTTCGAGTTTCTGTCCAAACGCGGCTAGAGAGGTTACCATATCCGGTTCCCACTCTCTTTATGATTCCATATCAAATATTCTTGAACAGCGAAACTGATGTTGCTGGTGATTTCAATGTTCATAATTCGTCCTGGATACGACAATTAGGCCGCATAACTTCAGAGGGTCAATACGATAAGTTTATTGCCGAACACAACCAACCTGCTCAACTAGTGAACCTACACATATATCGTGTGTAGATGGTCACCAAAATAACACCGAGAAATAAATCTTGGTTTACTATGGCGTGCCAAATGGCAGTTAGATTTAGAACAGTAGCGTTTAAGAATTGGCCATACTGATTCGTATCGCAAACAGACGAGATCTTCATGCGTCACAGTACTTAGATGCGAAAAAGCTTCATATTAGCAGTAAAAACATTTGGTTATTCCTTAAAAGGTTAAAGAAACAACGCTAGTTCGGTTCCTGTCTTTATAAAAAATAACCCAGCATTCACAAACCCGGTTGAAATGTTCGCAAGTAATTCTCACTTGCCAGAGTGCATTCAAGCACAGCCCGAACTAGGATACCAGTGACTCTCTTTCGAATCTGTGCAGTTAAGAGGGTTCTTGTAAATCTCAACGTAAGCAAGTCATCTGGTAGTGGTCCTAAAGCAGTGATCTTGAACGGTTGTGCGTCCATTAGCTAACGTTTTCAGTTAGTGCATCATATCGCGCCTGTATTTTTCCATCTTGCTAGGAGATTACTAATGTAATGTGAATCCCCAAAAAGTGGTCAGGCTAGGAGGTGGCAGTATGTTCCACACTTTGCAAAGTTATGGAGATTATGATTAATCACCACCTAGTAAGGTATTTGAATTTCAACAATTTGCTAAGCGATCGTCAGTTAGGTTTCCGCAAAGGCCACTCTACTGGTGACCTACTGGTATTGCTCCCGGAAAAGTAGAACAGTCCATTCATCAATTTGGAGGGAGTAAAATTGTGGCTCTGGATATTTCCAAAGCTATTGATAGATGTTGGCAAAGGCTCTCATATCGAAAGTTGTTGCTTTTGGTGTCAGTAATCACTTCTCCCGAAATCGTTCTATAAGGGTGGTTATAGATGGGATCTCACCCGATGAGTTCATGATAAATTCAGAGCTCTGTTGTTTCTCTCACTCTATTTAAAATATTTCTTAACGAGTTTCTTCTTCTCACTTCCAATCCTATCTACTCTTTCGCAGATGGCAGCAACATTTGTCATTCACATTCCTGTGATCCGAGCCTTTTGGTAACAGGGGCGAACAGAATGATTATAAACGACACGCTCACAAGCGACCTTTCAAAAATCTTCGAGTGGAGTCGTCCAATGTCGTTTTTTAAAACACAGACATGGTGTCATCTGTGACTATGAGTAATTTAGATATTGAGGAATCAGACACTCTTTATATTCTGGTTATGAGAATTCACTGCGACGTTCGTTGGAACGAACACATATTTCGACTGTCAAAAGAAGCATTCAAGCGTTTTGGTTTTTTAAGACGGTGTAAGATATGCTCCCACTCATCTGCTCTCCTTAGTATTTACAAGACCTATAGCCGATATAAAATGGAATACAACTCTTATGTAATGGCAGATACTTCAAAGTCTATTTTGGACCTAGTCGGCAGCGTACAGGAGAGGTTGGAAGTGCTTACTAATGATGGTAGAGCAACCAACTCTATCGATTCATTTGAGCACCGTCGCAATGTGGAGCGTGTTTCATGGTTCTATCGGTATTATAACGGAATGTGTTCTAACGGAATAAAGGAATTCATTCTTAATAATTATATACTCTTACGTAGTACTACTATTTCTGGTACAGCGCATACCTTTGAAGTTGATTGTCCAGTGAATCGCACAACGCATTATAGGGAGAATTCGTTTGTGAAACAATCTTCCCGCGATGGTCTTTGCTGCTACATACAACATGAGTAATTTAAATCGAGTATTCATTAACACTACTCCCTCTTCCTTCCTTCTCACAACCTGTTTTCATAGCACAAGCACTATGCACTGCATGAGTAACGGTCATCCCCCGAGTACGGGTCTCAAATTAAAAAAAAAATTACTCACAAATGTGATACAAGGTGGAGGACCCAGGCAAACGAAATTGATAATTTGGGCAAGAAAATAATTCTAGGTTTCCTAACTGAAAAGGGGCATACGGGGGTAGGATCAAAATTCTCTCCGACAGTCAATCGGACCTAAAGACCGTTAGCAGAGTTATGCATTCATGTCCAAAAGATTTCTGGGTTTCGATGCTAAGAGGTTGACACTGGATAAGAGAAGCCTAAGCACACTTTAAGGAGCACTTACGGATCAATACGTCCGTAATATGCCGTTTACAGAATGGGCATATTCAACAAATAGAAGTTGCGGTTTCTGTGCTGAGAAAAGGCTATCAATGAAGCACTAACTGTGTGGCAGTGGGGTACCGGAGATACAGGCTACTACATGCCAATTTCCTTGCTTTCGGATTAATTTTGCAGCTTGTAAACATCTTGAAATTTTTGCTTAAATAGTGCTTCCCACTTTTTAAGTTTGACCACAATCTTAATGGAGTAATGACTATGATTTATCATCTTTGAATTTTGTTTAACAAAAAAACCGCAATCAGTCGTGAAATTGTGAGACGTTAACGCGGTTGTATTGGTCATACACTGCGGAAGCCTACTGAAGAAATAGCTTAAGAAGTTCTGGAGTGCTATCCAAAGAACCTAAAAAATCGATCATTCCAAGAACACCTAGCGAAGAAAAGTACAAGGTGAAACGTCCAAATCGTTTAGCAAATTAAGATCAATTGCGAGAGATAAAGTAGGCTGGAGGATTTTTCAATTAAAGTGAGTTTTTATGTTTGTTCTCATAAAACAAAAATTCTGACCACATATTTGGCATTTTAATAATTTATTAAAAAAAAAAACCAATAAATAAATACTGATAAAATATAAATAAAATAAATAAATATTATAAAACAATAATAATAAAAGAAAAAATAAAACGCAAAAAAGTGAACATGTGCTAGTAAAATAGAAAAAAAATGGGCTGAAGATTACTTTCCTCAAGTTGTGGTTTTCTATTGTGGGTTTTCAAAGAAAACCAAGAAAAAAAAACATTTTTTAATCGCAATTACAGTCTATAAACCGAAGACGACGGATTACAACAACAAAATATTCAAAATTTTATAAAAAATTGTGTTGTAAAAAATATATTTAATAAAATACATTATAATATACGAGGACTAACTGATAAAGTTGTTAAAAATGCTAGTGGGTAGTGTGTTAGTATGTCAGTGTGAAGGTTATGGATGCGATTCAGTCAAAATACCGTAGTACTCCCCTAACAGTACTCCCCTAATATTTCCCTATTTCTAAATTGTTTACACTCCTTCGTTTTAGCATTTTCCGGTTTTTACTTATTTTTAGTACTTATGGTAACTCGATCACACTATGCGACAAAAAGGATGTAGTTGCAACACCAGGGCAGTAAAACTATTTTTCTGATAGGCACTATCGAGTACAACAAGAATATATATTTGAAATATTCAAAACATCTCAACATTTTGTGTTATGGGTTGAAAAACGATTTTTCTTGCCTTCATGCAAGGCAAGGCTTGATCAGTAACACGTTGAAGACCGCATTGAAAAATCTTATTTCTCACATAGCGACCGGCGTTTTTTGTTTGATTTAAAAAAAAAATGTTTTAAAATGAGACTCTGTCAAATTAACGAAGTCTGCTATATGCTGTATCTCTTCGAGGCACCGGCGAATGGACTACTGTACATAAATTGACTTTATATCATGCCCACCGGTGTACAAGCAATCCCCAGGTAAAACATGTCGTGTGCCCACCAGTGAGGACGAGGGCCGGAAATTTTGTTGTGAAGTGACCCACCGGTGGGCATGCGGTCTTTAGAGTCAATGCTATTAAGATAGAGAGAGCCCTTAGCACGAGCCTTATCACCACTAGGCTGGTGAGAGTTCAGGGGACTGCGTGTTTTGGTGTCACTGGTGCTTGCATTACATGCTCCAGGTCTGCCCTTAACGTCATTCTGCACTTGCTACTTATTGATCTCCACAGTTTATCGATTTCGGAGCAGAGTGCCATAAAGCTGAAAGCAATCGCTCAGTGGTTACGGTAGCATTTTGGGACTTCTTAATCCGTCTCGAAGGGAATTGGGGACAAACTTGGCAACCATAAACTCGACTTCTCCGGTCAGGCCAAGGCCTTCTTCCATGGGATAAGCACATGGGGAAGAGTTAGGCCATATACGACTACTGGAATTACGGTATTCATACATGGATCCTAGATGGCATCCGGTGTGTGGACGGATATTTCCTCCGAGCCTACTGACTTAGTGGAATCATTCAGGCTACCAGAGGTCACTAGCATTTTTCAGGCGGAGGGATCGGGGTTTTGTGAGCGCGAACAGAATTTTCTCTAACAGTCAGCCCGCTATCAGAGGCCTGGTGTCGCTTAGTAGCAACTCGGCTTTAGTTCTCCAATGTAAAGATCAGATGAAACTCCTCGGTGATACATGTACCATTTCCTTGATATGGGTTCCTAGCAAGGTTGGCAAAAACCTGGGTTTTTTTAACCCAACCCACGAGGTTTTATTTAGTGTTTGATGTTTTTTTTGGGTTTTATTGGGTTTTATAAATGCTTCTAAATTTCATTCATTTCGACAATACTTCTTGTTTGTTAGTACAATTACGTTATTTTTGTATTTATAATGCAATTTTGCACTAAAGGTGGCATTATTTACTGTGAGCTGCTAAAGCTCGGTGATCAAAGCAAACTACAATTATTTTCAACCGTGTATTACGAGAAAAACGGCCGAAATATAAAAACAGACAGACAGACTAGGTTGTCCTTATGGATGACAACGATCGCCTCAAAAGACGAAATGTTTTTCTGAGACGGGAATGGGATATCGCCTCAGAGATGGAAAAAAGATGTAAGCAGTGATTTGTTAAATTTGTTAATTCATTATCTTTTTGGAACTAAAAAAAGGGACCGAATTAATTTATACTTCAAATACATACATTTTAATTATTTTTGTAAATAAACTACGAAAGCCTTTAAATAAAAAACTCACCAGGGTTTTTTAAATATAAAACCCAATAAAACGCGGATGGGTTTAATAAAATATGAGGAAATCCATAGTTTCTTCGTGAGAACAGGTAAAGTGATATTTTAAGGACGCTGTGTCTTCGATATGACAGTGGCAGGGCACTGAAACTTCTGAAAATCTCCACTGCCAAAATTATTGTGGTGTACTCGGATCATGGGGTCACTACAGAAGCTGCAAAAACACCTCTGAGGGGGAGACAATTGTTCACTTTCTCTGTGAATGTCCGAGGCTGGCGAGCGGTAAACTGTGGTACTTTAGCGTATTTTTCGTCAATGGTTGTGATCTCAGTTAATCCGCTAAATGTACTTTAACTTGCTTGTACAAGGCTCTTTGGCAGGACTTGGGTTGTCAATCCTAGAATGACCTTCACTTCGGTTAAAAACCCATGGTTACGAGTCTTTGGTATGATGAGCGAAGGCTACGCATAGGAAGACTAGGAACGTGCTAGGTAAACTAAATTGACCAACTGTGGTAGCCTCACAGCGGCAACTACAATTTATCCGACTGTTAAGATATTTTGTGCATACATGTGCGCAACAGACTTACCTTAGCTTCTTTAGCTTATATTCACCTAAAGAACCCATATGCCTTATATTACCAACAAGGCAATCAAAGCGCATTGTACTTGTCAGCGCTTTGATTGCCTTGAAGTAAAACGTGTGGTCTAAGACTAATACTAACCTTTGCTGCTCTGGCATGGGGCGGTCTAGGATAGAGCAGGATAATTCACAGGACAATGTATTACAATTACGGCTGCGATCTGCCCTGCACTTGCCAGTGCGGCCATCCTGCGGTATTTATGTAAGGTCAGATAGCGAACCGGCTTTAAGGGCTATGTCATCCTGCTGAATGAGGTAAAAAGTTGTTATGAACTGTATGAATTTTCTCAATGAACTTTTTATGGGGGCCATCCTGGAGACGAAAGAGTTAGACGGGTTTTTATTAGGCCTGAGCCTGTGTGTCTGTTGAATACTAAACAAAAAGGAATGGCTTCAGGGTTAAGAGGGAATTATCTCGGCTTTGATGGAGTGCCTACGGTATAAGATAAGTAAATAAGTATGTTTCCCTGTCTCCCGGTAGGTTCATGAGTCTACTATTACTAAACAGTCATTGTAACCATAGATGCCACCAGCATATGTTGGGAAATGTTGAGGATTATTGTTATAGGTTCTGCTCGATTAATTAGTTACTTAATTGGGTCGGAGAGGCCTAGCTGGCCATGACACTGCGACCAAGAACGATTTATTGTACCAAATCAAATCGAGGTCAGACCCGACAACGCAATAGCCGCCGGCAGAAAATATTCCATTGAGTCAATCAATACTCCTGGGCGGATGACCATCCAATCGGTCCGGAAGCACCATTCGGAACAATCTACAGAAGAATACTCTCTACCTTATATACGAAGACAGCAAAATCCCCAATGGATAGCCGAAGAACCTATGCAGGACCAAAATGTTTGCCAAAGCAAAACATTCACAGAGAATATGTTCCGTCGTCCCTTCTCCCTCTCACCAAAGACGACACTCCGACTTAAGTACAACATTGAGATTATATAGCTTTTTTTTAATGCAGGTTTACTTTTTCACAAATTTTACATGAACCGACGGGTGGACAAGCTCTGTTTAATTAAAAATAAGGCTCTAAAGCGATCAGTAATATGTGTATAAATTGGAGAATGGTGATGTAGAATCTTTCTTAATTATCTTTTAAGGTACTCGTATAAAAACTTAATTTTAAGTACGAATAACTAATGTAACATGCATATGGTATTTATTTATGCTCTGCAATTAAACCGTTATTGCTCATTTATATTTTCATTTGTTTTGCGTTATATTTTTACTGTGGTAGTTCTGCATTTTCTTAATTCTTTGGTATACAGATGTATGTACATAAGTATGCGGGTATTTTTAATCCAAGATTAACTGTAAATTGTATTTTCTTAATGCCCACGCAGTTACAAAAACACAAGAAAAATTGACAGTTTGGTATAGATTTACAAGCGTATGTATGCATGTACGTGTTTGCTTTACAAGAGTAAGCACATACAGTCAGAGTCAAAAAGTAGTATACACTCTCATTGAGCGGTTTACCAAATACCTGCTTTAACTCCGTCAATTTCCTTCGGATTTTAGGAAATGAAGTATCATTTTATTCGTAACTAATCATACTACTTATGTACATCTATCCAAAAATGGTATGATTCCTATACAAAATAGTGTGTAACAAAACATCTAAACTTGGAATATTTGGAATGAATTATATAAAAAGTGTTTTGCTTGAGGAAGCCACACAGATTCTTTAAGTTTACTTAAGTAAAGTGTACAACATTTAATAGGTCTATTACTCTTCCTTCCAAGTCCACCAAGAACATTAAAATTGGTTAAAATGTAGCTTAGTTATTAATTTATAAGTGCATGAAGGTATGAAAAACCGTTCTTCTTAAGTAACTCAAGATTTTTGGGATGTACTCAATAGCACCTACAGCGTAAAACAGCGATATACATGCATATCTATGTACATATATTAGAGGCCTGCATGAATATCAATAAAGGCAAAATTGTGCACTCACTTAAAAATGAATTAATGTGTGAACTCATTCATTTTTTGATGTGTGTTGAAGTGTGTACTCGTATATCTCTTTGATAAATTATAAATGCTTCAGCATTTCACTGTTCTCTGCATTCAATCATCTGCGTTTGAGTGAATCATGAACACACCGATTCAAAACAACAATGAAGATTTACTTCTCAGTACACAATATGCATTCATGATGTTGTAACGATTTATTTTTATTTTTTATTTTTTTAAACCAGAAGAACAGAAAGAAAGCGATACAAAAAAATATACAAATAAAATGCAAGTGTCTTTTTAAGAGGGAGCATGCTATTGTCTATGTATGTGTTTAATGCTTGAAATGACAAAGGAAAGAAGAATGAATGCAGTAGTTTTTTGGTTTTGATTTACTATACACTGTTTCGATTTTATTGCTATACTATATAGTGAGCAGTGTGAGTGACCATTCATGTTTAAGAAGAAATATTTTTGAATGCAATTTTTCACTCTCTCACTGAATTCGTGTATTTGGTGTATGTTGTGTTGTAAATACCTTCACAATATTAAGCTGCATTCATTGTGGTTGAAAGAAATGAATGCAGTAATGCCGGCCTCTAATGTATATTTTTAATATCAATGAAACGGCCTTTATTGGATAGAATATTTTGACATTAATGTTTAAATCATGCGACACCTGGAACATGATCTCTCAAAAAAGTTAACTTAAGTTGCAGCTAAACAACAACAATGTTACGTGCCAGAAATACCAACAAGTAAAGAAAGCTGTAAGAAGAAACAAAAAGAAGATTACTATACCAGACGATAGACTTTTTCAAAACAGAAAGTGTTGCAGGAACTAAGAAGTTACTGATCGCAGTGGCAAGTTAATATCGAAGAAATTAGCATCACCACAGGCAACAGTGAAGTTGATGAATAATAAAGCAGCAGGCTAAGATGATTTACTAGCGAAAAGCTTACGAGCTGACTTCACAACCGCAGAGGAATAATTACGATCTCATATCATATCATATCAATTCAGGCATCATTGTAACGCTACCAAGGACTTAAAAGATTGTAATAACTGGAGAGAAAACACTCTGCTTAGCACCATATACAAGATATTAGCGGTCATAATACAGAAAAGACTTCAGAGCAAAATAGAAAACATAATACGAGACGAACAAGCAGGCTTCCGGCCAAATAGTATACCAGGCCAACACTCTACGCATAATAATAGAACAGTTTCTAGAATGACACACCTCCTGTACCTACTGTTCGTCGACTTTAAGATGGCCTTCGAT
Source organism: Wohlfahrtia magnifica (assembly GCA_023159175.1). Classification (NCBI taxonomy): domain Eukaryota; kingdom Metazoa; phylum Arthropoda; class Insecta; order Diptera; family Sarcophagidae; genus Wohlfahrtia; species Wohlfahrtia magnifica. The sequence continues at coordinate 1,912,591 of JAKWBJ010000177.1, forward strand.
ACCATTTAACGTACTTCCATATGGAAAATATGGAGAAGAAGAGGAGTACCCCAGAAAATAATCCGAATAATACGAGCAATATAAAATTCTCTGCTTTTCACAACGGGACAAATCAGTCAACCATTCCCTACCTTAGCTGGAGTAAAGCAAGGATTTTTACCTTCACCTCTACTATTCACCATCGTACTGGATGAGATCATGAGCAAAGTCTGTTCGCAAAGAAAAGTTATAACATGGAGCCTCTGACGACAACTCGAGGACCTGGATTATTTCGTCGATATTTGTCTACTCCCGCACCAGATCTCCAACATGCAGTCAAAATTAGACCAGGAAAGACTATCTAGTAGTGTTGCACTTGAGATAAATACTAAAAAAAACCAAAACCATGAGAATTAACAACAATGCACAGAAAACATCATGCTACAGGGCCAAACAATTGAGTATGTAGATAGCTTCGCACATCTGGGAAGCACAATGGTAACAAACGGTGGTGCAGAAGCAGACATTAACAACGGCTTCAACAAAGGAAGAGCGGCATACATGCAGTCAGTATGGAGAAACTCATACATATCCAGGCAAACCATGCTCAGAATATTCAACTCTTGTGTAAAGTCCATTCTGTTGCACGGCAGTGAAACCTGGCTTGTGTATAATGCCACAAAAGCTAAAGATGTTCATTAACAAGTGCCTTAGAATCGCATGCCAGATATTCTGGCCTAACACCGTAAATAAAATATAACTATGGACTTTGACAACTGAAAAGTCCATACTAAAGCAAAGAGAGTGAAGATGGATCGGCCATAACGTAAGAAAAAATCCCCATATTATTACAAGAATGGCACTTGAGTGGAATCCTTAAGGATCAAGGAATCGCAGTCGACCATAAAACACCTGCTAAGGTACAATTAACCAAGAACTAAGGAAGATAAGATAGAAATGTTTTGTGGAGGCCCTATGCTCCCCAGAGGAGTAACGGAAAATAAATGTTTAAACATGAGATCATTTTCACGGCTGGCGTGTACAAGATTATCCGTCCTGTTGCAACCGCATGTCAGCAATTTTATGCCAGCTAATTGAGGTTCGAAACAATTTCTAATAATGTCATGTTTCTAATCATTGTTTTTAAGAACATATGGACCAATGACTCCGCTAGCCGAAAAAGCGTAACAAACAGTAATTTTTCTGTGAATGTAATAGTGTTTCGGCAAATCTTGTGGATTATCCCCACTCCAAATGCGACAATTTTTTCTATTGACGTAGCCATTCAACCTAAAATTGTTTTTTTTTGGAGATCGACATTTTAAATGGAAATTCAATTCAGAAATTTCTTGCAAGCGTTGCACTTGTGGAAGTCTATCCATAATGAAATATCAAACCAAACTAAACAAAAAGCAACTATCAGCTGTTAAATCGGATGCAAGTACAGCAGTGTTGCCAATTCAAAGTTATTAACCTCTAATAAAAACATCCGGTATTTCTAAGGTCCCTCAAAATTAACGCAAGATTTTTAGGTTTTTGATTGTTTTTTTAATGAATTATAAAGTACATAAGACAAGGTTATTTAAGGAATAACACATCGAGCTGTGCATGTAAATAATGAATTTCGTTGATGCAGCGTTGAATCTCTTCCTTTAAAGCACGGCTGGTTGTGTGCTAGCTGACGTAGAGCTGTGATTTCAAATAACCTCATATGGTGTTAAGTCTCTAATGGTGTTAAGTCTCACGATCCAGGCCAATTCGAAACGAGAGAGTACACGAGCTGAAAATGTCTCATGCAGTAATTGAATTGTTACACAAGCTGTATGGCATGTGGCACCGTCTTGTTATAACCACATATTGGCCACATCAATACCATCGAAATCCGGCAGAAAGAACTGTGTTATCATGTCGTGATATCGAGCACTAGTAACAGTCCCAGCCTGACCAGCCTCTTTTTCAAAAAAGTATGGTCCAATTATGCCACCAGCCAAAAATTCACACCAAACAGTGGCACGTTGTGAATGCATTTGCCTTTCGACAATCTCATGTGGGTTCTTAGAAACCTAAAAGCGGCAACTTTGACTTTCGGATCAGCATCCATTTCGCTGCACATGGTCGTTAGGATTGAGTTGTTGTATTAATTGAATTTTGTAAGCATCGTGACACTCTGGAAAGCTTCTTTAAATTTTCAATTTTTGTCCACGACGCCGATTTGAGGTTCCTGGAATGTCACCGACACTCTCGCGCACTGCTTCGATATTGACATTTGAACGGCGGTTTTTTGATGACCAGTGTGTTTGCGTCTCAACGGAACCAGTCTCCCTGAATTTTGCAATTAATCTCTTCACAGATGACGAAGCTATTTTGTATAAAATTTTTTTATATTTTGTATAAAATTTTTGAACTGCGACCGCCAAGCTTTTATTATTTTTGAAATATTGTTTAATAATGAAGACACATTGTTTTATCGTCTAACGCTCCATTTTAATAACCCTGAACTGTCAGCTGTCAAATTGTTTTCTTTTTAGCGCTGCAAACACCTTACTGCACAAGTGGCGACAACTTCAAATATTGCGTTAATTTTGGGACACCCTTTACTTTATTCTTCTTGTCGCATAAGTATTTATTTTATATACTTTTTCTTAACACGTAAAATTATGAGTACCCTTCTTCCTTTTTGAATAGCCTTTAGTTATTGTGAGAATATTTTTGTTGTTTAAGTTTAAATAAATAAAAACCAAATTCTATACAATGAAAGTGTATACTGTTTTTTGACTCTGACTGTATATTATTCTGCTTATATATTTTTTCTTTGTTGACTCTTGACCTCCTACATTGCAAAGAGTAGCTCGTAAACCTTGTTCTCCTTTTATTTTCAGAAGTTTTGCTATTAATGCTTGCTGCTGCACAGTTGTTGTCGTTGTTGTCGAGTTGTTGTTGTTGTTGTTATTGTTGGTAATGCAGCAATAATGTTAAATGATAAAGTCATTAATGTCTAAAATTATTTAATAATAAATTTTCGACTTTTTTTGTTTTCGTTTTTGGTTTCGAACAAAAACAATAACAAATCACCCACTCAAATGCAACATTTGACAATTTTAACAGAAAAACAATAAATTTAACATGAATGCAACACAATAAATGCGGCAACAAGATGAGGAAAGCCGGAATAAGGCAGCTATACCCTACAGTACAATTAACATTTTATGGTTTGAACTAAAATTCATTGATTGGGTATCTTAAGGTTAGACTATTAGAGTTGCCAAATGTAATCATTGATTTTGGACTTCCAAATGATGCCTAGGAATACCAACATCCTACTAGATCCAGTTGACTAAATCACTGCCTAAAATCTTATGAACTGTAGCTACAATGGCAGAAGGACTACCAAGGCATTGCTGAGACTTGGTAAGTATTTTATTCGCGTCATTACTGCTTACAGCTAAATCTGGTAAATGATCAAGCTAATGGCACTTTTTATTTATGATTTTCACAGCAGCTGTCAACATTATAAGAAGAAGAAACCTAAAAACCTTATAAGCGCTTAGTATGAAATTTCGAGGTGTTTTTATCATTCCGAAACCTTAGATGTTTTACAGATGGTTGATTGATTGATTGGTTCGGGAGGTACGCTCGAAACCGACGGTCAATTAGCACCAATTGCCACAAAATCGCATCTACTTTATAAGGTCACATTTAGTGTCGATCAACTGTCAGCTGATGAAGAGGAAAAGGGTTATAGCCTTCTCATCTATATCCAGCCAGTAGTCTTAATAAACTGTACAATCCCAGACTACATATGCCTGTCATGCTATTGGAATCCGTAAAGTATGAAGAGTTCAGAATGCTAAGCGTGCTTCTGCACAGGACCCGACATTCACACAGCAGATAAGCCACCGATTCCACACAGTAGTCTTCGCAAAACCCTCTACACGCAATGTTTCTGGCTATTCCGAGATAGTTGACATGTTGTACCATAGATCGGGAATGTTTCCTCTTGAAAGTCTTATCAGAGTGTCGGTATTTCGTTTATTATAGGAGGACCACGTTTTCTTCGAAATGGTGCATGAAGTCATTTGCCTGAATTTACATTCCGCCTTTTTCAGAAACGACAGCTATTAACATCGCTTGATTTCAGGCATTTGAGTAAGGACCAGTGCATATTGAATGTGGAAAGAAGTAGGCCCTCACGAGCCAGCCTGTCGGCCACCTCATTTTACTCAATATCACAACGTTTAGGAACCTAAAGTAGTGTAATAGACTGTTTATGGGTCTCAGGTTAACCCTGCACATCTTAACCAGGTTTTTCAGATAAAGCTTTAGAAAACACTGAAGGATTTCTTAGATGTGCTGGTTGTGCAAATATACAAGGTAACGCAATTAAAGTAATATCTTCTAAGCGAAATCGTTTATAACAAGCAACGCATCTAGCCTATCAAAAACGCATTGCACCCCAAAGGATATTTTGTGCAACTACATATGTTGTACACATCATCCCGAAGGTATGAATAAACCAGACATCCTACCTGATTGGAGTCATCGCCAGTAACCATATCCTCTTGGTCGAAATAACAGGTACTCGAAAAGTACGTGCTCAGATGTTTCGACATACATCAAGCAGAATCTAAACCGATTATCCTTAATATGATACTAACAAAGATGGTATCTAAGATCACAAAGCTCGGTTAGTAGACCAATTAGTTTGCTCCTTTTGACCAGTAAAACAGCCTTTTGAATCCACCGATAGAATTTACCGCCCGAAAATTTTACCATATTCTTTCTCAACCCAGGAGCCAATTCTCCCCCTCGAGTATCCGACAGCGACATCGAAGAAAGCTCACGCACAATAAAAATTCGTCGAGCTCCTCTAACAAATAGTCAGTTATATCGTTTGAGGATGGCACTCATGACCCAAAACCAAACAGCGTAACAATGTTGTTAACCATACAGTCCATAACAATCTATGACCTTACCTAGTAGGATGAAAACACCCTTAAGGCCTCTTAGCAATCCAACTTGACATAAATACTTTAACCTTTTGATTTGCTCCTTAAACACTACCAAACACAAGTGAAGATAACTCTCGCCTGGAAAATCGAAGGGTATTTGACCATAGGTAACGCTCTTTGAAAGACTATCCACCGCGGCGCCAGTTTGGACTTCAATACGTTTAAGTTAATCGGTGAACCAAATCGATTCGCGGCATTACGTCACAAAGCATAATACAGCTGTAGATTTCTCTCGGGTATAAGGACACTAAAATTCCTGCTCACCATCAAAGTGTTAGACTAATAATTATTTATCCCATCATCAAATAGGCACAATATCCTCATGCGCCGCACCATTTCGCTCACCTTAAAACTCCTCCATCACTAAAATATGTAATGAAGGAATGTCAAGAATGCAGCAGGTCCTCATCGCAGCCGTGATTAAAACTCGACAGACAGAGGATAGTGCGGCAGACTTCAAACCAAAGAATCCTAGGTTTGAATCCAGGCAGAAGCCAGAAACTTTCATCGCAACTTTCATGGATTTATAGCAAGAGGCTTCAAACTCCTTCCAGATGCAACCCATCAGAAGCCTGCTGACGTCCTAAATCACCTCTGGTATCAACATCAACACCGAAAACAGAAACAGCATGATATGAATGATCAGGTAGGCACCACCTACTAAGAAACGGCCACACTAAATAAGCAAGTGACAGCACCATTCATCAAGGACTTACCACCGCACAATTACATGGAGGCGATGTTTCTAGGCGACAATAGATGGCGGCCCCATTACCTTAGAACAGATTACAGCAGACTAATTACCTACTTAACTGGCAAAAAACAGATTAACGAAACTAACACAGGGCCAAATGATAAACAAAAGGATCTTACGGCAGCAACCTTTGTCACACGCAATAGGAAGCGCATTGCGCAATGGAACGTACGAACTCTTCGTGAGACATCAAGGCTTCCGCAATTAGCAGCGTATAAGATCGACGTCTTAGGCAAAAAAAAGAAATCAAATTGGAACGATGGGACCGCCACACGGGGGTTATTCTGGGAACTTTTTGATCAAGGTAGTATACCATTATCTTACCTATTTATGTTGGTGTAGGGAATAACAAATGGCAAAACAAATACAAAACAACAATAATAAGCAAGTAATTTATTGTTACAAAAAACAACAACAACAAAGTAAAAACAAATAAAATACAACCAAGATTTTCATCGTTTTTTCGTTCGTTTTTTTTTTTTCATTTTCATTTTTCATTTTAAGATGTGACTTTGATGTCGTAATTGTTGTACAAAACATATACAATGGCAACGATTCTTATTAAAAATTTAAGCCAAATTAACTAAAAATAAATTTTGAAAGACAATACGGTTAAAAAACATGTATGCAGAGGGTAGGTATATACATACGAGGACATACATACATACATATGTCCATACATACATAGTATTTATTACTGTCGTTAAAAAATATTGGCGCTGAAAACTTTAAAAGCTACGACTATAGCAGAATGAATAATTGGTTGTAACTTTGGCAGCACTTTTTTGTAACAGCTGATAAGTGTTTACAAAATAAAAATTTCTCAAATACAGTGGCTCACATCTTATTTCGTTGTACTTTGAAAATATAATTTTGAACGCTTATAACATCAAAACTAAGAATGATATCAAAAAGATTTAAACGCACTATTTTTATAAAAATATTTCTTTATTTAAATTAATATTATGTATTCATATTTTTAAATATTTGTAAAAGTAATTTAAAGAGAACTTTAAAAGTATGCAATTTTTAAGTCACAGCTGTCAGCAGTCTTATAAAAAAAACTCAGATGGAAAATGGTTTACTATTTGGAGTGACCTTCGTTTTGCTTAATTACATCTTTAAGACTATTTTTCGTCTATGTAACAAATTTTTGGGCAACTTCTGGTGGAGTCTTGTTCTACTCTGCGACCAGTGCAGTTTATAAATTGTTCTGATTATATTAATTTACATCTTTCAAGTCCAAAATTGCCCCCAAGCTTTCTATGATGTTAAAAAGACAGATTTTGGGGTAGGATTAATGAGGTTTAGTCAGTTCGATATCAACCACGACTAATCTTAATAATACTGAAGACGATCGCATATGCCCAAAGCATTTGCACTGTTCAACAAAATGCCTTTCAATATGTTTAAACACATATTTTTATTAATTGTGTCTTCAACACTGCAACCACAGTGCTCGACAGTCTATTTTAAGTGTTTATTTCGGAGCTCACTAATGGCTTCACGATACCCATAATTTATACCATCTGAACTAAAAATATTGAATTTTGACTCATCAGCAAACATAACGACGTCCAAGAATGTAATTGCTTTTGTCACATGCTCCTAAGTGAATTTAAGCCGATTTGGGCTATTCATTTCCAGTGTGAACGCCTTTTAGCGAGTTACTCGGCCGTGTATGTCTGCCTCTGGAGTTGGCAATATTGACTTTATTGATGACACAATGTTAAAATACTCACTTTTGAGAAAATTGAGTTTAAGGTTTATATTTTATATATGAGTTCATAGTAATATTGCCAAGCAAAAACACTCATAAAGCTGTTCTGAGCTGAACAAAATTTGTTCCAAATAGCTTCGAAGTCAATAAAAATTATGAGTCAAAAAGTGGGCGAAATCGCACATGTAGACAATTTACGAGCAATACAAAGCAAATACTGTTTTTTGTATGTCCTGAGAACGGTTAATGTGTAAGTTTCTGATTTTGGTCTAAATGACCTCATAGTCAATACAAATCATCGGACAAAATGTGGGCGGAATTGGACAATTGTATCGAGAAAGGTGTAAGTTTTTGAATTTGGTCTAAATATATTCGTAGTCAATGCTAAAAATGGGCGCACTTAGATAAGTGGGCGTGGCATCACCTATACATAGTAGATAATAATTTTTGTATACCTTGAGAACGGTAATAGCAGAAATTTCTAAGTTTAATTCAAACAATGTCGTAGACAATACATATCATCAGTAAAAAAAAACTAGGCGAGATTTATAAGTGGGCGTAGCACTTCCATTCATACTAAATATGGAATATATATATATGAAGAACAATCCACATCAGTCAAAAAGCGGATATGACACAAAGCGCACCGCGTCAAGATATTACTTATCTTATACTATACATATATAAAAATTAATGTGTGTGAAGACTGTATACAGCTAAACGAAAGATTCTACAGTGTCTTACTGGAAGGAACTATAGGCTATTTGCATTTGGATCGGAAAGGGACAAAAAGTGAAAGAAAGGTAAAAAGTTTAACTTAAATAACATTTAAGATAATAAATAAGATGCGGATAGCGAAGCACGCCACTATGTATCGTTAAAAAGCGATTTTATAATGTCATTCTGGAAGGAACTACTTGTAAATGTTTGGATTTGAACCGGATGGTAATAAAGGGAATAGGGGTAAAAAATTATAACTAAGATAATTATTTAGATATGGGTAGCGAATCACGCCGGATTCTAGCTATTTTATTAAAAAAATTCTTTTTCATTTTTACCTGATTAAAAAATTTTACTCTTTCGCAGGCTTACCTGTAAAGACAAAAAGAAAAAAAATAGTCAATTGGTTGATGAACGCAGTATGTTAAGGAAACAAAAACAAATGCGATTTAACAAAAATAATTTATTTTCTATGGTTTGGTTTATCGGTCACCGGTGATAAAAGGCATTGGTAAATATTTTAAAAAGCTAGACATTTCTTATTATAAACAGGGTATCGAAGCTAAGGAGGTTATGTTGAGAAATAAAGAAAATGATTTCCAAATTGTTTTGTTTACTTTGTTAGGTCGGCTTATTTTGAGACAGCGCCCGTAATACAATGAATTAGAAACAACAATAAAAACAATATGTAATGAAAATAGTAGAGTAGAATCTCGAAAAAGTTAACTCGCGTAAACGTTAAACTCTCGGATAAGTTAACAGTATTTTAGCATCAGCCTACGACTCCTAAAATTTAATCTATCAACTAACTTTTGCGAGCGCATGATTTTTTTTTTTTTCAACAAAAATTTTTCCGTTTATAAATGTGGCAATTTTGATACTTTTTATATATTCTCACTGATGTATCTGAAACAAACATCTCAAAAATAAAGAAAAAAACGTCATAAAATCTTAGAAACTGTTTCGAACACATATGAAAAAACACACAAGCTGATCTTAAGGCAAGTTTGTACAAATGGTTCTTGAAACAATGACAGCGTATTTATACAGTAACTGCTTCAATTTCAAAATTCAGAGCTAAGCACGAATTCGCCGTAATGCACTTTGGAAAGAAATTTAATGCCAGTGCTGAATGGTTAGCAAATTTAAAGGGGAGACATGGTATTTGTCATCTTAAAAATTGTAGAAAAGATTTCAAGCGAAATGTAGGGTGCCACACCCTTCATTATCAAAAAAAATAAAAAATGAAGTTTATTGTCTTTTTCTTTCTTTATACAATTTTTAAAAATGTTTAGAAGATTTAACAGTTCGAAAAAAATTAATTGAAACACTTCGATTAACTTTTTCAAGAAACACACAGCATACAGCACACAGTTTGTCAAGAAAATCTTTTTAAATAGTGAAAAAGTTTTCTTTTTAATTTTTAGCATTAAAAACCGGATTTTCTGATTTTTTTTAAGAATATTTTTTTTTATTAATTCAAAATGATCTGATTATTAACTAACAAATAACAGCAAAAGAACACAAAAATAAAAAATTGGGATAAGGAAATAAGATAAAAAATAAAAGAAATTCCAAAATTTTGTTGTCAAGAAAATGTTTTTACAATTTATGTTTTTTTTTTTTTAATCTGGTAGATTTGGCCTTACAAGTATTTATTTACTGTTTTGTTTCATTAGTTGAGTAACTATTGAAACGTTTAAATTAAAATTTTGGTTTTTATTATAAAAAAAATGCTGAACATAAGACTTTAAAATGACTCACAATAGAACAGTATTGGATGTAAATTAGTTGGTTTGCTACAGTCACCCGGTCGGGAAAACAGCTCAAGCATTATCTGAAATGTTCTCAATAAGAAGACAAACTATGTCAAAAGTTTAAGACGCGATAAAAACGAAAACATGCTAACATTAATACATACACCATAGCTCCCACGTAATAATTAGAAGAAAACAGAACGTGTGTTACGAAGAAAAGTGGACAAAAATCCATTGGTGTCCACAAAAACATTTTCTGGTGAGTTCAGGGAAGAATGTTGCATTACAGTTCCCACGAAACGGTAAGGCATGTCTTGAAAAAGGTCGACTGTATTATATAGAATAGCGCTAAAAAAACATTGCTTACAATTCAACGCAAAGGAAGGCGTGAGCCTTTTGCTATATTGCTTATTTCCAAACTTGACGACTACTGGGATTTAATTATATTTTGTGACGAGACCGCAAAAGTGTTTATTTAGAATACAGTATGAAAGTAACCTTTATAGGCGTTTAAAGTCGAAACAAAATTCAAGCTGTAAAATAGAACTTTCGGTAATGGTTTGGTGGTGCATATCTCGTAAGGGAGTAGGAGAAATTTGTGTCATTGAGAACAATATTGATGCGAATTAATACCTGAACATATTATAGTGGCATTTAATTAACAGTGCTAAACAAATTAGGCTTTATACCAATATAAAGCCGAAGTTCAAGTTCTATCAGGATAATAACCCAAAACAATAAGGTCTTTTCTTAAGAACTTGGCTTTTTTATAACTGTCGCAAAGTACTGGACATTTATGCTCTGAGTCTAGATTTAAACCCAATTGCAAATTTATAGAGATATCCTAAAAGAAGTACTGCCAAGAGGCGTCAAATATGAATTAGGGGCTGTAATTGTGGAAGAATGGGTTAAAACTCCAACTGAATGTGTGCATTTATTTATTTCTTCCCTGAAAAAGCGTCTCTAAGCTGTAATTGATGCCAATGTTGGCCATACAAAATATTGAATATCTTATGTACGAGTATGTATGTTAAAACACTTTCTTGACAACAAAATTCTAGAGTTTTTTTGTTTTTTTTATCTTATTTTTGAATTAAAATTTATTGTTTTTCTCTTTTTTTGCTGTTATTTGTTAGCTAATATCCAGATGAAATCGAATTAACAAAAAAATTAACAACAACAAAAATCCTTCTCTTTTTAATGATAAAAGTCAAACCCAATTCTTTTTTTACTATGTAAAAAGATTATCTTGACAAACTGTATGCATATCAGTATACACATGCACAGTGGCGACAATTTAAATAGCCCGTTTAGACGTTGAACAAATTGTACTTATAAATTACTTGGTGTGTGCCGCTGTGGTATGGTAGGTAAGACACCCGCCTACCAACCAGAAGGTCGTCGGTTCAATACCAGGCCAGACGATCTTAAAAAAACCTCATAACATTAGCTAGTAACTGGTTATGAGTATAAATACTATTGAAAACTTCTTTCTGTAAATGCATTTGCCGTTCGGAGACGGCGTTAAACTGTAGGTCCCTTTCAATGAGTTTAAACTAGAATCGGATGCAGTTCATTGACTGAGAGAAGTCCACATGTTCCTTCATGGAATGTTATGGGAATTAATATAATATATGTTTATTGGACCAGGTTAACTTACACTTTTATACTTTCCTATATCATTTGTCCTTGTAAAAGAGTATAAAAATATTAAAACATTTAAGTATAATTTTATTGGTTTATTATTAATTTATTTGAGTTTTTTTATAGACAATTTAAATAACACGATAAGTTTTTCTTTTAATATTTATTTAAAAGATTAACAATTTTAATTTTAATTATTTTTCAACTTATCGACTTCAATACATTGATGGGAAACTTGTTTTTTATAACAGTTGTTAATTTTCGGGGCATGGATGATATTAGAGTACGATTGTTTTCAATTGTAATTAAAATCCCTGCCCTGTCGAGATTTATGGCACTTCTCGATTTATGTGATTATGAGCATGGTGCCACATGTTTTCTATAAGATTCAAGCCTGGCGACTGGATCGGCCAGGATGCCACACTAATTTTGTTTTCGTTTTAAAATTTTCCAACCGCCTTGGTTCTATGTTTTGGATCGTTATCCCAAACAAGTTACCACTTAAAAGACATTTCTGCTTCTACAAAAGTCAGTATTTTATTAAATATGATTTCTTTGTAAGCCCCTTGATTCATGGTACCCTCTATTCGTATAATTGGATGCACTCCATACCAGGAGAATCCTTCCCAAACCATTATACTAACACCTCCATGTTTAACCGATATTATTGAACGCCTTCTGTTGAATTCCTGTTTACAATTTGAGCGAATATAGAATCTACCATCGAAGCCAAAACGTTAAAACTTAGATTCATCTGTAAACAGTACATTATTCTAACAATTTCGTGTTTATTTCAAATGCTTTCTATCAAAATTAAGACAAGTCCTTCTACTTTCTATTCTGAAACGAATGGATTAAGCCTTACAATAAGCCCAAAACTGGTTATTTCCATGCAATTTGTTTTTTTGTTCAATTTGCTTGCGCATTCTGGTGCCACTTAAAATGAGATCCTTACGACCAGCGGTGCAGGTATAAATTTGATTAAAAATTGGAATATTTGAAAAATAAAATCGGTACTTCGATTTAAAAAATCTGGAAAAAATCAGTAAGTTGAAATTTTCCATTTTTTAATGATACTTTTATTAGCAAAAACTAACAAAACAGACCAATTCAGCAATGGTTATAATAAATAAAATAAAAGTTATACAAACAAATTGCATTTTATTGTTAATACAATGGTCACATTTGCTTGTCTCAATATTCGAGAAAAAATTGTAAAGCAAAATGCAGGGAAATTGGGTATAGCCAACAACAGTGAATTCTATCAAAATAACGATCTCAAACACACGTCAGGTGTCACAAAGCTTCCGTTGATCTGTAACTATTGCAAACTTTAAAAAATACCACCGTTGAACCCAGAAATTTATGTAATTGGACATTTTTTGATGAATTTGCTAAAGGAGTCCATAAAAAGAGTCGACAACTTTCAGCAGGGTTGGGAAAAACTTGTTTTTTTAAACCCAGCCAATGTTTTCATTGGGTTTGATTGTTGTTTTTATGTTTCGTACAATTCTACGATATATTTTTATTTGTTAGTACAAATAAATTAAGACATATGTCTTATTATTTAATATATTTTATTATTTTTCACTCATGGTAGGGTCAAGGGGGCGTTACGAGTATATACTACGAGCTGCTAAAATCACTGTACACTCTGCAATTACGTTATTTGTACCTTGAATTATGAGAAAAACGGCCGAAATATAACGTGTGTGACAATGCTCGGCTTCACGTCTCAAGTTGCGAAAAAAAATTTAGAAATCATCAAATGCGATATCTTACCGCATGCGCCCTATTGCTTCTTCTTACTACTTGCTGTTTCGACGGATACAACATGATTTGGCGGTTCACCGCTTCACCTCTTTCGAAGAAATCAAAACTTGGCTTCAAAATTGGATTGGCTTCAAAATTGGATTGCCTCAAAGGGAGAGATGCTTTTTCTAGACTAGATTCGGAAATTACCTGAGAAGCGGGATAAAGTCGTTAGCAGTGATGAATAATATTTTGATTTACTTGCTAATTCATTTTCTTTCAAAAAAAAAAAAAAAATTTCTAGATTTTAATTAATAACTTTAATTTTTTGTACTCGTAAATATAACGTGAAAACTTTTAAATTAAATTTGTTTTATTGATTGTACAAAAAAACTTAAACTCCCACCAGAGGATTGTTTTTTAATATAATATTGCTCGACCGGTTTTAGCCGATTTTTTTGGTTTTGTCGCATACGGTTTTTTCAAAATCATTTTTGGAAACCGAATTAATCAAATTAACAAATTGAAAATTCTTTTTGTCTATATGACAATCTTAAACGTCTCACAAAGAACGTGAAAACCAAGGTAGATCGAAAAAGATATGCACTCTTGAGTAAAAATAACCTTTTCTCATCTTCTGTAAATAAATATTGATTTTTATACATGAATATTGATGAACTAGACTCATTGAAAGTCAATAAACCCACAAACGCCGATTCCGAACGGCAGATATATTAGTTAACGAAGTTTTTCACAGCGTAAATACACATAAACATCGCTGTTGAAAATGTTCACACGGTGTGGCCTGGAATTGAACCGACGACTTCTTGGTTGAAACGTGAGTTCTTACCCAACATACCACAGTGACACACACGCTATTAAATACGTGGTGCATAAATTTACATACAGTGCTGATCGAAATCTAAGAAAATTTTCTTGTCAGGGCAATTAAGGACTCGCATATTACTAATAGATTTATTCAAAGTAAAACATTTAATTTTTGTTATCTTAGGCACCTAAATTATAACTATAATAACAAACCCTTAGTTCCATTCTCTACCAAGTAATACAGCAGAATTGAAGTTAGCTCCTTGAGTAGCTGTTCGAAACTTAAGCATTTTTTCAGAATATTGTATAATAAACTTTGTTTTTTATGGCCTACGCACACCGTTTTGGCATAGTTTTTATGAAATTTGTTAGAATTATTGTTAGTATTGATTGCCACTTTAATTTAAAGCTCTCTATCAGTTTCTGCGTGTTTTTAAAACAACGTGGTGCAACTCTGCGCTTGAAGAATTAGAAACAATTTTATTTAAATAAAAGAACCGTTTAACCGGTTATCTGAGTTATTATTAACCGAAAACTAGTTTTTTAAAAAGCGCTACTTTTCGAATTATTCGAAAACCGGTTTTTGAAAAAAGTCGAATAATTGATCTCCCTATATAACACCCAATAAAGCCTATTTAAAGTTTAATTGTGTTAGCCAGTGGATTGCCAACATTGGCTTAAAGTGACTTTATTAGAAATATTGAACTCCATAGAGCCGTAAGTATGGCAAAATTCTTCAAAATCAATTCTAAGAAGCTTTCTGTCTGTTCTAGATTACAAAGGATATGAAAATTGTTAGTAATTGGCCGATTATTGTATTTTAAGTATTCATACGTTGCTGTGTCCCCGGTTATATATGTAGCAAGTATTCCAGTCTTCTAAAAAATTATAAATTTTGCTAAAACAAATAAAGTTGCCGTGTATTTAGATTTCCTCGAAAAATCGACATTTTGGGAGCAATAATCAGCAAATCGGCATTTTATTACTTCTAAGGCAAAAATTCGCCAAAATGCCATTAAACCGGCAAATATAGCAGGTCTGCTTACGACACATTCGAACAATCGTGTTATCTATCAATCTCTTTTATATTTTATTATCGACTGAATTGGTAGAATTATAGTAATTAAGGTTATTATTCAGTTTTTTCGTAAACACTAGCTTATGGGCAATTTCTGCCATAGAAAACATGTATTTTCTGTAATCAAGGAGGAATTTCCGCAAGTCTTGATTGGAGTGCTTTCTTCGACCAATTTCTACACAGAATGTATTTTTTTTTTACAAAAACATTCTTAAAGTTCTAAATTTATCAATTGCTTTTTCTAATTAAAATTTTACTTAATTTACGGACATAAAATACAAACAATTATGGAATTTTTTCCGCGGGCTATTTAGATGTAACTGATCTAAACCTTTAGATATCTTAAATTTATGTTTAGTTTTTAAACTTTTTATTTTGTTAAATCAAAATAAACAACAAAATATCCGTTTATTGAATTTAAATTTAAAGAAAAATAAAAGAAATTTACAAAATTGTTAGTTTTAAAAAAAAAACGGGCTATTTAAATTGTCGCCACTGTATGTATGTATTTATTTGTTGTATTATATTTAGTTAATATATTTATCACTAAAACACTAAGGCAAAGGGAGAGGGAGAACATAAAATTAAAAGTTTGTTACTTATCATTTATTAGAAAAATAATAACAGCAACCATACAAAATGGAAAAATAATGCAATGGGGTGCTGTAAGCTGATTCAAAGTGAGGGGTGGGTATGTGTGTATGTGTATATATGTAGTATATTTTGTTTTTGCTTCTATTGTTGAGTTAAAGGTCTCTTTTATTTCTCTAAATAGAATAGTTTTTCTCCGTTTTTTTTTTCGAATTTAATATTTCAAAGAATTATACATTTTTTGTGTATCCGTGTAATAATTTTATGACCATCATCAAATACAACAACAATAACAATATATATATTAAATAAATATTAAAACAACCTCACCTTAAATGTGAAGGTTTTTTTGGGTTTAACTATTTAATGTTAAATGCGAGTATAAACAGGCTGACATATTATTTAAATAGAGGGTGTTTATTTAAGACCGTTAGAACTTTATATTGTAAAAATAAGTAACGCATTAAAATAAATTTTAATCTGAACGATATTTATTCGAAAAATCAATATGTATATGGCATTAACATTTGAAAATTATTTCGGGCATATAGCCACCGGGGCAGGTTTCGACGAAACACATGGTGGACATACAATTTTTCGCCACTTTCTCAAGCACTGCTGATTGTATGTCGTGAATAACACGAAAAATGTTGGCCCCCAACACGCCAATCGTTGTTGGCTTATCAGCATTAAGCAGTGACTTCTCTTGGACCCACCGGAAGTAATCGAAAAAAGGTGTCAATCTTACGACCATGAATGCCAATTTATACAGTGGCGACAATTTACTCCTATCAAAGAACTGATAACGCGATTGTTCGAATGTGTAGTAAGAATCTCTTTTTAAATTGCACCAGGATGCGCGATCAAATTGAACAAAAACTTGGAGTAAAGTTGTTCACAAGCACGGCATAATCCATTCTTTTCATAATAGAAAGTAGAAGGACTAAAACGAGTCCTTTTGATAGAAAGCATTTGAAATAAACACAAAATTATTAGAATAATGTACTGTTTACAGATGTAACTAACGCTTTGGCTTCGATGGTAGACTCTATATTCGATCAAATCGTAATCAGGAATTTAACTGAAAGCATTCAATAAGATCGATTAAACATGGAGGTGTTAGTATAATGGTTTGGGAAGGATTCTTCTGGTATAGACTCGGTCTAATTATACGGAAAGAGGGTAGGATGAATCAAGATGCTTGCAAAGAAATCATATTAAATAAAATTCTGCCTTTCGTAAGAAAAGATAACGATTCAAAACATCGAACCAAGTCGGTTGGAAAATGTTAAAAACAAAACAAAATTAATAAGGCATCATGGCCGATTTAATCGCCAGACTTGAATCTTATAGAAAACTTGTGGCACTATCTTCATAATCACATAAATCGAGAAATACTGCAAATCTGGACCATCTATGGACAGCAATCCGGACGGCAGAGATTTGAATTCCAATTGAAAAGGATCGTACCCTAATATCATCCATGCCACAAAGATTAATAGCTGTTACAAAGAATTAGTTTCCCAACAAAGTATTGAAGTCGATAAGATGAAAAATAATTAAAATACTGTTAATTTTCGTTAATCTTTTAAATAAATATTAAAAAAAAAACTTGTCGTGCTATTTAAACTGTCTATTAAAAACACAAATTCGTTTTTCAGTCATAAAGTAAAGTTGCGTTTAGTCGTCAATAAAAGTGTTGCACAAACGAATATTAAATGCGAGATAAATCAGTTTATATATAATATAATAGTTAACCAATAAAATTATTCTTAATTTTTTTACTGTTTCTATACTCTTTACAAAGACTATAAAAGTATAAAGTGTAAGGAAACATTGTCTAATCAACATAAGTCAAGTATTTTATAAGTACAATTTGTTCAACGTCTAAACGGGCTATTTAAATTGTCGCCACTATACGCCTATTTCTGGGAATCAATTTATGGCCAAATTTTGATTTCAACAAGTTGATAATTGCGGTCTCCGGATGGCACATAGCGCCAGTCTGATGAAATCACATATAATGAAGATGGTGTCAGGCCTAAGACGACCTTTTACTCTTTGTTTATTGTTGATCTGTTGTGCTTCCACCAGAGCATGCTCGCACAGCATATGTGCGTGTAGTAACCTGTATCTGCTGTACCACAGAGTTAGTGATACTCCACTGATTCCTCTTACAGCAGAATCTGCAGGTGCTAGTGTTATATACCATATGTACGCCGAAAGTATCCTTCCACTTTCAGAGGATACACACTCTTTTTTTGGCCTCGAAGTTTAAAACCCTTTTGAAATAGTCGAGGCCTCTAAGGTCATTCCACTGTTTCCAAACGATGAATGTTGACCACTTTTTCATCTCACCTTTCCGGAAACTACTGCTGAAGCCAAAGGATAAGGTAAGTCCAGTGAAAGAAACCTCAGGCTTCCTTTAGGCAAAGCCATTTCATTTCCCTTGTGCCTCTTATGTTCTGGCACCCAGATCAGGGTACCCTACTGCTGAGTAGACAGGTTATTAAGCACGTGGAAAGTAGTTGTGTTCTTAGTCAAAGTTATCAATGCGTGCCATGGCCTCCACTATACATGCTTCCACTGTCTGCTCAAGCGTCAATCTATTCTTGATGATTGGCCAGAGATTATACTGATCATAAATATTAAAAAATGAATACAATATGACAGTTCTATAGGGTTTAAAAAAAACACACTCTATAAATTATGGCTCTTAATGGCAGTTATACTCTACACAACGTGCTAATATATTTGTCATGGCATTTTATAAACAAATCGAGTATAAAAATTGGTAAATTAAGCACCGTAAAGTGAAATTTTTCCATAACATTTCACTGCTGCTTTTTAAACATAAAAGCGGAATTTTTGACATATATAAAGTTTTTATTGTAAAATTTAATTATATTCAAAGTTTTGAATATTAATAAAGTTCTTGTAGAGAACGGTATTCCATGAGAATTGTTACAAGTGAACCGCCAAACATCAGCTGAAATTCTTGTACCGCATATACATACGTAAGGCGTTTATATTGCAACACCATTTGACGGACTACAAAAACTGGGGAGGTACAACTTAGCAGTGTTGGATCAGTACAGAATTAGAACAGAATAATAACAGACTTCAGTGTAGAGAACAATCTCTGAGAGACGATCCTGAATCAAACAATTACTCTGCATTATATTTTCGCAGTAAGCTGAATGCCAAACAACAGTATATATTGTCATCATTGATTTCGAGAAAGCTTTTCATTTCATAAAACGAAGATTCTGTATTTCTTAGAAAAATATACATGTATGTGCTTATTTACTATTACTTTCATACACAATCTTGTTTTACTACATAGTTCTTATTGTAAATATTGGGTTGGATAATAAGTTAGTTGTCTCGTATAACTGTAGCAATGAGAACGTGTCCCATATGTATGTGATGAGGGTCGGCAAATGCATTGGGAAGCTGTCTATTCTAAGCAGGGAGATCAGAGAAACATCTTCAGACCTGGTTGTTTCGATCTGTGCTTTGGCAGGCGGTTCAGGCTTGAATTTCCGGATTGGGAAATATAATTAAATATGATAGGTTTAGGTGCAAATATTTAGGTAAACATAAGGTCTCACTGGGTGACCTGCTGGTGTTCGTTTTGAAGGCAGCAGATCTGCTGAGCAAACTATAGACCAGAATGGGCACATGGGTCGCAGTCTCCTGCAATAGTGCTTGGTCGGTATGATGATAATGACAAATCCCATTGAAATCGCAATTGACGACTTATTTGACGATCATACTACTTAAAAAATGCTTTGAGAGTACTCTTCGTCAATCTTAGAAGATTATTCGTGTCTCATCGGCGTGTCGTCGATATTAAAATCGACATTTCTGAACTTTGCAAACCATTTCTGGCCTCAATGAAAAGCAAAGAAGAGCACTTACTGGGTATACAAGTTAATAATGTCAAGTTGGACAACATGAGGCATAACTATCACATATGGTTTGTGACAGTAATAACAAATATGGTATTTTTAAGGGTAAACATCTGTCATTATAAGTCAGTATTCGATAGATGCCAAAGTGTAAGCACTCATTTTTTCAATCGGTATGATAATGTCGAATTTTGTGAAAAAAATATGTTTTGCGGGGAAGTCTGATAACCTCTTATCGATTGTTGGTAGAAGCTTACGGTCAACATGTACCGACTAAAAAAACTTTTGAACGATGGTTTTCGCGATTCAAAAGTGATTTCGACGCAGAAAAAGTTTGAAGATGATTAATTGGAAGCATTATTCGACGAAGATTGTTGTCAAACGCAAG
Source organism: Wohlfahrtia magnifica (assembly GCA_023159175.1). Taxonomy (NCBI): domain Eukaryota; kingdom Metazoa; phylum Arthropoda; class Insecta; order Diptera; family Sarcophagidae; genus Wohlfahrtia; species Wohlfahrtia magnifica. The sequence continues at coordinate 1,932,725 of JAKWBJ010000177.1, forward strand.
AAGAACTTAAGCTGGGATCACACGATTGTCGCAATGCATCAATTATTGGTACGGCAATCGTGTGACTACCCAGTAAGTAATAATGCGGCAACAAAAATATCAAAAATGCTCTAATATTTATAGTGTTCGTGTGTGACAGTCAAAGTTGACAGTACGTACCAATACTTCTTTTTTGAAATTTATTTTCGCAGAATAAATTGGGATAATTTAGATATTTTACACCAATAAACTACAACAAAAATTACGTTATATTGGTATTTTTGCGACAATCGTGTGATCCTAGCTTTACATTATCATTGGGCGTCACACAACAAGCCATTTCTCTACGTCTAAATTGGGTTCCATATGAATAAAAGCCGATAGACGTTGAAAGGCTACAAAAGAAGTCATTTTTGCATTGCATTGATGAAAAATTGACACATTACGATAAGCCACAGTGCAAAAAGTCATATATAAAGCCCGGCCAACCAGCCAAATCAACACCGAAGCCGAATATCCATAACGCCAAGGTAATGCTTCGTATTTGGTGGGATCAGAAGGGTGTTGTGTACCATGAGCTGTTGAAGTCGGGTCAAATGATCACAGGGGACCTGTATCGAACACAATTGATTCGTTTGAAGAGAGCAATCAACGAAAAACAACCACAATATTCGATCAGACACGAGGTCATAATCTTCCATCATGACAACGCTCGGCCACATGTTGCAAGACCAGTCAAAAAGAATGAGAAGTTTTAGCTCACCCGCCTTATATCACAGACCTTGTCCCTTCTGACTACCATTTGTTTTGATCAATGCAAAGCGCCCTTCCTGGAATACGCTTCACTTCAGAACAAGGTATCAGAAATTGGCTTGATTCATTCCTTGCCTCCAAACTGGAGCAGTTCCTTTGACGCGGAATTCACATGCTACTAGAAAGATGGAAAAAAGTAGTGGCTAACGACGAACAATACTTTGAATAATCTATCAATTCATTTTGTTATTATAATAAATGCTTTTTCAAGCAAAGAAAAATCGACATTATTAACTTGTACACCCAATAATAAAAATGTTGGTTTTGATTGCCTGAACATTTTACTTCCCAAAAATACGATTAGCACAGCTCTGTAGACGGGAAAAAGCTCTATCGATTGAATATTATACACTTTGTCAGAGACCAAAAAGTTGGTGTTAAACAAACGAAAATATAAAAACTGCTACGAACTTCTTATCCAACCTAATAATTTACAATAAGAGAGAACAAATCACACACGCATACACATATTCGATTCTCTTTTAAATGTAGGCACGCACCTTTTACTGTTATAATACCCACAGTTTTATTCTTCCTGTATACCGTTTATGGCTTTATTACACTTTTCTATTAATGCATACATACATATATACATACATACTTGTAATGTAATAACATAAAAATACACATGCATATGGACATTTATGTAAAACGCATTTTACTGTTGTTATTGTTGTTGTTGTTTTTATTATTTACTCTTTGAGTTGTTTTCTTTTTTGTTACCTTTTCTTTCTTCTTAGCCATAGGAAAGTTTTCAAAATACCTACATACGTATATGTATATGGATGTGTGCATATAAAACAAGTGCAAGTGTGTGTTTTGTGTGTGTATTAAATTACATGAAGTAGAATTTTCATTTTATTTTATTTTGCTCGTTTATATTTATTGTTGTTGTTGTTACTGTTGCGACCATATTTCGTTCCTGCAAAATGATTTTTGTTTCAAGAAATGAAATATAAACGAATTTCTTTTGTCGTTATTATTTTTTTGTCTTTCTTTTTTCTTGTTGTTGCTATTTTGATAACAATAATGACGATGATACGCAGCACACCACACATTTTCATTATGTTTTTATTCAATTTTATTCATTCATTTCTTATTATTACACAACACAACGTAAAATAGGGGGTGATGTCTGCTGGGCTAGTGGAAGTGTCGATGGCATCAGCCTGAAAATTAGAGATTAAATTTGTGTCTATTAAAGAAAGAAAAAATAACAAAAGAAAATTTCTTCGCTCATTTCTTTATTCATATTATTTTGCGTAATATGCAACACATTTTTTTCTATTTACGTGGGCGGGCGAATAAGTCCTCCCTGGCTTTTTGAATGAAATCCAGGTTTTTGGTCCTTTGAGGTCTACACATTTTGCCCAATGTTTTCTAATTCGCTAACACCTTTTAAAAATATGTATTTGTTTGTGTGATGATTACATCGTCTATGAATCTAACAATGTGATACATCATGCTTGACATCAAGAGTATTTAAAGTATCTCGAATCTCTGCAGATGGTGATAGGTCCACTTACAATAACAGTCGAACCAGATTTCTAGCTATACAGAGGATCAATTTGCTTTTGCGGCAGTCTGGTTTTTGAAACCAGATTCTCATAGGTTTTCCTCTTTTATAAAGTGGGCAATTTAAAGTTTAAATTTGAACCATCGGTTAATTTGAATCGTGCAATACTTATGACATTCTATTCTGTCACAAAATTCAGTATATTATCTCCACTGAACGAAATGAATCGATTTACGCTTGAGCAACGTTGGGATTTATTGAAAATCTATTTCCAAAACAAAGACAATTGGCCAGAAAATACAAAAATATAAAAAATAACAAAAATAAATAAAAATAAAAAAATTATCTTTTCGGATGAAGCTCATTTTCATATTGGTCGGTACGTTAATAAGCAAAATTCCCGTCTATAGGGCTCAAAAAACTTAAACGTGGTGACTGTTTGGTGCGGCTTGTAAAGTGGAGACATTATTAGCCCACATTTCTTTGAAAATGAGAACGGCGCAACCATTACGGTCAATGGAGACACCATCGGACCATGATAACCGAGTTTTTTGTGGCCGCTCTTCATGGTATAGATGTGAGCAATGTTTAGTTTCAACAGAATGATGCAAATTGCCACACATCTCATACCACAATCGTTTTATTGTGCCAAATGTTTGATGGCCGTTTAATTAGCCGAAATGGTGATGTCAGTTGGCCGCCAAGAAGCTGCGATTTTCATCGTTGTACTATTTTATGTGTGGCGCCGTTAAAGATAAGTGTTATGCCGACAAACCAGAGTCAACATTCGCTATGCCATTGCCGAGATACGACCCCATACACTCGAAAAAGTTCTCGAAAATTGGTCCGATGGAATGGGGTACTGTGAGGTCAACCACAATACTGCAGTTCTAACCGGAACAATTGTACTTCACAACAACAAAATAAATTGGGCAAAATTTCAAACCTTTTGTGTTATTGCATTTTTAAATTTAAACTTCTAGATTGCCCACCCAATACATGCAGTAGCTATAGCGAATACCTTTAGTCCGAAAACTTTGGAAAAGTTGAAAAGCCCATTATATCTGAGAAAACATCGTAGTGCTTGTTACGCCTTATGTCTGTCCGTAACGACCACCACCTCTACCAACAACTCAGTTTGCTGTCTTAACCTTCTTGAAATGCAAAAATTCTTGAAACGTCTTATTAAACATAACCTAAAAAGTACGAGTATATCATCAACAGTTACATCCGAATTTGTCTCAACCAAATTTCTTAATTAAATGCAGAAACCTTTAACTTTGAGGTAGTAGGCGACTTTGTGCATCTCGACTCTGCCGTAATGCAAACGAAAGATAATCTAGGCAAATAAATGTTACTATGAATTATCAAACCTGCTTAGAGAAAAATCAAATTTCCACTTAAAAATGTTATTTTTCTTTTAAACACTTTAATAGCGTAGATCTTGGGTGACCAAGAAAATAAATTAGTAGTGTAGTAGTATTAGTCCAGTTTATAAGAAGGGTGATCCTGACATGTGCACAAACTGCCGCGGGATTAGTCTAATTAATATGGCTCACAAGATCTAATCAAACGTAGTGTGCGAGAGGCTGAAGCCCATCGTCAACCAACTGATCGGTCCCTATCAGTGCGGCTTCAGTCCTAGTAAATCCACTATTAACAATATTTTTACAATAGTTCAAATCCTAGAGAAGACTCGTGAGAAGAACATCGACTTTAAAGCCGCCTTCGACAGCACACACAAATTGCCTATACTCCACTAAGCCTATACTCCACTAAGTCTGCAGTATGACGTTGAGTGCCACTGAAAGCTCCGTCAGAATTGGAAAAGACATGTCAGAGTCGTTTGCTAATAAACGAGGCGATTCCCTGTCATGTGACTTTTTTAACCTTTTATTGCAGAAAATTTTTCGTGCCGCCGACACTGTTGGTCTTAATACCCGCACCATATCTGCTACTTTGGGCTCAGCAGCAACTAAGGACTAGAGCACTCTCTCGATTAACCAAGCTCACGCTCTACAAGACACTTATCATCCCGGTCTTGCTATATGGCGCAGAAGAATGGACACTGTCGAACAACGACGAAAATGTTTTAGGAGCGTCCGAGAGGAAAATACTTTGGAAGATCTTCGGCCCTCTACGAATAGGAGATGAGTACCGCATACGTTGGAACAGTGAGCTGTGCGAGCTATACAGGGACGTGGATATAGTGAAGCGCTTTAAGATACAGCGGCTACAGTGACTTGGCCACGTCTCTCATATAAATAAACTCCAGCAAAGCAGACTACGGTACACAAAAGTGGTAAGCGGGTAAGAGGACGACCAAATCTTCGTGTTGTAGAACCTGACGGCCTTGGAAATCTCAAACTGGCGCATTCATTCACAATAGTAAACAATTTGTCAACTGAAGGTTGATTATCCACACTATTGTCATAATGAAAAATCTAAATGCAGTATAAACGCAGTTTGGTTTTGTGCATTTACATTAAACTTAATGCACATTAAGATGGGGATAATTCACAAGTTAATTTGCATTAAGACAGTTAATGCAAACTATCTACGCTATAAGTTTCATTACAAAATATCTTTTGAAAGTTGAAGTGATTGATTTTACTGCTAATTTCTGCCAGCCAATCCATTGAAAACAAAAACTTCACTGCTATGATCACACTATATATGCGTGCAAAGTATAAAGAACGAACAGAAAAATGATACAAAGAGGGACCCCAAAAGATCATGCAGCCGACCAAAAATAAAACTAAACCGCCACATGTTGTATTTTTCTTTTGTTTCTTGCTCTTCTTATATAAAATTGGAAACAAATGTGCCTCTACCACAGCCGAAAAGTAGAATATGAAACGAAAATTGAAATGCCATAATTAAAAAAAAAACAATACGATTTTTTAGTTCCTTTATTTCCTCATTGAAGCCATTTAAATTGCTTTATAATAATAACTCGGTATTCTTTGGTAGGCAGGGTTGTTTCGTTTTTCACTGTCACCACATGCACACTCCAAGCATGAGTGAATACTACAACAAAAATAATTATAATTTAAAGGCGAATAAACCAGACTATACTGTTAGAGTGCAGTACATGATAGACAAAATAAACAGAAAGAGTAACAACAACAACGAAATTAACAAAATAAAAGGATGTTTTTGCTTCGTATGCTTTTTTGCTTCAGTGTAATCAATGTTTTGTAGGGGTCATCTGATCAAATCACAACACATGTAACGAGTAAAGCAAGAACAAAAGCAAAAGGTTCGTTAGAGCCACCAGTCTGCAATATTTTATACATATATATGTAGCCGACGTACTTACATACGAAGAGAATATTTTGGTTGATCGCATAGTTTAACCCTTAAATACTTGAATTTGAAATACGTAAAAATTGTGGCAATAATCTTTGTTCTAGTATAGTGTTTGGCTGAAATTTACGAATTCGCGCTACAATTTCTAAAAAAAATGCTTCTGGAAAGCTCTAGAGCCAAAAGGTACAGACGGCGTTAAGATAGATCTCAATGGAAACCAAACCGTTGCTTGATTTACCGTTATATTGACAAATTATAACAGTAATCTTTCAACTTTTTACGACAAAAAAATCCGGATTCAATCGAATAAATAGAACTTATTATTCTTCTAATTTCAATTTTCACAAGTAATCTTTTCCTTTTTGCATAAAATTTCTGATGATCATTTTTGCCAAACTACTTAATTAATTGAATTTTAATGGGTTAAGCTTGCCAAAGAGAAAAGTTTGCTGTTTTCGTTTAATACTGTTTTTTCTAATGACTGCCTGTAGACAGTCTTAGGTACAGTGGTTCCAACCCAAACTCGGACACTATACCCAAATATTTTCGATCGCTTAAAAATCATACATTTTAATTTTTTTTTAAAGTAGTTATTTTCATATTTGTGTATATCTTCCACGCACAAAAGGAAAAAACAACTCTGAAATTTTGATAGCTGTACATAAAATTGAAGTTGAAAACGCTTTGAAAGTCAAAATGACTTGCACAAGCCAAACTCGGACAGTAACAATGCGGCCAACTTCGCTGATATAATTTAGATATTTAGTGGAAAGCCCTTTAGTTCAGCTTTCCAAAATTATACAGAATAAACGGAGCTAAAATCAAGAAGATGGCTAGACAACGGGGACAAACTAGTATCGAAGTCAAAAAGCTTATTATTGAGCATGCAAGAAGAGGAAAGTGTTCGCGGAATTTCAAAAATTACTGGCAGAAAAGCACAAAATAATAATAAAACGTTTCAAATCAATAAAACGGTGCAAAATAGACCAAAACATGCCCACAACAAAATAATTTCTGAGGCAGAAGAACGTTTTTTTGCCAGAAAAATAAAAGCATATCTCTTTCTAAGAGCTCCAAAACTTGCTGCTATTGCTGTAAGCGACCTTGGTAAGAAAGCAAGCCCATCAACAATAAGAAACTTGTTTTACAGAGTTGGTCTTAATAGTAGAAGTGCTAGACAAAAACCTCTTATTAGTAAGCGCAATCAAACCAAGACTTAAATTTGCAAAAAAAAAGTACCAAAATAAGGGTTTCTTTGAGAAACGTTATGTTCTCCGACAAAATTAACGTATTTGAGTCGGATGGTAAACCAATAGTATGGAGGGAACAAAATCAGGAACTACGTTTGAATAACTTGAAACCGACAGTAAAGCGTGGGGTGGTACAGTGCTTGTTTGGGGCTAATTTTCTGCAGTTTATTGACACTATCATGGATCAAAACGTTCATTTAAATATTTTAAAAGAAAACTTGCCAAAAAAAATGTGGATAAGCTTGCTCTGGATAACGGTTGGTACTTTTACCACAAACACATGTGCCACACATCATGGAAACACCATCACAGAGCCTCGTCATAAATTCTATTGAAAATTTGTGGAACTATCTCAATAAAAAAGTTCAGCATCAGTCGGTTTCCAGCAAAAAAAATGTGGATAAGCTTGCTCTGGATAACGGTTGGTACTTTTACCACAAACACATGTGCCACACATCATGGAAACACCATCGCAGAGCCTCGTCATAAATTCTATTGAAAATTTGTGGAACTATCTCAATAAAAAAGTTCAGCATCAGTCGGTTTCCAGCAAATCTGAGCTAAGAAGGGTTTTATTAGAAGAATGGGAAAAAATACCAGCTGGTTACTGCCAAAAATAGGTCGAATCTATTCCCAAGAGACTCCAAATAGTTATAAAAAATAAGGGTCTGCATTAGGCAGATCGATTATTTGGCTTTTTTCAAAAATCGGTTTTCGAAAAATTCGATAAATTGCAATTAAAAAAAAAACAGTTTTTGGTTATAAATTTGTCAAATAACCGGTTAACCGGTTCTGTTATTAAAATAAAAACCTTCTCAATTCAAGTTACATTAGTAAATAAAATTGATAAATTTTTGTCTCATGTCGTAGTTTCTACCAAGTACGAATGCTAGAACAACGTTCGGACATTTCTTCCTCGACACCGCAACGTTCTAATATTTCATCCAGTGATTTATTTTTTACAGCGTATTTTGTAAGAGTTCTACTTGCCAGCGCCTACAGACTATTTGGTATAGAGACAAGTTTTCCTTGCTGCACAATAGCGTCAATCTCATAGACATATTTAAGATGGTTAATAATTTCTGGCGTCGAAGAGCTATTTCAGCTTAGTATTTAAGGAATTTAATAAATATATCTTAACTTATCCTTTCCATCAATTTCCAAATATTTTCACACTTCAAGGGACATGTGTAGAAACATAAATACATGTATCATGTATTTATTAGTGTGTGCCACTGTGGTATGTTAGGGAAGACACCCGCATACCAAACAAGAAGTTTTTAGTTCAATTACAGGCCACACCATCTGACACTTTTCAACAGCGGTATCAACTCACAACATTGCTTGCGGCTGGTTTTGACTATTTACGTTTGAAAAACTTTACTAACTATAACATCTGCAGTTCGGAGCTAGCGTTTGCAGGTCCCTTTCAATGAGTATAGTTGATCATCATTCTCCATATATAAAAAACTAATATTTATTTTCAGGATATGAGAAAAAGTTACTGTTGCTCAAGTGTAAATATCTTTTTTGATCTACCATGGTTTTCACGTTATTTGTGCGACGTTCAAGGTTGTCACATACAGTAAATTTTTAAACGAAGAGTATATTTGCACTAAAAAATATAAAAACACAATAAAATTATACATGTTTAAACTAACCGGTTATTCGTGTTAAAATAACCGGTTTATTCGGTATTCAAAAAATGGACATTTTAAAAAACCCGTATTCGACAAAACCAAAAAACCGGTTAAAACCGGTCGAATAATAACCGTTCGATCTCCCTAGTCTGCATACAAAATATTAATTTTTTAACAATAAGTAATATTCTCAGACATTTATGTAGCAGTCCGAGTTTCGCTTGTGCAACTTTTTTTTAACAAATTAAAGTCATTTTAGTTTATTTCTACTTACAACTACTCAATTTTAATTTTTTTTTATACTTAATAGCTTAATAGCTATACTTAATAGTTTAATAGCTATACTTAATATCAAACAAAAGCTTTCCTTAACTATTTCTTATTACTTTGATTTTTATCAACAAAATCAGTTTATTATAGTGTCCGAGTTTGGCTTGTAGCCACTGTATTTAAGGGTTAATGTCACATGCGGTTAAAATAACAACAAAAGGGAAAGGGAGAGAAGAAAGGGTGCTATAAGTGCTATAAGTGCAAATAATTGCGTTAAATTTTTTTCAGTTTTCTGCAGATGCAATAACGTGCTCTCTCCTACTCTGTGTACTTATTGTTTTTCCTAATTTAGAACGTATTATTTATTATTTTGATAAAAAAAAAAAAACATGAGTATTTCTGTCTGCCTTTGGTACGTATTTTCAACACAGCAACTTTTTTTAACCGCACACGTACGCATGCACGCACGCATGCATATTTGGCTATAAAAATACATTTTTTGATACTGTTTGTGTATGCGTGCTTCTTTTGTCTGAATTTTGTACTTTTTAATCATTTGGCGGAAGCAGCAGGAATTTATGTCCGTCTGTGTTAGTAGTTTCGCCTTCTGGATGACTAAACAGTTCAACTATGGCTATACATACATAATCATACACACATATACATACATGTGTATATACCCTTACGTTTATAATATAAATGAATATATTCGTTGAAATGGTTGACTGAATAACTGGATGGCTGGATAGCTGACTGCCTTAAACAAAATAAGCACATGTTTTGGTGTATATGTGTGCGTACGTGTAGTGCAAGGGTTTGTTTGTTGTACTTCAGACACACAATCATATACTCAATAAAAAGTACTTGTTGTGCATGAACCGCTGAATGAACCTTTTGTTGAATTTTTTTTTTTTTCTGTTGAATCATATTACAGCTGCTGTCGTTGTCGCTGCCTCAGCGACTGACTGCTGTTGCTCTTTGTATTACGGCTTCCACCGTTTCGTCTACTATACTTGAATTTTGTCTACCAACAACACAATATTTGTAATATCATTGCGTTTTTTTATTTTATATCCAACAAGGGTGGATGACTTGTATGTGTTCCGGGACAAATGTTAAAAACAGTTAGGGAAAAACAGGATTGCCAAATTGTTGGCAGTTTATTGTATGCCTAATATAGTTTTGAGCCTACTCAAATTAATGCTTAAGGGTTATTTTTGTCTTATTCGTTATTAAAATAAAATATATCCTTATTGGAGCAAATACAATACTCAAGTGTTAGACAAGGATTAATTGCTTTTAGTTGCTCCTCTACTGTACTTATCTAATGATATAGTCGTTAACAAGACGCTTTCCGAGCAAAAGTATTTCCTAATGTTAAAGCACACTTCGAACAAGTTATTATTATTATCGGCCAATAAGGATGAAATGAGTATTAGCTTCTGAACATATTCGATATTGATTTAAAACGAATACGACCCCATCTAGCAAAGAAAAATTAGCAGTTAGACTAAGACAATTAAAATTTCCCGTTTTAAGTTCAAATTAGACGTGATTTAACGTAGGTGGCAATCTATTTGACATACCATAACGCCGCAGAGTATTATTTTGGTGCCAAAAAGTAAATTTTTTGACAATTTTTAAATCTAATTTATTTTAGGAAAAAATAATATTGTCACGTAAATATTATTAAGCAAAAAGTGATCAAAAATTTTCATGCAACTCAGTAGCAAATGCATAAAATTTAACGTTTCCAGTTTTCCATTGAAAAGAGGTAGCTAGAGTTACCTCAGTCTTCTTACTGGAACCAAATGAAGGGTAAGAGTCTATTATTTATATTTAGCAAATAAAATTCCCCGACTTTTAGCGATCGCTGAACAAACTTATACATTTTTTGGAAAGACTTTTGCTGGGATAAGAAAAATTGTAAGCGAAAAAATCGGTTTGGATTATGAGTGGTGGGCGATGAGTGTGGTCGATTTTGATAAAACTTGACATTCATCTTTTTTTAATTCTAGAAAAGATATGTAAAAAATTTTAAGACTTATGCTTCGATAGGAAAAAATGTTATGCAAAAGCATCGAATTTAATTGCATGAGCGGCGAACGATTGGTATGGACAATTTTGAAGAAACATGGCATGTATCTTTTGTTCATTCTGGAAAGCATATATACCAAATTTTAAGACTTTTATTTGATTTCGAAAGTTTTTATGCGAAAAAGTCGTTTTGTATTGTATAAGTGTTGGGCGATGGTTGTGGTCGATTTTGATGAAACTTGACATGCATCTTTTCTTTATTCTAGAAAAGGTATGTAAAAATTTGAACACTTTTACTTCGATAGGAAAAATTTTCTGAAAAAACATTCAATTTAATTGTATGGGCGGTTGGTGATGGGCGTGGCTTATTTTGACGAAATTAATTTTTTTTCTTAATTCAATCAATAGAATGCTCAGAACCAACTTTCAATAATCTAACACCACTCCTTATATTTTCTGCACAAAAATGTATGAATCACTGTGAGCCGTAACCGATCAATATAACCTTGGTTGTTTCGACTATGGTTACGGTTACGACATTATCTAAAGTCACGTCTAAATGAATCTAGACTCTTAAGACTATTTCCTTTTAACAAATTTGGAAAAATGACAGAGTGGTAAGAGTTTTGAGTATAACGAAGAGGTCATCAAGAAAACAAAAGTCTATTCTGAAAATCTTTAAAATTCATCTGATTTAAAGAGGGTAAAAAACTAGAAAAACATTAGTCTAATTGTATACAACTTTAAGAAAACTATATGGAGATATAAAACTTTTTTTATTGAAAAATTAATGTGTATTTATCCCAAAATGCACGGAATCATTAAACCGCCCTCTTAAATAGCCCTATTTCCTCTCAATCTGTACCGGCTGATTAACTTTGCTACTTTTCATTGTATACTTCATGTGGCAACATAAGAGTGTATTTACACTCTGCTTTATGATTGGCAACTCTGTTGTTTGCAATCCATTTTCTCCCTTTTTCATTTTGCCCATACAGCAGTCTGCTTATAGGATTATAATATGAAGGACTATTGAAAATTTGGCATTAAGAAAATACTCGTACATTCGTGTGTATTTCCATACGAAATGAAAAATAATATTTATAAAAGTTTTAATTTTTTTGTACATTTTGCTATTTTGTTAAGTCCTGTAGTTCAAGATTTTTTCCCTTCTTCCCAATTCATTTCTACCTTTACAATTCATTATAACAAATGATTTGTGTAAAAATAACGACAACTGTAGTGGGGGAATAATAAAGCCTATTTTTAGGGGTGGTTAGGGAGTTTTTTTTTTGTATGTATGTATTGTTATTGTTAATGTCTTCTATGTTATTACTGTTGTTGTTGCTTTTTTAAGCTATACCTTTAAGCAAAAACTACCACCAACACCACCACCACCATTACCATTAAAACGGACTAAACTTCGTTTATATCAAAACTCTAAAATCAAACACCCTCTCTGTTCCCTCGCTACAATTTGTTCCATAAATTTTGTTGTTTGTATGCCATTGTATTAGAATTGTAGCAACAACCCTAGAGTATTTGAATGTTTTGTATAAAGTATGCAGAGGGAACAAGAAAGAGAACAAACAGAATACATAGTAAAAGAAAGCTACAAAAAAACTTGTTTTCGTTTGATTTTTTGCTGTGTATGTATGTATGTTACATATTGTAAGATGAAATGCCTTTATTATTATTGTTGTTTAACTTTTATGGGTGATTGAAAGAGTAGGAGTATTGTCTGCCTTCCTTCCCGTTATATGTATATATGTATGTTGTGTGTACATAAAATAAATGAATGAATTGAAATGAAATGAAATAAATAAACGCCTGACACTGCAACTGTTCTCTGCTGCTTTGAGTAAACATGAATGGTTGGACTGAATGTCTAGATGGATGTCCTGCCGCCTGTCTGCTGCCCTAAGAGTTTCTCCCTATATGTCTGTATTCATTTATCTTTTAAATCAAAATCATCAAAGGTATTTGGTTTTTGTTATTGTAGCTGTTACTGTTTCTTTTGCTGCTACCGTTGATAAAAAGCTGCTGCTGCTGCTGTTTAAGCAACTTTTGCTGTTTGCCTTTGTTGATATTGTTGCGTTGGCGTTAGTGATGATGAGGATGATGATGATAATAATAATAATGATGTTGATGCTGCTGATGTTGATACATACTTACAAAGGAAACATACACATAGAAATTTTCAACCCTCGACCATTTGGAGGTCAATAAACTTTGCCAAATGTCTTCCTCTATTTCTTCACCCTCTCCCACCCTACACACATAGTATGTCTTGTTTTTCCACCTCCCGTTTGATTCTTAAGCTTCTTCTCTTTAGTCTGCCCCATCACAATTTTTGTGCTCTTTTACTACACAGTTATCCATATAATAGCAGAACAGCCAGCCGTGTTTGTTTCTTTTCTTTTTTTTTCTTTTACTCTTTACTCAAATGTACTGTACTGAACTGTACCATTTTGTCTGGCATTTGTTATTGTTTTAGTTTGTTTTTATTCCCTGTTTTTGGTTTTCTTTCCTTTATGACCGCGTATCATTTTTAAACGCATTTTATTTGCTATTGCCGGTTTGTTTTTATTATTTTTTACTTTATAGTGTTGAGTGGTGTCTATATTAAAGAGAGTGTATGTATAGTTGTTGTTGTAAGTAATAGAATGTCTAAAGTTTATAAGCTTTTAACGGGGTGGCTGAGAGAAAGATCATATATAAGAGGGAGAATATGGGTGTTTGATTTTTAAATCATTGTCTACTGTGCTCGATTGACTGGACACAACTCACACATACACGTATAAGTTATTGCAATTTTGTTATGGTCATTGTTTTGTTGTTGTTATGACCAAACTGAATTATTTAATCAAAGTACAGCTGTTATTTTCAAACAACTCCCGCCCTATTTAACAGGAGTTTTAATACTAAAGGTATAGGTACAAAAAATAGATTTTGTATTCAGTTTAACGTGTAGCTCTGTATATGTATGTAGATATACTATATGTATGTATGTATATTAGAAGAGAGACAGTGGACAATAATAGCTTTTCTTATTTAATTCCTTTATGAGAAAACAAAATTCCTTTTATTATTAGAAATATTAAAGCACAGACAATACAATCAATTGTGCAATAATAGCTGGTCTTTTGTTTTTCCATCTCTCTTTTTCTCACTAAAAAGTAAAAAGTAAAAAACACAAAAAAGAGTGTTACACAAACATACAGTATCGGACAAAACTTTAGGAACTAGTACAGAAACTTTCCAATATTCTTTGAAAAAAATATGGATTTGTAATATTAACATTTTACTTTTATTATGAATTCTTTAACTTTTTCAATCTTCTGTAAATAAAACTTAACATAGGCAGAAAAATCAAATCATATATTTAAGTCCGTTTTATTTCAGTATTTCGTAGCCAAATCTTTATTTTAATAAAGGCACTGCATCGTCTTGGCATGGACTCGATTAAATGATTGATTGTATCCCGTGGTATGCCATACCATGCATTTTAGAACGCTTTAAAAAAATTCTAAGTATTTTTAAAGTTTTAACGATTTACCCTTTGTTTCTCAATTGACCAGAGGTTTTCAGATTAAGATGCGGTGATTAAGGTGGCCATTGAACATTTTTTTGCCCAAAACAAGCTGTTATTAACTTCGAGTTGTAATTAGGATCATTATCCTGTTGAAATTTCCATCGTATCAGCATTTCCCCTTCACCAGAATGCAATATAACATGCTTAAGTATGTCTTTGTAAACCAATTTAATCATTATACTATTAACACGATGAAATGGGCCAAAATTTTTGACAAAAAAAACAACCCCAGACCATAACATGACCACCTCCATATTCTGCCGTCTTAACGCAATAATCTTTTTGAACAAGTTTTCCTTTGGATCTTCATACGTGGGTTATGCCATCTCTAGTGATAACGGTAAACTCTGATTCTTTGCTAAACAGAACGTTTTCTACTTACTTATCGTCCATTCAGCATGTTATTTAGCAAATTGCAACAGGTATTTTTAATTATTTTGCCAACATCGGACCCGACTTAAAAAAAAACTATTTAGCCTATTGCACTATTACGGAATCTATTCTTGGGACAGTCTTTCGTGACCGACCACCTTTGTTTATTACTTCTCAGGATTTAGTTTTTTTTCTTAAACCTAATAAAATCCGTGAAAGCAATTATTTCTGAACTGAAAGTTCTTTTTGAGAAACTCCTTGATTAAAATCGCCCACAATAAGTTTCCATAATTCTCTGATAAATTTATCTGGCGCCATATCAAAATTTCACCAAACTGGACAAAATATTATATTGCTACGTTTTAACCTTCCTAAAACGTTTGAGTTCTTTTTAATTGCATCATAATAAAATAAATACCACCTTGTCGTTGTTTTACAGTTGTCATTTCCTCACTTTATCTTAATACAGTTTATCTTAATACATCAACTTATTAATCTTGCACTTAATAATCGTTTATACAACACTCTTATTTACGCCTAAACACGACTTTATGACTGCAAAACATTAACTCTATATCACCAAACGCAATGCGCCACCTTTTATAACAATTCATTATCAATTTCGAATATTCATGTAGTTACTACAAATTTCTATTTATCTACGTTCAATTCAAAAGATGTATAATTATAATACTAACAAAGGAATCTAACTAGCAACACTGTTAAACAAGCAAGTGGTAGCACTCTTAATTGCACGGATAATTAGGGCAGTGACAGATACACAAGAGCCTTGATACAAACCAATAGAGTTTATAGCTAAAATCTCACAATACAGTCCCTGATGTGGTGTTTTTTTCTTTTTAGGCATTTTTATTTTCGTAAGAATATCTTTTTTAAATTTTTACAACAAATAAAAATGACTTTTTACTAAAAACTACGAATGCCACAAAAACAAACCAAAACATAACGGTTTCAGCCTATTTTAATAAAAATAACAACTGCATTAGTATCCTACAAACATATTATTCAGGGAATAACTGTTACAGTTAAACTGTACAAAAAATATTTTGTAAAGTTAATGCTTTTATAACAAATAAAAAGGTCAAGTTAAAACATTATCAAAAAATACGAACATACTCATTTTACTGGCCTAAAAATATATTTCATGTATGAGTTGCAAATGTTTTGTCCGATACTGTACTTACACACATTTACATATTATGACTCATTATGAGATTTAAAGGGCTTTCTTAGAACTTAAGCGTTCTATCTCTGGAGGAAACTTAATTAAGTCTTCTCTTTTGTAAATGCCTATACATATGTATATTGACACATGAGTATGATAGGATTTCTAACGGAAGTCCAAATAAAAATCGTACATGTATAAAAAAATATATGTGTGTTGGTATGTTTTTGCTTTATAGGCAGCTAAACGGCTGAACTGCCTTTTTTTTAATTTTTACAGTATCTCTCTTTACGACTGGAAGGCTATATAAATTTGGCTATATAAATGTCAAAAATTCCAAGTGGGCGGTACGCCCCCACAACGTGTATATTTAATTGTTTATATCCTCAAAATGGTGATAGTAAAACTAAATTTGGCCCAAATAGATTCACAGTCAATATTGATGTTAGTTTATCTTGAGAATGGTTACAGCTAAAGTTCCAGAATTTGATCTCATTGACTTCATAGTCAATACGAATCATCATTCGAAAAGTGGGCGTAATTGGCGTGGTATCTTTTATACAAAGATATTTATTTAAGTATATCTTGAAAACAGTTTAAGCAAAACCTTCTGAATGTGGACTGAATGATTTCATAGTCAATAGAAAACATCAGACAAAAAGTGGATGAAATAAGAATAGTGGGCTTGGTACCTCTAATACAAATTAAATATTGATTTCATTATATCTTGAGAATTGTTAAAGAAAAGCTTCTGAATTTGGTTTGAATGACTTCATAGTCAACACAAATCACTAGCCGAAAAGGGGGCGGAATTGGAAGTGTGGGCGTGGTCTCCTATACAAAAGTAAATATTTATTTTAGTATATCTTGAGAACGGTTCAAGCTAAAGTATCAGCATTTGGTCCCAATGACTTCATAGTCAATACAAGTTATCCGACAAAAAGTAGGCGAAATTGGACAAGTGGGCGTGTTCCCCCTCAAACAAAGCAAATATTTATTTCATTATATTTTGAGAATGGTTAAAATTTCAATATTTGGTCTGAGAGACTTCATAGTCAATATAAATCATCATCAATATGATATCCTGAGAACGGCAATAGTAGAAGTTTCTAAATTAGATTCAAACACCCTGGACGAAAGCTACCTATGTATATACAGTGAGTGTCATTAATATTCGGTTTTACTAAAGATCTATAATTAACTGCTTCGTATTAAGGCAAGTTTGCATTTTTTTAAAACACTTTTTTTCTTTTTATTAAAACGTTTAAAAAAATATTTATAGAAATTCAAACTTTTATTTGTAAAAAATAATAACAATATTACAAAATAACTAAATTAATTCTGGTACGATAATATATTATGCGTCAATCATATTCGGTTTTCATTAAAATGTAACAAATAACATACATTTAATACTAAATTTAGTACTTTGTTGAGTAGTAGTTTTGTTTAACAGCTTCACTGAGACGATTTGGCATGTTTTTTACTATGTCAGCTGTATAAGCTACCGGAATCCGATCCCATTCCTCTTGAAAACTTGATTTCGATTCAGATATTAATGTAATTGTGTGTATACGGATACAAAATCTCAGTTGGATTGAAGTCTGGGTATTGGAGAACCTTAGGATAATTATAGAGTAGTCATTCTTGAATTAAATTCAACTTTTGTGCGAGGTCATCATCTTGGTAGAATTTGAACGACTCTAAAACGCGGAGAATACTCAAGTACGACTCCTTATTCATAATTCTGTCGATAAAACAAACACATTTAGCTCCACAAAGCCCCACACCATATCTTGTCCATTTCTACGTTTTATCGTAGATCCACATTTGATTTTCTACACATTATTACATGTTCATCAGATCCAAATACGTTATATTTTCTCTCGTCTGCAAAAATACCATCATCCCACCAACTTTGGCAAAGCTCAAATGAACTCTTTAGTTGCGTAAATTAACCAATGGCTTACTACGTGCTACTAGACCATGGAAACTTTCTTTGTTGTTCTTTTGATGGTAAATGCAGGCACTTTTTTGTGGAACTCATTAGAAGCCTCAGTGACTAATTTGGGTGCACTGATGCACGGATTGGCCCTTATTTTCGCCCAAATTAACCTTCTTCTTTAACAGTATTTTTTTAGTTTTGCTGCCTGCTTTATGAAGTGTAGTCTTCCTTCTTTTTGTGTCTCCCGATTATGTCCCCAGCTGTATTTATCTACACATTAAGCATTTCTTAGCTGGTTTTACCTTTTTGTGGTGTATAACCACAAGTTTTCAAGAATTTTCGTTGAGCAACAAAGAAGATATAATACACTTCTATTATGATGTATTATTATATCATAGAAAAATATGTTGAATAACCTTTTTTTTTGCAATAGCTTTAAGATATAATGCCAGGTTGTTAATATCGAGAAAGTAAAAACCGAATATTTATGACACTAACTGTACGTATACCGTATAAAAATGAATGCCCGTTTGTTTAAAGGCTGTGTTCAGCTAAAAAGCAGCACCTACAGTTCTTTCTGAAAGAAACAAATGATTGAATTTTGACCGGAAGATGACAAAAGGGAGAAAGGGGTAAAAAATGTAACTAAAATAGCACTTAAGGTTATAATTAAGATGCGGGTAGGGAACCACACCGGGTTTTAGCTAATATATTATAAATTTCTATTTTGCATTTTTTTTGTAATATAGTGCTTAACTAGTATGTAAAATGGATGAATGAAATATAGATTTAATGACTTTAGTTAATAACACAGCAATTTGTAATTTGTAACATCGACTCATAAAACAAATACTAAAAACAACCATTTAAGTTGTAATTTATAATAAAAAATATGAAAACTTTCTTAAAACACTCTTTCTACGTGATAGATCTATGGATTCTTACACAATAACCTAAAAATGGAATTTGGATACCAAAAAAACAGAAAATTTTCAACCCTTATGCATTTGGGGGTCAACAAACTACCAAATGTTTTCCCCTATGTCTGTACTTCTCCCATCTTCACTCCCCCATTTCATCCCCCAATTTATTTTTTCTGCTATTTCTCCCCTATCGTACCTCTATATTTGGGTGTAAAAATTTTTTGTTTTAAACGCCATTAATCAAAATTAAACTAAGCATAGAAAAGCTCATATAAAATTTTCTGACATACGAATATAAATACGGAGACTGACTTTAAAAAGCTATAATCTATCTTAAAATCTATCAAACTAACTTGTAAAGGTTGGCTGTCTTGTATAAGTTCGTGCTCCCTTACTTGTAACATTCATATACAAAGATTTTTTTAAGATCCATATGCAAAAGGTACAGTTATGTGCAAAATACTAGGGACACTTATATCCAAACAGCTAAAAACCCAATTCTGTTTTAATAATTCAAACATTTATCAAAAAAATCAGATAAATAATCTGCTTGAATTTCAATGACGTAAAGAACCGTTATTTGACAAACAACGGTTTGACATAGCGGCCATTTTGGCAAATGCGTTTTTACGTATCAATGAGTCTCAAATGCTTCCCTGCACCTACTACGCTTGAGAAACTTTCTACTTTAGACGTTATGGCAGACGGGACACAACTCTAAGAGATGTGCCCTTTTCGAAATTATTGTTTAAACAAAGGGTACAAAGAATGCAATGCACATTTAACGCGAAAAGCAGTTAATTTATCTTCTTCTTCCTTATCGAACTTATAGCGACAAAGTACCTATTAATTATCTGAAAATTGCAGATATTGTAAAACTCAAGCAATACATACCGGCAGAATTTACAGAAATTTTAGATGATATACTGCAATGGCCAACTACAAATGAAAAAGAGCTTCCTGAAGAAGATTTTTGATAAAAGTATATTATTTATTTTTGGTAGAAGTATAGCCTTTAATTTTTTGGTACCTAAAATAAAATTTTCTATAAATTAATAAGGGTTTTTTCGCTAAGTTTTGTATACTCGAAATCAAAAATTTCGAAAAGGGCACATCTCATTAATTTTAAATATATAAACAAATATATATAATAAAGTCAACAGCCAAATATTTCTGTAATTTTCGGTTAAAAATTAGCCCTAAAATATAATCCGTATAATTTTTTGCACTATTATACATCATTAAAAAATAATTAGTTTTCTTCATTTCCTGTAAACTTTAAATATTCTGATATGTGCCCTTTTCGAAATTGCACATTCAATTGTAGAACACTTTTCTCTTAAGTTTATAAAGAAAAACGCAAGTGTCCCTATTATTTTATTGTTATTATTATAAAACAAAAACAGTTCAATAATTTGCAATTTTTATTTATTTTTTTTTTTTTTTGTGAAGTACAATTGTTCCGGTTAGAAATTATATATTAATTCATTCGAGAACTTTTTCGAGTGTATGGGAACGTATCTCGGCAATGGAATTACGAATGTTGGCCTTCGAATGCTCAGTTGTCTCTAGTTTGCCGGCATAACACTTGTCTTTAATGGCGCCCCACAAAAAATAGTCCAACGGTGTCAATTCGCAGCTTCTTAGCGGACAGCTGACATCACTATTTCAGCTAATTAAACGGCAATCAAACGTTTGACGCAATAATTCGATTTTGCTTGAGATGTGGAGCAAGTTGCATTATCCTGTTGAAACCAAACATTGTTCACATGAATACGATGAAGAGCGGGCACAAAAAAATCGGTTATCATGGTGCGATAGGCATAGAAAAAGTTCCTTCCTCCAAATAAGGCATAGAAAAATGCCATATTTGATAATTATGTGCCTGGTACCAAATATGGCATTTTTCTAGGCCATATATCTCGGCTCAGAAGGACTTTTGAGTCATTGGATAAAATCTGCTGGAATCCTCGATGGAGTGACATTCCAACCCAATAGGTACAGTTCTGCCACAATTTGATTTTCTACCCGATTTTTGTGAAATTATATGAGCCTGGTACCAAATATGGCATTTTTCCAGACCGTATATTTCGGCTCAGAAGGACTTTTGAGTCATTAGATAAAATCTGCTGGAATCCTTGATGGAGTGCCATTCCACCCCAATAGGTACAGTTCTGCCACAATTTGATTTTCTACCCGATTTTTGTGAAATTATATGAGCCTGGTACCAAGTATGGCATTTTTCCAGACCGTATATTTCGGCTCAGAAGGACTTTTGAGTCATGAGATAAAATCTGCTGGAATCCTCGATGGAGTGCCATTCCACCCCAATAGGTCTAGTTTCGCCACAATTTGATCTTTTACCCGATTTATCGAATATTGTGTTAGAACTTTTATATGTATATAAATTGGCAAATCATTTAATATTAAGAATTTAAGAAAACAAATTTCGCTTTTTTGCCCACACCCAATTTTTAGATTTTAATGATATTTTCATTAAATATGAATCAAATAGCATCTTAAAAAATTTAGCTTCGTAAAGTAAATTAATATTTGTACTGTATAAATCAGTATTTTCTTCTTTGTACTGTACTCTAAAAAAAGAATATAATTTATGAAGCTCTCTTCGCGCTTTTCCATGTTAAATTAACAGTCTCTGTTAAATTTATATAAATGTTAATAAAAGAATATAACTTAAGGAGCTATCTTCACACCCTTTGTGTAATAGTGTTTCGACAAAAGCTTGAGGGTTATCCTTACTCTAAATGCGACAATTTTGCGCATCCATTGAACCAAAAATGTGCTTTATCGGAAAATAAAATTTTGAATGGAAATTATATCAAATTAATTTTTGCTGCAGTATATTCGCCGAATATGCAGCGGTGTATCCATAATGAATGGCCAAGCCAAACTAAACAAAAAGCAGTTATCAGCTTTTAAATTGGTCCTCTATGGACCTATCCTCTATGGACCTCTAAAAAACACCCGATATATGTATACTAAAGCAGACATTTCTATGCTACTATTCTTAAACAAAACGACCACCCTAAGGTCCTTTAGACAAACGAATGATAAATATTCAGCGACATCATCTGTAGCAAACAATTATCAAAATTAGCACTTAAACATCATTTCACATGACAAATAGAAACTGAAATCATTTTTCACAGCAAAACAAAAGAGAAAAATCATTTTCAAAATTCGTTTTCAATTCAATAAGAAATAAATCTTTCTTATTTACTTATAATTTACAATATACAAACTTACTGGAAAAGGGAAAATTGCTTACTAACATTTTAACTTTTTTTTTCCCTATCTCCCTCTTATTATTTATACTTCTTATGGCTTCCTTCCTTCAATTTTGCTCCGGTAGTCTTAGCAGTGATGACAGGATGAGGAGGAAAATAAATATATGGAAAACACTGTATTTATTTATTTCAGCACAAGACATTATGTCTGTGTGAGTTGGTTTATGACAAGTTGTGCGAAATATTCTAACGTTGAATTTAAAGAATTTAGATTTTTTAAGAAAAATTAAAATAAGAGTTAAGGAAAAATTATAATGAAACCTCATTCTCTATTATAACCCAGATTTAATGGAATTCTGCAAAAATATACGCTTGGAAAAATTATTATTCGTCCACACTGAGCCTAAAATTTCAATTTCATATTATGTTCTGATTTTTAAGTTGACTTTAGTAAAGATTTGTTCTATTATGTATTCAAAGTTTAATTATGGTATATTTTTATTTTATTTTAATTAAAAATTTATAAAATCATGCAATTATGGTAATTCAGAAGAAAAAGTATTCTTACATTTACTTATTAGAAAAAATTTATTTTATAATAATTATAGTAACTAGTGCGTTGTCGAACCCCCGAGAGTCGTTTTGGCATTGATCTTACAAATTTGCTTGTTTTTGCTTCACTAATTTTAGTCTATTACTCCATAATAACGTTTTTCAACATTTCATTTGAGATAATCTTATGGTTGCGCATTTTACGCTCTAGTAAATCCCACAAATGCTCTATGGGGTTAAGGTCTGGTGATTGAGGTGGTTTATGCAACTGATATTTGGTGTTATAAAGTAATCATAACTCAACATTTAGCGCCGTATGTTTAGGATCATTATCCTGTTACGCACTTTCTTGCAAATTTTGTTTCAATATATTTAGATAACCATACTAACCCATTGTTGGTTCTATAAATGTTCATTTTCCATCCCCTTTAGCTGATATGCAGCCCCAAACCATAACACCACCTCCCCGTGTTAATTGGAATAAGATTTTCTTTAGTTAGCACCAAACCAGCTTCCTTCCTTTTATTCCAAAGATGCAGAACTTGCTTTCACCCGTTCCCAGAATTCTGGAGCCATTTTTACGTATTTATTAACGAATTCATTTCTTTTTTTCAATTGATTTCTGATATGAATGACTTTTTATGTGCTTCACGGCTGTTTTTTTCTCCGTCACTCCTCTAGAGAGCATATTGGCTTTCAACAAAGCATCTATTGCTTTGTTTCAGTTTCTTTAATCAATTTGATATTTTCAAGCTAAGTAGATGATTAATCCGCAGTAGCTTCCTCCATATGATTTTTTTTTTTTGTAGTGGTGAAGATCCTTGCTAATTGATGATGATCTTTACTTTAGCATTGTAATTTTTGCCCAGTAGGTGGCGTGTTTTTCCTGATCATTCGTCTGATGTTTGTCATCATCGCCAGAGGTATGCGAGAAGGGTCAGGGAGACATTTTTCTTTATTTTTTTAGATGGAGTTGTCTGAAGAGAAGTTGAAACCTTTTTTTTATTATTAAACATTCGAAACCACAATTAAATCTTTTTCTTCGTCATGTCGTCTGCTGTGACGTGGTGTAATGCTAACCATTTCTTCACTAGAAGCAACATTATGTTTCAGAATGTTAAGATGGTCTTATTTTTTCATCGTTGATTCAATAAACACAAGATAGCCAGCTCCCGATGCTGGCATACATTCCCAGGCCATCACAGAGCCTCCACCGTGCTTTACAGTTTGATGACGCTTTTATCATTAAACTTTCTGTTCTTACTTCTCAATATCTTTGACAGTTTTTTAGCACTAAATACCTCGTATGTGCTTTCATCTGTGTAGAGGATATTTCTCCAAAAGAACAGAGAGCGATTTTTATATTTGTATGCGAAATTTATGCGCTTAACGTACCTCTTTTAAAAACTTTTTTGTGGTGCAATGGTTTCTTCCTACAAATTTGTCTATTTCAGGCAAGTACTTGCCTTGCTTGTGCAAATCTGGAATGATTTTTCGCGCTTTAATCGATGTTTGCTTTCCCATTCTCATTTTTTAGCTATTTCATGTGAAAATTGCTCCATTTTTGGAGATGCGGCCGTTTTATTTCTTTATAAACAAATTATTAAGGAGTTGCCTTCTTTTGAAAAATACTAACTAATTATTCTTGAAGGCAATACAACTGTTTATTTTAATTTGACGCGAAAAAATCTGGATATTTTTATAAAAAGTGATCTATGTTCTAAGTGGCTAAGTTTTAGTTCCTATTTTTAATAAAATTAATTTTATCTTTATTAACAATCAATTACAATATATTGCTTTTTATTTATAGCTGCTTTTATAAATATAATAAACATGTTTTTCATATAAGAGGTATTTACTTTCATTGACGCTACAGTAGTTAAAAATTGGGTTTAGCACATAATAAATGGGTATTTCAGCTGGACAATAATCCTAAGTATACCTCCAAAATTGTAAAGGAGTGGTTGCTTCACCGTACCTGACCATCCGCCACAATTCCCAGACCTGAACCCAATTGAGCACTTGTGGGTATATCTCGATAAGAAACGAGAAAGGGAAATTTATTGCAAAGATGATCTAAAGCTAGCAATAAAGGATGAGTGCGTAAAATTTTTCCAGAATACACCCAAAAACTTGATTCGATGCCTACGGCAAACAAAATATTAAATATAAACTTTTGAGCTCGCGAAAAAGTCTGGATACTTTTATAAAAAGTGATCTATTTTCTAAGTGGCTATGTTTTAAGTCCTAGTTTTAATAAAAATAATTTTACCTTTATTAACAATCAATTACAATATTGTTACGAAAAAAAACGCCTAAATTGTGGGTTTTTGGTATATTTTGCCAATTAAATCATCTCTGGGTAACACATTCTTACATGTATAAAATTAACGGATAGAGCATACGAGATCAAAACCGAAACATTTCCGGAACTTTCAAAACTGTAGACAATTAGGTATATAAGGAGACTGCTTTGCCTACGTTGTTTAGCTATCATTTGACTGTCATAAAGTAAAGTCTATTTAAGCGGAAATAAAAGTGTTGTATAAGCGAATATTAAGTGTATATATATATATATATATATATATATATATATATATATATATATATATATATATAAACACGTTTGTTGTTGTTTTACAGTTTTTATTTATTCCACTATAACTTTTATACTGTTTGTCTTAATAGAACACTTAATATTCGCTTATACAACACTTTTACAACAACAAACGTGTTTATATATATATATATATATATATATATATATATATATATATATATATATATATATATAAACATATATTATATATAAACATATATTATTTATTATATATAAACATATATTATTTATTATATATTTATTATATATATACATATATATATATATATATATATATATATATATATATATAAACACGTTTGTTGTTGTTTTATATATATATATATATATATATATATATATATATATATATAAACACGTTTGTTGTTGTTTTACAGTTTTTATTTATTCCACTATAACTTTTATACTGTATATATACATATATACATATATATACATATATATTTTTAACCCAATTTAAACGAACTCAAACGTTTTAAAAAGGTTAGATCGTAACAATATATATAAGTTTTATTTATCTCTGCTCTTAGAAATATGACATACATGTTTTTCATATAAGATAAACTATTTATTTACTTTTTTTTGAAGCTCACAGTAAATCGCTTCTCCCGTTTGGTCATCTTATGTAGGCTGCGAGTTGGTAGTTCGGACAAAATAGAAGTGGTGGATAGAAAGTTTTTAATAATGTACGCTTTTATCATTTGTTCTTACTTCTCAAAATCTTGATGGGTTCTTTGGCACCAAATACCTCGTATTTGCTTTCATCTGTGTAGACTATACGAACACTTATCGTCCCTAAATAGCTGGCCACCAGTGTACTTATACGTTGTAAAATAATCGTGTGGTTCCCCGAATTGCATATGTACGAATACTTTTTCTGACGGCAAACTGTTGCCATGCAACATTTTTTGGCTAAACAAAATATTGTATCGGATGATTTTTAGCAACTTTCATTTTGGCCACACTGTTTTGGACAGCTCAGCTGTGTTCGTGTAACATGTTACTGCCAAACATATTCAACTTGGTCTATAATTTAATCATGAAAAGACTTACAAACGAACAACGCTTGCTTCAGCCGCAAAATTAATGCTTTTTTATCGAAAAATTGTGTTTAGCGCCGAGCCCCATTTCTGGTTAAATGGATACGTGAACGAGCAAAATTGCCGTATTTGGTGTGAAGAGAAGCAAGAAGCATTGCATGAACTGCCAATGCGTCCCTAAAAATACACTGTATGGTGTGGATTATGGGCCGGTGGCAGCATTGGACTGTACTTTTTCGAAGACGACGAAGGCAGAAACGTTACTGTTAATGGCGAGCGCTACAAATTACAATTCTTTTTTGCCCAAAATAAAAGAGCTGGACTTGGCTGACATGTGGTTTCAACAAGACGGTAATACATGTCACACGGCACGCGAAGTAATGGCCCAATTGAGATGCGAGTTCGGTGAACAGTTTATTTCATGTTTGTGGTCGGTCAGTTGGCCGCTTAGATCACTCAGATTTAAGAAACCCTGCAAAAATATATTTGTTTTGAAAATGAAGGACCTCTATTAATTCAGGGAAATTGGGTTTCAGTGCCAAGGTAACTAGCTCAGTAGCATCGCTTCATATCACAAGTAACACAACGAGCCGTTGTGTGCTCAGGTGTGTCGATTCTATACAATCCTGACATTACCAGCTTAAAATCCACACCAAACAGTGAGTTTTCGGAATGCATTGGATGCTCTTGGTTCTCATGTAGAATAGTATGTATGTATTGGATATACAAGTTAATAATATCGATTTAGACAACATATGGCATATCTATCACATATGGTTTGTATCAATAATAACAAATATGGTATTATGGAGGGTAAACATCTGCCATTATAATTTAGTATTCGATAGACCCCAAAGTGTGAACACACATTTTTCAATCGCTATAATAATGTCGAATTTTGTGCCTAAAAAAGATGTTTTCGGGGAAGTCTGATAACCTTCTTTAATTTGAAGAAAACGGCTGCTGAGTTATCTATTATTGGTAGAAGCTTACGTTCAACATGCAACAATTCAAAAAACTTGTAAATGATGATTTGTGCGATTCCAGAGTGGTGAATTTGTCACAGAATACAAGGAGAGGTCTGGTCTGCCGAAAAAGTTTAAGGTTGAGGAATTGGAAGCATTACTCGACGAAAATTGTTGTCAAACGCAAGAAGAACTTGCATTATTATTGGGAGTTGCACAACAAGCTATTTCCATTTTTGCCATTTTGGAAACGTATTGTTACTGGTGATGAAAAATGGATACATTAGGATAACGCCAAACGCAAAAAGTCATATGGCCATCCAGTCAACCCAACGCCGAAGCCGAATATCCATGACGCCAAAGTAATGCTGTGTTTGGTTTGATCAGAAGGGTATTTTATATTATGCGCTGTTAAAATCAGGTCAGACTATCAACGAAAACGACCAGAGTATTTCAGCTCACACGAAGCCATAATCTTCCAACACGACAACGCTCGGCCACATGTCGCAATACCGGTCAAAAACTATTTCGAAAACAGTGGATGGGAAGTTTTGGCTCACCCGCCTTATAGCCCAGACCTTGCCACTTCTGACTACTATTCGTTTCGATCGATGCATAACGCCCTTACTGGAATACGCTTCAATTCAGAACAAGGTACCTGAAATTGGCTTGATTCATTCTTTACCTCAAAACCGGATCAGTTCTTTTGGCACGGAATCCATATGCTAACAGAAAGATGGCTGGGCTCAAAATGAACAATATTTGGAATAATGTATCAATTCATTTTGTTATTATAATAAACGCATTTTTCAAGCAAAAAAATCGACATTATTAACTTGTATACCCAATATCTCATGTAAGCTTTACTTGGGTTGGCTGCTACAAAATCTAAACCAATGTTAACAAACGCATTCTTAAATCATTTTTTTATGAAAAACAAAAAACTGAAATGAGGTTTCTCACGTGGACCATATTGAAATTCATTTGGTAGTAAGAAAAAGAAACCTTTTATATTTGTTGCTGATTATAGACATTATTATTATTATTGTAATATTTTTTTTTTATAATTTTTTTATAATAAATGAAATAATATTTTGTTCCCCTTTTGTGTAATATTATTGGAATATTTTTATTTCTTTTTTAAGTCGCAATGCTATACATATTGGAATTTTTTTTTAACAAAACCTTTCCATTTATTTTGAAGTGTTTTTGTGTTTGCTCTGTTTACATATTTTTTTATTTCTTGTCATTGTATCTTTTCAGTCACTGAGTTATTTGTAGTTTGCTAGGCTACCAGTCTACCAGCCATTCATTCATCCATCTATCCATCCAGTCAACCATCATCCAGCTGCATTTCATTTTAATATTTTCATAGTTTTGTATTCATTGTACTCCACATCTGCAGTTTGTGTATGACTTAATGCTCTTGATTGCTGCCTCTCTATACACACATACGACATATATACATATGTACATACGTATACCAGGCACTTACTCCCCTCTTTATCCACATTATGCATTTCGATTTTGTAATGTGTTACGCATTATTTTCTTGGGTTCATTTCCATGTGGCCCCTTATTTTGCGCCCTTCTTTCATTCTCATTCCCATTTGCCCTGCTTTTGTCAATTGTACTCGTTTTGTTGTTTTGAAGTGCAGAAACTGTTGTACGAATTTGTAAAGCAATTATTATTTAATGCATATTATTATTATTATTTAAAGTTTTTTTTACGGTTTTTCCAACCATCTTGTTCCTTTCCCTGTTTTGCCCAATACTTCTAGCAGCCATAGCAGCAGTATATCGTATGTTAGTTTTCTTGTATTTTCAATTTCATTATTTTCGTTTTCTAGATTTGAATTTAGAAAAAAACGGAAGTGGCGAATAATAAGGAAAATATTGTATTTTTTCTTCTGTACTTCCAGTGTGTAGTGTTTGCACAGCACTTTTGCTATTTTTAGAAAAAATTTTTTTCATTCCTCTCTTTACTTATAAAAGAGATATACCGCAAAATATATGTATTTTAGACTGCAAAAGTAAAAAAAATAATGTTTTCGAATCAAATTCGGACAAAAGGAAACTAGGTTAGGTTAGGTTATGTGGTTTACTTGCGATGTACGAATTCATTCGGAGCCCCTATGACTCTGCAAGGTCGGACATTGCAGACTGCCAAAAAAGATCTCCACCGAAAGGCACAAAAATTTCAGTTCTCTCTCGTGAGCCAACTGGTAGACTTGACGGCCCCATTCAACTTCGACAGTCACACATCCCTAAGGTAGTCCAGATCATGCAAGTGCATTAGTCTAAGCTTATACAAAGCGGGACAATCCCAGAGGAGGTGTTGTACCAATTCTTCCTCATCCTGACAGCCCCATGCGCTCCGACATGCGGCCTATCATACAGTGCCCAGTAATTATTCCCGAAATAAGCACTATAGGCCCCCTTCAAAAAAAAGATGAGACAGTCCTTGCCATAGAAAGAGAAGGGCAAAGAATTCTGGATATTCTGCAAGTCATCACTTATAGGTGGACCTATATGGTGTGTTACATTTGCTCAGTGCTCATCTATCTATCAAGCTCGACAACGCACACAGAGGGTCATGCACTTCCCCCTGCAGAGAGCCAGGGAGGACCCCCTAGTAGCTCATCGGCTATTTCATTCCCTACCACCTATATCAGTTCGATATGATCCATTCCAGCCGAGCCAGTGAGCGAATGCAGCAGAGGCGTAGGAGTTGAAAGCAATAATTGCGGCGAGACTGTCTACGTTGATTTTAATAGGTCTTGAGGCCTCGAGATTTGATTCGCGGTTACGTCTAGTGTGCTGCTGTGGTGTGGTAGATAAGACACCCGCCTACCAACCAGAAAATCCTCGGTTCAATACCAGGCCAGACCATCTTAACAAAAAGAAAAAAGATTTTTTAACAGCGGTACCACCTTATAACATTAGCTAGTAACTGATTATGAGTATTACTACTATTGAAAACTTCTCTAAATGCATTTGCCCTTCGGAGCCGGCATTAAACTGTAGGTCCCTTTCAATGAGTCTAAAAATAGAATAGGGTGCAGCTCATTGACTGAGAGAAGTCACAGTGTTCTTTCATGGAATTTTATTGGAATTATATATACGTCTAATAGCCATGTCTATAGCGCAAACCTCTACCTGAAAAACAGGGTAGTCTGAGAGAGACCCTGAATTCCAGATCATCAGAGTACTAATCCAACCCTGTATCCATTTCTCCCTTCTCAAGCTTAGAGCCGTCAGTATAGACTCCCACCGCAATATCGGGGATTACCGAGCCAGAAGCCCAGTCATCCCTACTAAGAATCACGATATGTAATCCTCTACATAGCCAATATCACACAGAACCCGGAGTTTCTCCGAAAGGAATAATATGACCCGATTGAATAATATGACAGCGTCATAGAACATTTAATCTCACCGTTACAAGTTTAGCCAGTTTCCTGCCTGGCAAGTATCATGGATAAAAGGGAGTCAAGCTTAAGTAGGCAGGAAGGAGTAGCAGCCTCCCAATAACCTGGCTATAGAACTGATGTCAAGGCTCGAAAGTTTCAATAAGCCATCGAGAAAGGGAAGTACGGTATGAGAAGTCTCCGCCGAACGATTGACGGACACTGGTAGAGGTACATCCACCCTTGCGTGTGTATGGACGTCCGGAGGAAGTTTGCCAGTCCTCGCAAGTTCACCAGCATCACAGTTGCCGGGGATGTCCCTGTGACCAGAAACCTAAATGAGATTTGTACAAAACTGCTGTGATAATATCCCAAGGGAATATCGGCAATCCCTAACAAACTTAAGGTTGAAAGTAACTTCCGAAAGAGGTCTCATCGCCTCCTGGCTATCAGAAAAGACATGTACGTCATTGGTAGTGGCCCCAATACTCTGAATCCATTCTGCAGCATGATAAATGTACATCAATTCTTCATGAAACACACTGCAGTAGACCGGGAGACGAAGAGAAAAGAAACCCTAAGATTGAGCCTTTCAGAAAAAATTCCACTGCATCCCTTGCTTTCAAATCTAGAGGCGTCTTCTATTGAGACTCAAAACACGAAATCCACTATACAGGTCCAGATGAGACAGACCGAAGAGAGCAGTGCCCCGAAGAGATAATATACCAGCGTGACAAGTTGTTTAGTCTCACCGATATAAGTTTAGCCTGTTGCCTGACGAGTGTCCCTGATGGAAACCAATCAAGCATAACAAGAAGAGCCATTGTTAGGGCTCCGTTATTTGTATTGCAACGGATCTCCTGACCTTGTCAAGGAGTCTGACAGTGCAATCCTTATCGAGTTCGATC
The DNA here is from genome assembly GCA_023159175.1 of Wohlfahrtia magnifica. Classification (NCBI taxonomy): domain Eukaryota; kingdom Metazoa; phylum Arthropoda; class Insecta; order Diptera; family Sarcophagidae; genus Wohlfahrtia; species Wohlfahrtia magnifica. The sequence continues at coordinate 1,964,306 of JAKWBJ010000177.1, forward strand.
TTCCAAAATATTACTTCGTTAAGATTACAGTCGAAAATAACGTCAAGATATTTAACCATAGGTCTCAATCTAAGCCCGCGCCCATCTCCTCCGTACCTGTTACTGAACAGCATTGTATCGGTCTCACAAGGGTTTACACTTAAATTAAGCTAGTCCAATAATGTTTGTGGGCAAATAATATACACTGCAATGCCGATATCGTCCGCTTAAGCTACAACTTTATCACCTGAGGAATCAACCGAGAAAGGAGCGTATTATCCACATGATTTCAGAGAAGTGGAGACAAAACACCGCCTGTTAACTATTCTTAATCACTACTTGAATATAATACGGATACCAACGAATTGTGGTTTTAACATAACATACAGCTCAAGCAATTCGAAGATATGTATATCTCACGTGGAAGTGATCTGCACTCATCATCGCGATCGTACGATTTAAGCAACTTCGAGTTTTTAATGTGTAGTTTTCTTAGGTCGTATATCCGACCCGTAGGAAATATAAGAGTACGATGTACGACCCTATGAGAACGCAACGTGTCAAACTGTTGCACCCAAGAAGTACTATCGGCGAATTATTTACAGACGATTGTTGTACAAAGGGCTAAGTTGGAACTAGCATACACGCTATCCAGACTAAGGCAACAAGGTCCTTTTGGACAAGTCGGTTTACCTACGGGCTTTTGACAAGAATGACGCTATAAATATATACTCGTACCACCATTATACGACGCATTATCACTTATGCAGTAATAGCTTGGTGAAGACAGACTGCGAAAGCGACCAACATACATTAGGTACGATACAGAGACTTCCCTGCATTAGTAGAACTGAAACATTGGTATTAAACCAATCAAGTAAAGAAAAAAGAAGTGGTAAAATAGAGTGCAAAGTTGCCTGAATGAGAGACTCTCAACTTACTACACAATTGTAAAATGCATTAATATTTGTTTTCCTGACGCGGACGTAAAAGCATGAATGACGCCAAAAATAAAGGTCGACTAAAAGAGCCTGAAATAATCGCTAAATCCCACGAAATAGATCAGAGAATAAAAGCGCGTGATTTAGCTATTGTTATTATCATTAAGACACATTGAAGTACTGCGACCCTAAGGTATATTGTACTGTACCGGCTAGAATAGATTTTCTTTATAATATCCTCTCCAACTTCCATGATCTGAAGAAGCGCCCCTCTGCTTGATAGGTGCCTCCTCGCAAAATATATAAAAGCCAAACAATTATCAAAAAATCTGCTTATTAGTTTAGAAAGGACTTCTATTCTATAGAAATGTTCATTGATTCTGTAATGCCTGGTTAAAAGACCGGATTTCATTCTCAGGCTATTTCTAGATAGTCCGATACAAAACTTGTTATTGCCTAGCAAAAGTTTAGTTTGCGTAAAGACGGTTCTGTATAAGAAGAGTGTACGCCTTTATTTCTCCATTCTTTCGCTAAACATGCTCACTCAGACCCCGCTTCCTACTCCATAAAATAGGATCTGGCCGCAACTGTGATATGGAAGATCTCTTCCTAGCCAGCTCAATCGCTCGTTCATTCCACAAATTTCTGCAGAGCACAGGACCTAGCAGAAGCTGACCTTATTATCTTTTCCCCATCGGTTCAATTTACTCCGACTGTACCGTAAAAGACAACAGGAGCTAAGCTTTCGAATGGCAGCTTGACTATCAGATAGTAATTCATGTTCTTTCTATGGCCTGAACTTCAGTATTTAATCCTAGGCCTAAATATCCCCACACCCGAACCACTCCCCGTCTGACCCATCTGTCAACCACATGGTCTGTTTCCTAACAGAATATGTAACCTCTAGACCGCCCTATTCACTCTTATTGCAAAACTTCATCGCAAACCACTACTCAAAGACATAGAGTTTCCCTGTCCTGCAATAAATTTCATATTAAGTTCGTTAACAACCAGACTGCACATTAACGGTGCGCCAGCTGTGAGCAACCTCTGGTTTTGCTAACAATTATCCTCTCATCTTCTGCATTGGTTTCAGTAAATCTGCTAAGAAGGTATTTTACCATTCATCTCGATGCCGTAAAGTCCACTCCCCTCTATTCAAAGGCATTTCTATGACTTCGTGAAAAATGATGTCAAAGGCACCTTCTTGGTCAAGGCAAGAATTTACTTTCCAGGAATTCCTGAGTTATGTTTTCAAAGTGCACAAGCGTAGTCTCTGCCGACCTGGCTGCTATGTACGTATGCTGCCTAGGATGCATGGCAACCGTTGTAAGACTAAACATCTTATAGGTCGACAATTTAAGACTTTTGTTTATTTCAAGCTACTGCCCTTACGCATGTGAATGTGATATAGAATTGATGACTAGTTATTACAATTCATTAGTTTGCTTTGTTTCAGATTATTAAGTTAAATTTAAATATGTTTTTTATTGAAATTGAGAAATTTACAGTTTTTGTGGAAAACACCAAATTTTCCAGTAGTCGGCACTAATTATCCAGTTGTTCCTATTGTCGGTATATCATATTTTAGTACAGAAAAAAATAAATCGAGATTGATTTCAAACTGTTACTTATTTAAAACAAATGTTTTCCACATTCTATATGTTCAATAAGATCAATCAGGAACGAAAGTTAAATTCATATCAGAAAATCCTAAATATTTCTGTATAATTTAGATTTTATACACAGGTTAAATGTTAAAGCTAAAACGAAACAAAAAATAGATCACAAAGGAATAAATTATACGGAATTATATTATATGGCTTCTGAAAGCTAGCCTCTAAAGCTTAAATCTATAACTGGTATTTTAAAATGTGTCAGCTTTTACCATAGACCGGTCACATTATGAGAATCCTCTCAAGCCGCTCAGTTACAGTTCGAACATAACATGTCATTAAAGCTTTCAAATCAAGAACTCTGCGATGTTGTCCTCGGAAACAGAAAGTCATAACACGTAAAAATAATATTACGCAAAAGTTCATGAATCGAATCATTGAAATAGACTTGAATTTGGGGCTTTAAAATGTAATACCGGACACTTGTAGAAAAATCCAAACGCCCTTTGGAAAAGAGTGATGATAATTTTGTTAGAAAAACTTTGTTTTCGGATGAAAAATGTAGACCGAACCAAAGAAGTATACTAAACGAAATGACAAGATGTAAACACAGTAGTCTAGCGAAGTATCTGAGCTGACCCCACGCGTCGGAAAGGTAATCAATTTTACTCTGTGTCGCCAACTTGCATTTCTGTGTACAAGGGATCTAAACATCAGCCATAGTTTACTAGAAATCCGTTTTGAAAGCGGTAATGATGCCACTTAATTATTCCCTTTTCCAAAACCAACTGATTTTACAACAGGATTTTAAGACTGCCCAGAGGTTGAAAAAGATATAAAGATTTCATAAATTATTATTTCTAAAAGTCTTAACGTATTTTGAGATCTCAATCTAACAAAACTAGTAGTAAAAACCATTGCCGGCCATAGGAACAAGTGATTTTTAGTGGTGTTCTTGTAGTCGTCATTTATGTGCCGACTACTGAAGCATTTACAAAATTTTTTGTTCCAATCCGGCATCGCTTAAAATTAGAGAAAAAAAAATTTTTTCAGCTCATTCACTTTTATAGCCATATTTCAACAGTTTTCTACCGTTAGAAAACATTTCCGATTGAAAAGTGATTATTTTAATGTAATTATTAACATTATTAATTCGGCATTCCCACTAATTTTTTGTTAAGAAAACAAGCATTTTCGTAATAACCGAAAGACAGTCACTAATTTGAGGTAAATACTGTCATAAATACTTATCTAACATATAGAAAGCTGAGATTATTTATAATTTCATATAGCTTTACTTTACTACATAATTACTTTTATTTTTAGTTATTTAAGAATAAATACAAAAATTGGCGACTACTGGTACATGCCGACCTTAGGTGCACTCACCCGATAGTAAATTCAGAGATACTTGAAAACACAAACAAGAATATTTGAGAGTTAAAAAATCTGCACCAAACCACCGCAGCTATCATGTATAATTATAATTTAATGTATTTTTTTTTTTAACATAAAACACATAAGAGTGTTATAGGATCTATTACATTTAACGATTTTTTTTATTCATTCATAAGCCTTCGAAGTTAAAACCCTTAATAAATAGGTGCCTTGGCAACTCTAAAAACCGCAGGAAATCTCATATAAAATAATAATAAACGTACACACACACACTTCTCCAAATCAGCAAAACATGCAAGTAGATTAGTCATCCATTACAGAAACAAAACAAACGAAAAAAAGCAATATACACATTTGACTTTATACCGAAAAATCTCTAACTATAGCAACAACAACAACCAACAACTTAATAGACACGAAAACAAACACCAACAATATGCTAAGCAAAAGTTCAACGGGGTAAACAAAAAGGAAAAATTATTCTTCAAGAAATAATGTAAACAAACAAAAATTTGCAGCAACTGCGAAGCAATAATAACAAGAACAACAACAAGTTGTTAGAGCAATTAATATGTGCGGACATAAGTAAGAGCACAACAGCAACAATTACTTGCACATATTTTTTTATTTCTTCCAAGCAACCAGCAGCTACAGCAGTATTCCACTTCTATAAACAAGACTGGAATTTCAATTAGCTTCCGCCTTTACCAATCGACCGCAATGTAGCACCAGTGAAAAAAGGAATTTAAAAACCGCTAATAAATAAATGGGTTTGACAGCAGAGTAACGTTGCCAGATAAGCATAAGAGGAGACGAAAACTAGGTGATGCATATTAATAAACATAATTTCCATTTAAAAGATACAATTTCAAGCAATTTGTTTTTAATTTTTGTGCAAAACAACCACCCGCTAACTTATAATATAAGTATATATACATAATATTTATAATTCTTTGAGTTTAACTAAGTTAAGAGATAAGAAAACTTGATTTGAAATAAATAATTCTCTTACATTTGGGCTCTTAATTTCTAACACCCGTTCGCATAAGGCTTTAACGATGCTGTTCTAATCACATTTTAACGATTAAATTTAAATTTTAAATTAAAGAATAATTTACAGCGTAAATTTTACACTTACCTTTAACGATTTTTTGTAATTTTTATTATAACAACCATAGTCATTATGAAGACATGCTGAAAACGTTTTTGGGCCTTTTGCTGTTTCTTCGCAGTGGCGTTGGCGTTGTCTCAAAATTCACCAACACTCACGCATTAAAAAAAACATGCAAAAAAGTCATATAAAAACGAGAATTTTTTGTTTTTGCTACTTAATTTGCACTCTTTTTATTTCTCTCTCTCTCTCTCTCTCTCTGTATGTCGCTCTTTACAAAATAATACCTTGTTTGTGTTAGTACGAAATTCTTTTTTGCACGTTTTATTTTTGTTGTAGAAGCACAGATTTTTTCAATTCATTTTTTTGATTTTTTGCACAATATTGTATTCTTATAAAAATTTTTAAATTAAATGTTATTTTTTTGATTAATTTTGACTATTTACTTTGCCAATTTGATATTTTCTTTTAATATTTAGTATATTTTCGACGCGGCTTCCGCTTTTGACAAACAATAAAAATTGCAAACTGAATCTCTCGCGGAGAATTTATTCATCTTCTTATTAATAAGGTGGGGTTCATTTGGGGTAATGCACATACACGCACTGAACACACTCTTTGTATAGAAACACAATGACTCCATGGAGAATGCATTTTTTTGGGTGTTACCTGATCAATTATATTTAAAATACGTTAGGTTTGAAAACGGTTTTATAGATATGGTCAGTTAAATTTTTTTATAATTTATTAGTTTTCACAAATTTTTTGATAATAACCGACGTAATAGAACAATTTAGACATCATAAAACAGTATTAGTTTAAACATGAAGTTGGCGTTTAATATCTTTTTAATATTATAATATATATATTCAACATTTTTTAACATATTTTTATGTCTGTAATTGAAATATTCGTCGCTTCTTAGTTAAATTTGAATCCTTTAATTGAAAATATTTAGGTAGATTGAAATTTTTTAACTAAGCTGTACTTAAAAAACTGGTTTTTTTATGGGTTAAAATGACAATTTTCTTTCTGGCAGCTTTAGTAGTAAAATGATAACAACACATCTGTTAAGTTATCGAAATACTTACAATCACTAAGCAAAACAAAAAATTGCAACTTTTCAAAAGAAAACAAAATAAGCTTACCCAAATATATTTATAATGCCACCAATAGAGAGCGAGTAAACAATTGAAATTAATTTAGTTTTAAAATCAACTTATAAAATTGCGTTTCTTTTAGAAATGGTGTTAAGATCATGACCAAATCAATAGTTTGCGAAGACAGTACACTACGTGGTGACATCACCATATCTCCAGGATGTGTCATACATCCCAGTGCCACAATTATTGCTGAAGCTGGTCCAATTGTTTTAGGAGAGAACTGTATAGTAGAAGAATATGCTACCATTGTATACAGGCTACCAGAGGAGGAAAAAAGTTCAGCCACCGAAGCGGCAATACCTTTAATAATTGGCGTGAATAATGTATTTGAAGTTGGTTGCACAGTTGAAGCTAACCGTATTGGCGATAAGAATGTCTTTGAATGCAAAAGTTATGTAGGACCGGAAGTAAGAGTTAGCAGCGGTTGTATTATTGGTGCTGGTGTACGTTTACAGTGTAAACAGCAATTGCCTGAAAATACGGTAATATACGGCCGGGATTGTATGCAAAGAGAAGCTATAGATAAGCATGCAGTAAGTTGAAATAACCATACATTTTTATGCTAAGCTCTACATATTTCTTTTTCTTTTATAGTCGCAAACGTTGCAAATTGATTTTTTGCGTAAAGTATTACCAAATTACCATCACTTGCGTAAACCAAATTATGATCCTAAAAAATCTCGTGGCGCTGATATTTAGTAAAACAAATTTTTATTATACTATATATTTATGTAGCTGGCACTTTATTTTTTTCATTAAAACGTTTAACTTCACTTTCAAATGTTTGAATGGTATGGTCACATATTTTCTCCAAGTCTTCTAGACCGCGTTTCAGTATGTCTATTGCTCTACCTTGGCTTGATTGTATACGAAAATGTAATTTGTTTTCTGTTGGGTGGGGAATGGTGTAACCACAAAAATCTACATCGGGATAACGACTTACAATGGTTTTTAGGGCATTTCCGAGCGTATGACCCTCGTCCAGAAAGACAAACGTGCGGGAACCCTCACCATTATTTTCATCACCAGCCACCTGTATATAGTTAAAGAAAATTTATATAGAATAGCGTAAGAAATTCGGTTATACATACCTCAGCTAAAGCTCCCATAATGATTTATATTTAAAATTTTAATAATAATCCCTCCAAGCAAACTACCAACGTGCTTTTGTTTATTTTTTTTATTGAAGATGGTAAAACAATTTCGATCACTTTTGCTTTACCAGCATGTAAAAACTATATTAAAACTGATGTTGCCATACATTACTGAAGCTACTACAAATTCATATGCCTTTCTTAAAAAATATAAGTAATGCCAGAAAATTAAGCTACATTAAGCATTAAACTTCATTTTTGATTAACTACAAGTCGAAAATAATATATTTGGAATGGTGGCAAAAGAGTTTTTGGATTTAGTGATATACGGACTGATAGCACTGCATTACAATCTAACATTATTATCGATATCAATTCCAAACAGCTGTTAAGATAAACATTCATCTCTAAATCTTATTTGGCTGGAATTAAGGTTATTTCGTAACCTGGTCTAAATTGAATAAATTTAAGAATCAAGTAGTTTAATACTCGAAAATCATGGCTCAAAGCAGATTAGAAAAAATTGGGACTATTTTCTCCAGGTATTTCGAAAATTATTTACTGAAAATCATTCAGATTTTCGAATATTTTCATATAGAGTGACGGGTTTATTACGTTCGGGTGCTATGAAACCAGAAGATAAACCCATCTGGTATGATTTGTATGAAGCCTTTCCACCTAAACTGGAACCACGTTTTGATAGACCTGCACCAAATATACCTATACGCAATATATTTTATGAGGAAGATATAGTCAGAGCGTAAGTATAACTCTTATTTCCGTTCCTGCTATTTTATGAAATATTTGTTTGCAGAAAATTCCACAAGTCGCTGAAACAACTTGAAATGATTAGCTTGTTTGATAGAAAACGCGAAACACAAACACAGCAATTCATTAAAATATACCAGGGCTTAAAGACTCAGGGTGCTTTGGATGAGGAAAAAGTTTTCGAAACTTCTGTTGAATTGCTTCAACAGCAAAGACAACAAATGAAAGCTGACAGTCAAGAAGCCCTAATAGAGAGTGCGGAAATTGAAGACGATCAAAAACCAAGTTTAAGTGAAGCATTTAATGAGGCCAAGTTAGCGAAAGACAATGCTGCTCAAAATAGAAGTCAGGAAACAGCAAATAAGGGCTCTATAGCAGGCATTGATATACAGAATTTGTTTAAAGATTAATTTTATAATCGTATTAAAATAAAATATAAGTTTATTTTGTAATATTAATAAGTGTATTAGTTTTTCTCTTAAACAGCTAAAGCATCATTTTGATTCTCATGACTAAGTTGTGTTTGCAAATTGGACAATTTATTTTTCAACACTTGCACCCCCATAATGACAATGTTTTCCGGTTTCAAGGCTCCTGACGACTCTACATTGTAGAAAAATTTATTCGGTTTAGCTTCCCAGTTATAAGGTGCCTCATATTGGTCATCATCCAATTCAGTATGTTCACTCTTAGGCCATTCATCGGGTTTAGGGTATAAAGTGTGTCTCATAGAATTATCCGGATCATATTCGAAGCAAACGCCAGCTGTCGGATTCCATTTGGCATGTTCCTTACCAAAGCCCTTTTTTGCATAAGCACGTAATTTCAGTTCTTGCCCTTTACGCAATTTTATTATCAAAATTTCATCAGTACTTTCACCATACTCATTATCCTCATCGTTTTGATGTCTAGATGTAACAGGTAGTACTTTTGGATTGCTTGATTTTAAATCGGCTGTAGTAACATGACGTGTAGAATCTTCAGTACATTTTACATCCAACGTGAATTCGACACTGCACTCGGGACAAAAATCCAAGCAAATACAATCCCTAGTATATTGCAAACGTTCAACTACCTCATCGGATATTAATGGTATCAAACCAATTCTGTGGGCTAAAAATTCATCAGACAATACTGTTGAATTGGCTTCTAACTGAACCCAATCGATAGCCAATGTTGGCGTCTCAGCAATAAAAACGCGACGCAAGCTGTTCGCTACACTAAGTTCAGTATCTTCCAAGACAAATTTTACATTGTCATCGGTTAATTCGGTTATTGTGACAGATGGTTGATTGGCGTACGGCATTGCTTTTTTATTTTCCTAATAATTTACTTCAGTTTTAATTGAAAAACTACTTGAACACATAGAAAATGTTAAGAACTGTTTTATAAAATAACTAATCAAATCATCAACTGATGTATTGCCATATTTATACAAAATTCTGTGTTATCTCTATAAAGGAAGTTACCAGAAGCATAGTTATAAAAAATATTTTAGTGGAATCTTTGAAAAGTGAAAAGAAATTTATGTTAATGAACTTATTAATGTTAAAATATGACTTTTTTAATTGATAGCTGAAATACAATATTTCGTAATAGCAAAGGCGAATTATTTCAACCAAAGAAGCTAAAAAAGCTCTATGAGGTTTTTAAGAGCCTTTCTTTTTATGTTACGCTATTGGTCAAAGAGTTCTTCACACATTATATAAATGTACTTGATTGAAAACTAGGAATACGCACAGCTTGTTCTAGGTGTTATAATCTACTTCCAATAAAACTTTCTCTTTTGCCAAGTGATTTGCAATTAGTCACACATTTGAATCTCTAGTCATTTTCATCAGTCCTTTTGTAAGCAATTAACGATAAATTTTAAGCAATGGTAAAAGTGGATTGTATGATAATTCAGCCTTCTCAGAAAAGGTACCTCTTTGTCGGTCATAGTAATAAGATAGTTGAAAGACAACACTTCCATTCAAAAAATAAATTGGGTCTTTAGGAGTAGGTAAGGTAAAGTTCCTTTGGCAGCAGTCCTCAACACATCTGACAGAACTTTGAATGTTAAAACAATGATATCCTAATTATTATCCCACCTGGTATAGACCAGGTGATCACTGCGGACGATCAGAAGCTATTGCATCAACAGGCGTTCTTGAAGGCAATGAGTAACAACAGATGTAATAGAATTCTAAACAAACAACCCCAGATTATGAGAAAATTCTACCCAGGCAGACGCACAGATCAACTACATTAACTCTGACGCAATTAAGAGCAGAGTGATGCAGTAACCCCTACTAACCCAGTGAGTGAATACTCCGCGAAATTATAAATCAGTGTCTAGACTGTATTCAAAGCCCACATGACACAGTACACTTATTTTAATGCCCCCACAGGTCGGTTAAAATTTAGTGACAAAGCTACAACTAATTAATTCAAATTTATATCTTCCTAAGAGAAAAACGTGGGACTACAACATAGTTGTTACGACTACATCTCTTAAAATCCGGCGTTGACTTCGTGAAGGCTTTTAGTCACATCGATTTTAGTCACATCGCCCATATTTCGTAGCAAGTGAACTTAAAGATATTTATTTATTTAATAAAATATCTTATGTCTCTAACAAATCCGTAATGATGAAAGCCTTACCTGTTTGTGGTTACAGAACCATTAATTAAATGATTGACGTTCTTTTTCATACTTAAAATTTCTCATATCTCTTTAAAGAAAAAGTCCTATAAAAAGTAGATTGAACTTCCTTACCATTCCTAAAATAATCCTACATTTTTTTTTTATAAATCGTCAACCCTGTCGAGACTGCTAGAAATGAGGCTAATTGTGTCAATTAGTATGGCAATACCATATTTATGTTTATCAATTCATGGCAGTTGCTCATTTGTTGCTTAAAAAGAAGCAGCACAACGAAGTGAATTCTTTTTGAGTCTTTAAGAGTCTTTTTTTTACTCCAATTTTCACAAAAATTTTCTTATAAATTTAAGAAGCTTTAATATCCAAAACACAGATTATTTAATATTTCATTTATTCTAGTATAATGTTTTACTATTGGCATAGTTAACAAAGCAGTCAGAAATACGAAATTTAATATTTAAGAAAAGGTGAATGTAAACATTGCACACTTAACACTTCATTTATTTGGCTGTGTGTGGTGTGTGTCAGTTTGTATGCATGTGCGTGTGTGCGCCAGCAAATGTGTAAATGATTGGGGTGTTCTTGTGGCACTGGCAGCAGCAATAGCAATACGATTAGTAGTAGCAGAGCAAAGAAGTCTCAATTGTCATTGGACACGAAATAGAGGAACTTTGTTAGCCCGGTATACAAGAAAAACCGTGGTGAAATGCAACAACAAATGGAACCTACACAAAAATTACAATATATATCAAAATTATTCCTTAGCACTGCCGTTGATGTCAAAGATGAATTGGAAGAGGTGCGTATTGTTGTGGAACTGTATATAATAAATTGTCGTTATTATCAAAATAAATTTTAATGCTTTGTTTTAGCGTTTCGAAAGAGCCTATATAAATCTACAACAACAAATCAATGGCCTCAATGATAAGGATATGCACGATAAACTATCGCAGTTAGTTTGTAAGGAAAAACAACATGAAGAAATATCAATTGGTTTCTTATACATCATGCTATCCGATCCAAATATGGCACCAAAAAGCTATCGTGATCTTACACTAGTGGCACGTGACGGCATGAATATGGTTGTCACTAATCTAACAATTTTGGTAGCCGAAAAATATAATAAACTCACCGATGTGGCGAGACGCCAACTCATCTGGCTACTGAGAGAGTTAGTTAAGCATCAGGTCCTTAATATCGAAAATATTATATGGAACTGTTTGCGTCAGGCTGGCGGTGGTGATGTATCACCTAAAAATCTATTTTTAGTTGAAAGCCTCTTGGATATATTCATAGAATATCGACCGTGGCTAGAATCGCAATCATTTCTTATACAGACAGTAGTGTATAGTTATGTGCGTCTAATAGAGGATCATGCTAGTCCTGCTTTAACACCGCTACGACATAAGGAAGTTAAGTTTGTTATATCACTGATACGTGATCGATTTTTGGATATTATTCCGCTGGGAAGGGATTTTGTACGGTGAGCAAAAAATGCACTTATAAAAACTATTTACATTTTATTTATATTTTAAACTAAATTTTCGAAGAGTTTTTGAGTTGTACTGAAACATCTGTAAATATTAGTATTAATATCAGTCATGTACCGCATTTATACCCCCTTTTCAAATTTAGCACTGTGTAAAATCTGGAGAATTTTCTTCAACTTCCGAATAATAATTTATTTCTTAATGAAAACGCATTATGATTTAGATAATTTTTCATGTCTTAAAGTTTATTAAACAAATTTTTATTGGAGTCATTTGTTGTAGGAAAAAAAATAACGAAACACATTTTCTAAACCTAATCATTTATAAAGTTTTCAAAAAAAATATTATATATAAACATACTGTAAAGACTTATATTTTGAAGGCATTTGCAGTTACCAAACATCGTTGGTTAATGGCACATTTTTAAATAAATAACTGTGTATGACATCCCTCGTTTTACCAGTAATTGGCACATGTATATACATATTAATTAAAAATTTGATCTTTAAAAGAACCAAGTTAAAAATACATTCGATTTTTATTTTTTTATTTTCGAATTATTTAAAAACCATTTATTTTTCATTAGTCTTTTTGGTTCCGTCCTTTAAGAAACAGAAATTTATTAAAAAAATAAATTGTTTGAACTATCTCCCATATTTATTGGTTTTTATAATAGAAAAATCTCTAAATCTGCTAGTAAACAAAACGAAGTTCTGTACACAGAAAATTCTACACTCCTTTTAAATTCTATTCTTTACTCTGACACCAACTTTGCAAACTGAACTTTAACTTAAACGTTTTTAGCTGTATATACATATAACCGATAAACTATAATCAACGTTTGTTAAAAACAGGTTAATATAAATCCAATGCAAAATCGGTTTTTTCAAAGTTCTGGTTTCTTGAATGCACTTCCATGTACAGTCTAATAGAATGCCTTTCTAAACTCATGATGCTTTGCATTATGGCATTCCTAAAGCCATTCGTTTATCAGCAGGTACGCAAACAACAAGAAGCTTATTGTGAGTTATTAAAAAAAACGAAATTAAATTTTGATTAATTTTAAAATGAAAATTAATTTCATTTGCAGTGTTATAAAGTATTGCTGCTTGATTTATACACTGATTTGATGTTGTATACAGACGTTAAGGAAGGCAGCCATTCTTACTAATTAACTGTGAATATGTTTAAAAAAGATTTCAAGGGTTTTACACTTACGTGCTTTAAGTATACAATTATAGATCATTTGTATGGAGTACACTTTTTTAGTTAGCTTAGCTGTTCTGTATTCCTTTTCCGAATATTTTTTTTCGTTTTATTTCGTGTAGGAAAATGTTAGTGGAATCAAATCGAATCAAGTTTTTTTTTTTTAATAAAATTTTGGTGAACTGTTGAAATATCGAATGTAATCCATTATTTGGAATATTTGCTTTTATTTTTCATAGTATTTACACAACTCTTTGAACCTAAATTGCTATAAATTATTAAATTACAATTTATTTATAAATATGCAGAACAGCAAATTTCCGAACTTTTGATTACGAGTAGATTTATTATTCCGCACGGATTGATTCCACTCTGAATACAGAATAGGAACGTATATCGTAGCTTCTTTTCATTAAGTATATATTTGAAGGCTTAAATTTAAAATTATAAATTTAATACAATATTTAAATGCATTTTTTCTTTTAATTTTATTATATAGCTTACTTCAAAATGTCGCTCGTATTCCTGAATTCGAACAGTTGTGGCGTGACATTTTACATAATCCAAAAAGTCTACATCCTACTTTCAACGGTATTTGGCATTTATTGCAAATACGCACTAGTCGACGTTTTCTTCAATGTCGCTTAACGCCAGAAGTAGAACGTAAATTACATTTCTTGGCATCGTCAGTGAAATTTGGTAATCAAAAACGGTATCAAGATTGGTTTCAAGATAAATATTTTGCAACACCTGAATCACATTCGTTGCGTTCCGATTTAATACGCTTCATCATCAACGTAATACATCCGACAAATGATATGTTATGTTCCGATATTATACCGAGATGGGCAATTATCGGCTGGCTAATATCCTCATGTACAAATACAATAGCATCAGCAAATGCAAAATTATCATTATTCTATGATTGGCTATTTTTCGATCCAATGAAAGATAATATTATGAATATTGAACCAGGCATATTGGTCATGTATCATTCTATACGAAATCATCCGAATGTTAGTAGTACATTATTGGATTTCTTATGCCGTATTATGAAGAATTTCTGTTTGAAACATGAAGATAAAATACGCATGGGAGTGTACAATTCATTGAATAAGATATTAGAAAAACAGGTTAGTTAAATTTAAAATTGATTATGCAATAACTGTTTAATTTTGTATTTTTAATTTGAATTTTCTAAGGTCATTCCAAATTTACCACCCTTATTTGAATCACCGAAATTAGATCGAGAATTACGTTTGTTGATACGTGAAAATTTCCGTGAATTTGTTTCACCAGTTGCACCAAGTGGTAATGTGGGACCACCTACGATGTATCCAGCCTCTTCGGTTATACAGGCGCCTGTTTTCAAAAAAGAAGCCGATCAACGTACAATGCATCAGGGGGCTTTAATGTTCTCTGGTGGACCTCCGAATACACAACAGACACAGCAACATGACCTGCAGCATATGCAAAATCATTATCAACCGCATAATACCACAACGATGGATATTGTGGAACACAGTGGTGGTATGGTTGATAGCGGAGGAGGTGGCGGCGGAGGTGGCGTCCATAATGTCATTAGTCTGGTCGATGAAGATAATAAATTGTCAATAATACCGCCGGAAAGTAATGATATGGAAACCGAAGCTGCCTTTAGTGAAGATGACGAAGATGTAAGTAAGGACATTAAAAAGGAAGAGAATACAGATGATGACGATGATGTTCCTCTAAAGGAATTGCTTAAATTACAAAAAACCACACCGGAAAAAGTTGATCTTCCCGCCTCAATAAGCGATACATTCGAAACATTCGTTACAAAGCGTAACTCATTTACTTGGGAGGCATTTCTCGAAGATTTTCGCTCATTACCCGCTTCAGCTTTAGATGATGCACAACTTCAGTATGTGATCTCGAATACGCATTTAATACTACGGGAAACTTTGCCATTGCAAAACATATTTACCGAAAGCAAAACAGATGAAAAGAATTTGGCCAAGAGTATAAGCTATCCCATTTTTGGGCTATTTCGATTTCTATATGAGAATGAAGATAAAAGTAAAAAACCATTTCAATCCCTACTCACCGAGATATGCAAACGTATTCCTGAAACAGGCTATCTGTTACTATATTTTATGAAAGTTCATGTCAAACTGCAGACACGCAAAAATGCCCAACAAGCGGCCCAATTTAAAACCAATATCTACCGTCTAATATGTGATGCTACCGATGAAAAAGTAGACGATTGCTTAACACGTGATTTGGATATGTTAGAAAAAGAGAATACCACCATATACTTGTGGCTGCTGCCGGATATATATCGGGAGTTTAAATCGATTGCAATTAATAATAGTGATTTATTACGCATAACATTGAGGTGTATTGATGCAAAAAATCTAAGAGATCTTATGTATCATGTGGCCCAAGGAAAATTAACTTTGTTCAAACAAGATGGTCTTATTGAATGTATACGTGATAGTTTGGTATATGAAACCTTTGAACAATTATGTTTATGGCAATTAGTGCAGGCACACGATGTGCCTTTAAAATGTTTACAAGTAAGTGGTGCTTTCTGTTTATTAAATTTCATTTATAATTTTATATATTTTTTTAACCTATTTAGGATATCCTGCCCGAATTGGAGGCGGCAAATCATCCAGAGGCATTGGGCTATTTATTACTTTTATTGAAAAATGAAGAACCAACTAATGAACTAATACGTTTGCTTTTAAGTAGGGAAACAAAGTCGCGTGGTGATCCTTTTGTTACGTCAGCGTTAAGGTAAATGGTTATACATATTAAAACTTTAAAAAAGAAATTTAGTAAAAAATTAAATAATTAATTTTTAATATTTTAGGTTTTGGTGTCAGCGTTGCGAAGAAAAATTATCAGAAATCATTGCGTCTTTATTAACATCAAAATATCCAAGCTCATCACCAAATAAAAGAAAAAGGCCGCTTAAAGGAAGTTCAGCCATGAACAGCACACCATCCGCAGATCAGGTAATTAAGGAAAATTAAAATTAAATTTTAACGAAGTGAAGTCTTCTTTTAATCGTAATTTAGGTACTATAAAGATACTGTTGTTTTTGAATAATTATTTTTTGTTTTAATTTTAGGTATTAAGTCATCTAGAGCATTATAGACGAAGTTGTCGCCATGGCACTGGTACTGGTCTATATGTACATGACACTATGCAAAGAGCATTACAAACCGCTTATACCCATAGTAATGAAAGCACAAAGGTAATAACACTTAAATTTATCTGGAGGACATGTATACAATTAATTTAAACATGTTTTCTTATAGAAACAATATAGTGATTTATTTGCTTTGGCGGCGGAAGATGAAACGACAGCTGTTGGTCGTCGTGGTGGTAGCGGACGAGGGCGCAAACAACCAACATCGAAAAAAGATTCAAGTAATACGAATTCAAATAATAAGAAAAATTCTGATCCAGTTAAAACAACAATATTTTCATCTGATGAGGATTCGAGTGAGGTTAGTACTTAAAAGCAAAGTGCTTTATGATCAGCATGTTAGAAATTTGCTTTTTTTGATTCTTCTTAGTAAGAAATTGAAAACAATTTAAATTAATAGCTTGGCATTATTAAAAAATTATTATTAAAAAAATTAATTACTATTATTTTCTTTTAGGAGGACTGGTCTCAAAAGAAAACCTCACAAGCTAAGAAACGGAAAAAAACTATTAACGATTCTGACTGACAGCAGTACCAATCGTCGTCGTCACCATTTTATCTTGATGATACCGATGATAATGATGATGAACATTATGTTAAAGATTTTTCTTAATCAAATTTTAAATACAAGAAAAAAACAACATTTATATTAAACACACAAAAGAAAAAAAATTAAGAAAAAACATAATTATAATAAAATATAAAGTTTATTTGATAAGAATAGTATGCCAATGTAGAGTTTTTGAATGTTGAAATTTTCACGTTATATTTTTTTATTTTTAATAAAAATAAAAAATTTTCAAAATTTATTAAAAACAAAGAAACCAACTTATTCCCCCTAAAATTAAAAACAAAAAGATAACAATAAAACTCTGTGTATAAAAAAAGACTAAAAAATGTAAAACAGAAATAAGAAAACATTTTAAAAATAAACAAAAATCATGTGTCTTTAAAAATATTTTGTGTGTGCGTTTTTTTCTTTCTACTTTACGGATTTTAATTTTTAAACAAAATAGTAATTTTAAAGTTGGAATGGAAACCACTGTTCCATCCTTAACAACCCTGTTTTTATTTAGTACAAGTAATCATTTTAACAAGTACTCATTAAAGTAACGATTTGTCGTAAATTTTGCGTGACATTTCATTTTGACAGGCACTTTATAAAAGTATTTTTTTTTCGTTGGACGTTGTTCTGTCGGATTTTAGTTAATTATGTGGGGCGATACTATTTTAATTGTTTTCATTTCAATATGCACAGCGCTACTGGGCGAAGGTATTATCTTTTAACTTTAACATTTAATGTATATACATATGTATTTTGATTAGAATTTAATTCATGAAAAACAAAAAATACATTTCCAGGTCTGACTTGGCTGCTGGTATATCGCACAGAAAAATATCAAAAATTAAAGGGTGAAGTGGAAAAGCAGAGTAAGAAATGTAAGTCTGCACTATTAAACTACCTTGACATACATATTTGTTTAAATTTTATTAGATTATTAGGCTTCCAATTAATTGTGTTCTAATAAAGATACATCAGCTTACCTAAGCAAATAGGCAGGATTGTACTCGTGGGATGTAATGACATCAGAAAGTTTTAATTTTATGCCTAGACTTTACTCTGTTCAACTTACTGTTTAACTTCTAAACTAAAAATAGGAATTAAATAGAATGGGTCCTAACTGGAACAAGGGAGAGTTCTCTCAATCAATGTGCAGCACCCGACTATTTTTGGGCTCATTGAAAGGGACCTACTATTTAAAGCCGGCTTCGAGCGGCAATTGCTTTAGTTAGATCTTCTTACAATCTAAAATGGTAGTGGATTGCATTAAATTTTTCCAATCCAAGTAAAAGTCTGCAATTGGTTGTTGTTATTGTTGTTGTTGGAGCAGTTTGTAGCTGTATTGTTTACGTTCCGTCTGGCAGGGCCTCTTTGTCAAGTCCCAGGAAGCAAATCGCACGAATAGACTGAGTCCAGAGAGAGTTCGGCATAAGTTGGGTGGGATAAGCCGGGAAGTTAAATGAAGCGTGTCATGCGTGCTTGTTCAGCGCGCAGCATAGGTTCTCTCACCTTATCATCGATTCGTGTCCAGTATGTATTAAGATGGCTGCATCATATTAATCTCAATTGCGCCAATATCACTCTGGTCCGTCTAGGTAGGTTAAGTTCATCTACTGATATGGGATGCAGGTAGTCTCCGGGGATGATATTCACATTGTACTGCCCAATGGCCTCAGCCACTGCATCAGTGTGAATACTATTCAATCTTGCCTGATATGCCTGTCGGTTTAGAGGTTTTTTTATATCGTTGGACTTCTCGAGGAAATGAAGGTTATTCTGATATACCTGGATTGAGGGTTATTGTTAATTTTTTATCATCGTAATAGGACCCGACGCCATAATGAAAGAGTCATCTACATATCTTACGATCGCGATGTCATCTGGCGGAAATGGAATGTCAGAAAGGTAGAGGTTAAACAGTTTCTGTTTCACTCTACGTGGCTTTGACTTTCTGTTTCTGAATTCCACGTATGACTGTCGTCCACACATAAAGTTAACTACCCATCGCTCAGGCTAACTAGGAGGGTAGTGTTTTCCACGTCCTCGAACAGTGTGGCATGGCTGAAAGTATTAAAGACCTTGGGCAGATCGAGTGTCACAAGCACTGCTCTGTCACACTGCTTATTCTGGTTAAGTCAGATACGGCTAATGTGTGTGGATGTGGCGTGTAAAGATAGTGCTATGCTGTTTATGGAATCCGTGTTGAATGTCGACAGCTGGTTAACTTGGAAGTGTAGTGCCTCTAGAGTTTTTGAGCGATAACAGCGAAACCGGCCTGTACGATTCTACCTTGCTTGCGTCTTTACCAGGCTCCAGTATGGGAACCACCCAGCCCCAGCCCATTTTCCACTTTAACCGACAGGTTAAGGACTTCAGTTAATTATTCGACTCTAGTTTTAACATTACCAGCTACTTTAACCATCGAAATTCCGTCAGGAGACAGCGCTTTAGATGTTAATTGTAAATAAAACAAAAAGTTTTAGAAGTTATAGAAGGATCTACGGAAATTGTGTGTAAAACAAAATATCGGCCAAATGGTCGCCACGGCTTTGATGGCATACTTCTATCCGTCGGTCCATATTTTCAATGACTGACATTATTTCATCTTTTAGCTATTGAATTGTCCTTGAATTATTGACTTACATTTTTTCATTTAAATATCCCCAAAGAAAGAAGTATAACGATGTCAAATCATATGCTCGTGGCGGCATTAATTGGCGAGATAACACAGCCATTGAATTTCTCGCGTGAAAGAGTGGCTGTGTGGCAAGTGGCACCATCCTGTTGGAACTACATATCGTCTAGGTCCATATCCTAATTTCTGACAACAAGAAGTCCGATACCATTCCGCGATAGCGAACACCATTCATGGTAAATCCTTGGCCATTCTCATTTTCGATGAAGTACGGCCCGTTGTAGGTGTGTAAATTCAAATCTTTATTCAAAATTCGCATCATTGATGTTCGTGAGATGTTCAATTGCTGGGTACAACAACGAGATTAGCGGCTTTTCTGCCACAGCAATGTTTTCCACAGAAGGAACTGGGCGAGCAAGCTCATGTGTTTCTACATTTCTGCAGACCCGGTTTGCTGAAATTTGCGAACAATTCTCCCGATTGTAGGCACATTTGTTCGATTTTGTTGACTAAAAACATCAAGAAGTGCACGAAATGCATATTGATTAGAGCGCAAACTATCTTAACGTGCTGCTCAATTGTGTACCTCTCCATGACTGAATTTGTCAAACACTTAAACAAAGAAATGTCAAATTAAGGTGGGCAAAAAATTTGGCGTTAAGGTGTCACTCACAATTAACATCGTGCATTATGATTGGCCCACCCTTTACAAAAAAACTTTATCAGTTTTGCTAATCTGGCACACATCTTAAGTTATGCCACTTTAGCTTAATATAATTATTTATTTAATACTTAAGATCATTGTAATTCAAGCTTAATTATTATTTAAATAAAATATGTACGGAATTTATTTGAAATTTTTATTTTAATTTTAACACATTTTTGTTAACATATAGAAGACAATTAAAGTTTAATGTTTAAAATCATAATTATTATCCCGGTGCGTTAAGTTGTTTTTGTTTCACCTTCATTACTTGATGAAAAATCAAAATCACTTTCACTAGAACCACCTGTAGTAGCTGGCTTTGGCTTTGTTACAACTTCTTTATCGGTAACACTTTCATCCGCTTCACTACTATCCACAAAGTTAACACGTTTCTTTTTCTTTTGGCTTTCATTTTTATCAGCTGTAGATAAGATTGAAGTTGGTTTTGGAACTTTTGCAGGATGTTGTGCTATATCTTCTGGTGTGTTTTCAATTATTTGGTCAAGTGGTTGTTCTTGCTGCTGTTGTGAATCTAATTCAGATAGTTGTGCTTGTTGCGGGTTATTCTGTTGATCTATATTAATATCTGTGCTTGGAATATCTGATATATTTTCCTGCTGTGCTGGGTCATAATTATTATAGGTATTACTTTCTAGATTGGATGCCGGTTCTTGAACATAAGTTTGATCGTAATCATAAGCATTTCGCTGCTGATATTCTTGATTGTAACCTTCAGCTGCATATTGTTGATCTGTAGCATACTGTTCAGCTGGAGCATTTGGATCAGGTTTATATTCACCAGTTGTTTCGTCATAGATATAACCAGGGTATGAGTATTGTGTTGGATCATAATTCGAATAATCGTACTGTTGATCTTGCTGATTCTCATTAACTGTATTGGAATCAATATTTTCATAAGTTTGATAATCAGCCACATTGTTTATCGATGGCTCATTTTGTTGGGGATTACTGTATTCTTCGTATGCTACGTTTGGCTCAATATTTTCGTTATTGGAATTCTTGGTAAGCTCATTTACTGTTTCATTTTTGTTATTAATTAAGTTTCTATCTAATTTAGATTCAGAATTTGTTTCTAAGCTGGGATTGTTTTCTATTTCAATAGTTTCTGGCTCTGTAAAAAGATTTTCAAGTAATTTCGGAACCACGCTAGTAGGTTCCTGCTTTTGCTCCTGTTCTGTTTCTAAGGGCGAAACTAATTCGCCATAAATGGCATTTTCAATATTTTCAATCGTCATGGCGGTTGAGGAAGAATTTGTTTCAGATTTGTTGTTATTTAATGGTTCATTTGGAAGATTTAAAGTTTCTTCGATTTCAGGTTTCATATTGTTTGTAGAGATTGCAGATTTTGGTGTTATAATTTGACTTATATCTACAATTTTTGGCTTAATTTTATCACCTATTTGAATTTCATTTAAGGTTTTATCAATAATATTTGTACTATTTTCAATATCTTCTCTTCTTTGGCTATTTGCAGTGTTTATTATTATGGGGTTTTGTATGGTGTCTATAGAGAATGATTGCCGTTTCATTGGTTGCAAATTTTCTTCATTAGTTAAACTACTTTTCACTAAATTATTTCTGTTTGTAGGATCTATGTTATGAAGGTATTTCTCGGAATTATTTATTATTTGCTTTTGTGACATCATTTTAACATTTGGAACTTGCTCAAATGTAGAAGATGTAGTTAGCGCAAGTTTCGGAGAGTCTGCTAGTTCTTTGTCCTTGGTTAACAAATGAGTAGAAGCAGGCTCAAAATTTCTATCTGTATTATATTCCATTTTAGTTAAATAATTTACTTTCATATCGTTTTTGTTTAGTTTATCATGAGGTAAATTTTCAATATTGGGTTCATTAATTTCTTTATAAGTTTCGTAACGCTCCGCAGGAACTTGTTCTATGTTTCTTAAATCCATTTTAACATTTCTGTCTTGCCGTTGTAAATTTGCGAGTGTTGGCATTTGCATTGTTTCATCAACCATATTCATAGATTGCTGCTGTCTGTTGATGTATTGATCCTTTTCATAGGTTGGTATTGGGGCATAGTATTGATATGTTGCCGTCGTCATAGGTGTATTTGCATTAGGCATATAATTATAACCTTCCACTACACTTTGTTGTATGCCGTTTATCGTATTTTGTGCCAGAGGTTGAACTGAAGTTGTAGCCATCATTGGAGGTACAACAGGTGCAACAGAATTTTGAATACATCTTCTGGTTTGTGAATGTACTAATTTTGCAAAGTACATTTCGTATTGTAGCTATAAAAGAAATAAAATAAATAATTTTGTATAAATTTTAATAAAAAAAAATTTTCTATATTCATACCTTCATCATTTTAAGTCTCTCACTTCGTGCATTCATTATTTCTGTTTGTTGCTCAATACGTTCCAACATCTGAACCAATTGTTTATTGCGCTCATTTCTACGTTGTTGCTCTTCCAAAAATTGTAGATATTTTTGTTTGGCTTTTGAACGTGCAATTTTTTCACTAAATTATATAAAAAATATAGTAATAAATACTAAATAATTCTACTTAAACTTAGTTGATAATATTTAAAAACTACTCATTATTTTAGATTACATTATAATACCTGCGCTTAAAACTGTATTTGCTGTTAATTTCTTTATATTTTTGAAGCAACTTTAGCGATTTTATTTAGAGTTGTTACATAATCAGAATTAAAATCGACAAAAAATTGATTTTAGTGTCCCAGAATCCAATATTATCGATTTCATATTCGAATCAGAATTGTTACCAGAAAATGGTGTCATATTATCAATTTTTATCGCTTTTTTTGTAAGAAATAATCCGATCATTATTCAAGTGAAAGTAATTACCAGTAATACACTTAATTAAAAGTAAAATGAATAAATTTGAATGAAATTTCCCACAATTAACTCTCCCTTAACTATTTTAAATTTGTAAAAAAATATTTACATATTTTATTTAATACATATTTTACATATTTTATTTAAATTTATAGTCTACAAAATTATAAACAAAACCAACAAAATGTAAACAAAACCTTAACAGCTTTTTCGAAGATTGAGTTTGTTTATGTTCGAAACAAGACAAAACCAAGACAATTTCATGGCACCAATTCATATCAGAATCGATTTTCAATTCTATTAAATATCAATTCTGACTTGGATTCTGTAACACCATTGAATAATTTTATTTATTTTTTTTTTTGGAATAGTAAACTTGTTTTCAATTCAGTCAGATAATTCAAATTGTTGTTAGTTAGATCAAAAACAATTCAATATGGTGGTGCTGCCATTACAACAACTAATTTTTTAATAAATTCATGTAGTACTGGTTTTACACGGTAGATACGTTTCAGAGGATACTGTGTAAAAATTCATGTAAAAGCAGAATTGGGTGTAAAATACACAAAATTCTTGACAATGACTAACACCCATTTTACATTTGATTAAACGATGGACAGACGGCCGAAGTTTGTTGGAGGGGGGGTGAAGATGTGAAGTGTGTAGTACACGAATGTTTGTATCGGACATTTTATGTTTCTCTTTTCTACTTTTCGTCTTGTTGCTTCATACTTTTTTTTCATTTAATTCTCATTTTTTACTATTGGGTAAACATGTATATGAAAGAACAGAAAAAAAAAATTATTTGTCTAACATCTAATTTCATAACTGTGAAAGCTTTAACCAGGATTAAAAGATTTAACCGATTGTTCAACCAAATGTGAGAGCGGACTAAATATTGAATTAAAAAAACAGTTAGCCGAATCGGCAACACTAGCCTATTTATTACGACGTGTGTATGATTGAAAATAATTTGTAAAAAAATAACAATTTTTCAAAAATGTTTTCTAAATAGCTGGTTTTGAGGAGAGTATATTTTGTAGTTGAACCAATAAGGCAATGTAAAGGTGAATTTCGTGCTTTAGTTAATTATAGATAGGAAAAATTTAAGTCTTGTAAATGATTAAAGTAATGCTTTAAATATACGGTATAAGATTACGGATAACCACAGTTAGTAAGTTAGTAAGTTTGCCAATCAACTTTCTAGTAATGGCAAAGCATTAAGTTGTTCGTTTTTATTAAAATTTTCAACGAAAACAGTACTTTGAATATAAAGCGCTACGGAATTTTAAAATCACTATGAATTTGGTGGTTAAGAAAAGATGGGCTTAGAACAATTCTAAGTCTAATTAGACGGATAAATAATAATCTTATTTTTCTTGCCTCTTGTGAGTTCTGGTGCATTCCTATAAATAGAAAAGTAATAATCTAAAAGCGGGATGGCGTGGTATGGTGGTTGAACGCACGCATAACAACACAAGCGACCCAGATTCGAACCCCAGCGAAGAATGTAACGAAAAATTTTAAATGTGGTTTCAAGTGTTTAATAAAGAGGCTTCAACTTCCCTCCAGACAACTCCATCTTAAAAATGAGAAAGAGAAGACTCCATTACCTTCCAGCTTATTCTGCTGATGATGACAAATATCAGAAAAATGATCAGGAAAAAACACCATCGACTGGAAATATATCGATGATAAAGTAAAGATCACCACCAATTAGGAAGGATATTCACCACTACATTATCATATGGAGTGAGCTACAGTGGATTAATCATCTACATAGCTTGAAAGATCTAATGAAATGATAAATGAAGCTGGAACAAAGCAGTGATGCTTTGGATGCTTTGCGGAAAGCCAACAAGCTCCCAAGAGAAGTGACGGAGAAAAAAAATCTAAAAGCACAATCATCAGAATTATCAGGAGAAATCGTCATCTACTGGCAAAAATTACAATACTAAGTAGGGATCACCACCACCACTTAGCAATGATCTTCACCACTACACAATAACATGGAGGCGAGCTACAGTAAATTAATCACCTACTTTGTGGAAAGACAATATGCTGCCTAGAAAAAAGTATGGCCTCATTCAGCCGGTCCTTATATTGATTTTCCATTCCTTACGTTCCTTTAAGAGACATTGCAACTATAGATAGTATTCGAATTGAAAAGATCCCAAATGTAAATATCTCGGTTCACGGTTGAATGAAATGACAAGAAATATGTTTTTAAAATACAAAAAATCTACCTCTCTGCTTAAGATACTTTAAAAGTTACATTTGCTCTATTCTGTTACATGGTGTAAAATCCTGGATGCTAAAAACAAGGCAGATTAGTAAAATATAAAGTCTTAAAATGTGGACGTATAGAAGAATGGTGAAAATATCATGGACTGACTTTGTAAGTAACAATGAAATTCTCAGAAGATCGGTCAGCAACGAAATTACTTTAGACCATAAAGAAAAAAACTTAATTATTTTGGTCACGTCAAGAGAGGGCCAAATATAAACTCCTGCAGTTAATAATTAAATGCAAATTTGAAGGAAGAAGGGAAATATGACAAAAACAAATGTCATGGCTCCGAAATATCGCAACATACGACAATTGATGGTTCTTTCTGGAAACCGTACCGGTTTCAAAGACATCATAAAACAAATCCAATGACCACTAGCATCCAATTTGTGGGTAGGCAAATTTGTAATTACCAAACTAAGCATAGTTATTATCTTTTTTGATGCATAAGAATTCATGATTAATTTAAAATTGCATCTCTGCTTTGTAAATGTTTTTCACCATAATATATCAAAAGCACATGCTTTCTTTAAATTAGCAGAAAGGAACCCAATAGGATCACTGATAAACTGATAGTCCACCCATTCAAAAATATTTTTATTACTTTTGTCTTCTAAACTGTATAAAAGTGGATGTAATTGATCAATGCTTTTAAAATTTACCTCAAAAGCACTTCTGTGCAAAGCGCTATAACTTTCAAGAAATAAAATTTGCAGTTGTGGGTTGTAAAAAGTGGCACATTACTGTATCTTCAAAGAAAGAGCTAATATTTTGAGTTCTTTGGGTAAAACTATAATAGAATACGTTCGTTTCGAGCCGAAAACGTTCCTATATTTTTTTCATTTTCTAAATCGTGTTAAAATCTGCCATACACTTATGGAAAGGAATAATAATCTCTATTTCATATTATTATATTTATATTACGTAAAATATTATCTAATACTTTTATCTAACTATTTGCATATACTTACTGTTCATCACGTTTTTGTAATAACTTCTCTAATTTATGCTCCAATTGCTGACGTGATATTTCACTACAGAAGAAAATAAAGTACAAGATTAAAATTAATTTAGATTTAATAAAATTGTTAAAAAATATTTAACAAACCTTCGTTGGAGTTTTTCTTGCAATAATTCCACTTGCAATTTATAATTGTCTAATTCCGATTGAGGAAACATTTTTGAAAAATACAAAAATCTTAAAACAATTTCACAATTTCACTGCACACCGAAACAATAACATTAAACTAACAAACTTTGAATGCTAATTGAAAAATAAAGTATTTGCTTTAAAACTTTCGCTTTTGTACTTTTCGCAGCTGTACTTTATCCTTGGACTTAATTCAATGAAATGCATACGGTTTCGAAAAAAAAAACAAAATTCATTGTTTGACTAATGCGACAAAACTTTTCTATCAAGTTTCTCAAATTACCAGAACACAAGTGGATTGTTATTTTGTATACATTATACATACATTCGTTGGTTGTCCTGGTAACCGAGCATATTATGTTTTCTTTATTAGTACGAGTACTGACGCAATTAGAAAAAAGATATTCTAGAACAGAATTGTAATACAAAAACACCCTACTTGGTTTGGAGAATTATTTTGAAAATTGAAATTGAAGAAAATGCATATTACAAGTGCCTTTTTAAATATTTCACTTATACAATAATTAAGTGAAAACAAGGGAGGTGGTTAATGTTAAAAACTTCTACTAAAGGCTAAAATGGTTTATAATGCATTTCATTTATTGTAGGTTATTTTTAAAATTATGACATATCCACTTTTCAAAAATTTCTTTCTTTGTAGCTATTTCAGTGGTATTTTTAAATGTTTTTTTTTATTATTTATGGTGCATATGAAAGTTTTGTGGTATTTTTAGTAATGTCCTTACGAAAACAACATGTGCATAAATATACATATTTAATATCACATTATGCTTTCTTTAAAAAAAAAGAGTAAGCATGTGTAATTTTTTTCCAATTGGACTAGGTCACTGTGAAATGCGTTTAAAAAATAAAAACCTATATATTAACGAGTACGTAGAAATGATGAATTATAATATCCCAGCAAACAAAGTTTTACAAGATGAAATGGCTCATAATTATTTAGCACATGGATATATATTAGTCAGCATGCCTTCATATGAGAAGCTGCAAAACAAAACGTACCTTTTCAAATTGTTTTGACAATTTTTTTTTATCTTTATAATATTTAGGTTGAAATCTTCTAGAATAAATTGAATTGGCATTATTTTTGTAATAACTTCCAAGCTCATGCAGTTTTATAGAAGGGAGAGGGTGAAAAATTTTAAATCGGCATAAAAGTACGTTTTGTTTTGGGGCTTCTCATAGCTTAAAATGCAAAATTAAAAATATACTTTTGTACAACAAATTTTAGTGGATGACGAAAGTTAGCAAAAAAAAAAACTTTGCTTTTAAAATATTAATTCGTATTATTTCAGAGGAAACATTACTAATTTTGCCCATTTCCCCCTAATTTTAACCTTTCCCAGGTTTTATTTTGAAATAAAGCATACCCTATATTACACTTTCGTTAGCTGGATCTATTTTGAAACGAAATTTGTTCAGACGTTTTCGTGTGATTGTCTCATAAACATGTTGAAGAAACAAAATAATTTCCGTTTTTTTTTTTTTTTTTCAATATTAAGTTAAGAGCTAAGAGAACATCATGAGGAAACTTCTCTAAATTCATTGATTCTGCCATCGGCCATTGATTCGCGAATATTCGACGATGGAACGGTTCATGGACTGAATCTGCCTCACAGTTTCTTGGTATTCTCCTGGAACACATTTTACTGAATGTAATCAGATGGGAACTTTCCGGCTATGTTACAGAATGTCACCAAAAGCGTGATTAACAACGTTGAGACTGAAGCAATTTGGGAGTCGCTAATTTAACTACGCATTTAGGATTTATTAGTCGAAGACATAACTGTTTGAACTCAGGTATATTTGAGGAAATCAGTGTCTCGTACAGGTAGAGTCGCCCCTCTGCTGCTTTGTGGTCAACGTCTCTACTGCCTTGTGGTCACTTAAGCTTTGCACATGGCTTGAAGTCGAAAGCGGGCAATGGTGCTGAAGTCTAAAATATAGACTCCCGGATGGGTGTGTTGTCTTCCAGTCCGAAGTGTTTGCGGGCTCTAAGGCAACGTACAAGGATGTCCACATGGATATTCAGGCTGATTTGAAGACACTGACTGTGTGGTATTTTAGTTCAAGACTGGTAGCGACCTAAAGGAAGAACCTCACGCTTCTCCTGGACAGGCACAGCATTAAACTGTGTTGGGTTCCGCTGCACTGTAGCATTGTAGGGAACAAGACTGCAGTTGGACCAACGAGAAGGGCGGGTTTTAAAAGACCTCCTATGGGTTTCTTCGTCAGCTCGATTGATCTATGGATGTATCGAGAAGTAGATGAATTTTGGAGGAGCAGGGGTAGTTGTAGAATAACCAGGCTCCTATAGGCTAGACTGGACCCCTCGAGGGCGTATGGCTCCTGGACACGCTAGGGCGTCGCTCAGAATTATAGTAGGTTTTCTGACTGGGTATTGTGGGACTCAGGCACCCCCAATTTCTGCAGGATATGTGACGAAGAAGGAAAGCCGGAGACGCTTAAACACATTCTGTACAGGCTTAGGTATTTGGCCGAGGTTAGGTTACATTTACTAGATTTCCGACCTGAGAGGATTGTCAGCCATTAGTTGGCTGTGAGGGACTCTTGGCGTATGGAGAGTTTTTTGACGATTATCTTGCCTTTACTTTCTTAACTCTGTTCTTTTTATCTTTCTTTTACTTCTTTTATTCTCCTGATTGTCAACAATTATAAAGAAAATCGTAATCTACGCGTAATTCTAACAAACTTGAGTGATGTGATACATTTTTTAATACGGCTATACAGTTTTATAGAATAATGGGAGTAGAACATCTTTAAGTCGATTTGCGCGGAATAGGATTTGATTTTAGACCTATGGTTTCTTCTGAAGTTTCGTAGAATTTTCATTAGATTTTATTTTTGCTATACGAGACTTAGTTTTTTTTAACCATACAATTTGACCTACTCTAATGTCTATATACATATAAAGCACCCCCTGTATCTTTTTTTTTAAATATTTAAATGTAGATGCTCAATCATTACACATTAGACTTTTTAGGATTTCTTCGCGAGATTTTTGTATTTGATGATATTGACAAAAGTATTTTTTAAATTATTTCTGTTACATTTGAGTGGCCCATAAAAAGAATTTACATTTAAAAGACCATACTTGAAGGCATGAGGAAAATCCAATTTTTTCGAAAAATGTACATTGCAGCAATTGAATTAAAAAATACCATTTGCATTTCACACAGAATGCATGTGATGACTTTATTTAATATTCGATTATCATTTAAATATGTAGCGTATTTATATCCTTTGTTTAGAAAATAAACTTTTTTATCACTGAATTGTTATTATTTATTTTAATAATATAAATTATCTTAAAAGCAAACATATAACATTTTATGGTTTTAATATTAATGCAATATTAATAATAATATTTCTAACCATAAAAACATGTAAGCACTTTGTTATCTTTAATTTTATATTAACTTGTTTCCGTACCATTAAAATGGAAAAGGTTTTTCGCAAACATTATAAACACAAGATTGTGAAATTTTAATTCTATTAAAAAATGCTAAACAAGAGTAAAGATAAATGAAATACTCTTAAATATCGCGTGGCAGCGATAAGCTTAAAAATAAATTTAAAAGAATAAACAAAAAAATAATGATTATATAATTTTTACAATATCTGTTTTAGTGGAACGTAGAAAGGAAATACACGGCGAATCACTGGATAAATCACAAAAAAAGAAAATCGAAAGAGATGAAGAAAAACTAAAGAACAATAACAGAGACTTATCGTTGGTGAAAATGAAGTCTATGTTTGCAACTGGTTTTGCTTTTACAGCTCTTTTAAGCATGTTCAATAGCATGTAAGTTAAACAAAAATTTCTTGTAAAACTCTTTTATTTCATAAATAACATTTTAATTTTGGTTTTTAGTTTTGATGGTAGAGTTGTAGCTCAATTGCCTTTTACGCCCATCTCTTGGATACAGGGTCTTAGTCATCGTAATTTGGCTGGTGATGATTTTACCGATTGTTCGTTTATCTTTTTATATATTCTGTGTACCATGTCTATAAGACAAAATATACAAAAAATGTTAGGTTTTGCTCCTTCAAGGGCAGCTAGTAAACAAGGTGGTGGTTTATTTGGTCCTCCAGGACAATTTAAATAATTAGTCAAATTCAAATGTTTATAAATTTAATTTTAAATAAAATTAAAAATGTTCATTATTTGAATATTATTAGTGAAATAATCGTTATTTTACATTATTTACAATTGAATTTTAAATCTTTATATACAATTTTATTTAAGGTTTGTATACATTTTACTAAAATATAGCTTAAATCTTACAATAAAGTAGCCTTCTTTTAAAAACAACACATGCCTTAGGGCTTATACTAAACAATATTTGACTCAAACATTGGACGATCCACTATAATACGATCAAAGCCTAAGCGTGATAAATCAATAGTACGGAATTTGCCATCAATTATTAACTCTGATATAGCTCTTCCAACGGCTGGGGTTTGTTGTATGCCATGACCACTAAAACCAGTGGCTATTAATAGATTGTTATAGTAGGAATGGGCACCAATAATACCGTTTTCATCAAACACATTGTATTCATAAAAGCCAGCCCAACTGTTTATCACTTTGGCAGATTCAAAAGCTTTACAACGATTAGCTAAGCTTGGCCATACTTCGTTTTCAAAAAATTCGTGATCCACATCTAAATTATCTACTGGTGGTTCTTGTTCTGAAGCAGGACTGCGACCGCATAGATAATTACCTCCCAAACCATCACGTCTAAAGTATGTACCATCAGGATCTATAGTTAGTGGTGTGGCCAAGCCGGGACAGTTGCTGCCTTGAGAATTTATCACATATACAAAACGTTTTCTGGGTTCAACGGGTAAAGGAACACTCAACATACCGCGACCGGTGCCAATACGTGCCATACGCGCAATTTCTCCAGAGTATGCACCAGCTGCTAAAACGCAAATGGCAAATTTTATTGTTTTGGTTTCGCCATTAGGCAGTTTTAC
The DNA here is from genome assembly GCA_023159175.1 of Wohlfahrtia magnifica. Taxonomy (NCBI): domain Eukaryota; kingdom Metazoa; phylum Arthropoda; class Insecta; order Diptera; family Sarcophagidae; genus Wohlfahrtia; species Wohlfahrtia magnifica. The sequence goes on from JAKWBJ010000177.1 coordinate 1,996,132, forward strand.
AACTAATTTGTCTAAGCCTTCATAATCTCCGCTGTCATCACCGCGTACAATGATATCCGATTGACGTTTGAATTCAAAACCAACCACTTCTCCATTAATAAAATGTGCACCATATTCTTGGGCACGTTTTTTGAAACCCATCAACAAAGCCCAAGGATCAAACCAACCTTCGCGTTCTAATCCATGACAACCTGAAAAAAGAAATGTGATGGGTTAAAATCAAATTTGTTGGAAAATTTACTACAATTATTCGTTTAATATTGAATGATATGCATTTTTTAAAATAATTGTAAATAATGGCCCTTATCATGGTAAACGTATTTGTTATCGTATTTCATAGTAGTTTTTCTTTATTTTTGCAATAGATACAAATATCTTTTTTTTTTAATCTAGAACGAAAATGTCGAAAAACAACTACCACTCGACACCCATGACAAGGGTGCATAACTATCACAATAGATAAGTACATTTTCAGTAAGTGGTTAGACTTTCCTTACCCAAAACTGCCAGTAATGATATCTACATATCGCACATCAAATCATGAACAGTCAAAACTCAAAAACTGTAAATGTTCAGGAGAGGAAAAACTGTTTCTAATAACGTGGTTGTTATTATATAGTCAAATTGAATTTCACATTGATGTGAACTACCTTAGAAGACAGTTTACTTAATTTCTGTTTAATTTTGTGCAATATTTTTTCAAATAAGAGCTAATTTTGAATTGTGGCTGTTTAGATGAAAAATTAGTTGAATTTTTTCATTGAATAAAGGGTAATATATCTAATTATGTATTTTTAACTGGAAATATGTTATAACTAACTTAAAAATGTTTTAATTAATAGTGTCACAACTCGAAATAATACTATTTATGTGATAGAAAACTATTCAATTACCCATAATCTTACTGTCACAACTACAGTAATATCTTTAGTTGATACAAGCGTCACAAGTAACATATAAACAGAGATGACATTTTATCATGTACGGGAGATAGTGGTGCAAACGAAATTTTAGTGGTCGTTAGAGGTTTGATCTGTGAATTCATTTATGGAAAAAAAGCGATTTTGATACATTTTGAGTTGTGACTGTTCATGATTTAGTGTGCGATATGTGTTGTTGAGTAGATTTCTGTTGATGAACATATCTTTCAAATTGTTTTCATTATATTCAATTCAGATAAATAATACCATTAACTAAACAGCTATTCAAAAAATAAGGAAAAGAGTGAAATTTAATTTGATTTCGATTTACATCTCATATGGGAAATATTTGCTTTTTGTATTTACTAGTGAGGAAGAGTAAAATCGGTCAAACGTGTTCTGATTAAATTTGTCAGAAGCACAGGTTGGTTTTAACATGACTACATTAATTACATATTCGTATGGATTTATGCTTGGTCTTTTACATGTATAACTCAAAGTTTGCATGGAAATGTCTTATGCCATGTTCACACGGGATTTCGAATTATATTTTTTGCTGTTATTTGCATGAATTACCCTGTTCACATGTCATCATCCCAATTAGTTTTGACAGTTCTTTTTGTTATTTTTGTACATTGTTAAATCGCGTGTTAACTTCTTTTAGTTATTTTCGTTAATTTAAGTTAGTTATTAATTAAACTTTATTTTCGTGTAAATTCCCTTTTAACAATGGAACGAAAAAATTAAAATTTTATTTTCCAACAAAAAGAAAATAAATGGAATCAGTGCGGTGTTTGTTTTTTTACATTTCTTTATTTATATAATTTTTTGTATTCTGACAGCTGATGATGACAAAAAAAAATAATAATTAGAGATCATAATTTTTTTCGAATTCATAAATTACTTGGAACTGAAGTACCATTTGGGTGTTATGGCCAATTATGTAATTCTTCTTACATTTTTCTTAGTACTTTGTAAGTTCACTTTATCTAATAAATTGAACTCCATTAGTTTAATATTGGAAAAAATCGAGCAAAAGAAACAAAATACTAACTTTGAGCGACGGAAGAAGAAAAAAAATCAACATTTAATTTTTTTAATGACCTAATAGAAGTGCTAATATTAGTTATAACATTTTTAATAAGCAAAAAATCTGTTTCAAATAATTTTTGTATATTAAAGACTACACAATTTTTCTATTAAAGTTTTTTCTATTAAAGTTCTCTATTGAAGTAATTAATTATTATATGTTTGGAAAGGTAATTTTCTAAGATTTTATTTATATTGCTATAAAATACTATTTTTATTAACATTGATAAAAATTATGCACAAAGTAAAATAACTATATTTTTCTTTCTCTACTTTAGCACAAATTCAATTAATTTTGTATCATTAGCCTTTCTCGAATACTTGAAAAATATATTATCAACAATAAAACTTAAAAAAAAATTGTTAAATAAACTAATAAAGTATACTACTTATTTCCGGTTTTTAAGAAATTATCTTTATAATAGTTTACTATTTAGAATTCTGTTTTTAGGTTAAAATTTTTAATGTATGCATATGTACACATTTTGTTGTATTGACAGTTTTTATTTATTTATTTATTTATTTTTTTGTTAGAAATGACGTATGGATCTTTCATTTTGATTTGATCGCGTGGTAGAATATTTTTTTTATTCTTATGACAATTATTGTGAGATGAGTGATAATAATAAGATTATTAGCTAAAAGTTTATATTATATGTACTTTTCAGGTTAATATATGTATGGCAAGGGTAGAAAAAATGCCCAGTGTTTATTATTGTTGTATTAAAACTAATTTATATTTTATTAGTTATTAAAAAAATAAATTTATCTCTACTGATATCAATGCAAGAACGAAAATGTTGACAGAATAATTAAGATGCATACGTACTAAATCGGATTAGGTAATTTTTTTTTTGCAAAAGAAATCGAATTTTACCACAAAATGGACGACTTCACAAACAAAATTTTAAATTCTTAAGTTTTAAAAATATATATTTTTCTCCTAAAATGCAAAGAATCTGAGATTTTGATTGATAATAGCTAATATTTTTAGCCTTCTAATGGCAATAACGACTTTATTTAAAATATTCAAAAAGGCATGACATCAAATTATTTTTTTTTTTTTGCAAGTGAAAACGGCCTAACAAAATACTAGGCCGCATCAGAGTAGTTTTGACTAAAAAAATACTTTTATCGTAAATAAAAGGAGGACAAAGTTTTCATGTGCATTTTTCCCATGAACAAAAAAAAAAAAAATGAAAAATTCTACAAAATAGTACACAAAGGCAAAAACAAGTTAAAAATCCCGACGAGAACAGATTTCAAGTGAAATGTTTCAATTGGCACTTATAATAAAATCATCACTGTATTTAGATGCTATTGTAAGGAAATCATGTTTATGATCACAATTTTCATCATATTAAGTTTTTAATCCGTCCCGTATGACTTCAAAAGAGAATATTGGCCCTTTTTTATTTCAGGTGACTATATATAATTTTTTCTTTAATTGTAAAATTGTTAGTTATGAAATTTTTTCCACTAAAATTTTGTATTTAAAACAATGTACCTAGGCTGTTAAGAGTAAAAGTAGTGGGTATATAGCAGAGTTGAGTTACAAGAACCATATCTATGTATAACAAATTGTTTAGAAAGCTTTTTCCTTGCTTTTTGAGCTAATGTAAGGACATCCTTTTTTATTAATTTAATGAGTAGGCATTTATTATTTAATTTAAATAAACTTACCCAAAGCGATACCATCAGTATTCATCCATGGAAATTTTGATTTTAGCTGAGTAGCACTTAATAACTCGTTTCGAGCACCCAATTCATTTTGTAATTTCGAATTTCTCGTCAGCGTTTCAGCACCTTCCTCTGAGGCCAAAATGAGATAACCTGTAATTCATATAAAATGTAATAAAAAGGTAAACAAAAAATAAGCAATTTATTTGTAAGCAAAACACTTACCGTGTGGTGTAAAATTTAATTCGCAATCACCTAAACGCTCTTTAGATTCCTTTATAAATTCGGCACCATACAATGACATTTGAATATTCTCGGGCAATGAAAACTGTTGGCGTAGACCACCAACAGATAAGACGGTAGAGGCACGTTCATACTATAATAAATCAATAAAAAAGCATTTCAATATAATTGTTGATAAACTATTGAGGTAATGGAAATCAATTTATACCGTTGGATCTCGTTCGACTACAACAACATTTAAGCCATCCCTAGCTTTTTCTTTTAACCAATAGGCAACAGAGGAACCTACTCCACCGCCACCGATAACTACAACATCACAATGTGTGTGGAACTGATCATTCGAGGTAGCGCCACCATTTGTACCTTTAAAATTTTTCAATTTCTCATTCAAATCTCCGCTTTCCCCCGCAGATTCAGAGGAATTTTTTGTAATGTTGTTGGTGCTGGACTTGATAAAATTTTTTACTTTTTCCATATCTTTTTTAAGAATGTTTACAGTTCTTGTTAATGGATGATTATCATCCTTGCCTTCATTATTATTGCCAGCTGATGATGAGCAGGGCGATGTCACCGAAGCAAAAGATCTTATTTGTCGCGATAATGGACGCACAACTTGCTTGAATCTCAACATTTTTACGATAGTTTATCACAATTTAATATTTGTTTCCTTTATACTTTTAAACAATTTGAAAGTTTTCGTAGATAAAATAGTTTTTGCAATTTAATAGATTTCGCCAAGTTGTCCGTTCATTGGTTCTATAACCATTGCGATAGAAATTTTTTTGTGCCAAAGCAAAAAGCCCAACTGCTCTGCTGCTGCTGTTGTCTAAAATGTGAACTGATAAGAGCCAGTATTGCTGTGTTTAGTTTATTGCATAGATATAGATTTACACATTATTATATTGTCTTTGCGAGTGTTTACGTTGTGAACTGAATAGAGTTTAATTTAAATATTCTTTATATTGGGGTATTATTATAACACAATGCATTAATTTAATAACTATTATTAAATTTTTTTTCAAGTATTACTGCGATGTATTAAATAAATATTAAAAAATATATATGTGTATTACGTTTAGCAATTTAGTTAGTATTGATGCACTTTATTAATTGCAGTTTTAGCTTTATTATGGTGAGGGTGCTCTGTTCAATAACACCTATGCTAGAATATAGATTTAACAGACGGATCTGTCTGACACCGATGAGTTTCTCCGTTGGTTTTTCGAAGAGTAGATGGGTTATGGAAGAGCAGGGGAGACTGAAAATCTTTAGGACTTTACTACTCGAAAACGGATTGGTACTGAATCTGAATAGGCAACCTCTTAGTCTTCTGGTAGGCATTGTGTTCTGAGGGTGAAAACCATTGATGTCTGCAGAGCGTGTGGTAAAAAAGGAGAACGGTGGAACAATTTTTGTGTCTTTAGATAGTTGCTAAGAGAATACCCGGTGTAGGGAAGTATTCTTTTTGACGTTTATCTTCCTTTTCATCCCTGCTTCTATTCTCTTATCTTTTTCATACTTTTCCTATTCTTATTTACTTTACATAGTTTTTGGTCCCGTTTTCTACTTATCGGAAGGTATCCACAATTGATCGCATTTGGTCTCGGGTGGGAGTGATATGCGACGCCTTCGCGGTCTACATAAAAGATATGTCTGTATAACCTTTATGTTCATAAAAACTATTAATTTAAAATTATAATTTTCGAAATATTAGAATAAGAAAATAATAATTTAATTTTGTTACACCCTGTGCGTTGAATTCCATTTACTATTCGGAATAAATCACGAACTCTATTATTAATGGAAAATGCAAAATGAAATGACTTTTAAAAATTTCAATTTTGCCGACTGACAAGACATAAAATAAATTTTCTCAACAACAAAAGAACAGACTGGAGTTCTTTTATATTATTAATATTAAATCATAGCTTAATAATTTGTATAAGTAAACAGGAAATATGCCACAATATAAAGGTAAGTGAGGAGAAGATGGAAAACAAAAGCTTCAAAACTTAATAAAACTGGTACAACCACCAATTACAGTGAAAGTAAAGTGGGGAAGGGAAATGTTTCCTGATATTGAGGTAAACACTGATGAGGAACCAATACTCTTCAAAGCTCAACTATTTGCCTTGACAGGAGTGCAACCTGAAAGACAGAAAGTGATGTGCAAGGGTGGCATCTTAAAGGATGACGAATGGAATTTACAACTGAAAGACGTAAAGAGCGATTATTAAATATAATTTTATTATCAATTTATAAAATTACTTCTCTTATTCTTTTAAGGGAGCTACGATTCTATTGTTAGGCACAAAGGAACAAGTTCCAGAGAAACCTGCAGAACCCGTCAAGTTTATTGAAGATATGAACGATGTGGAAATGGCAACAGCGGTATGTTTTAGCCAAAATATTACAATATGTTTTAATTAATTTTTTTTCTGAATTCGGAAACTACTATACTATTCAAGCAATTATTTTAAACACCAAAACGAAGTGTTGTACCGAACGATTTGTAATTACTTTTACATGTAGTTACTAGCTGTATTAAAAACTAGCGTACGGAAATTGTATATTTTTAAACCGAATTACCTCATTGAGAATTTATAGAATAGTGTTTCATACCAATTATAAATCAAAATAGATAGACTTATTTCTAGGTCGAGGATTATGTCTAGAAGTCTTTTAAAGCAGGAAACTTTAACCCTCTTTTAACGTTAGGTTAGAATTTTCTGTCTTAAAAAGTACTATATTACAAAACTAATAACTGATATGTAGCTTCACTAAGAGAATCATTTAACTAAACTTTGTTCATAGCAGTTTCTACGTCATGTTGACTCCCATAGTATTTTTTCTAACTTTGTCCAGTCTTTTGCAGCCATTCACAATCTTATCTTTACCCCTATTGAAAAGAACTGTATTTTAGCCTGTAAGACCTACGGATACCGGTTTAAGATATATTAACCAACTCATGAATTTACTTTTGTTTTCATGCCTTCAGTAAACACTGCTTATATGCGGCAATCTTAGAATTAACTCTATAAGTCCTTAATTGGCAAGCCTCTGAAATTTTAAGAAAATTTCAACATTGCTAAACCTGTAATAAGTAAATTTCGTGTAGAGCAACAAATTATTTTAATTTGAACCTAAAATAACTTCAAAATCAATATTTGATTATAACATCTATTCTACACTTCGTTACAGATGGAGGTTCCTGCAGGTCTTACTAATTTGGGCAATACATGTTATATGAATGCTACTTTACAATGTTTACGTGCTGTCCCTGAATTGCGTAACGCCTTAGAGAACTTTCGTGTTGGAAGTGCTGATGCAGAATCAATGCCATTGGCTATTACTTCGGCTATGAAATTCTTATTTAAGCAAATGGAGAAAACTGGTTCTACTGTAACGCCATTTGTTTTATTGGGAACGTTACATCGTGCCTTTCCACAATTTTCACAAACTGGCGAAAATGGTACCTATCGTCAACAGGATGCTAATGAATGCTGGTCTGAATTACTGAAAATGCTGCAACAAAAATTACCACCAATAAATGCTGGTGAAGCAGAGGGAGAACAACAACAGGTTAAAAAATACAAGTGAGTTTTATTAGTATATAAAACTTAGATTACCAGATATTTTGTTTAAATTACATCTTTTCTACATTAATGCCCCAAACGCCAAATCGATTAACTCCATAAAAAAATTAAGAAAAATCGAAAACCAATTTGAAAATTTGTATGAAGCTAGTACATAAAATACAAGTATTTTATTCATTTAATAGTGTTAACTTTGACTACAAAAACCACTTCAAATAAACAAGGAAATTTAACAAGGCTCTATAAAAATAGAAAAATATTGAAAATAAAGTGTTTGAAAAAATAGATAATGACTATTTTAAATACAAAATTAACAGTTTCTGAAGACAGAAAAATATTTTATACAAGTTTCATAAGTTTCTATTTTCTTTCTTTCTAATGGCTGAGTGTAATAAATGCAAAGGAGCGGTAAGAAGAGAAAGTGGGATTAAGTGTGAGGGTGTATGTGGTAAAATACATCATAGCACTATAAAATGTTCTGATATTGACCAATATTTAATTGGAATCCTGAAACTTTATAAGATTTATATGCAAGGATTGTATACACTATATCCATAACATTGATGAGGTGTTGGGTAGTATCCAAGATGGAGTTAGGACAAACAAACAACAATTGAAGGATTATAAACATGAATATGAAGCTTCACTAAAACACAATGAAAATGAATTAAAACAACTTTTGGAGTTAATAGAAAGAAGATATGATGAAAGAATGAAGAAATTATATAATGCGATTAAAATATGTGAAGATAATATAAAAGAAGTTAAAAATTTTAATAAAAAAATAAGCGAATTTGGGAATGGAAATAATGAAATATGTGAATGTATTGAAAACAGTAATATAAAAATATGCAATGAAATAAAGAGAATAGTAGAAGAAACCGAAATAGTAGAATAAACCAAATAACATATGCGCAAACAGTAAGAAACAATATTTCTGTGATGCCAGATCAAATTATAAAAGTCCCACTTATAATTAAACTTGTAAAGATAACCAAAGAAGAATTAAATAGTAAAGTTGATCCTGTAAATATAAAAATATCAAATGTAGAAAACAGAAAAAATGGAACGTTGGTAATACAAACTGAAAATGAAGAAAGGCAAAATGTAAAGAAAACCAAAGAAGAATTAAATAGTAAAGTTGATCCTGTAAATTTAAAAATATCAAATGTAGAAAACAGAAAAAGTGGAACGTTGGTAATACAAACTGAAAATGATGAAGAAAGAATAAAGATAAAATTAGCTATTGAAAAAGAAATGAGTGAAGGCTATGAAATAAAAGTTCCACATCCTATTGAAATGAAAATTGATATGACAGACATGACTTTTAAATATAATGAAGGTGAATTGATGGATAAATTAAAAAAACAAAACAATATGTTACGGGAAAGTTAACTGAGCATCGTTAAAAGGTGCAAAGGTGAAAATAGATAATGCATCGTATCATGACGTAATGAAGGAGAAGAAAATTAATATTGGCTGAGAAAGATGCAGGGTATTCGATGGTACTGATGTTATACAATGTTTCAAGTGTCAGGGGTTCAACCATAAATCAAATGAATGTAAAAATAAGGAAATATGCCTAAAGTGTCATGGAGACCATAGAACAAATGAGTGTAATAATGTAGTTATAAAGAAATGTATAAACTGTATAAGGGTAAATCGGAAATTAAATCTGGGCCTAGACGAGAATCATGTTACAATGTTTAAACAATGCCCTGTGTATCAAAATAAGCTGAACAACAAGAAGAAACAAATAGGATTACATTTCTAACAATTAAAGAAATGGCGTGGAATATACAGTTATATACAAGGTTTACTAAATAACTTTAATCAACTGGAAATTATTGCATTAAATGGACATTATGAATTTATATTATCAGAAACTCATAACAAATGATATTGGCGAAAATAAAACAGCATTAAAATAATAGGAACAAATTACTACTTTATCAAATTTGAAAAGAACCGGCGGAGTCAGTATTTATTATAAAAGACAATTTAAAATGATAAGAATGATTGAAAAATTCAATGATTTTAAATACTGGATAAATGCGTGTATGTTAGTATATTGTAATACACAAGTTATAATTATGGCGGTTTACAGATCACCAAATTGCAGTGAAATAGAATTTTGTGATGCCTTTGAGGAAGCCATAGAAGAAATATCTCAAAATAATAATGATATAATAATTGCGGGAGATTTCAATATTGATTGGTCGAAAGTGGAAGTACATAAAACAAGAATTCATAAATTATAGTTTTTTAAAACAAATGGTTAACGATTATACCAGAATAGCGGCAAATTCAAGAACAATAATTCATTATATAATATCAAATAAAGAAAATTTATTGGTGAAAATTAATTTTTGAATGTGAACATAAAATCCCTAAATCTAATGAATCGAAAAAAGTTGAATATTTTAAATATAATAAGTGGTCATACAAAGACGAAATAAGATCTATAACGAACTTAAACGACAACAATAACGTAAATTATAATGTTGATTGTTTTGATAATTCAATAGAAGGTGCAATAAGAAAATTTACAGTAAAAAGGAATATTAAGAAACAGAATAAAAATGATTGGTTTAACAATGATTTACGCCAACTAAAACCGCATAAAATTTTGAAGTATCGAATCGCTAAAATGGAAAATATAAATGCAGCTTGGCGTGAATATAAAATTATAAGAAACTTGTATAAAAATAAACTAACATATGAAAAAGATAAATATATCAATATTAAATACATCAATAAAAAATAATATTAAAATGTGGAAAAGAATAAAAGACTTGGTTCTTAAAAGAGAACAACATGTAATAAAATCTGTGATATTTAATCAAATAGAATATAAAGAAAATTATACCATAGCCAATTGGTTTAACAATTATTTTATTGAAAGTATTAAGACAATTAGAGATATTATTGAAAATGTGAATTATATAGAGTACCTGTGATAAATAATATTTTTAAGTTCCGTGCAATAAAATTACATGAACTAAGACTACTATGTAAAAAAATGAAGAATAAACCTGATTTTAATAAAGTAACGATAAAGATAATCCTTGACAATTGGGACATTATTGGAAAGATTTTGTTAAAAATAATTAATACATCTATGAATAATGGAATTTTTCCAATTGTTTGGAATTGAAAAAATAAGCCAATTGAAAAAATAAGCAAAACACAAAAATGTGAAGAATATCGACCAATAAACACATTAAAAACATGCGAAAAGATAATTGAAAAGGTTGTAAAAGGGCAATTAGAAGAATATATGGAAAAAAAATAATATATTCTCAAAGTATCAATCTGGATTTCGTAAAAAATACTCATGTGAGACTGCTGTTAATTATTTAATAAACAGATGGAAAAATGTAGAAAAAAATAATAACATAATTGCAATATTTTTGGACTTCAAAAGAGCATTTGAAACAATCGATCTAGAAATTCTTCTTAATAAACTTTATATGTATGGTATAAAAGGCAATGAGATAAAGTGGTTTGGATCCTACCTAAGTGAAAGAACGCAGACAACGAAAGTAAATAATATTAAATCATCCGCAAAATTATACGAATATGGAGTTCCCCAAGGATCCGTCTTAGGAGCATTATTATTTATTACATATATTAACGAACTACCAAATATTTTAAGCAAATGTGAAATTGTTCTATATGCAGACGACACATTAATTTTTACTGAAGGCGAAACTGAACAAATATGTCAACAAAATTTAACAAATGATTTAATAAATCTAGAAAAATGGATAAAAATGAATAAGCTTAAATTAAATGAAAGTAAAACTAAAATAATGGAATTAAATATGAATAGTAGTATAAAAATAACAATAAATAATAAGGAAATTGAAAAAGTAAAAAATATAAAATACCTCGGTTTAATGATAGATAATGAATTAAAATTTAAAGAACACATTGACTATATATGCAAAATGATTGGCAAAAATTGAGTTTTTTAAAAGAATAAGAAATAACATAAATGTAATAACTGCAATAAATATATATAATATAATGATTAAACCTCATTTTGAATTTGGTTCGACAATTATTTATACATGCTGTACAACTCAACAACTGAATAGACTACAAATACTTCAGAATAGGGCAACACGCCCAATCGTAAAATGTAGCCGTTATATGGCTATAGACTATATGTTAAATTATTTGAAATGGTTAAATATCAGACAAAGACTTGAACTAAACACATTAATCTTTATTTACAAAATGAGAAGAGGAGATGCACCGCAATATCTATGTGAACAAATGAGTTATGTTGGAGAAGTACAACCGTACAATCTAAGGAATGCTATAGATTTCAGATTACAGAGGGCAAGAACCAGTGCAGTACAGAAAACATTTTTTTGTAAAGGGTTATATTTATTTAATTAATTACCAAATAATATAAAAAAATGAAGAAAATTTTGTATTATTTAAGAAAAATGTAATAGAGTATATAAGAAATGAAAATTTGTAATTATTAAAAATGTAAGAGAAATTATAAAGTATTTCGAATACTACTAAATAAATAAATAATAATAATAATAATGTTAATAATAATACTTACGATTATAATTTTTTTTATGTACATAATATAGTTTATGGTCAATATAGTGCTTTGGTATTATTATCTAAAAAATTTATAAAGTGGAGTTAATCGATTTGGCACCTGATGCATTAATGTACGAACGAGACTCTTTTGTAAATATATAGTTTCAAATTATAAAATATTGCGTTTATAACATGTAATGTATTTCTATTGCAGTTCATTTATTGAGCAATTTTTCGGTGGTACTTTTGAAGTTAAAATGAGCTGTAGTGAAGCTCCAGATGAGGATACGACAGTTAGTAAAGAAAATTTCTTACAATTAAGTTGTTTTATCTCACCAGAAGTAAAATACATGCATAGCGGCTTGAAATCGAAATTAAATGAGACATTAGTAAAACGTTCTGAAAGCTTAGGTAGAGATGCCAACTACACTAGATCGGTAAGTAATAACTATCATCCTTAATAATTTCTTCATTTATATTTTCACATTTTTCTTTTCCTTATATTAGTATTTAATAAACCGTTTGCCTGCTTATTTAACTATACAATTCGTACGATTCCAATATAAGGGTAAAGAAGGTATTAATGCTAAAGTTTTAAAGGATATTAAATTCCCACTGGATTTTGATGCTTTCGATTTGTGCACTCCGGAATTGCAAAATAAATTATGTCCTATGCGTTCAAAATTCAAAGAGCTGGAAGATAAAAAATTGGACAGCCAAATTAAGGCTCCTCTCGAAGAAGCTAAAGAAATTGGTGATAAGAAGGAAAAAGTTGAATATGAACCATTTTGTTTTGAAGATGATTTAGGCAGTAATAATTCCGGTTACTATACCCTTCAAGCTGTTCTAACACACAAAGGACGTTCAAGCACTTCAGGTCATTATGTGGCTTGGGTTAAACAAACCGATGATATTTGGTTTAAATTCGATGATGATGTTGTAACTTCGGTAACTAGTGAAGAAATTTTACGTCTTTCTGGCGGCGGTGATTGGCATTGTGCATATGTTTTGTTATATGGGCCGAAACCTTTGCCAAAAATTGTTGAAGCTAATAAAAGCAATTAATGAATGATACCATAAATCAGCCAGCTGCATAAGATCATTACTGATTATGTAATTGCATTTTAAGAAACTTATTTAAATAAAAAAATGAATCAAAAGAAACTTAATTTAAAATTCTTTTTTGGTTTGGCAGTAAAAACCTTGCACAATTTATTATTTTCTCTTGGGTATTTTGAATTATTAACGGCTAAAGCTAACTTCTCCGTTATTACATTCCCTGTAGCACAACCGTTTGAGATATTACATACGGGGGGAGAGATTTTAAATACTGCTAGTGCAGAGTAGTTTTTTGTTGCTTTGTATGTCGAATCAAAAACCGAATTTTTCGAGTTATACAGAAAGATTTCAACGTGTTTTGTACATACATTTTCATCAAATACCTAAAATTTTGATTTCGAGTCGAAATACATATTGCCAATTCTCATGAACTGCAGAATGTACAAATTAATTGGAGCCATTTTTAAAAATTTAGGATACGTTTGTATGACCATTTTCTTTAAACGCCCCATTCAGTGTATTACAATGCCACTAATTAGTTAGTATGCTTTCTACTTTGTTCTCTGCTAGCTCTTACATCATCGTCTAATGACTCTTGTATCTTATTTATAGCGAAATTGGTGGACTCGTTAAAATAGGAACAACTCTATCTATATCGATGACTTAAATTTAAATTCCATTTCAAAAAGCTCTTAACTTTTTCCCTTTTAAAACAGGACACTTGTTAAAAAAAAGCAAACTTCATTTATTAATAATTTATATGTTTGAAGTGAAAAGCTTAGCTTATAAGCAAAAAATATATATATGACATTAAGGTGTAAAGTTTAAAAACCATCGTCTTCGTCTTCAGCCATTTCCTTGGCCAATTCAAGATCCTGTTGTTCACGTTCTCTACGTTCTTCAGCACTTTCTAAATCTTTACCATATGATTTAGGTGGATAACGCATAGCCTTTACACTTTGATTGTGTAAATTTAAACAAAATGATATACGCTCGTGGAAAGCCAGTTGGGGTTCACGCGTGCTATAAACATCAGTACTCTCCTTGCTGCGCATATAATTATTAGCAGGATCTAAAGTTGCTTCTATGACACCATCACGTATGGCTTTAGCTACAATAAATTCAGCATCTTCGGCTGAGTCTAGCATTAAACGTTTGGCTATATCGGCAGGAGAAATACGTGAGTAGGATAGACCGATAGAACGTATAGCGGTTTTAATAACGTTATGGCGCAGACGTATAATAAGTGTATAAGTATGGTCCTGTTGAAATTTTGGACCAAAATTTTCTACTACTTCACCAAATCTTTTTAAATTACCCAAGCGCACAGCTTGAGTTAATTGGAAATAGGGTGCCAGAGATTTTCTCAAAGCTGCTTGGCGGAAAACTTGTCTTTCAGGTATATTACCCAAAAGAAGTTCCACTACAATAATTAATTTTTGAACGGTTTGACGAAAGCCAACAGCAGCATTTTGTGGTGCTTTACGCAGAGCTTGTACCAAGTGCTTATGAGCATCGCTGTATTCTAATTTTGCGGCCTTTATGCGTCCCAAATAATATAAGAAACGTGCCCATTCATTATTACTGGCGGATTCGGGAAATACTGATTTTTTAACTAATTTATCAGCCTGATCATACAAGGAGTAATGTAGATAATTACGAAGTAGACAATTTAACAATACAGCCTGTCCTTCAAAATCATTGCGAAGAGTGGCAGTTCGTAAACGGGCATGTAGGAAAGGACGTATACCTTCCAAATTATTAGTGAGCTCAGCGACACGAGAATGATAGAAATAAAATTTTGCCAAAATTAAATCCAAACTGCGGCGATTTTGTCCTTGAATTTTGGCTAATAACGCATCAGCACAGGCCGAGGCCTTTTTAAGTTCATTGTCATCGATTAATTTAACCAATAACAGCAAGTGGAAGTAAGCATCAATTTCGACAATAGGTGTTGCTGTAGCAGGACGAACTTTTTGAACCTTTGGCTCCGGAGTACCAGCTGGTACTGAGGGGGTAAATGCTAATGCCGCATCACGATCAGCTCCAGCCGGGTACACAATAGTTGCTAAATAGCGTAAAACTATTCCATTAAGCTTTCGTCTGGTACTCGGTAATGTTCTTAAAACTCTTGCAATAAAGCTAGAAAGAAAAAAAAATTTTTATATTTATTACTTTTGCAATTTTCACCAAGCTGTATAATGCACACTCCCAATTTATTAGGGCACAATCAAATACAACTTTTCGTTGCATACGTAAAAAATAGAGTTAGAAATACCAAGTTTTTTCCGTTCAACTTACCGATATTCATTACTTATGACAGCTTTATCAATTTTCCTGATGTGTTCTCGGATTTCTAAAATATGCACCACATCTTGATCTTTCTTGCCATCAGCATTTGAGCTCTCATCAGAAGGATCAATTTCCATTTCAGTTTCCTTAATAGCACTTTCAGTTACCGTCATTATTCTTGTTGTTCTTATTTTTTAAATTAAATAATTCTTAAATATTCGGCTTCTGTTTGGAAAAAATTTACAATTTCGGTGAATAAAATTGTCGAGTAATGCTTAACGACAGTAAATAAGATAAAGTGAGTAATTGTCATAAATTGGTATAGAACAAACAGCGTGACTACGAATAAACTGAAAATTTTTTCGAAAAATAAAAAACAGCTTTTAGAGTATTTTAAAGCAAGATATATAGAAATGTTTTTTATCTTAAAATAAACTATTAACAGGAATTTAAAAGAGAAAATATTTGAATTATTTTCGTTTCAACTAGAGTTTGAACTTTAGATTTCTAATTTAGAAAATTTTTTTATCAACTTTTCTACCATGATTATTTATTATTTAAAATTTATACAAGTCATCCTATGTCAAAAACCTTTTTCGGAGTTCCCAACACAACTTATTTATCAATCACTTTTTTTTTTCTAATTTTACATTTTTGTACGTCTTCTAAATATACCCTTAATTGAAAACACGGTTTTTTGCGAAAAAAAAAGCAATGGAAAGCTTACAGACCATAAATAATGAAACAAATGACTTAAAGGAGGATGAAATTAAAACCGACGAAAAACTTAACCAACGACGAGAAGCTCGAAGAAGAAAAATTTTGGAAAACGCAAAAAATCGTCTAGAGAGATTAAATGGACGTGCTACCACTACCACCACCACAATTAACAGTCCAACTTTAGCCTCAACAACGACATCTGATTCGTTTTATGAAACAAACGCTCATCAACACATTAATGGTAAATAATACTGGATGATATCATTTCAACATTCTCGTTACGATTGTAATTTATGTGCAGTTTTTAGGGGTATCGTGTAACTTGACCTCTAAAGAAAAGTAAAATATAGAAATAAGATTTAGTTAAAAGGGTTTTAGTTAAAATGTTCAGAAAGTCCTACTACAAGTTAATAATTATATAAAAGAATTAAATTTTATCTACCATCACATTCAATTCGCATAATCCAAGTGGTACTATAAAATTGGCACTGTTTATATAGAATAAGAATGAGTAGTCATTTACTTCATTTAAGAAAACACGACTCTCCATTCAAGTTAATTTATAATATGGCTTAAAGACCATCAATATATTACTTTTCTTTGGAGTAGATTATTTAAAAAACTTATTCAAGTTAGTTCTACAAAAATTATATACCCTTAAAGGCAGTCATCGATCATCATTCATTCTGTAAAGACGTGTTTTTCTTTGACTTCGCTTTGATATTGATTGACTTGGAAATTTCTGTGTAATGGTTAACAGTTATAAAATTTTGCTTTATATAAATTTTGATAAAATTGAACATTAATTCTCTTGTATTAATACATTTAAAACTAGTGTATTAAGAAAACTAATTCTAAAAGAATATGTGGAGAAAAATGGCCCCTGGGCCACTTAAGGAAAGTTCCAATTCATTCGCTATTTTGGCCGATTATTTGGATCAGAACAACAATTTTCCCCAAGCTCCCACTGGTGAGATCAAATGCGATCAGTGATCCCACATATATGATAATTACTTCTGACAACGACAAATTAAAAAACAGTTCTTTCATTGTACAAAAAGTCCATTAGTCGATTGTAGCATACTCCTTTTAGTTCGTAACCAAGTAATTGCTGAAAAATTCTTGAAAGCTAAAACATAAGCAAACGTGTGTGATATTATAGTTAAATTTAATGAGACCTTGAACTTTGTGAAAGGAATCATTTATGTCTCGTGCTTGATTGACGTATCAGAGGAATAAATTGTTAACGAACTAAAGCTACAAGGTGTTCAACCTTATCGTGGTTGGCGAGTCGTAGTCGTTTTTCGTCATTTTTGTAATAGATTAAAGAAACATTTTGCTTGTTTTCTTTAATCTAGTACAATAATGTCGACATACGTCAACTAATACGCCAACCACGATAAGGGCCATTGTTTCCGCATTCAAACATTCATCAACAAAAGAAGATAGGACAAAAATATGCAATGGATATAGCATCCTTACGTTTAACCTATATAACTTACCAAAGGTCATTGATGTGGCATGGTATAAAGTAAAAGTAAGAACTTATTTCTCCAATCCCATGCAATTCCGTAACTACCAACTCTAGGACATACTAAAAACAAATGTTTCAATCAGCTTTGCGATGGCTGCAATTTTCCACCTCAGTTTTGAAAATTTTACGAATAATAATAGAAATTCTTCAGTTGGCGATATATGGAGCAAAATTAATAGATTATCGAACAAGAACAAGAACTATCAAATTTTGGCTATTGAAAGAGATGGTCGAATCGTTACAGATCCAGGTCTAATAACTGATACGTTTGCAAGCAAATGGTCCGCATTTTCTTCTGATACAATTTCTCTCAACAATTTAATTCCTCTAAGTCTACTTATTTAAATATACAACCCGGTAATAATATTAACATAGATGGTTGCTGAATAGAAGAAGAAATAACCTACGTTGCACTAATATATTGCCTAGCTGGGATGAAAGGAACAATCCTAGGTTTTGACATAGTCATACAGAATAAGAAAGGAAATATGTATAGATGCAAAAATACGATTATTGTCGCTTTATAATAGAATATTATGTAATGCCACCGAATAATTAAATGCATGACCATCTTCATTCACATTCAATTCTTTATTGATCTGACTTCATATAATATTCTGCTTATTAACTATTTCGTTAAATCTAAAGCAAATAAGTATACATAGTAATATAAAAGTACGTTAGTTAAGAAGAGATAGATATATTTAAATGACTTTCGTTAAGTTTCCATAAATAATCATAAAGTAATCATTACAATATAGATCGCAGGTAAGTTAAAAGGATACAGACATATTATATATTTGCATAGAACAAACTAAAAAACATACACATAGATAACTATAAACCGTTAACCCAAATTCCTACAACAGAATGAAATAAGTGTAATGCAAAGTAAAGTGATACAGTCTAAACAAAATATACTACTACAACTCGGCCAAACACCCCTATAAAGCGTACGAAACTGCTGAAATCCATCTACGTCCTAAAGAGCTATCGATTATTTCGAAGAACTTTAGAAACTTTATAGGCACCCTTAAAATTCGGAATTCGTTTCCGAGACACACCAGCATTTGGGTCAAAGTTCCTCATCATAACATAATCATCGTCCCTATATTCCGTAGAGGGTCTTCTACATCCATTAATATACCTTTCATTGTAGTCCTGTGTTACCTTCTGTCTTTCGGTCGCATTTTTCTGAATCGTCCCTAAGTCATTTTTCCGAATACTGTTTCCTTCCACCAAAGCCTCCCGTACGGAATCAATTATCTTCTCCCTTTGACCTGTCCCAAATAACATCACGCTAGGATGTTATGTAATATTTCTCTTTCCAAATATAAAACACGTCTAATGATACACTTATCCAATTGTATCTTGAGAAGGAGGAACATTTTCTCGAAAATGGATGGATACTTCTTCACAGATGGGCCGAAGTTTTCGAGTGACATTACTTTATATGCTATTGTTAACATTAATAATGATATTCTGCAACTTAAGACTCTCCCAGAATTTACTTCGATATTTACTGCCGAAACATTGGCTATTTTGAATGCTTTGAAAATTGCACTGGAAAGTGGTAATCCTACAGTCATTTGCACAGAAAGTTTATCTGTCAGAAAATCTATTAGCAATCCTCAATCCAGTAAACGAGACATTTTGATTAAAAATCCTAATTTATTAAAAATGCTCTGGATACCTGGACATTCAAATATAAGGGATAATAATAATGTGGATACGGCTGCTAAATACACCTGTTAAGCTCCTATTATAATGGAAATCAAAACTGAAAAACCTGATATTCGAAACTTGATTCAAGATATTACCAAACGAAAAAGATCTTCATTCTGGTCAGAGTACTAGCATCTTCATTACAAAGATATAAATATGCACTATGTTCAACAGCAGTACTCTACTACAATAAATAGAGTTTAAATTCACATTTTTTCTCGTCTCTGTTTTGGTCATACTTTTGCAATGAATGAATAGTTGGTTAAGGGGGACACTACGCCTACAATTTGTTCTGATTGCAACGTAGTTTCTTCAGTGGAACGCATAATACTAAAATACAGCACGTGTCAAAATATTAGAAACGATATTTTTATATCAATCAACTCGATGGAGCTGCTCAAAGTTTCAATTCTTGAAAATATCCTGAAAATCGATCTTGATTTGAATTTACGTTGTTTATTTTGCTTTAAGCTATTTTTAAGGATATGTATATTAAGGATATGTAATTATTCTTATACCTGCCAGCAGGTAAAATTAGCCGTTAGCAAATTCAAACACTTTTTACTGTTCTACACTTTTTCCACAATCGGTTTAATTTTAGGTAATTTAAATTCTTGTTTGTGTTTTAATATGAAAATAACGAATTTCTTAAGCCGTGTGCTGCACAAAGAAAAGTGGAAAATTAGTACTTATCACCAAAATTTTTTTGATTGTACATATTTAAATGAAGTACGTGGACAGAATATGAAAAATAAAAACAATGTTACTACGTAGCCATCCAGTTTTTTCCTCGTTATTTAACCCAGAAACTAATTTTCTGCGAGCCTAAAAGGCATGTTTATTGTTTACGCTTCGGCGATAAATGTCTAAGTGGATTAAGCGCATATATGTGTTCTGGTAATAATTATCAGAAAAAAGCAATTAATGAATTCTACCAACTAGGTATACATTTCTTTATGCAAAATACTATATTTTATAATTATCGGGTACAGGAATCTCAATTACGTTTAAATATATTTCATAGTAGCATCTTTACTTTCACTAAAAGTTTGATAACCTGATATGAATTTAAGGATGACACATGATTATTTTTTCTATTATATAATCTCAATTTTTCTTTTCAGGACCAAATCATTTAAATAATGTTGAATTTTCCGATCCAGAAGTTGAACCAGATATTATACCACAGCAGATGCTGCAAAATGAACCCTTAATCATGGGCAATCTATTTAGTACTTTAAATGCTGAAACAACAATACCGCAACAAAAACGTCACATACTTCTCAGGTCTCGTCTTCATCTTATACTGTCTGCTCTTGTCGCTTGCATTTTAACTTTTATCCTGCGGGACACAAATTCGACGACCTCATCTGGTAGTAGTAGTTACAGCGTTTTCATTCCTGCCGGCTTATGTGTTGTTATCGATTTATTGTTTTTTAGAGAACAACGACCACTTAATCCTATGATTGATATGGTACTAGCTCTATGTAACATACGATTACCATCGCAAACGAAAAATATTCTACATGTAATTACAATTATACAAAGTCTTTTTATAGATCTTGGTGTATTTTTATTTAGTTTTTGTATATTTTCATGCAGTTTAGTTTGTATGAATTATCGTTTTATGGATCTCGTTGCAATAAAATAGAAAAAAAAAAAAATACGTTAATAAAAATTGCATACATTTTTATCCATAAAATTTTGTAAAAGATAAAATGACTACAATATATATAAATAAATTATATTTATAATTATAATGCACGGGTAACATAATTAAATATTGTAAATTATTTAAAATGGTGTGGAATTAATTTAATTTATTATTATGATGATGGAAAAGCAATATTTTATTTTATTCAAGAACTCAATTCCTACTATGGTTATCAGCTTAATTTAAGTCGTATATATATTACATATGTATGTATGTATATGATGTTATTGATACGCTATAATTAATAATGATGAATGTTTAAAATTAAATTTTTGATTTGCTAAGTATAATGAAAACATAGATTTTGTTAATATGGATGGATGATGATTACTTGAGACGATCAAATGCTGAGGAAATACCAAAATGTTTAAGTCTGTAATCAGAATATGACTGAATATTATGGTATTCCATAAGGATGTATTTGATGGTGAAGTTACAAGCACAATGGTTGAAGGTTAAGCTGCTTGTAAACCAAGTGAGAAAGAACTGTTTCCTAACCATAATCTTGAAAATGTTCTTCTCTCACCGTTTTGTTTTTGTTTTTGTTTTTGTTTTTGTTTTTCTTCTCTTAAACTACTCTTCTTACATTCGGTAGCTTTGTTGGACATTTGGTGAAGCAATAGCTTGGGATTATTACATGGGGGAATTAGGGGTTACGTACCTCCGTACAGTCTTGTTGCTAATAAGATTGAAAAGAACCCCCGCAGTCTAAACAAAGACTTTAGGATATGTTCAGTAAACCGAAAACGAGTGAAATTGAAATCGAGTAAACTTTCAGAAATAAATAAAACTATTGGGTCAATTATTTCAAAGAAGTTATTTTAAAGCAGCGTTGCCACGCAAGAAATTCATTTCCTACCAAAAATTTTCTAAAATTCTACTAAAACCGTTCGTAGTCTTGCAAAGATTCAAGTCAAAATTTTTAAATTGCGTTTTGTCAGTAAAATCGAAATCTTTCTGAAAAGTTGCACTTTATATACGAGTACAACATAATTTATCCTAAAGTTGTATTGAGTGATAAAGGTTTGCCATACAATATTTGAGTGTGGCGAAAAATAAACAGTGAATTTCGATAAGAAAATTGATGCCATTTATAGAGCATGGATGTAGGCAGTTTTTTTATGATTTGGCGAATTTGGCATATAAGTTTTTATTGATACAACTATGGACCGCTTCACATATACATATATGTATTTGAACTAGCTTGAAGATAATTCGTGGCAATCTGTGAACAAAATAGTTCTTTTGGAAGCTGATACGCGTGTAAAGACAGGATAAACAGTCTCCGAGCAAAGGAACATAGAATTATTACGCTTAGAATAATTTTTAAAAACAGTGTTAACATTAGTGAAAATTCAAAACAAAGCCAATGCTCTGTTCTTTCTACAACTCTATTCCTAATATCCCTTAATGACTTCCTTTTTCACACTTCCAATCCTATTTACTCTTTTGCAGATGACAGCAACATTTGTCATTCATATTCTTTTGATCGTAGGCCAAGCCTTTTGGAGATTGGGGCGAAAAGGCAGAATAAGAACGACTCGCTTACAGGCGACCTGGCGAAAATCTCTGAGTGGGGTCGCGCGAATAGGGTCGACTTTAACGCACGCAAGACCCAATGTTGTTTTCTGATACACAGACGTGGTGGTGTGTTGTCATCTGTATCTATGGGTAATGTAAACATTGAGCAATCAGATGCTCTTGATGTTCTGGGCATGAGAATTCACTGTGACGTTCGTTGGGACGAGCCTCGGTTTTTTAAGACGGTGTAAGAATTACTTCACTCCATCTGATTTCCTTAATATTTACAAGACCTATATCCGACCCAAATTGGAATACAACTCTCATGTATGCGCCGGTGCATCAAAGTCTATTTTGCAGCTTTTCGACCGCGTACAGGAGAGGTCGAAGGTTCTTATTAATGACGGTAGGGTAGCCAATTCTATAAATTCATTAGAGCATCGTCGCAATGTGGCGTGTGTTTCATTGTTTTATAGGTATTATAACGGAATGTGTTCTAACAAAATTAAGGAACTAATTCTTGGTAATCATATATTTTTACGTAGTACTCGTAGAGCGCATCCCTTTTTAGTTGATTGTCCAGTAAATCGCACAACGCATTATAGGGAGAATTCGTTCTTTGGTTGCACTGTTCGTTTGCGGAACAATCTTCCTCCAAATGTGTTTCCTGCCACTTACGAAATGAACAAATTTAAATCGAACGTCTATAGACACTACTCTATCCATCCTCCTGCCCACAATCTATTTTCCTAGTACCAGCACAATGCACTGCATGAGTAGGGGTTATCCCCTGAGTGCTGGTCTCAAGAGAAAAAATTAAATTTCTTTCAAATATGTACAGAGTTTTTGGAAGCAAAAATCTACCAAAAAAGTGGGAAATATGCAAGAAATCAACCAAATTACCAAATTGTTGTTCAACAACGAATAACTACCAATTTTGGCCCGATCGGACCAAGACGGCAACGCTGTTTTAAAGTTAAAATAAGAAAATTAATAAAAAAAATATAATATTTGCCAGATTTCAAACTCTTAGCCATTGGAGGTTAGGTTAGGTTTAGTGAAAACATACCTGTTTATTGTGGTGCTATTAGCGGCTTTAGGAATTCAGTTCCAGTTCTGTTACTGGGTCATATAGGCAGTTCAAGTGGTGTTATGGCTTAAAGTTATATAAATCGCATGAAAAGGATATTGAAGTGAAACAAATGCGGCTACTGATCCCTAACTTCTGAGCAAAGTGAGAGATATACTTATACGAAGACAGTCTTGCTTTATTTTCCTATTAATATTATCCATTTCTATCAATCTGACAAATGACAATATATGCTTCAACAACACGTTGAGGTTATAACAATTGATTACAAAAATGCTCACATTTTTTTCTCTTGGATCTTAGGATTTGGGCATTCCACTAGTGAAATTACACTGTATTTTGCATAAAGACTTAAGTCTAAAGGCTTTTAAAGTTCAGTTAACACAAGAACGCTTACCTAATATGCTAACAACCAGAATAGTCGCATTTGGAGCGAAAAAGTCAAGAATTATTGTTGAAAAACCTCTCCTTTCTTAACGTCCGACTGTTTGGTATGGTTTTAGGTTGCGAGAGCTCATTTGATCTTTCTTTTTCAAAAAAGAGGCTGGAACAGTTGTTACGGTAGATGGATTGCGCTATCGAATGATGAATCACGACTTTGTACGGCCGGAATTTATTTTAAACAACATGGAGCTACGCGCCAAACAATTAACGATACAATCGTTCTTTTGCGTTAAAAGTTTTCTGACTGTGTGCTTCCTTGAAGAGGTCATCACAATTGGTGATATAACACCTTTAAACGACGTGAAAGCTAAGGCCTCAAAGATGGAATTTGCTAAGTTATCGAAGGCAATCTGCGAAGGAAATTTCATTAAAAGAATATGGTCTTGCAAGCGCAGCCGTGACAGGCATTTGGATGATATTGTTTTCGATTATTAGTGGCATACCCTCTTTACTATTAAATAAACATTCGGTAATTTTCCTTAGAAATAAAATACATACGCGTTTTTTACATATCAAAATAAAACCTCTCATTTGGAAGACCCTGTATGTACTTTAAATGTACTTCAATAAATCATAGCATATAATATGAAAAATTCCTAATTTCGGTTTTGTTATTGTTTTAATTTTCGAAATCTTTTGCATTACTATTTAAACTTACAATGGTTTTACTGTTTTTTTGTTTTGTTTCAGCTTAAGATATAATACATATTTATAAAAAACGAAACACAATTTCTCTCTGTGTACTAACAAAGCTGACATGCCGTATATCTTAACCAATCAAAACGAAGTATGCAACCATATTGCCTTTTCTGATTGGTTACAAAACGAGGGTGTGTAAGCGAAACGCGATAATAAAAACAAAATTATATTTTAACTGTAAATATTGCTAAAAGAAAACTCAATTGTGAGAACATAATGAAATGCTTTTCCAATTTCATCTACAGTCTAATTAAACATTTGGAACAAACGCGTTGAACGGAATCTTTGAAAAACATAAAAATGGAAAATTGAATAAAATTGATTAGAATTTTTAGTGAAAAAAAAGAAATTAAGAGTCAAGAGATAAATATCATGTCGAAATACGAAACACAACATACTCGTATATGCAGAGAAACTTCACCGTTTTATCAAAATGATCATATATTTTATAGCAATAACAACAACAACAACAACAACAACAACAACAACAACAACAACAATAACAATTATCGTTTCATGGAAATGAGTACAATAGAACGTATGTGTGTGTTTCTAAATAATTAATGTTACAAATTAAAATTGGAAAACACTTTTTGCTAAAAATCAATTTCTTATTAAAAAAATATTTTAAAAATAAAATTAATTTTTTGTTGGAAAGTCATATAATTTTATTTTTTTTTGAAAATATTCTATAAAAAAAACTACTGAATATTTTCTCAAATTTCTTTTTTTATTCGAAAGTACAATCCTTCCGGTTAATAATGGAAAATAATTTCATTCAAATGGCTGCCTCGGCTGGCCATTCAGCAGCCTACACGATCAGCCCAATTTTTAAGCACATTATCGATAATGTGCAGCTGTATTTCACCAATGGCTTCACGAATATTGTCCTTTAAAGCGTCAATTGTCTCTGGCTTGTTGGCGTAATATTTATCTTTGACAGCACCCCACAAATAATAATCCAACGATGCCAAAACGTAGCTCCGAGGTGGCCAAACGACATCAGCTCTGCGGCTGATAATGCGATCTTCAAAAACAGGGCGCAAAACATCGAGCGTAGCTTCGGCTGTGTGGCACGTAGCGCCGTCCTGTTGAAACCAAATGTTGCTAATATACTCCTCTTCAATTTTTGTGAACAAAAATTCGTTCAACATGGCCCGATAACGGTCGCCATTGACTGTAAGGCCCAATTATGCCTCTGGACCAAAATCCGCACCAAACAGTGACTCGTCTTGGGTGTATTTGCTTTTCAATGTATGCGTGCGGTTTTCTGTGCCCCAAATGCGACAATTTTGCTTGTTTACACACCCGCCAAGATCAAAATAAGCTTCATCTGAAAAGATGATTTTTTTGGCAAAATCGGCATCTTCTGTAAGTCGATCGCAGGCCCAGATTCCCAGTGTTGTTCAAGCGTATACACAACCATATTCGTTCAGCGAAAGGATAAAACTAATTATCCGTCAAATCAGACATGAGCTAAGTGTTACCATTCACGAAATAAGCACTAGTTGAAAAAAAAAACTTCAGATGGCGGACCCTTTATAAAACTACTACAGGGTCAAAGATAGGAATGGAACAAGAAAAATATTAGAAAACAGAAAAAAACGGTCTTTCCTTGAGTTTATTCAAAGTGGTTGGCATATTAACATACAGGAATCATGTGTTGTGTCTGTTTAACTGTGTCCTAAAGTCTTAATTGTACTGTGCACTGTGTTTTGGTTGCAACAAAACTTTACATCGAGCCTCTACCTGCGAATTACGTTTGAAACCTCTACGTTTACTTCCTAAAGGTCCTCAGCCAAAAACCGTTTAAAATCAAAATTCTCGGTGCCTATAGTAGCAGAATTATGTTTTTGGTTAAACTTTAAAGATGCTTTTCTTCCTATTCGAGCACCTAATCTGGCATCTTAGTTCAAGCACAAGACACATCAGAGGCAATAGAACTCATGTTAATATACAAGTAGTACTAGAAGTAAAAAAATATAATCGTGGGTTTTAAATAGATCGTTATTGGTGGCTTGTTAATGAACGCTCGCCATGGTATGATCTACAATATTTGTCAAATTACACGGTGTGACAAAAATGAAAGAAGAAGAAGGATAAGCACTGTCGAGTAGAACAAGGATCTGTTTTTGGAATTTTCAAAACATCTCCAAAATCTCGAATTACGGGCTTAAAACCGGTTTTTCGGACCTTCATGCACTTATAAGCTAATAACTCAGCTGAATATTATCTGATTTTTAGTTTCTTTTCGGATTTGGAAAGAAGAGAAACAGAAAAGACATTTTAAATGATATGTATGTTGCTTAAGTAGACTTAAAAAATCTTGGTGCAATTCTCGAGCAAACAATTTTTCATCAAATTTTTTTCTTCATTTTTCAAGTTTAGATGCGTTTTTGCGCACTATTTTATACAGGAACCATACTATTTATGACTTAATTAAGGAATTATAAAGGGTCCGCCAAATACATTTTATTTTAAATGCTATAAAAAAACTGGATATTTTCTCAAATTTCTTTTTTTATTTGAAAGTACAATCCTTCCGGTTAATAATGGAAAATAATTTCATT
The DNA here is from genome assembly GCA_023159175.1 of Wohlfahrtia magnifica. Lineage (NCBI taxonomy): Eukaryota > Metazoa > Arthropoda > Insecta > Diptera > Sarcophagidae > Wohlfahrtia > Wohlfahrtia magnifica. The sequence goes on from JAKWBJ010000177.1 coordinate 2,023,597, forward strand.
CAAATGGCTGCTGATAACGCGATCTTCAATTTTTATGAACAAAAATCCGTTCAACATGGCCCGATAATGATCGCCATTGACTGTAACGGCCACTCCTTGCTCATTTTCGAAGAAAAATGGCCCAATTATGCCTCTGGACCAAAATCCGCACCAAACAGTAACTCGTCTTGTGTGTATCGGCTTTTCAATGCATGCGTGTGGGTTTTCTGTGCCCCAAATGCGACAATTTTGCTTGTTTCCATACGCTCCAAGATCAAAATGAGCTTCATCTGAAAAGATGATTTTTTTTTTGGCAAAATCGGCATCTTCTGTAAGTCGATCGCATGCCCGCTTAGCGAAGCGAAGTTCAAGGGTATACACAACCATATTCGTTCAGCGAAAGGGTAAAACTAATTATCCGTCAAATCAGACATGAGCTAAGTGTTACCATTCACGAAATAAGCACTAGTTGAAAAAAAAAACGTTAGATGGCGGACCCTTTATTATTGGAAGAAAATTATTTTGTGATTTACTAATATGGGATATTGTAAGCTTTGGCCTGACCTGACTAATTTGGACCTTTCTTCTTCGCTATAGAAATCCATTTATGCTGATGAGCGAAGAATTACTCAAAAATTTCATAATAAAGGAAAGTCTTTGTGTGAAATTGCTAAGACATTTGATAGAAGCCGCTGTTCTATCCAGTACGTTACTAAAAACTTTCAATTCATTTCAGTAAACCGACCGGTAGATACGATTTATTTATGTATAGATAACAGAAAATTCAAGACTGACGATCTCCAAAATTATCGAAAAAGTAAGAGAAGCTTGAAATAAAAACATTCATAGAGATACCGTACGAAAATTATTGAAGAGACACTATTTTTTGACTTTTTAGCACATAGATATCAGTAGTTGTTTGCCTTTAACCAACAAAAAGAATAGATTTTATTTATTAATGTACATAAAACAAGCTTTCGAACTCTTACAACGGGTCTTATATTCGGATAAAAGTATGTTCAGCATCTTTAAATTATCAGGAAAGGAGTTGGTTTGGTGGAAGCAGGGAACAGTGCTAAATAAAGGAAAACACTTAGTTTTTTTTGCATACTTTACATATTCCAAGCTTCTGAAAACAGTTAATTTAGTTAATTAATGAATTTTATTTTGATTACATTTCGTTTGAAATATGTAATGTATCAAAAACCTCAATTCTGCTTTAGCTAAAGGGTCCGCCATCTAATGGTTTTTTTCAACTAGTACTTATTTCGTGAATGGTAACACTTAGCTCATGTCTGATTTGACAGATAAGTAGTTTTATCCTTCCGCTGAACGAATATGCTTGTGTATACGCTTGAAGTTCGCTTCGCTAAGTGGGCCTGCGATCGACTTACAGAAGATGCCGATTTTGTCAAAAAAATCATCTTTTCAGGTGAAGCTCATTTTGATCTTGGCGGGTATGTAAACAAGCAAAATTGTCGCATTTGGGGCACAAAAAACCGGCACGCATATATTGAAAAGCCAATACGCCCAAGACGAGCCACACTGTTTGGTGCGGATTTTGGTCCAGAGGCATAATTGGGCCATTTTTCTTCGAAAATGAGCAAGGAGTGGCCATGTTGAACGAATTTTTGTTCACAAAAATTGAAGAGGAGTATATTAGCAACATTTGGTTTCAACAGGACGGCGCTACGTGCCACACAACCGAAGCTACACTCGATGTTTTGCGCCCTGTTTTTGAAGATCGCATTATCAGCAGCAGAGCTGATGTCGTTTGCCTACCTCGGAGCTGCGATTTGACACCGTTGAACTATTATTTGTGGGGTGTCGTCAAAGATAAGTGTTACGCCAACAAGCCAGATATAATTGACGCTTTAAAGGACAATATTCGTGAAGCCATTGGTGAAATACAGCTGCACACAATCGATAATGTGCTTAAAAATTGAACCGATCATGTAGGCTACTGCATGGCCAGCCGAGGTAGCAAATGAGTGAAATTATTTTCTATTATTAACCGGAAGGATTGTACTTTCGAATAAAAAAAGAATTTTGAGAAAATATTCAGTAGTTTTTTTTATAGCATTTAAAAAAAAAAAATTTATTTGGCGGACCCTTTACATAAAACGCGGCGGATAAGTTATGGTATAGAGTGCATGTCGGCAAATGGTGTCGGTAGGTTAAAACTCATAAGCGGAATAATGAATCCGCATATGTAGCTCTATATTTTGAAGAAGGAATTTCTTCTAAGCGCTGAAAAGCTGCATCAGAGTAGTGGATATACCCCTTATGCATAATGTGAACTTCAAGCATTCTTCTATGTTGCTATGGCTACCATACAAAGTCAAATCATAGTTAGAGTAACCACTTTAATCTACCAAACTAAAGTTTAGTGAACACCTGTGGGTAAAGAAAGATACAAGCACATGAAACGAAGTCATCATCTGTTCAGCACCTTAAGTCAATTTCAACGGAAGAATAGGAGAATATTTTACTAGAATTAGCAAAAAAACTGGCTACTTGATGTCTGATAGACTAAATTCGGTTGTAAAGTTAAAAAGAAGATTGCATCAGTTATTACAAAATTTATAAAGTGTATTGGTTTATACAGTCGTCTACAGACTTTTGTGAGCTAACGAACTAAAAGCATTTAACTTGAAGTATTCCGAGTACGCAAAGATAAATAGAAACAAACGAACGCTTTGATTTCTAACACAAGACTGAATTCATTTATTTAATGTCAATTTACAAAGTAACAAATTAAAAATGCAAGGTTGCAAAATATAGGAATAAGTTATTCAATTAATAAATGTAAAATATATTTAATTCCTTACATTACTCCACCCTCAAAAAATTTTATAATTTTTTTATTTTGTGCATAGTTTTAAATTTCAATTAGTATATACATATATAGGTATTAATTCATTTTTTTTAATTTCTCCTAAAATCTTCCGGAACAAAACGACGTACTTCTTGACGTGGTCTTGAACTTATCCTGTAGATATTTCGTATCATCGCCATTTATTTGTTCGAAAGGTGTTGTACTATCTATTGGTTCCTGTATGTCAGGCGGCGGTGTAATATTTTTCTCATTATCGTTTGTTTGGAGTGCAAGGTTGTTATTCATTATTCCTCCTTTAAATTTTTGGCGGTTTTAATTGTTTGACTGCTAACACTCCGGATTCATCAGGAAGTAATCCGTTAAGATAATATTATATTTTTTCCTTCAAGAATTCACTTTTTTCCTGTTTGCATCGGATTCCATTATTTTGCAATAGTTGGAGTACCGTTTCTAGGCGCTCTTTGTGCTGCTCTAGTGTAGGTGATGAAATAATAATATCATCCAGGTAATTGCCCACACCCTCGATAACTTGGAGAAGCTGTTTAATATATTTTTGAAATATAGCTGGCGCACTAGCTATGCCATAAGTTAGACGTTGATATTGAAACCAACCCAGGGGAGTGTTGATAACTATTAACTCTTTAGAGTTATCATCCAGCTCCATCTGAAGATATGCATCTTTTAAATCTATTTTTGAATAATATTTACCATGACGAATTCTGTGAAAAAGATTTTCACGAGTAGGCAGCGGATACTGCTCAATATCAATTTGGGCATTAACCGCTAATTTGAAATCGCCACATATACGGACTGAATTATCTGCCTTTTTTGCCAAAACAATTGGTGACGCCAAGTTACTAAATTTGATTGGTTTATTACGAGTATATTCTGATCGATAAGTCTATTTATTTTCTTCTTAAAATGCGGCATTTGAGCAAATGGAATTGTTCTACTCCGAAAAAATTTCGGAGTTTTCAATTTTTTTACATATTCTGTATTTTATTGTGATAAAATTGTTTTTTTTAAATTTTTTATTAAATATTATAATAAAATAATACAAAATTTGGGTTTTTATCATGCAAACTCGGTGTGTTCCACTATAATAAACTGATTTTGTTGATAAAAATCAAACTAATAAGACATAGTTAAGGAAAGCCTTTGTTTGATTTTTTTATTATATACTAGCAGACCCGGGCAAACGTTGTTTTGCCTTCGAATTTTATTTTCATTGCAAGTCTGGTTTGCATGTAAAGTCATGGCTGATTGATATTTGGAAGAAGAATGAAATGTGCACTAAATCGACATAGGAATTATTGTTCCAATGGAATTATATATTTTTGATAGCTGGGCCCGATCCGCGTTGTTGGCCCCAAATGTTTCTTGCGAATAATTTTGGTATAAAACCAACATTCGATTCCTGGCTAGTTCATTGTCTTCTGCGCGCTACTCTTGTGAATGCTGTGAGCGCAGCACTCTCATATAATTTGTGTGTCGTGTACGGCGACCAATATTTACACGTGAGCGTTGTTGGGGTAGAAAGGCTGCCCTTTATTGTCTTACCTGTTGCTTATTTACTTTTTTCAATAGCTTTCAATAATACAATTAATTTACTTTCACTAACACCTTGGGTTAATTTATTAAAATGTACGAGTATGTAATATTTAATTTAAATAAATTAATCTTAAATTTAATAAGTTCTTTTTTTCGTTTGACACCTACGAACTTTTCACGCCACACGCCGATCAAGCATGTAACGCCTTCAGCTAAACATAAAATAGGCTTATTGCGCAAATAGAGTTTAAAAAAGAGTGATAGATATTTATTTACTTTTTTTTAAATATATTTTTTCACAAAAAGATGTTAGGTTTCAGTCGGTATCAGGCTAATTAACGCCACTGCACGCTAATCAACGCCTTCAACGAAACACAGCATAGTGCAGTACTTCTTGAGTTACGGTGCAAAAACACAAAAAACTAAATATTGCGCCATCTGTCGAACGAACTTCAAACTACACAGAAACACCCCTCACGCCCTATAGAACATGTATATTAAGTTTGGTCAAAATCGGTCCAGTAGTTTTTGAGTTTAGCAATCACGAAGATACACGTCATTTTTATATATATATATAGAGATATAAAGGGTCCGCCAAATAAATTTTTTTGTTTTTTGCAAATGCTATAAAAAAAACTACCGAATATTTTCTCAAATTTCTTTTTTTATTTGCAATTACAATCCTTCCGGTTAGTAATGGAAAATAATTTCATTCAAATGGCTGCCTCGGCTGACCATGCAGTAGCCTACACGATCGGTCCAATTTTTAAGAACATTATCGATTGTGTGCAGAATATTGTCCTTTAAAGCGTCAATTGTCTCTGGCTTGTTGGCGTAACACTTTACACCCCACAAATAATAGTCCAACCTTGTCAAATCGCAGCTCCGAGGTGGCTAAATGACATCAGCTCTGCGGCTGATAATGCGTTCTTCAAAAAGAGGGCGCAAAACATCGAGTGTAGCTTCGGCTGTGTGGCACGTAGCGCCGTCCTGTTGAAACCAAATGTTGCTAATATCCTCCTCTTCAATTTTTGTGGACAAAAATTCATTCAGCATGGCCCGATAACGATCGCCATTGACTGTAACGTCCACTCCTTGCTCATTTTCGAAGAAAAATGGCCCAATTATGCCTCTGGACCAAAATCCGCACCAAACAGTGACTCGTCTTGGGTGTATCGGCTTTTCAATGTATGCGTGCGGGTTTTCTGTGCCCCAAATGCAACAATTTTGCCTGTTTACATACCCGCCAAGATCAAAATGAGCTTCATCTGAAAAGATGATTTTTTTGGCAAAATTTTCAAAGTAATGTCGCAATATTACCCAGCGTTGTTCAAGCGTATACACAACTATATTCGTTCAGCGGAAGGATAAAACTAATTATCTGTCAAATCAGACATGAGCTAAGTGTTACCATTCACGAAATAAGCACTAGTTGAAAAAAAACGTTAGATGGCGGACCCGATATTAAGATATATTAAGAATAGAAAACAAAATTAAAATTGAGTTGTTGTAAGTAGAAATAAACTAAAAAGGACTTCAATTTGTTCAAAAAAAAGTTACACAAGCGAAACTCGGACAGCTACATTAATAACTGAGAATATTACTTATTGTTATATTTTGTGTGTAGACCCTTGTTTTTTCATAACCATTCGGAATAGATTCATCCATCTCTTGGGTATAGATTCGACCAATTTTTGGCAGCAGCCAGCTGGTATTTTTTCCCATTCTTCTAATAAAACCCTTCTTAGCTCAGATTTGCTGGAAACCGACTGATGCTGAACTTTTTTATTGAGATAATCCCACAAATTTCCAATAGGATTTATATCGGAGTTCTGGGGTAGTGTTTTCATGACGTGTCGCGTATTGTATAGCAGCCAAGATCTTACTTTGTTTTGTGGGCCTTGTGTTTAGGGTCGTTATCTTGGGAAAAATACCAACCGTTTTCCAGAGCAAGCTTATCCACACTTTTTGGCAAGTTTTCTTTTAAAATGTTTAAATAAACATTTTGATCCATGATAGTGTCAAGAAGAAGAAACCGAGCCCCAGACAAGCACTGAACCACCCCCATGCTCTACTGTCGGTTTCAAGCTATTCAAACGTAGTTCCTGATCTTATCCCCTCCATACTATTGGTTTACCCTCCGACCCAAATACGTTCAATTTGCTTTCGTCAGTGAACATAACGTTTCTCCAAAAAGAAAAACCCTTATTTTGGTACTCTTTTGCATTTTTAAGCCTTTTGGTTTGATTGCGCTTACTAATAAGAGGTTTTTGTCCAGTTCTCTATAGTTCAGACCAACTCTGTAAAGCAAGTTTCTTATTGTTGATGGGATTGCTTTCTTACCAAGGTCACTTACAGCAATAGCAGCAAGTTTTGGAACACTTAGAAAGGGATTTGCTTTTATTTTTCTGACAAAAAAAACGTTCTTCTGCCTCAGAAAATTTTTTGTTGTGGGCATGTTTTGGTCTAGTTTGCACCGTTTTATTGACTTTGAAACGTTTTATTAAGTCGTGCGCAGTTGAATGACTTTTGCCAACAATTTTTGAAATTTCACCAACATTTTGTCCTTTTCTTGCATGCTGAATAATAAGCTTTCTTACTTCGATACTAGTTTGTCCCTGTTGTCTGGCCATCTTCTTGATTTTAGCTCTGCTTATTCTGTAAATTTTCGAAAACTAAACTAAAGGGTTTTCGACTAAATATGTAAATTATATCAGCGAAGTTGACCGTATTGAAATTACGGAGTTGCAGTTATTAACCCATAAAAGTTACTGTCCGAGTTTGGCTTGTGCAAGTCATTTTGATTTTGACAAAGCGTTTTCAACTTCAATTTTACGTACAATTATTAAATTTCTGTGTTGGTTTTTCCTTTTGTACGTGGAAGATATACACAAATAGGAAAATAACTACATTTTTCAAAAAATAATTAAAATCTATGACTTTTGAGCGCTCGAAAATATTTTGGTATAGGATTGAAGTCACTGTATATTAAAAAAACGCAGTTTTTATTGTCGTTCATAGAGTTTTGTGGCATAGCGTATATATTTATTATATTTTTTTTACTGATCTATGAGAAAAACTTGTCCAATTATGCGTTGAAGTCACTATCTAAAAATAACCGTAGATTGGTTAGATGATAGGTCAGGTCGAATTAAGATGGAAATGGTAAATTCAGTAAACAAACAGGTCAAGCGCCACGCTCATTATTTCAAGAATAGCGTGAAATATTTAATTATTAAAATTTACAAAAATAGTAAACCCACGATTCTCAGACTGCCCCCGTATTTGTCTAATGCTTACTTATATGATTACAAAAAGAAAGCCCAATCATATTAATATTTGCTCTGTTTGCTTACGTAGCATAAATACGAGTATATCGTAATAAGCAAAGGTTACAAAAAATATTAAAAAAATGTGTTAAAGATGATTTATTTAAGGCTCAGATTTCTATAGCATCCTTTGGTTGTCAAAAACGTTTCTATACGTTGCGACATACTGCCTACTAAATTTTAGCAATTACTTCACTTTTCGCGGTGAACAGCAGTACTCGCCACTGGTGTGTGAACGAGATGGCGAGACATTCAGACCTGGAGATTATCTGGGTAAGGGGTCACTCGGACACCCGGGGAAACTGTGTGGCAGACGGACTTGCCGAGGCTGGCTCTCTCCTCAGAAATGAGGAGATTGACCACTCAGTTGGGATGCCACTATCCTCTTGCAGACTTATGGTCATGCGGTACATGTTAGTCAGAACACAGCTACGGTGGGGTGATGAAACAACGTACTGTCGAGCACTTCCTATGCCAGTGCCCGAGTCTTGCGGACATTAGGACTGCTTTCCTTGGCAGTCCGTTTCTGGATACCTTGTCGGATCTGGCCGGTGTGAATATCGGCAGGATCTCTTCTTTTGTACATGCGTCTGGTTGGTTCGGATCGGACCGGGGCGCGGGGATATAGGTTGTTCATTTTCTAGATTACTGATGGGTATCACAGTGCGATCAATATTGGACCCAGGTGGGCTGGACGTGTTTGGCTACCCGTCGTAACTAACTAACTAAGGTTCAGATTTTCTATAGCATCCTTTGGTTGTAATAAATGTTTCTATAAGTTGCGTCATACTGCCTATTAAATTTTAGCAGTTTCTTCACTTTTCGAGGTGAACAGCAGCAGTACTTCATTTGATAACGTTCAATAGGTGTTCTATGGCGTTAAGATCGACTGACTGAAGTTTACAATTCGCCGGTATGTTAGGGGTCTTTACCATGTAAAAAAGGATATCTAATGTCTTCAATCCAATTTTTTCTATATTGACAGGGAGATTAGCGCTTAAAATTCAACGTAGGTCGTAGGTTGCACAGTTATTATACTAACGTCATGGGTCCAACATCAATTTTAATATTAATCCGACGTTTTCGTGTGCTAAGAGTTATATAGAAAAATTAATGTATTATTTTAAGTAGAGAATTTGAAATTATTTTTGAATAAAATGCAGATTCTTGGAATACTCCACCAACATCTTATTGCGCTGATACAAAACACCATACACAACAACAACAACAACATCATCATCATGAACAACAAGACTGTTGTCAGTCATCGACCACTAACACCTGTACTTTAACCGCCAATATTAATACAAGTAATTATTATCGTTCGCCAAGTTATTGTCCGGCTTCATCTTCAGATTTAGAAGGTAAATAGAAATTTATTTAAATTAAAAATAATACAGTTTCGAGATAATAAATCTCTTTCATGGAACTTAAAAAGACCATATTAATTAACTCTACCGCATGTGATAGGTTATACAAGTATACTATATATGTATATATTTCTTAAATTTTCTTAAAATTATAAAATAAAATAAAATTCTTTATATTTTTTAAGATGTGGAAAGTCAATATCATGAAAGTAGTTTGTTTACAAACATTTCACCAAAACCTATTTCTGTTCCTCCAGTTCGTGTGATAAAAAAACGTAATACAGCGAATAAAAAAGAACGACGACGAACACAAAGCATTAATAATGCATTTTCCTGTTTAAGGGAAAAAATTCCAAATGTTCCATCAGATACTAAACTATCAAAGGTAAGTTTTAAATATTATCGTTTAATTTAATAAATGCTTAAACATATAAAATTCTTAAGGCTCAACCATAATATGCATAGGCTAACTTCAACAACTGTGCGAATACACACAATCAAATGTGTATAACCATAATGTTTGTACTTAGAGTGGTTTACACGATAATACAAGTTGAGAGAGCGGATATAGCGTGTAAACTCATTACATAATGAGAGCGTACGCCGTTGAGAGAAAATACGGATGAAAATTTGGCAGTCGTACGGCTCTCTTTGTTTTTAAATTTCCTTTTTAAACTCATAACACTCCATTAGATAAATAAGCAAAGAAGAAGCAATTTTTTTCGCTTGCACTATTGATTTCTTTTAAAACAGCTGCTTTCATTTTACTTTGTTTTGGTTTTTTGCGTATCGTGTAAACGTAAAAAAATCTGTCGTAAGATTTTTACTCTCATTTTTAAAATACGGATGGAATTATATATAAACGAAAACTGAAAGGTTGCGGATGCTTGGAGACGTCTCATAGAAGACGAACTAAGATCTCTATATTTCCATGTGGCATACTTAGAAATAGGCCAAAATCGAGTACGATGAAGAACGACTTAAGTTGATTGATAAGAGGGCGGGTTGACATTGAAGCTACCTAGCGCTAGATGGCAACACAAACACAAAAGACTTTTTCTTTCTTAGAAATTACGATCTGTCAAATGTCAGCTGTTAAAATTTTAGCCAAATTCATCGATTAGTTTATTTGTTGTAGTCGTTTGAAGTAAGCAACTTTTATGTTTCTTGGAAAATGGAAAAAAGTGAATTTCGTGTAGTGAAATGAAAGACAAAACGGCGAAAGAGACAAAAGTAAAGCTTAATAAATATTACGACGAATCTGCTCCCTCAGATTATATGGTCAAATATTGGATTGCTGAATTTAAACGGGGCCGAACAAGCCCTGCAACAATACCATTAACACGAAGGCCAAAAAAGGTGGTTACTGAAGAAAATGTCAAGAAAATCCTCGATATCGTTATGAATGATCGCCTGATCAAAATACGTGAGATTGCTGAAATGGTAAACATATCATATGAACGTGTGTTCAACATTTTGCATGAACATTTGCATATGAAAAAGCTATCGGCAAGATGGGTGCCGCGTTTGCTCAGTGTTGAACAAAAACGAGTTCGACAGATCACTTCACAGCGGTGTTTGGACATGATAAAGCATAATTCTGCTGATTTTTGGCGTAGATTAATAACTGTTAATGAAACGTGGGTCCACCACTACACACTTGAAACCAAAAATCAATCGAAGCAATGGGTGGAAGCTGGTGGAAGTGCTCCGAAGGTTATGGCCAATGTATTTTAGGATGCACACGGAATATTGCTCATCGATTATCAATCACAGGAGAGTATTATCGTGCATTATTGGATCAATTGGTTGATGCAATCAAGGAAAAACGACCACATTTAAACAAGAAAAAAGTGCTCTTTCTTCAAGACAACGCACCGGTTCACACAGCATTAGATACGATGCTAAAACTTCGAGAAATCCACTTCGAATTGGTTGATCATCCACCTTATAGTCCAGATTTAGCCCCTAGTGACTTTTTCCTGTTCCCAAACTTGAAAAAATGGCTCGCAGGAAAAAGATTCATCTCAAACGAAGAAGTGATTACTGAAACTAATGCGTATTTTGAGGAGTTCCCAAAATCGTATTATTCAGATGGTATAAAAAAGTTGGAAAATCGTCTTGCTAAGTGTATTGAGTTAAAAGGAGAATATGTTGAGAAATGAATGGTTTTTCAAAAAAAAAAAAATGTTTTTTTCCTACTTAGGTAGCTTCAATATCAATCCGCCCTCGTAGGTGGATTTCAAAATGTAGAAAAATACGTAGAGCTACTGAAAAGTTAAAATAGTAGATATAGTAGAATGATTTGATTGAAAATATTTCAATTTTCAGCAAGACAACGCTTCCATTCATACAGCATTAATTGTGAGAAAGTGGTTTCCAGATAATGACATAAAAATTTTGAAATGATCTGTAAGGTCGCCCGACCTCAATATAAGAGAAAATTTATGTGGCTTCCGTTCTAGAAGAGATTTTGACCAAAGTAGTCAATTTAAGATCGCTCAGGATCTCAAAAACAAGATTTAAGAAAAAAGAGAAATATCACCTTAGATTATATAGAAAATCTATATAAAATTATTCCAAAAATAAATTTTTGAAGTCATTGAAACCAAAGAAATCCTTAACTAATAAAAAGTATTGAAAATGTGTAGTTTTCTTTAAACTTAGAAACTTGAAAGTGAACTTATATTTTACACCGCTATATTTATCAGGTAACTCAACAAGTCCATAGGATGGTACACAGATGGTGTTACTGGAATTTTGTCCATATGCTGTTTTATTTAGTACCAACTTTTAAACTTTACGTATATAAATTTGAGAGCAATCTGACTATTCATTCTTAAGTTATAGCATTTTGTGTGAAGCAACTTTTATTATTGGAAAAAATGGAAAAAAGTGAATAAAGTATTGCTTTTTGATGAAAAATATACAGTGGAAACGGCTGGATAAACATTATCCGAATTCTGCTCCATAGAGACAAATGGTAGAGAAGTCGTTTGCTGAATTTAAACGTGGTTTTACCAGCACAAATGATTCAGAGCGCAATGGATGCCCAAATCAGGCTCCAAAAAACATCAAAAATCACAAATTGGTTACGAACGATGGCAAATTGAAGGTGCAAGAGCTAGTTGACATTGTGAGGATATCAGGTGGCAGTGTTTTTACCATTTTAAGCGAAAGCTCTGTTCAAAGTGGGTGCCGCGTGAGTTTACAAATCGTATCACAAATCGATGAAAACGATGATTTTCGAGTTGCTTACCCACCCACCGTATTTTCCAGATTTAGCCCCCAGCGACTTTTTGCTGTTTTCAGATCTCAAGAGTGCTTGCTGGATAGAAATTAAAGTCCAATGATTAGGTAATCGCTGAAGCTGAGGCCTATTGAGACAAGAAAGTGAAAGCGTACTTTAAAAGAGGTATCGGATAGTTGGAAAATCGCTATGCCTTGTTGAATAATAAAATCGAGTTTTGTCAAGATTTTGATTTTTACTTACTTATCCTACGAACTTTTTGAGTGACCTGTGATATGTTTTATTTCTTTTCTAAAAGTGAACAAATAATTTCAAAAATTAACAAAAATTAAAAAATGTCGTTATTTTCTTAAAAAAAAGATGTTTTTCACGGAATTCTGATAACAGTCTTTCATTTGAAGAAAACGGTTGCTGAATGGTAACGATTGTTGGTAGAAGCTTACGGAAAACATGCACCAACTCAAAGGACTTGTAAACGATGGTTTGCGCTATTCAAAAGTAGTGATTTCAACACCAAAGACAAGGAGAGCTCTGGTCAGCCTAAAAAATTTTAAAATGAGGAATTGGAAGCATTACTCGACGAAAAAGTCAAACACAAGAAGAACTAGCATTATGATTGGGAGTCACACAACATGCCATTTCCCTATAAAGCAAGGAAATTGGGTCCCATAATTTTAGGTCGGAAATGACGCTCGAACGATAAAAAAGAAGTATTTTTTGCATCGATTTGCTACTGGTGTTGAAAAATGTATACATTACAATAGTCCCAAGCTCAAAAAGTCATATGTAAAGCCCGGCCAACCAGCCAAATCAACGCCGAAGCCGAATATCCATGACGCCAAAGTAATGCTCTGAATTTGGTGGGATCAGAACGGCGATTGTATTAGAGCTGCTGAAATCGGGTCTGACGATCACAGGGGACCTGTACCGAATATAATTGACTCGTTTGAAGATCAAAAATATTCAACCAGACACGAGGCCATAATCTTCCCTCATGACAACGTTCGGCCATAATCTTCCATCATGCAAGACCGTTCAAAAACTAAACAGTGGATGTGAAATTTTGTCTCACCCACCTTATAGCCCAGACCTTGCCACTTCTGACTACCATTTGTTTCGATCGATGAAGTACGCCCTTACTGGAATACGCTTCGCTTCAGAACAGAATATCAGAAATTGGCTTGATTTATTCTTTACCTCAAAACCGGAGCAGTTCTTTTGGCGCTGAATCCATATGCTACCAGAAAGATGGGAAAAAGTAATGGTTAACGATGGACAATAGTTTGAATTATGTATCAATTCATTTTGTTATCATTTTTCAAGCAAAAAAATTTACATTATTAACTTGTATACCCAATATTAAAGTATGTATTTTATATGTTACAGATAAAAACACTGAAATTGGCCATATTATATATAAAATATCTAGTCGAAGTCTTAGATGGTGATCAAGATCCGAAAAATGGTTTTCGTGCAGATTTAAAGCCTTTACATCGCAAAAATTCCCACGAAAAACGAACGTATATCAGAAATGAGACAAAGGTAAGAAAAAGCTCAGTGTGAAATGTTTAATATTTACAGCAACCAAATGATTAAATAAATATTGTATATAACACATGCCATTAACAATTATAACCAAAATAATATACAAACACAAAATACAAACGAAAGATTTATGCCAAAATTACGATTCGTACACAAACAATAGAGGAGCTACATGCAGAATTTTGACAGTAAACAGATATTTTTTACATAGGATTCATAAAGAGCAAAAACAAGAAAGTATTAAGATGTGCCTCATTAAATGACACTTAAGTAAATTATACTTTTTTGTATATATACGAGTATACGAGGGCGGATTGATATTGAAGCTACCTAAGTAGGAAAAAAACTTTTTTTTTCAAAAACCATTCATTTCTTAACATAGTCTCCTTTTAGCTCAATACACTTAGTAAGACGATTTTCCAACTTTTTTATACCATCTGAATAATACGATTTTGGTAACTCCTCAAAATACGCATTAGTTTCAGTAATCACTTCTTCGTTTGAGATGAATCTTTTTCCTGCGAGCCATTTTTCAAGTTTGGGAACAGGAAAAAGTCACTAGGGGCTAAATCTGGACTATAAGGTGGATGATCAATCAATTCGAAGTGGATTTCTCGTAGTTTTAGCATCGTATCTAATGCTGTGTGAACCGGTGCGTTGTCTTGAAGAAAGAGCACTTTTTTCTTGTTTAAATGTGGACGTTTTTCCTTGATTGCATCAACCAATTGATCCAATAATGCACGATGATACTCTCCTGTGATTGTGGATCCCTTTTCAAGATAATCGATGAGCAATATTCCGTGTGCATCCCAAAATACAGTGGCCATAACCTTGCCAGCCGATTTCGCTGTTTTCGCCTTCTTCGGAGCACTTCCACTAGCTTCCACCCATTGCTTCGATTGATTTTTGGTTTCAGGTGTGTAGAGGTGGACCCACGTTTCATCAACAGTTATTAATCTACGCCAAAAATCAGCAGGATTATTCTTTATCATGCCCAAATACCGCTGTGAAGTGGTCTGTCGAACTCGTTTTTGTTCAACACTGAGCAAACGCGGCACCCATCTTGCCGATAGTTTTTTCATATGCAGATGTTCATGCAAAATGTTGAATACACGTTCATATGATATGTTTACCATTTCAGCAATCTCACATATTTTGACCAGGCGATCATTCATAACGATATCGAGGATTTTCTTGATATTTTCTTCAGTAACCACCTCTTTTGGCCTTCCTGTTGATGGTATTGTTGCAGTGCTTGTTCGGCCCCATTTAAGTTCAACAATCCCATATTTGACCATATAATCTGACGGAGCAGATTCGCCGTAATGTTTATCAAGCTTTTCTTTTGTCTCTTTCGCCGTTTTGCTTTTCAAATAATAGTGTTTAATCACTACACGAATTTCACTTTTTTTCATTTTCCAAGAAACACAAAAGTTGCTACAACAAATAAACTAATCCATGAATTTGGCATGAATTTAGCAGCTGACGTTTGACAGATCGTAATTTCTAAGAAAGACAAAATTTTTGTGTTTCTGCTGTCATCTAGCGCCAGGTAGCTTCAATGTCAATCCGCCTTCGTATGTATAAAAATATTCATAAATACGAACTGTTTGTTGTGTATTTAATATATTCTCTATTGTATTCAGAGCAACAAGAAAGTCATGGCAGATAAACCGACGGTTGACTGACTGACTGGCTGGTTAGTTGTATAGGCATAACATGCGTAATAACACCGCAACCACTTATCTGCCTGGATTGTTTTTGGTCGATCTATTAAGTACATAAGCATGTACAAGAAACCCGAAAACATTTTTATTTATGGGTGGTAAAAACAATAGTCGAGAGAGCTTGTTGTTGTACTTATAGAATACAATTACAAGAATTATGTATATCTATTATTGGTGTAAAATGTTTTAATAGCTCAATTGCATTATTATTAAGAGACAGAGAGGGTGAATAGGCTTGAGGTTGGCTTTCAATACTTTTTTTTTGAAGACAAATATCAAGTGCATATTATACGAGTATTCGTTTTATTCGGCAAGTGTTTCAAAAACAATAAAAAATGTATGGGATATAATGGAAACATCTTGTAATTTTATTAACTTAACGCTTAAGGAAGAAAGTAATCGTATGCATTAATTGGTAGCAAAAGAAAAGTTCATATAAAAATAACATTAACGCTTAAAATTATAGAAGCAAATTTTTTATTTTTATTTTCAATATTAATAACTAGCTAAGGCCCGGCATTCTTCCCTATCCTGTTCTCATTATTATCTTAAGTATCATTTTTATTTCTCCTTTTTATTCCCTTTCGGTCCAAGTTCAAAAATTTAATACAACTTATAATTTCTTATTGAGAGAAATATACCGCATCATTGCTCGTCTATAAAACCAACATTTCAGGGAAGCCAGCCAGTAAGAGATCGAGAAGGTAACTTATTAACGGGAATCGATAAATACTTCGAAGACATAAGCAGCATGAATATGCAAATTGATACACTACAACATCTAAAAGGCAATAAGCCTGGCCGACGTGATAAAGTGAAGTGAAGCTAAAAAAAAAAAATCAGGCCACAAGCGACCACTGCAGACCGCTGGACTTACTTCAGGCAGACCCAAGTGCATCAGCGGAAAACAATTTTCACACATCAAAGTTGCATGGCTAAGAGGGAGATCACGTCAATGGCTAACGGAACTGATAAATGTCGAGGAATCACGCTGTTGAGTACAATATAAAGAATATTGGCCACAATTATAAATGCATGATTACAGTGCACTAAATGCATAACTCTACGAGACAAACAAGTAATTGTATAGGTCCAATTAATATATTACGCAATTTAATGAAACACTCTATGGAATGAAACTTTTCGCTCTATTTACTTTTAGTAGACTTTAAAAATGCCTGCAACTTGATCAAACGTAATGCAATATGGAGTGCTTTGGCTAACAAAGGAGTGCCAGGCAAGATAATAGTAATCATTTAGAACATATACGAAGATAGCGAAATACGAGTACTTTATAATGAGATGGCATGCGAGCCATTTACAACTAATGCTGGCGTAAGACGAAGATGCCCGTTATACTTGCTTTTAAAATTGTCCTAGACGAGGTCATACTTTAGGTATGCAAGAAAAAGAGGTGAATTCAATGGCGTACGACATTTGTCTCATGTAGTATAGATTTAGCGATATGCAAGATAAGACCAAATCACCTTGTTGAGTTGGCTAGGATCGCAAAACTGAAAGTCAACATAGAAAAAATACAAGCAATGCCCATTAACAGCAACAACCCAGGTTTTGTTAATAAACGCATAGAATAGGTCAAAAGCTTTTGTTACCTGACTAGATAATATCGACTAACGATGGTAAAGATAATAATATATCTAACAGACTCGATAAGGCAAGGTCAGCTTTTGGCTACGGAACACTTGACGTTTAAATCTAATATCGAGTAAAACTAAAACTCGAATATTCAATTATGTGTATATGAGTGTGAGACCTGGCTTATACTGAACGTAACTACTCGAAACTGCACAGTTATTTGTTAATAAATGCCTGCGAAATATCCACAATTTATTTTGGCCTCGAAGGAGACTAGGTAATGAAGAAAAAATTCTGCTACAAATATCGAAGAGAAAATGGAATTGGGTAGGCCATACCCTAAGAAAATCCTCGTCAAGCATAACTAGAAAAGCGCTGGAATGGAACCTTCAAGAGTCGCTACCGAAGATGCCCAAAGAATACAGAGCGCTGAACAATGCTGCAAGCGCTTTAGAATAATAATAAATTATGGAAGAAAATTAAAATTTATTGTCAGAACAGAGTACGACGGAAAGTTCTTGTCGAAATGGTATACTCGTAAGTGGAATAATGAATGAATAAAAAAATAGTTCTTTCCGGGAAGACACTGGAACATTATGTAGGTGCCATTCTTACTTATCTAATACCACTTATTTTTTACTGATGATGTAAAGTTGTTTGGATAAAAAATATAAATTTTCACTATGGCCGTTCTCAAGTTATACAGCAATCAAAATTATCATATCCGTGGCACTGCCCAGTTGGAATATTTGAAATATACATACGTTTTTTCTTCAATTATTGGCCAAATGTGACTGTAGCTTAACACGATGATTTTTTCAGTTTAATTTTTTATAGATAACATTCATTTGAATGATCCCCGCAATAATAGAAAATCGGTTTTACAAATATTGTTTTTGAATATCCTCATACTTCTGATTTTCAGCATCAATACTGCTATATTTTTAAATACAACTGCTCATACATTTTTTTGTATTTAACTGATTGTATGTAAACTTTAATGTTTTGTATAAAACCACATGGCCAATTAGAAAAATAAAAATAATTCTTCGATATTGGAAATTAAAAGCTTATCAGCTTTAAAAATACACCCCTTTTTAAGAAAATTAAAATAAATATTTTTAAGAGTTTTATTCTTAATTATAAATAGACTCCATAAAGTGGCTTCAATATTCTGTATGCAAATACTATAACCTACGAAATTTTGAAAGCTTGAAAATACTTTTAAGTATTTACGGCAGTCGGACAGCAATAAGGACTTTGTCATCTTGTGAGATAAAGTCAAAGGTTATTATGGACTGTCTGACATTTCTTAATGTTGAGTTTTAGATAATGATGATCATCGTGAAAACTAAAGAACTGACTGCTTGGCGAACAGAGGAAGTCGACTAGTTTTCATTAGGACTGAACAACTTTTTGGTATTTGGGTTAGGAGGGAGTTTACTCTGCTTTGCGCAGAATAACTCTTGACTAAGGCAAACGAAGATGTTTAAATCCTTACCTCTTGGTTGGTCCCGAAAGATATAATTGCTCAATTGAGCCATTTGTTGCTTTAGAGATATAATCTGGTGGTAAGTTTATATATCGATATGTTTTGTTTTTATGTGTTAAGGCTTAAAGTCGATATTATACTTGTAGTTCAAAAACAATGTTTACTTAATTACACTGAGGTATGATCAATTTATTTAATTATAAAATTGATTCTTAATCCAGAAAGTAAGTATCAGACTATTGTATTCTTATTGCTACAAATTTTATGTCGATGACAAATTTTATGGCAATGGATGCTTTATGGAAAGTAAGTATATTCCCTAGAGGAGTGATGAAGAAAAAAATCACAGCGCGCGCTACAATCGATTTACTCAAAGAAACATTTAATGAAAGTGTAATTTCACATAATGGTCCAATTAATTGACCACCAATATCGTTTGATTTAGACCCATTGGATTATTTTCTTTGGGGTTATGTAAAGTCAGCTGTATACTTCGATAAGCCTGAGACAATTGAACACCTGAAAATCAACATTCGAAGAGTTATTGGCGAAGTACGGCCGCCTATGCTGTGAAAAGTATGCGAAAATTGGAGTTATAAATTGTGCGTTGTATGCGCCAACCATGGCGTTCACATGGTCGAAATCATTTTTAAACATTAATGTCATACAGTTTTCTATCCAACAAAGCCAGTTTCATAGATATTAAAACCGCATCTTTTTGTTTATTATGATTTAAACTTGTGTTACTGTAAAAACAACCGATAAAATGAAAAAAAAAAGAAAAACATGTGTAGACTTAATAAAAATAACAATAAAACTCCTTAAAGATAACAAAATAGTTTGCTTAAGCAACGCAAAAGGGAAGAAATTATGTTTTTGGAGTAAAAATTAATAGAGATTAACATTACACAACAGCCTGAAAGCAATTTAAAAAATCCGGATTCTCGAAGTCCAGATTATAAAGGTTTTACTGTAATCAAATTTGCTTATTGTCTTAAAGTAGATAGATTGCAAATGAATAAAAAATTGATATAAAAAACTAGCCAAAACCCGGCTGGCTTTGCTTCCACCCCTATTCTAATTGTTATTTTAACTATTATTCACCTTCCAGCTTAAATGCAAACATTTAAGACAGCCTATAGTTTCTCCCAGAAAGATACTATAGAATCTGCTTTTTAGTTATATATAGTCTCCTTTTTTAGCTTTTATAGTCTTCAAATATACACACATGAATTTTTGTATAAAGGGTCCGCCAAATATTTTTTTTTTTTTTTTGAAAATGCTATAAAAATGCTACTGAATATTTTCTCAAATTTCTTTTTTTATTTGAAAGTACAATTCTTCCGGTTAATAATGAAAAATAATTTCATTCAAATGGCTGCCTAGGCTGACCATGCAGTAGCCTACACGATCGGTCCAATTTTTTAACACATTATCGATTGTGTGCAGCTGTATTTCACCAATGGCTTCACGAATATTGTCCTTTAAAGCGTCAATCGTCTCTGGCTTGTTGGCGTAACACTTATCTTTGACGACACCCCACAAATAATAGTCCAACGGTGTCAAATCGCAGCGATCGCGATCATCAAAAACAGGGCGCAAAACGTCGAGTGTAGGTTCGGCTGTGTGGCATGTAGCGCCGTCCTGTTGAAACCAAATGTTGCTAATATCCTCCTCTTCAATTTTTGTGAACAAAAATTCTTTCAACATGGCCCGATAACGATCGACATTGACTGTAACGGCCACTCCTTGCTCATTTTCAAAGAAAAATAGCCCAATTATGCCTCTGGACCAAAATCCGCACCAAACAGTGACTCGTCTTGGGTGTATCGGCTTTTCAATGTATGCGTGCGGGTTTTCTGTGCCCCAAATGGGACAATTTTGCTTGTTTACATACCCGCCAAGATCAAAATGAGCTTCAACTGAAAAGATGATCTTTTTGGCAAAATCGGCATCTTCTGTAAGTCGATCGGACGCAATATTATTAAAAAGTTAGATGGCGGATCCTTTAGTATATGTATAGGTATATAGACAGCCTTTAACCGGTGTGCTTTGTTTAATACCTACTTATCCAATCTTTCGAAATGAACGAAGTGTCCTACGCCCACTTATTACTGAACGATGATGTGTATTGCTCACGACGTTGTTTGAATCAAATTTTGAAACTTTTAATATAACTGTTCTCAAGATATAACTAATAAATATTTACTGAGTATTGGTGATGCCACGCTCACTTATTAATTTCGTCCATTTTTTGACTGATGATTGTATTGACTACGAGAAAGTGCATTAGAAAAGTAATAGTATTGCAAATTAAGGACACATGGCAATCCTAAGATCAAAAACGATAATGGAAATATTTTCGTAAGTACACTTAGGCGCTTATTATAAATGTAATTGGGCTTCATTCCGATTTAGGTCAAGATGATTTTTATTAATAGCTTAATAAAAAATATCGTTATAGGAATGGGGGTTTCACGTAAATATAAGCCGTTATTAAAATTTACAAAATATACAAATTTCACTTATCTGAATCCGCCCACTTTTTGACTGATGATTTGTACTGACTATGAAATTATTTTGACTAAATTTAGAGACTCTTACTGTTACCATTTGAAGATATAGAGAAAAAATTTTTGCTTTGTATGGGCGTGCCACCGACCAGTTGTAATTTTTGAAATTTTTATAGCCTATAGTTCTTTCCAGACATACAGAGAGGGACTGTAAAAATTTCAAGAAAATCAAATCAATTCAGCCAACCATAATGCACGATGTTAATTGGGAGTCACACCTTAATGTCAAGTATTTTTCCCAACTTAATTCGACATTTCTTTGTGTTAGAATTTGTCAAATTCAAACATGGAAAGGTACACAATTGAGCAGTGCGTTAAGATTGTTGTAGCATTTTACGAAAATGAGCGTTCAAACGAAAATGTATTTCGTGCACTTCGTGATTTTTTTGGTCAGCATAATTGACCAAATGTGTCCACAATCAGGCATTTATTGAATGAAAATCCACAAGTGATTGTTAAAAAGATATGAGAGATGATAACGGACTTCTTGTAGCCAGAATTTGAGGATATGAACCTAGACGATATGTGGTTCCAACAGGATGATGCCAATTGCCACACAGCCAACAAAACAATGGTACTTTCACGAGAGCAATTCAATGACCGTGTTATCTCATATCGTGGCGATATTAGTTGACAATTAACATTGGAGTGTACGTCAATAAGCCATGAATAATTCAAGAGCTAGAGGATGAGATAATTCCGCACATTAACGACAATTATGTCTCAGTAAGCCACCTCTATTTCACACATAACTGTCATAGATCCTTCTAAATATCATAATAAAAAATATTAAGATAATTCTCTGAAAACTTTTTGTTTTATTTACAATTACATCGTGCGTTTTGGTTGGACAAATTAGCTCTGAAATATCAATTTACAAAACGATTATTTTTGAAATTAGTGTTTTCCTATAACCTACTATGTTTTAGCACAGTACAAAAGAATTTTTTTTTAAATTCACTCTTTTAATATTATTTTAAGTACGTAATTATATATATATTTTTGTATTATTCTAATTAAAAACTATTCTTTTTTTACAGTCTCTAAACCGTCAGAGTAAAGGTCGTACTGGTTGGCCACAAGATGTCTGGGCATCAGAGCTAGTTCCGGAGCAAGAGTAGAACTTTTGCAGAATTTTTGTATTTGTCTTGTTTTTTAGAAAATATAAAAAAAACAATTGAATTCCTTAACTTAATATTCCTTCAATAAAAACTCTAGATTTACGATAGCAAAACAAACAAATCGAATCAAATGTAAATACACTTTTTGTTTAAATCCTTTGTTAATTGACTCATAAAAAATCAACCAGCTAGTGAGTATAAACATTTCAGTCATTCATTCATTATTCATTTATTTAAACTGTATAAACAAATGTAACAAGTTTATAAATTACTACACTTTTTCTCGAGAAATCTTTAAAACAAACAGAATAAAAGATTTTAATTCATAGGTAATGTTTCTGGAAGAAGATGAAGTCAAATAGTGCAAAAAGAATTACGTAAATACATATGTAAAGTCAGTGCCCTACATCACAATATGTGCAGGTTGAAAGCTATAAGTTATTTGTATAAAACCTAGTAATCGACCAAATTCACTGCTGCGATTAAGAAGATTGTCTTTATGATTTAACAATTATTTTATAAAATATTATATTATAGAACGCGTAAGTTTTTAGACAGATTATTACGCCATTGGTATAATGCTACTGTATAAAAAGCAAAAAGAAAAAAGTGCGGAAAAAAAACCTAGCGAAGACATAAGAAAGAAGAGTTAAATTGAAAAATGATAATTTAGTCCATTATCATGGCATTAAGGTATTATTGCGTGTGAGATCACTTTATATTCAAATTAAATTAAATTGGGGCACAAATGTAGTTTTGATTAGCATTTACAGCATCTTAAAATTGATCATGGTTAAATATAATATGCACTTCTTGGTCATCCTCTACATATATACGAGGGCGGATTGGCATTGAAGCTACCTAGCGCTAGATGACAGCACAAACACAAAAACTTTTTCTTTCTTAGAAATTACGATCTGTCAAACGTGAGCTGTTAAAATTTTAGCCAAATTCATCGATTAGTTTATTTGTTGTAGTCGTTTGAAGTAAGCAACTTTTGTGCTTCTTGGAAAATGGAATAAAGTGAATTTCGTGTAGTGATTAAACACTATTATTTGAAAGGCAAAACGGCGAAAGAGACAAAAGAAAAGCTTGATAAACATTACGGCGAATCTGCTCCGTCAGATTATATGGTAAAATATTGGATTGCTGAATTTAAACGGGGCCGAACAAGCATTGCAACAATACGATTAACACAAAGGCCAAAAAAGGTGGTTACTGAAGAAAATATCAAGAAAATCCTCGATATCGTTATGAATGATCGCCGGGTCAAAATCCGAGAGATTGCCGAAATGGTAAACATATAATATGAACGTGTGTTCAACAAGATGGGTGCCGCGTTTGCTCAGTGTTGAACAAAAACGAGTTCGACAGACCACTTCACAGCGGTGTTTGGACATGATAAAGCATAATCCTGCTGATTTTTGGCGTAGATTAATAACTGTTGATGAAACGTGGGTCCACCACTACACACCTGAAACCAAAAATCAATCGAAGCAATGGGTGGAAGCTGGTGGAAGTGCTCCGAAGAAGGCGAAGACAGCGAAATCGGCTAGCTAGGTTATGGCTACTGTATTTTGGAATGCACACTGAATATTGCTCATCGATTATCTTGAAAAGGAATCTACAATCACGGGAGAGTATTATCGTGCGTTATTGGATCAATTTGTTAATGCAATCAAGGAAAAACGACCACATTTAAACAAGAAAAAAGTGCTCTTTCTTCAAGACAACGCACCGGTTCACACAGCATTAGATACGATGCTTAAACTACGAGAAATCCACTTCGAATTGGCTGATCATCCACCTTATACTCCAGATTTAGCCCCTAGTGACTTTTTCCTGTTTCCAAACTTGAAAAAATGGCTCGCAGGAAGAAGACTCATCTCAAACGAAGAAGTGATTACCGAAACTAATGCGTATTTTGAGGAGTTCCCAAAATCTTATTATTCAGATGGTATAAAAAAGTTGGAAAATAGTCTTGCTAAGTGTATTTAGGTAAAAGGGGACTATGTTGCTAAATGAAAAATGTTTTTTCCTAGTTAGGTAGCTTCAATGTCAACCCGCCCACGTATATATAAAAATGAATTGTGATTTGTTCGGATGCTTAAAACTTGAAAGCGGCTAGACCAAATTAGATACTTCCTTCTGCGATTTTGTTCTTAACTGCTACGCAAAGGTTCAGGAAAAATAACAGTTGAAAAAGTCGATGGCGCTGTAGGCGGTCATTCGTTTATCTCTGCTCCTGTTAAAGGTATTTGAATAAAATTTAGTACGTCGAAGCAGTGTACATATTCTCAGTTCTGCAGCAAATATGAACGAGATTGGATAAGGAGCATGGTGCATCTCACATACAGTAATGATTGATATTTTTCTATCTTGAGAACAGTTAGAGTGGAAGTTTCTGAATTTGGCCCAAGTGACTTGATAGTTAATATAAATCATTAGTCAAGTTTGCGGAATCGGATAAGTATGCATGATACCTTCCATACAAAGTAAATATTGATTTTATTATATCTTAAGAACGATAATAGTAAGTTTTTAAATATGGTTTAAATAACTGCTTGGACATGACGCACCATCAGTCAATATCTAGGCGAGATTAAATAAGTGGCCGAGGCAGTTCGCATTCATACTAAAAATGACATTTTGAGTGTGTAGAATGATAAAAGTTAAAGGATCGTTATCTATCCACATCAGCCAAAAAGCGTGAGAGTTTGGATAAGCGGGTATTGCATTACATACATATAAATTTCCGGGCAACGCCGAATGGGTTACGCTAGTCATTATACCATTATCTATGTAATATTGCTCTATATCTATAGAAATAAGTAGTAAATGAATTACAGCATATAACGATAACTATTGGTGTAAAAATTATTTTTTGTTATACCACATAATTAGTGTTTATAGGTTCCGAGGCTTTTTGTGTGTTGTCATTTCTGAATGTCTAACCAGGTCATATAGTTTTGTGCCAATTAGCGTATTACAATAAATACATCCCATGTTTTACGATAACTCTTGGTGTAGCGCTCCAAATATCAGTGGGTTGGCAACCCACTTAAAATTAAACCCACTCGGGTTTATTGGGTATTATATTAAAAAAAACCTTGGTGGGTTTTTTTCATAGTTCATTTACATCAGAAGTATGCATAATTTACGTATTAGCAGTTGTAATTAATTCGGTCCGTTTTTTTAGCTCCAAAAAGGTAATGAATTAACAAATTTATCAAAATCAAAATTTATTTATTTACCACTGCTTACATCTTTTCCCCACTTCTGAGACAATTTCTGAATTCCGTCTTAGAAAAACCTTTCGCCTTTTGGGGCGGTCCAACTCTGAAGCCGATTTTATATTGTTTTAAAAGAAGTGATTCTGTGACATGACAAAATATATTGTATAACAAGATTTTGTATAAGCGCAACAATTGTCTAAACAGCCAATAGTCAGAAGGAGCAATGTTCGGAGAATACGGCGAGTGCCACAAGATATTTAATTTCATCGTTTCAAACAATTGTTTGGCAACTTTTGCAACGTGAGGCCCACACACAGAAAAAATCATTGTAAAATCAATTAAAACAAGGTTGATTCAATATTTTTTAATAATGATTTTGCTTTTTTAACAAAAATGTTGAAAACAAAAGCAAATATACATACATACATATATGTATACAAAAAATGTACGGCATACTTCGATTAATAATTATTATTCTTAAAATAAAATTTTGTTTAGAAATTTATAACGACTTAAAATTGGCAATTTTTCATGTTGATTTTGAATTGGGATTTTTTCGGTCCGGAATATAAAAGTCGTTTTTTCGTAATACACGGTTGAAACGAATTGCTGCTCCGACCACAGATCCTTGATCCCTCCAAAAGGAAGCAAAACTGCAGTATAAGTAATAAAACAACGTAATTGTACTAACAAATAAAAAATATTGTCTAGTTGAACGAAATTAGGAAGCAGTTATAATACGCAATAAAACCCATCAAAAAACTCAATAAAACCCGGTGGGTTGGGTCTAAAAAAACCCGGGTTTTTGCCAACACTGGTATAACATACATACATATGTTCTCAATTTTACACTGCCAGAAAAACCAAAAAAGTAACCATACCGAAAATGAAGTGAAAACGGGCGAAACGGGCTAAATAATAATAACCAAAACTGCTTAATTTTAATTTTAATCTAACTCGAAAAGGGCTCAATTGGCATTGCTGGCATGCTTACCTAGCACTCAATACTATCAAATAATATCAAATAATTGCGGCCCTTTGTTCAATCTTGAAATCATAGAAACCAACATATACTACATATATACCATTCATATTGGGTGCTCGGTTAAGTTCGGTCATAAAGGGTCGGTAGATGACTCTAAAATGTCATATCTCTGGGAATATTAATTGCATCAAGCAATACTATAGCTTGCTTAAAAGGTGACGTTCACTTTGTTAGAAGACATTAAAATCGCATTATTCTGAAACTATTAGCTACGTTTAGAAATCAATAAAAATTTCAAATATTAACGTCATATTTTGTTTTTTTTAAGAGGTTAGGTTAGGCTATGTAGGTCGCTCGCGATTTACGAGTTCACTCGCTCCCATAGAGCGGGGCAGTCACAGAAAAAGTGTTGTTGATACCTCTTCCTCCTCATCCTGACAGCTCCTACAGAAGTCATGACAATGTGTACAGTAAACACAATTAAAGGGAATGAAAAACGCAACTCAATAAAAACGACTAAAATTGATCAACAGAAAAGGTGTTGTGTTTCATCATAACAACGCCAGACCATACACGTCTGTGACGACCCAGCAGAAACTGAGAGTGTTTTACTGAGAAGTTTTAATGCATCCACCATATATACCAAATATGTAATTATATATTTTTATTGTTATGTTATATAAATTATAATCTCACATATTCATTCGATATACAAAGGGTTTGTAAAACATAATTTGTATGAAAATAATTAAATTTATAAACCAAAAATTATTTTTAGAAATATGTGGGTTAGTATAAAAACGAAGTTATATCACTAGTTCTATTATATTTCAAAGCAATTTAGTAACGAGTAGTGTATGGGAAATTTACTGAATATCTACTACATTTTGACCATAATTTTATAAGTGTTAGATTTCTTTGTGGTGTAAATGGACTATAAGTTCTTAGCGTACAATAAGAATTGTTTATGAATAAGACTGTAAAAATATGTTTGAAAATTTGTATGGTGTTATACACGAAAAATAAATAAATAAATAAATATTTTTTTTATAAAAAAACTATTCATACAAAGTTTGATAAATCTTTTATAAATCACAAATATATTTCTAATAAATAGGGAAGTTAATATTCTACAACGTTGTTATTGTACTTTAACAATCTTTCTGTTGAGAAGTTGCAGTGTCGTGTCAAGGACATAATTTAGTAAATTTTATATATTAAATACGGTAAACATTTTTAATCGCACACACCGCTATAGAACACTTCCGTTGTCTATTTACCTTGAAAAAATATATACAAAAATTTAACCTCGAATTTCCCAATAATTTACCTTTATAATAAACTTCCCTAATTTAATTACATATGTATATTGTATATACTATATCGAGTAAATAAAATTTAATTGCCAACAAAAACAAAATACTAAACGATTTCAATAGACTTTTTATTGTTTACGAGTATATTGTTATGCGCGTATACATAGATACAGTTAGAAACATAAAGTTTCGTACGTTTGAACAATATATTTTTATACACTCATAGTCCTCGTTTTATGTGATCAATTCGTTCCACGAAATTCCACATAAATCTAATTCGCATAAAACGATACACTACCTCCATATATAATCTACTACTGATTCGTTCCTGAATTTTGATAAAAAACGCATAAATTTAAATCAAAGCATTAAAAGTCAAACAAAAACGAATACTTTGTTTTATTCGACAAAAAATTTATTTTTTTTTTTTATAAAAACAATAAAAAACAAAGTACACAATATTAATTCAATAAAAAAGAAAGATAAAATATTATTTTTATTATAATATTTGGTATATGTACCAGAATTGCTAAATACGTGTCTACACTGTTTTTAATTGGTTCACCATCACTAGACGAAACAATTAATGTATTGTCATCATTTGGTAGAACAACACTTTCATCACTAGAATTAGTCTCATTATGACTAGAAGGAACGTTCAACGAGTTTTCAGGAGCTTAATTTTTTTCTCAAGCAAAATAATTTGTCATCAGATTTTGTGAGGTTGAAATTTTTTCAGTTCTTTATATAGCTCCTGATGTGAGAATCCCACTTGTCACTAATGGTGATGGCGGTAGATTTCAATATTAGGCTCATATGGGTACCGGCTCACAGCAATATTCCGGAGAATAGTGTAGGGGATGAACTGGCCAGAAGGGGCACGACGACACAGGTTTTTTGGGCAAAATAAAGTGTTAGTATGCATATATCTACTTGTTATCTGTATCTTAGGTGCTGAACCAGCAACATATTCTCCAGAAGATGGAGACAGATTTCTTCCTGCAGGCAGTCGAGATCACTGTGCCCGGTGATTGATCAGAGTAAATCTAGTCAGCTGGTGAACCTACAGGACGAAGAACTTCGGCTGTGGAAGGTATGCTCTAGGTCCATTGTCTAACAGACATGCGGTCCGTCTTGAGCGTGGTGGATCAACGTTGTACCTATTGCTGTAGGCCCGTTTTTCCTGGACCATTATAGTGTGCATTTGTGGTCTAAGCGGTTTGGTCCCAGGACTGGAGGCTGATTTTAACATAACTTACAGCTCCTGATATATAGAAAATTAATCGCCAAGTCTACGTTAAAAGTTCATTACTCTTTCAGTACTTCAAAATTTTATTAATAGGAGGTTCTGCCATTTCTTCACAATTACTTTCACAATAAATGTTTTCAAAACTATTTGTAGTTAAATTAATAATGTCGTCATCGAATACGTCTACTAGTGTTAGTTAATTGCTATGTTCATTAATGAGAGCAATCGAGCCAAAAAATGTTAACATATATAAGGAAAAACTTAATCTGGCGTTACTTTATATTTCGGTGGAAATGCCCATATGGTGACTGATATCAGTGTTTCTGTTTAATCCTGTTAAAGTTGTATAAAACGAGATTTGAGTGCATATATACATATGTATGTATATAGCTATATATATTTTATATGATTATTTTAACAAAATATCGAACCCTAATGGCGCATAAAATTGGTACAAAGGGCTCCCGGTGCGAGAATGACCTCCTAACGACTCTGGAGAAAGCTTAGAATTGAACACTTCTAAATTTAAAAAAATATTGTATATAGTCCAGTTGATGTAATGTCGATTCAATCGACATGGTACCAGGATTGGCAACCCACTGGGTAACCCAATTAAACCCACCCGGGTTTTATTGGGTTTTATATTTAAAAAACCCAGGTGAGTTTTTATATTTAAAGGTTTTTGTTGTTTATTTACAATAAAAAAATTTTAGATTTACGTATTGGGAGTACAAATTCAGTCGGTCCCTTTTTTTAGCTCAAAAATGATAATGAATTAACAATTTTATCAAAATAAAAAATTATCAAAAAACTGGCTCACATCTTTCTTCCAGCTCTGAGCTAATGTTCGAATCCTGTCTTAGAAAAACGTCTCGGTTTTTGAGGCGATCCACTTTGAAGTCGATTTTATATTTCTTCAATAGAAGTGATTCGGAGATATACTATTATAATAGATATTGCATCCATCGAAAGTTAATAGTCAGAAGGAGCTATGTTTGGAGATTTTCATCGTTTTTAAAAATTGTTTGGCAAATTTTGTCACGAGAGACCGAGCGTTGTCATGCAAAAGGAAAATTTTATATATCTGTCTGTCTTTATATTCTGGCCGTTTTTCTCATAATGCATGGTTCAACCGAAGTAATTGCAACCTGCTCATAGTACATAATGCCGCCTTGATCCCACTAAGAATGCAAAATTGGATTATAAATATTAAAACAACGTAATTATACCAACAAACAAAAAATATTGTCGAATTTAAGCGAAATTGGGAAGTAGTTATACACCCAGTAAAGCCCAAAAAAACCCATCAAAAAACCCAATAAAACCCGGGTTTTTGCCAACCTCCTGCATGGAACCCATAAAGTATTTATTTTATAAAAAAAATATTAAGTATATTCTTTCCCTCTGAATTTTGCTTATTTTGTACTTAATCACGTTGCATACATACATACATATGTACATATTAATATTCAACACTTTCAAATATTTTTCAAATGTTTGAAAATGTTCTAATATAAAGGATGTACGTATACTTTTGTCCCTAACTGTGTGTAGATGAGCTGATTATAACAAAATTTTATTTACATTATTATTTTTTTTTTTTTCTTAAATATCTTCGTTTTGTTTTTTTATATACGAAAGACAAATAGTCACCTAAAAAATCAAAAGGTTAAATGCTTAAATCACTTCTTATTTGTATACAAATTGTGTGAAATCCCAATGTTCGATAAAAAGATCTCTCTCTAAACAAAGAAAGAAGATACACGTGTTTAAAAGGAAGAAACACTTGAAACTAAATTTGTTGCATGAAGAAAAATCAAAGTGAAGAAAAAATATATACACGAATTGAAATCAACTGGATATTGACTTTAAAATTATAAACAATATAAAGTATTTTTAAACATTGAGGTATTAAACTTGTAATTTTTGTTTTTTTTAATTAAAATCAAAATATAACTTTACGTGCATTTTATTAAAAGAAAACAAGTTAAAACTTCTTAAACTCTGTAAGATCTTTCCAGCTATTTTTTTAATTGTCTTATAGCATTTTGCAAAACATACAATGTCATATTACCCGTTGATCATCCGCACGACACCCGACAAAGAGCTCAAGGAAGTACAGCCATTTAAATATGATACGGCAGAAGCACCTTATCTGTAATGATACCATCGATACCAAACAAAATATCAACTTATAAAGGGTCCGCCAAATAAATATATATATTTTTTTGAAAACGCTATAAAAAAAAACTACTGAATATTTTCTCAAATTTCTTTTTTTTATTTATTTTTCCGGTTAATAATGGAAAATAATTTCATTCAAATGGCTGCCTCGGCTGACCATGCAGTAGCCTACACGATCGGTCCAATTTGTAAGCACATTATCGATTGTGTGCAGCTGTATTTCACCAATGCCTTCACGAATATTGTCCTTTAAAGCGTCAATCGTCTCTGGCTTGTTGGCGTAACACTTATCTTTGACGGCACCCCCAAATAATAGTCCAACGGTGTCAAATCGCAGCTCCGAGGTTGCCTAACGACATCAGCTCTGCGGCTGATAATGCGATCTTCAAAAACATGGCGCAAAACGTCGAGTATAGCTTCGGTTGTGTGGCACGTAGCTCCGTCCTGTTGAAACCAAATGTTTCTAATATCCTCCTCTTCAATTTTTGTGAACAAAAATTTGTTCAAAATGGCCCAATAACGATCGCCATTGACTGTCATGGCCACTCCTTGCTCATTTTCGCAGAAAAATGGCCCAATTATGCCTCTGGACCAAAATCCGCACCAAACAGTGACTCGTCTTGTGTGTATCGGCTTTTCAATGCGACAATTTTGCTTGTTTACATACCCGCCATCAAAATGATCAAATGATCAAAATGAGCTTCATCTTAAAAGATGATTTTTTGGCAAAATCGGCATCTTCTGTAAGTAGATCGATCAAAGTAATATCGCAATATTTGCCAGCGTTGTTCGAACGCATACACAACCTTATTCGTTCAGCGGAAAGATAAAACTAATTATCTGTCAAATCAGACACGAGCTAAATGTTACGTTGTTATTCACGAAATAAGCACTAGTTGAAAAAAAAAACGTTAGATGGCGGACCCGATATTATGTATTAGTATATCAAGCCTATACAAAAGAAATACTGTACTGCAGACAATCTTATGAGCTTTGCGTGCTTTATATAAATTCGTAAAAATAATTTTAAATAAATAATTTTAATATATTTTTTATATATTTTATGAATATTATTTATTTTTTTTATTATTTTTTAAGTTAATTGGTCACATTTTTTAATACAGGTAATAAGTATATACAATGATGTGAAAAATAATATGAACACCAATGTGGCAGAAAGTAGATAAAATGAGATAATTGCTGATAAATAATTGTTCTAATTTTTAGTTAATAAGCTACAGAAACATGTTTCATTCCATTTTTATTAAATTAATGCGTGTATTTTAAAATGTTAATCAAATTAAACATAAAATAAAAATTTACCCTGTGAAAAATAAGAAGGATACTTTATGGTATTTTCGAAATAGTTATAAGAAAGAAATAATATGATAATTTGCATTAACTTCAGTCCTAATGTTGTTGTAAAGTAATTAATATTTTGTCGAGGCTCTCTGGTTGTTTAAAACTCTCAAATATCTTCTGGGTATAGAGTCGACAACATTTTGACCTACTGAAGCCGATATATCATACCAAGTAGTCTGAATTAATTTACTAAGCTCATAACAATTTGTGGGACGCATTACTTTGGTTGCTGTTTTTATCACATTCCACAAATTCCATATCGTATTTAAATCTGGAGACTGTGTGGGCCAGTCTAATACAGTGATATTGTTATCATGGAACCCTTTTTTAGAAAATTTTGCAGTGCAGCACCCATCATAACCCAGCATAGTGGCTCATTTTCTCTTCGGGTGTAGTTAGCATACACGTTCGAAGGATTTCGACATATTCTATTGCTTCTATAATTTTCTGTAGACGATATAATGGCCAAACACTATGTAGGCAAATTACCCCTAAACAACAATATTACCGACAACATGCTTTAACGTCTTAAAAGTGTACTTAGAATTTTAAGTAGTGTTATTTGGTGTCCTTAAATTGTGAAGACCACATTATTTATTAATTTATAAGCAAAGTTGCAAAAGTTGGTACAGTTGTACTTTTTTTTGGTACAATTTCAGACTCAAAAATACAATGATACACCAATTACTCATTTGGTACAATTTATGAACTTTCTCTCTTTATATTTTTGATGCAATTTCCCTAGCTCATCCACACAGAACTATGTATCCATATAATAGGTCGGTAAAACATGTTCCCACAAAATATGTTTACTCTACGAATTTTGTGAAGAGCAGCCAGAAGCAGCTTAAGAGCTGCCAATGCATACTGAAAGCTGCACTATTTGATGCGGTTTGTGAATGATGAGGGAAAAAATTACAATGCTAAGTAAAATTATTCACCACCACTTAGCAAGGATCTTCACCACTACACATCATATGAGGGGAGCTACCTACAGTGGATTAATCATCTACTTAGCTTGAAAAAATTAACTTGATTAATGAAACTGAAACAAAGCAATGGATGCTTTGTGGAAAGCCAATATGCTGCCTAGAGGAGTGACGGAGAAAAAATAATGGTTTTGCCCAAAATGGAATAATGGACTTGTAAACATGTGGTTTCAACAATACGGTGTTACATTTCACATAGCGCACGATACCATCAACCTGTTGAGAGGCGCGTTTAGTGAGCAATTAATGTCACGTTTTGGAGCTGTCTAGATCATGCGACTTGAACGCACTAGTCTGATTTTCGTAGGGATACGTGAAGTCAGCTAGCCACAATCCCAGCCCCAAATAAATATTTCATTTACTTTTACAATTTTTCCGTGTTTTTTTTTAATTTTTAAAATCCAAGCATACACAACTACAGTATAGCACTGAAAATATTTGAAACCTATAGGATGTTTTTTAAGAGCCTCGGCTACGCCTTACATGATCCATTCGATCAGTCCAATTATTTACTACTTTTTTCAATAAGTCTGGCTGTACGACGTCAATGAAGGCTTGCATATTGGCTTCCAATACTTCAAGTGTTGCTGGTTTGTCAGCATAAACCAATAACTTAACATAGCCACGCCAAAAGTAATCCAGAGGCGTTAAATCGCATAAATGAGGAAAGAAAGTTATTAATTAACAATTCAGTCAGCAAGGCCAGATAGCAGTCACCATTCACTGTAACGGCAGGTCCTTGCTCACTTCGAAAGAAATAAAAACTGACGAGATCGCCAGCGGTTAAACCGCGGCAAGCAATCAAATACTGTTAATTTTGCATATTGACGTAGTCATTTAACCAATAATGATCGACCGTAAAATGGACGAAGTGTTCTTTGAACTTCGCTAACAGATTTATTTTTTCAAAGTTATTTTCCACAATTCTGAAGCGTTGTTTGTGCGTTAAACGATTCTTGATGACTTACCAAACCTTACTGAACAGCAATGTCGACACAGTTTGACATTCTCAGCTGTCAAACCATAATTATCGATATCTATAGTTCTTATGCAGCTAAAAAACATCCTATAATATAGTTCAATACCTGCATAGCCCAAAGAAGAGGAGTTTTACGTGGATGACAGTGCTTTAATTTGCTGCTGTAAGGTGTCGAAGGCAATAATCAATAGAATAGAGGATAGTTTAAAACTAACCAACAAATACAAATAAAAAATGAAGGCTATTGATAATAAAGTAGAAGCTATTATATTTCCATATACATAATAGGTCTCTAAACGCATACCTACAAAATATGTTTATTATAGAAGGCAGTTAGGTGCGGTACTGCCTTTTATCCTTTACCCAACAGATGATCCAAACTTAATTGCAAAAATAAGATTATTTTTTACAAAATATGTATTGTTATCTTGCCTTATGCAGAACTTATAGTCGCTAGCAATTTATGATACCACTGTTTGAACAATTTTTAAGTGGTCTGGCCTGGGACTAAACCGAAATTGGTGCAAATAATATTAAAAATTCAAGCTTAAATTAATTAGTTGATTGGCAGAAACTCAAACATAAAGATTAGACTGTAGACCTCACTTATACAAGTCAATATTAAAACCTATATTGCAATACGGCATTCATTAGCCTAAAACATAAGAAAAACAAATTTTCAGAGTTTGCTGTGGATAACTTCCGTTCGTAGTCCAATTCATCGATATTTGACATAGTGACTTAACACACAAACGTACATATTATTGATAGAACAGCACTATTTTCTCTAGATGAGATTGTTTTTATTTAGAAAAATCATTCTATTCTATATAGAATCTGAACAAAACGTCACACAATGTTCGATTTTGAAATTTAGGCCAAAATTAATTACTCAAAAACTAAACCACACAATTCTTGGCGTAAAGATTACTTACACATTAAGGAAGTCGTGTGCAAAAAATTATACAAATCCACCAACAGGCACGCCCACTTATCATTACCCAATTATGTAAAATAGGGAAAAATACTACAAATTTTAAAATATTAGCTGCAGTCATCATAATTAAAAGAAATTAATCAGTGTACACTCTAAAAATCTTTTTTAGTTGAAACATTGTCTTTACACAATTCTGCAAAATAAGGGAAAGTATGTACTAAAAAATTTCCATTATTTTTTTTTTTCTTTAATTTCATTTCATTTTAAAACAAGTCTAAGGCAAACAATAAAATCAAACATAAAAGAATTAATTACATAGTAAAGCGTAATAAAAAAATCTTCTAGAATCCGAACTAAATACAAGCAAGCATCCGAATCGCTATAATTTTCACTGTCAAACTTTAGTATATTATAGTCAGTACTTTTCAGTAGTTTAAACATATCTGGCGTTAAATTTTGTTTCTTAGTTTGGGGAGTTTTTCTTAAACTGAAAATAAAAGATTTTCATTTATAGAATTGTATTTATGCTGTTGAGCAGCCAACGAAATTAGACGAAATAAAGTCGACTAAACGATTAGGATAAAAAGTTCGCCCCAAAAAATATTAGCTGCAGTCTTCACAATTCTAAAAAATAATTAACTTAACACTACAAAGCTTATTTACCATTTTAATTTGAATAAAAAAAAAAATAAATTATGATTGTTAACTTATTTGGTTTTAAAAAAAAATTTTTTTTGCTAAATAAATAAATGTGCATTCCATACAAATTTTCATACATACAAACACATAACCATTTTTAACAATTACTGTGATTGCTTAATAACTTAACCCTTACAGACATTGTACTGTGGGGCAGGATTTCACCATTTTTGGAATCAATTAAACCGCTGAGTTTAGGTATAAGATATTGGTATCTTTGGTCGTGGTCTTGGTATTATGAATCAATCAAAAAAAACTTTCGTTCTTATTGAAAAATAAAAATAAAAAGAAGAATTTTGGTTTATTAAAATCATTAAGCTTATGCAAATAATCGATAAATATTTCGAAGGTTTTAATACACATTTATTAATTTAAGGATACATTATTATATATTTATTCGCTATCAGTTTGTGCTTACGTTGAAATCCAACTGAAACAGACATTTTGCTTCCTTAGGCGCAGCCATTTGTTTTGCCTTGGAAGTATAGCAAGATGCCGTGACCACCGGTTCAAAATTTATTAAAAGAAAGTTAAATATATCTTCTAAATTATCAATTCTTCTACATTTTCTTGCGTTATGCTCTCTAAGTTTTTTAAATATTTTATTAATCGCTACTTACACTTCTTCAGACAAAGGATCCAAAAGATGACAGGTAAATTCGAATTTTGAACTACTTTCCAACTGTCAATCAACAATTTGTGTACTATTGGCGGCATCTAATAACATTGATAATTTTTTACGAAAATTCCTACATATACATATACATAACATATAAATAATTTCCCATAAATGTCGATCTAATTTATGCTGGATATTTTTTCTAAAATTTGCTACTGCCTAAAAAATACTGTGGAAGTACATTCATCATTATAATTTCCACCACTAGCTGATCTAATGTAGCTTAAAAGCTGTTTAAAAATCTTTTCTAATTCTTTTCTAATTATCTTCTACCAATTGCTTGAGAAATACACAGATAATTCTCAAGGAAATTTAAACGAAATGTATATCAATTAGGAGGTCTGTTTCTCTTTTTTCTAAATCTACTGAGAAATTAAAAATTGGATAACATTCGAATAAGTTATAAGCTTATAAGTTCATGAATGTACAAAAAATCGGTTTTTTATCCGTATCTCAATATTTTGGAGGTTTTTAAATGTCATACACAGATTCTTATTGTACTAGATAGCGGCTATCAGAAAAGTAGCATCACATCCCAGGTGTTTATTTGTCGCATCGTCTTATTTACTTGCATAAAACCAAACAAACAAAAAAATGCTAATGAAGTAGATCTGAAATTTTAAAAAAAGTGTTTTGGTGGGCATTGTTGGGCAGAACGAAATTACTATAGCTGGACACTATACACTTTGGATTAAATAACCCATATAAAAATACGCTTGTGAACCCTTGCCGGAAGAAGATCCAAGCGTAGAAAAATTAAATCTTGATTTTTTTGATAAGAAAAAATTCGATATTTTTTTAAATTGGGCCTACTGCCATCGTATTATTTGAATTAATGTAGTTTAAATTAGCGTTAGTTACATATACAGTGATGGTCAAAACATTTGCAACTAAAGCAGTATTCTAGCTCTGCAGTTACCTATTTCTTTCCGATTGGTTTTTAATCCATAATTTTTGGTATATTTATAACTTTGTTGATTCCTTTTTTGTAATAGCAAGAAGAAATCATCTTCTGATTAAAGACAACAACAAAAAATTAATATCTGAGGAAGAAAATCTAACTATTGCTATTTAAAACACTTGCAACTCTTACCTCTCTTACTCTATATGAACAACTTTTTACTTACAAACCTTAAGGAATGAATTTAATTACAATTCCTTTTCATAATACGAGTTGTAATTTATTAAAAATTAGTTGAATGCTTTTCAAGTAATAACATTTTGACTAAAGGTGATACTAGTGGATTGAATTTTTGAAAAAATGGCCGGCCCAAATACAAAAAGAGTTAAAAATCAGAATTTTACGTATTATCGTAGCAGAATTTCACACAAAGAAATGTCAGTAATACGGTGCATAAGGGAGTAAAACCTCGTGTAACAACGGCACACGAAGACAGAAAAATCAACAACTTTTTTGTGAAATATCATAAAGTAATACCTGGAGAAGCTAAAACTGAATCTCCCATAAATAAATGTTGGTATATCAACCATTTATAGAAGAGCCATGAAATATGGTCTCAGGAGCTATAAGGATAAAAAACCCTATATATTGGAAAAGAACGGAGAAATTCGTCTTGTGTCAGAAGACAGTTTGCAAATGTTTTGGCCACCACTGTATATGTCTGAAAGTAAAAAAAAAATAAGAAAATTGATGGCATTCGTATTTTATAACCATTCAAAGTTGGTGGAACAAAAGCTAAATTTTATATATAATTTTTTTTTTTTAGTTTTGTAGTTTGTACTTTGAGGAGGGTTCGCTCTTCGTCAAACGCGAAATAATTCAAATACAGTTCAACTAAGAAAAGTATCAGCTAATAAACCTCATAAAAATTCTTCTCAATTCCTATTTTTAAAATGGACTTTTTTGTTCAGGCAGCCCCAACGTGCATTGCAGAGAAATAATTTAGATAAATATCTGAAAATTTCAATGTAAGTTAATTTGAGGCTGCTGATTAAGAATTTGAAGTCAAATTACAGGTAAGTCGTCCAACCTGTCCATCAGGTGATATCCAACATATTGGACAAAGTTACTTAGATGATATGTTTCTTATGAGTCAAAATTTAAGACAAGTTTAATTTAATAAGACGAATTGAAGAAAAAGTTTATTGTATGTGTTAACTTATTCTGAAGCAAAGCCTCGTCCACTCTTACATAAAACTTTTTGATTCGGCACTGGTGGGTTGTCAAATACGATTGCTTCGAACAGTTCCTGCTGCGAAAATGCCTCTATCCAGCAGAATTTTAAATAATTGAGAATCCGTTTAAATACGTTGCCAGTTCTCGTACAACTGCTGATCTGCTTCCTACGGTCTTAACTAAGTGGTGTTGTCGAATTTTGGTAAACAATGAAGACATAGGGTATTCCACTTTTACCACACAAAAAAATCACTTTTATACGCCACGGACTCGGTTTGCCTTTAATGTACTGCAGGCCAGTAAACTTTTCTTTAAGTAGAATTAATGCTGATAAATACAAAGGTTTTTCTCCAAAGGCAATGGTGAAATCTTCGACGCACCTCTTTAGTTATGGGCCTTACTTTGTACATTCCATCCTGGCATTCCTTTGGCCGATTGACTGTCATATGTTCATTAAACAATGGGATTCCCCAACGCTTTTGAAAGTACATATGTGCGCGCTCGAGGGAGTTTCAAACAACTCATCAAAATATGAAGTCCAAAAAAATGTGCGCATTTCATTTGCGTTCTACAGCTTGAAGGACGACTTGCATTGTTGAACAGCATATAAATTTGTGTAGTATGTTATTTTATTAAAAAATTAATTATTATAATATTTTTGGAAATATTGAAATGGTGTTTATAAAACCATCATTATCGTTAGGCGGAAAAAATGTAATAAGGTCTTTATTTTGCATGAGACTAGTTTTCCACACATTTTTTTAGTAACTTGGATTGTGTTACTTTTGGAATCATCGTAAGAGTTTTGTGGAACTAAGTCTACCAAGTGTTTGAGTTAATTCCTTAAGTTTTAAATGCACCACCTGGTCAGGAAACCGACAAAGGAAAAAATTGGTAATCAATCACCTTCTTCAGCATCGCTTATATCTGAAGTTTCCTTTAAGTGTTTAAAGATTTCCTCTTAGCTTAGTTGTCGTTTTGAAGATATTTTATAAGATAAAGACGCAATATTCCTAAACAAATATTTCTTTGAAAATAAAAGAACAACACCCACAGAGTCAGTTTGTCCAATATATAATATATATATGATATAAAATTAATTGAAATAAATATAAAAACGCTTAAACGTATATATACAATTCATACTTACAATTTTTTTAGAGTTTAAAATATATAATTATCACTTTGAAGTAACACTGAATATCACTATATCTCCCAACGGTAAATGACTTCTGAAAATCACTTAATTTGACAAAAAGAAATCAAAAATTACATCATCACATATTTTTAAAGTTTAGTAAACACTCTTTTGATATCGGTATTAACCGTAAAAAAAATTATTAGAGTAAATGCTACATCATTCCAAAAAGTAAAAAAGAAATGTCCAATATATTGGACAAAATGTCTGAAAGGGTCAATATAAATTAACTTAAGTTTAAGTATTATAAACATAAAAATAATGATTTTTTATAAAATAATCATATATATTTTATACCGGAATAATTCTGATTTGACTGCTATCTTTACACTTCCTTTATTTATACGGCATTTCGCTATAACGGCCTGTTTGAATTATACAACACGATCGTTTTACGGTTCCATTTTCCTCGTTATCCGGATAAAAAACCGTGGTTATACAAAAGGTGTAAGGCACATATTTACTTCGTTATACAGTATTTCAATATACGGCATACATTTGCAGAACATATCTAGGCAGTATAAAGACATACGTACGAGTGAATATGTATTTTCAAAAAGCTTGTACCTGAAGTTCATTTTTGGTAGGTATCTAAAATAATGATCCAATTTAAATCGAAATCAATAGGCTCCTTATTTGTCTTGAATTTACTCCATTATACTTAAAAATTTATCAGTATAATAAAGAGTAATTATTCTATTAATATGACATGCTGCTGTGTATATTAGTAATATTAAGACAGAAGCAAGTCCATAGTCTTAAAGCTAGAAAACCATAATAGTTTCATAATTTACTTTTTTATATGTCCTTTAAAGTTTTAAAAAATATAGCTTACGATAAGCGATTTTAAAAGTATATTTGTTTTATGCGTCATTAAATTCTTTTATTGTGCTTTATGATCTTTAATATTCCTGAAATTTAAATATTATTATTGCATTAATTATTTTTACGAAAACGTTGCGTTGTACGTTGAAAAATTTTATTTTTCTTTTATACGGTTATACTCAACAATACAACTCTATTTAATGGTACTACTTTTTCCAACTCTGGCGATTACTTTTACTATGGCTAACCATTTTTATACGGCATGACTCATTCCATCACCAAGTAGCTATTTAAAGTAACGATTGCCGTAAAAATTTCTACAATCAATAAATTTCGACATAAAGTTTTCGTTCCGCTTAAAAGTTTCTAAATATCAGAGTTCAATCAAACGTTAAAATATCTAACCATCTGAAGAAATTGTCTAAAAATAGCTGAAAATTGAAAAAAGAAACGAGAAAATAAAGCAAAAATCAAGGAGTTAGAAGTTGTAGAGAAGAGTGTAAAAGAATTTATTTTTTCTAACTTGAATATTTTATATAATCGGTGTTTTTATAAAATTACGAGAATGTCTTTATTACGATTATTTGCAAATATGTATAATATGGATTTTGTAGAACATTTATAAAACACAAAGTGTTTAGACAAAAAAAAGTGGCAAAGAGTGTTTTCGATTATTTTGTAACGAAAACACAAACAGAAAGATATTTTTCCTAAACAATTTTAAAAAAAAAAGAGACAGTAAGAGCAACAAATTGTGTGTATATAATTAAGTGAAATCAAGGGCAAACGCACCGATCACTATATAACAAAACAAAGAAAAAAATTAAATACTATAACCCATAATTCAGACGCCATTTTGAATAGCCAAGAACATCGACGAGATACAAAACAGGAATTGTTTTGTCAACGAGAAATCATAATAAAACAACAACTGAATTAAAGAGACTCATACATAAAAAAACAAAAAGAAATTCCAATTAGAAGAGAAATCTAATCAAACGTTTTGGTGGATTCCTCTTTTGTTACTAGTGTAATGTTTACTAAGCAACAACACAAACAACTACAACAACAACAGCAGACATCAAACAAGAACATTTACTATAGAATAAACGATAAAAGAGCAGGAGTAAAGAAAAGAATTCTTGTTCATCCCTCGACCATGTTTAGAAACTTCAATTGCCAATTGACGACATCATCCTATACATCATCGATAACGGCAATGAACAATAACTGTAAGAGACAAAACGCTGCTTCACTTAGAATTATTTGCCAGCAACCGTGGTTTATAAGAGTTCAAGCTTAAACAGTGACAGCGACCTTTCAATCTTTATAAATTGATCAATTGAATCAAATACAATTTTACCTTTTATTTAAGGTTCAAGGTCGTCCTGTTCACTTACAACTTAGATTGTTAAGTTATATGCATCGTTAAAGACAAGGATTTCAACATAACTGTACAATTGCGTACATACATACACTATATAATATAATTATAGTTTAAAACGAACAAATACGTTTATACAACGTACAACTAGACATCAGCAATATAACTTTCTTTGACCACAATCAAAATCATATTACTGATTGGATTAAGGATTTTACCTGGAAAGTAAATCCTTTTAAAAGTTACACCAAGTATCAAGCACTATGAAACTTTTGGAGAGTTCTCGCTTTGAAGCCATCAATAATGCATTGTCCATTGGCTCGGGCAGTAGCACCATTTTTGGACGTATAGAATCGTATTCATGCAAAATGGTTGCTGCCGATAAAGCCTTGTACAAGCGTTTTACGGCGGAGACACACGGTTATGGTCCGCATGATTTGCAGGCATTGTCGCCGCCTCAAACACTGATTGATATGTCGCCGAATTTCCATCGCAACAATAGTCAGTCGGGGGATGAAGGTGTCATATTATGTGATACCATTTCGCGTAAAACATTGTTCTATCTGATTGCAACTTTAAATGCATCATTTGAACCAGATTATGATTTTTCAGATGCTAAGGTAAGACAGACTAATATATATATATAAAAAGAATGCAAAAGAATGCCATTTCTTTATACTTGAAACTGTTGCTCTGAAAAATTTTCCCATATGAGTTTATGTTTATGATAGATAATCGTCATTCTCTTAAATTAATATATATATATATATATATATATATATATATATATATATATATATATATATATATATATATATATATATATATATATATATATATAATATATATATATATATATACAAATAACAAATGTATATATATACAAATAACAAAAGCCATAATAAGCATTCGGCATTAATAAATTTAAGAGAATGACG
Source organism: Wohlfahrtia magnifica (assembly GCA_023159175.1). Lineage (NCBI taxonomy): Eukaryota > Metazoa > Arthropoda > Insecta > Diptera > Sarcophagidae > Wohlfahrtia > Wohlfahrtia magnifica. The sequence goes on from JAKWBJ010000177.1 coordinate 2,067,066, forward strand.
ATTATCTATCATAAACATAAACTCATATGGGAAACTTTTTCAGAGCAACAGTTTCAAGTATAAAAAAATGGCATTCTTTTGCTTTAGTCTATTCATATTAACCTTATTGGAACTTAATTTAAAAAAAACTGTTTAAGGGTGGCATTTGTTTTGCCAATCGGACCTAGTGATTAATATTTATCCATTTAGCTAATTAGTACAGATATTCTTATCAAATTAAGTTTAAATGAATGCCTAAATGCTTTTACGTACCGAAATTCTATAGGGTTAGTCTTAAAGCATTTAGAAGCCAAAATTTATAATAGGTTAATTCCAAAACGTCATTTACAGAGAAACCGAACAATGTCATGCATTCCTAAACGCAACCAAACAAATGTTGACAAAGTCACCCTAAACGTATTGTAAAAAATTTTACTCGCAAACATAAGCAAACTGTATGATATAAATTATGTCAATGCTTTTTGTTTACAATTTGAAATCTTTTTAAAATTTGCTTACTAAATGAGCTGATTTTAACTAAAAAAAATTATATAGGATTGTTTTATAGGAAAATCAAGAACACAAGTGTTTACTTTGTATCGATACAGTAGTAAAACCGTATCGCTACAATATATTTTGATGTTTTGGAATTCACAATATTTGTATAGCCAAATTAGTAAATATAATAATTATATGGATTTTTATTAAAAAGTTGCATGTTTTTATTAACATATATATACATAGTATATACACATATGAGGGTTTATATTGTATAAATGCTTAAGATTAGAAGAATATATTTTTTCGTATATATGTAAAATTTGCATCTAAAAGTTTTAGATTTCTCTCTGAGAACAGAGTTTAAGGTTTTTTCACGTTCCCTATTCTAATCAGTGCTCTGTGCTTAAAACCTTCCAATTTTTATTTTTTTCAAAAATTTTTGGTTAATTTATTGCAGTTCTAACAAAGAAATAATTTATTCGCACCCCGTTTTATACAAATGTATATATACATACATGTGTATATATATATACATAATTATTTGGTCACGTATATTGTTTAACAATAAAAAATAAGTTGGAAAATTTCGGAAGTTATTTATTTTTAACTCTATATATTAGACTATTAATATGTATATTTGTATACATGTTTATTACTTTTTGTACAGTTGTGATTTGTATTCTATAAAAATAGTTTAATTTAGATAAGAACATATATAGAGTACAGTTGACCACAAAGATGATGATAAATATGAAAATTTATAAAATAAGTATTTTGTTTTGTCTTTTACTGTACGTTATAGAACATACACATTTTTATCCATAAATGTAAAGTTTTTTGAACTTTTAAAACGATAAACAGTTTGAATGGCTTAGTGCCAAAGCGTTGTACACTTAGCGTCTAGTAAAACAAGTGACTAAACATTAGTTACTAAAAACAGTTGAGTAATGGTGTAAATACAAATATTTAGTCGATAATAATACATTTTAAAATATACTATTAATTATAAAAAAAAAACAAGATATTACATAACAGGTGCTAAACAAAGTAATATATACATTATTTCTAAATTTAAAAATATGAGAAATAATCAATTTGCGTAAAATTTGTTTATTTTGACTTATATTATTTACTTGTTTTGCTTGCCAAAAATTATTGCTATTTTAACTTTGTATTGTTTTTCAAAGTCAAAACAAGCCGAATATTTCGTATGTGTATAAAATTATATACATGTGTGTGTGTATATTATAAAAGATTTGTATTTTTTAATAATAGACAAAACAACATATTTGGTTTGTGCAAATTCATTGCTTGCACATATGTTATGTAAGAAACAATAGGGATACGCCAATATTTTAACATTTTCTTACATTTTTATTTACCATTAAGTAAAGTATGTATTGTAATTGAAAGATGTTCGTATATACGATTTTCTATCGGACCCAAACAAATTAATCTATGTTTTGACATACCATAGCACGTTGTTCGAGTTATTACGATTCAGTTGTTACTTGCCATACTCCAAACTTAAACACTATAAGTTTTCGTAAATGTGGGCTTAACTTTTATTGGGAAAACTGCAACAGATGTTTTTGTTTGTATAAAAAACTTAAGAAATTTTATATATAGAAAAAATATCCATATATATTTTACATTTACATTAATACAAAGTGAACAATATATATATATATATATATATATATATATATATATATATATATATATATATATATATATATATATATATATATATATATATCATACATATAAAAAAGTAGAGATTTTAAAAGAATATAATCCCTTTTGTTTACATCAACAATGGATAACAATTTTTTTGTTTTTATTTTTATTGAGAGCTGTTTAAATTTTTATCCGTTTTAACATTTTTAACTTGGTAGGACTGTACTTAGTACATTTTAAATTGGTTTTAAATTTCATTTAATTTTAAATTGGTTTGAAAATTAATTAATAATTTTGCATGGTAGAACCAAATTATAAAACCAACTTTTGTTTTAAAACCACTCAGTGTGATGGAGATATACTTTCCGAGGATTCTTACCGATAAGTCCAACTTCCACAAGCTTCTTATTGTGCGGCTTCAAATACGAGCAATAATTTAATATTTGAGGCTATTTCATGATTTAAAGGAATTAATTTTTGAGGTACAAATTAAAAATTGATCAAAACGGCCAGTCTTTCTCCACCCTTTTTCCCCTACTCTTCTGAGTTCTTTAACTGAATACTTTTGTTTTGGAGCACTTTATGGCGTGACCAATTTTTCTTATCGATAAACCCTTTAAACTTAAAAATCAAATTTTTTCCAGCATCTGTTGTATAAACACCAAAATCCATTTTAAATTATTATAAAGAGCACACATCATAAGGTAATAGTACACAAGGTAAAAGCACACATCACAAGGTAATACTTTAGCCACATTAATAAAGTCTTTGACGTTTTTTTTTAATTTTTCGCAAAAATATACTGCTATTTTTGCAGTTTAGATGAAATAAATGAATGTCCCTATTATTTTTTCCACGCTAATTTCTAGTTAGCTTGAATTTTTGCAGATAAAATTTTATTTAAAATAAAGCAAAACTTAATACAGAATGTGAAATCTTCTTAAACATGTTTGAAATTATATTACATTTATCAATAAAACTTCAGTACATCAATCTTTATGACATATTGAAAAAAGAAAATATCCCTATTATTTCTTCCACCACTGTATATTAGATGTACACGTCTAAATGGCTATAATATGATAAATCTATATAACTACGTCGATATGGAAGAACAGCTCAAGTCGAAATATGAGATGAGATATTCCCAATTTTGTGTAATATTTCTCTTAATTGTTTTTTGCAACAAAACTGAAACTTAACATATTGGTAACAGCCTTATTAAGCAAAAAATGTAAAAGTTGAAAAAAAATTTGCTAAACAGAGAGCAAACAACGCCTTTTGTAACAAGCGATTTTTTGATACAGAGTTTTGCGTTTAGTATACTTAAGCTCTTTTATAGAAATAATATCTATGTATTTCATAGTTTTAATAAACAAGATATTTATTATTATTGAAACTTAAGATATATATTATTGAAACTTAAAAAATAATTATAAAGTAAAATTATTAAATTTAAGTCAATTTAAGTTTTATAGTTATAAAAAGAATGAAAATGGGTATAATAAAAAAATACTATTATGTACATATAGTATAGTATATGTTCTGACAAATTCAAAATCGTTTCAAAAAACTTAAGCTAAAATTAATCGCGCATTAGAGAAACGAACAATTTTTTTAAAATGTATTAAATACAATTAATCGCCTTGACTTCTATAAAGCTCCTAACTCAAAAACTCAATTTGCGCGTATGCCGACATAAGCTACTCTTCCATGTCGCCACAGATATATAAAATAAGTTGTCCTATATTCGTCATTTTATAATTCGAGAACCTCTAAAACGATTTACAAACCCATGCATGCGTTGGACATTACATTCACTGATGGTGTTAGTTCAACTGGGCGGTGCCACGCCCATATAAATTTTTTATTTATATGTATATCTCTTTGAATTGGTAATACAGGGTGTCCGCCGGGAAGGTATACTACTTTGTTTGTTTATATTTTTTGATTATATGAAAGAGAATGGATCCTATACTGATAAATGTTTTATGTAATGTCAGCAATTATGTATGGAATACAATATCAGATAAATGCCTGCCTCTGTTAGCTTCACAAATGCGAGTCCTTTTCAGCACATTTTTCATTACATTCTCACACATTTCACGCGATATTTCGTTAATTTCATCACGAATAATTTGTTTGAGTTGCTCCAGCGTTTCTGGTTTGTTTGCATAACCCTTGCTTTTCAGATATCCCCACAAAAAGAAGTCCGGAGCAGTCAAATCAGGCGACCGTGGAAGCCAATCAACATCGCCATTCCTTGAAATAATTTGTTGTGGAAAGAGGTCCGCAGCAATTCCATTGTAATCCTGGCTGTATGCGATGTGGCATCGTCTTGTTGAAACCACATGGTAGTCAAGCCCAAATCATGCAGTTGTGGCGTTAAAAAGTTTTCAATCATATAACTATATCTCTTCTCATTGACAGTTACCGATGCGCCGTTTTCAGTTTCAAAGAAGGTCTAATGATTCCTCCTGACCTGGCTGATGAATAATTTTAGGGATTTCTATTGCCCAGAACCGACTATTCTGTTTATTCACATAACCATTCAAATGAAAATGTGCCCCGTCACTCACTATGATTTTGTCAAAAAAAATTGATGATTGATTTTGATAAAATGTTTTAACGATTAAAACACGTTGATTTACTGTACATTTTCCCATAATAAATTTGCCACGTCTCTACTTCATGACTGCTAAATATGAACTGTCAAGACTAATGTTTACCAAAATGGCGGAAAAACAAAGTAGTATACCTTCCCAGCGGACACCCTGTAGTAAGAGTTTTAAAATTTGGCAAAAATAACCTTGTGATCAATACATCAATCAAAAAGTAGGCGAAATACAAATTATTAATTTTATTGCATTCCTTTAAATTTTTCATATAAGGAATACATTTTAAAGTAAACAACACAAAGTGTTACTCTAGTATATTATAAGCCTTTAGGAATACATATTTACTGATTAGCAATGAAATAAAAAGTTTTTTTTAATGTTAATAATAATAAATTTAATAGTAACTTAATTTCGGAATATTTTAATTGCTATTGTATATATTCCAAAGTGGTTATTATTAATAACAATTATAATTATTATAACAAACGCAATAAATATGAAGTTAGTAATTCTAGATACGACTAAAAGTGGATTGTTTGTTTTTCTAAGAATCCATTTTTTTCTGGTGATCTATAATGCTCCGTAGATTTCCAATAGAGTTTGATTTATACAATTCTTTTTGGCAAATTTTAAAGCATGTTTCGGCTTATTATTTTGTTGGAAAGCACAAACCAGACGCGTATAATCTTCCACATAGGGCAACATTATGTTTGCTGGTTTTGCAGTGTTTTTCTCTCTTTTTTGCCTTGTGACGAATTAAAGTATATGTATCATTTAATATTCACTTATTTAAGCCAAATTATTTAATATATTTTTTCACTTCATTTTTACTTTTCAGAGCCACGAATTTAGTAAGGAACCGTCGTTACAATGGGTTATGAACTCGGTTCATTCTAATTTATCGGCTTTAGCTGGTGACCAATATCAAGGATTACGCCAGCCATTATGGTCCGCCATAGATGATGAAATTAATTTACAGGAATGCGATATTTATAGTTATAATCCTGATTTGAGTTCGGATCCTTTTGGCGAACCTGGATGTTTATGGTCATTCAATTATTTCTTTTATAATAAAAAACTAAAACGTATTGTTTTCTTCACTTGTCGTGCTGTAAAGTAAGTTACTAAGATTTGTTTACAAATAAGTACTATACTTATAATTTATAAATTCATCTTTTCAGCTCTTTATATGCTGGTGAAACCTCTGACTTCTCCATGGAAGAAGAGGGTGGTTATTAAACAAATACAACAAGAAGGAACTTATAACTTATTTTGTCACACAAATTGTAAAACAATTAGGCGTGTTATATCAATCACTGATGTTTGTTTTACTGAACACAGAAATTATTAACATTTTTAAAATGAACCTTATGTTTGAAATCTTTAACTTGTTGGTGTATTTATGGGCTCGAAGGCAGGTGAGAGCTGCGGTGTGAGAATTCGTGCCTCTAAGTACACGCGATGCCAATTGAATTATTTAATATTTTACTTATATTTAAAAAATATGTAGACATGTACTTGTTTTCTTTATTTGCTCTAAATATAAATTTAACATATACAATTTGTAGATTTAAGATTACTTTAAAAAGTAAAAAAAAAACTTGCATAACAGTTAAAATGAATTATTCAATATATTAATGAGAATTAAAATAAATACTTAGGAATATCAAAATACACAGTAAAAGATCCATTTTACATTTATTTTTTAAATATTTTTTATTGGTTTGAACCTGTTCGTAAAAGCAGTACTGCAATGCCTTGCCTTATGTGATTATTTTGTGCTTCTTTTACTAATCACCTTTTTGTGACTTTGAAAAGTAAAAAATAAAATATAATTGAAAAATTGTATAATGAACAAAAGGCATATTGTAACAAACATTTTAATTTGAAAAAAAAGAAATCTGCATCTGTATTTTGCATCGTTTAGCGCTTTAAAACAAATTAAGTTCACTATTTTTCTCCAAACATTTTTAAACAGATAAAAGCCAGTGGCTGTCACAAATTAATATGGATTAATAGTGCATATTTAATTTTCTGTGTCAAAAGTTTAATGTCGTGGTGTAGCGCATTGATGCATTTACGAACAGATCGTTTATGCACTATGTAGATGAATTTAATAAAATTGTAATTTTCAATAAGTTTAAAGTTTGTATTGTAAACTTTTTTGAAGTTAAAAAAACATGTTTTATTCAAGCTTTGCTTAATTGTTTATATTAACACGTTCAATTAATTCATTGACATTTATTCTTTTATTATAATTTTGTATGTTAACTATTACAATTAAAATACACTTCATATATAACATTATGTATGTATATTGAATATGGCTTCAAATAAAGATAGATTCTAGCCCTAAATGTGTTTTTTGATGGAATACCTTATTTGGTAAGCTATAATAACAAATTTGAAAAACTTGCATAAGAAAATAAAGGGTTTATAAGCTATTAAAAAAAGTATTACAGTCAAATTCTACTTTTGTTTTTAAACAACACATTGATATAACTCTAAATTTAATTCAAAACATCAAGCTTTTAAGAGTTAAATGCAAACTGGCTAAAATTTGAATTAATTCTTTAAATTAATTTAAAATTACTGTTCTTATTCATCTTTTCAAAACCTGAAACCCCTAAAATGTGTTCTGAAAATTAAAAAAAAAGACATTGATAATGTTAATATCTATAAGGTAAAAAATTAACCAGTTAAAATTAAATGAGAACAGAACAAAAATAATTGAAATAAATATGAACATAACTATGTTTTTTGCAATAAATATTTTTATAAAACAAAAAGTTAACCAAATTAAATATCTGGGTTGCATTATCGCCAAAAACTTGGAATTAAAAAAATATTTAGAATACATATGTAAAAAAATTGGTAAGAAAATTGGCTATTTCAGAATGCTTAAAAATAAAGTTACCGACACTTTACGGCAATTAGCATATATAATACTATGATAAAAGCCACATTTTGAGTTTGGTTCCACTATTCTGTTCATCGGCACAACAAATTTCAAGACTACAGAAACTACAAAATAAGGCAATTTTAAAATGCAGTCGCAATACGTCAATGTAATGCTAGACACATTAAGATGGCTCAACGATTCAACACAATTATATTCATACAGAAGATGAAGATAGGTAAAGAATATTTAATAGACAAACTGAGATACATTGCGGTTGTGCTGCTGATTCCAGACAAAAATACGAGAACACTGCTATGCAGAAGTCTTTATTTTATAACGGTCGTAATATATGCAATAATATGCCAAACAATATTAAAAAAACTGAAAATTTTAATTTATTATTATTTTCTCACTTTTATTAGATTTAAAAATATTCACAGAATGTAAACTTTTTTTTGCTTCTCATGTTTTTATTATGTAGGAACTTATGTATGGAATTGTTAAAAATATTAAATAAAAAAATTTCGTGCTAAATTCGTGTAGCGTTTAGGCATTTATAATTTGGAGTATTGTAAATTGATTCTTCGATTCTGAACAGATATATGCCATACCTAAATCAAATATTTGCATATCATTTTAAATTTCACATTTCCCAGTCTAACGTGAAATATTTGTACATTTTTTAATAATATCGATATCATCACCCAATTTAATTAATGATTTTACAAATTTATTAAATTGTTCTTTGTCCGTATGTGCTAAGCATAATGTTGCGTACTGAAACGAAAAAAAATGTTTAAATAACTTTATTAAAGTTGAAGTTAAATAGGTATTTTTTAATTTAATTACCTTAACTAATAAAGGATAATAAGAATTATTTTTTGCATCTTGATTTGATAAGCATAGAATTTTTGCCAAACTCAACCACTCTCTACGTAAAAGAAACTGTCGCGCTAATTTCATTTTCACATTTTGTTCTGAAACCATTGTACGTGTTTCCCAATAGTGATGTATACCAGCATTACATGACACATTTCTATCATTCCAGATTGGATGATCTTCATCTTCAAGCATGTTCAATACTTCATCTAGGCGATCTTGGGGAATTCTTCTAATATTAACCGAGTTTAATTTATTTTTAGAGAGATTTACATTAGTCCTCTTGGGCTGTTTGGCTATATTAATTTTTCGAATTTGATGTTTTCTTGGTTCCCTTACAATAGTGTTTACACTCTTAACAGATCGAGGTCTATTATTTTTTTCTTCTGCTTGCAAATCCCCGTTGTTTTCCACCGTGCTAAAATTTTCGGGGGTTTCCATGGCTTCTGAAGTTTCTTTACAAACTGTTGGTCGCCTGCCTCTTTTTTTCGGAGACTTTTTGTCATCGGGTGTGTCGACTACCTTTGCTTTACAAACTGATTTATCAGATCGTGGTCTACCTCTTTTTCGTTTTTGCTCTTGAGCGGCTTGTTTTTCTTTTAATTCAGTATTCGTGCTTAAATTTGTACTTGAGTTCTCTGTTGATATTTTACTGTTATCATTTGAGATTTTCGTTATACTTTTCAGTACATGTTTGTCCCTGTTTATTTCTGAAGTTTTAACGTCTTTTTCTAAAGTCTCTTTACAAATTGTTGGTCTCCTGCCTCGTTTTTTCGGAGACTTTATGTTATCTGTTGTATCTACTACTTCCGTTGCTCTACAGATCGATTTCTCAGATTGAGGTCTACCCCTTTTTCGTTTTAGATCTTGAAATGTTTGTTTTTCTTTTAATTTTGTATTCGTTTCATCGTTTATACTGTTAATCATCACTAAACTTGAACTTTCATTTTCTGCGGAATTTTCATTATTATCTTTTGGGACATTCTTTAGACTTTTTGGTGCTTGATTATCTCTATTTGTTTCAATTGAATTAGATATGTCTAAAATTTCCATTGGTTCCAAAACAGATGCATCAAAAGTATCTAAACAAGTCGTTCGTCGCCTGCCTCTCTTCTTTGGAGACTCTCTGTAGTTGGCTGTTTCGATTTCTTTTGCTTTACAATCCGTTGGCTTTCTGTTTATTTCACTAGTAACTTCCTTGTTATCAACAATATCCGTTTCTTTGAAATCATTATCTCTATTTGTTTTAATTGAATCAGATATGTCTAAAATTTCCATTGGTTCCAAAACAGAAGCATCCAAAGTATCTAAACAAATCGTTCGTCGCCTGCCTCTCTTCTTTGGAGACTCTCTGTAGTTGGCTGTTTCGATTTCTTTTGCTTTACAATCCGTTGGCTTTCTGTTTTTTTTACTGGTAACTTCCTTGTTATCAACAATATCCGTTTCTTTGAAATCATTATCTCTATTTGTCTTAATTGAATCAGATATGTCTAAAGTTTCCTTTGGTTTCAAAACAGAAGCATCCAAAGTATCTAAACAAATCGTTCGTCGCCTGCCTCTCCTCTTTGGAGACTCTTTGTAGTTGGCTGTTTCCATTTCTTTTGCTTTAGAATCCGTTGTCTTTCTGTTTATTTTACTGGTAACTTCCTTGTTATCAACAATATCCGTTTCTTTGAAATCATTACTGGTTAATGATATGTTGCTAATTGTTAATCTTCTCTGTTTAATTCTTGCAGATTCTCTTAATGATTCCGATTTCTTATTCTCTACGGTTTTTTGTGATTCTTCTGGGAGATTTGAAAACGACTTTTTATTGTCAGTTGTTGTAAATTTGTTGTAATTTATCACTGAATCGATGTTGGTATTATCTGTTGAAATTTCATTAGTTTTTATTATACCCTTTTTTAATTGTGTTTTTTCGTTCATTTCCTCTAGATCGTTTTGATTTTCAATATTACATTCAGCAACCGTTTCAATTCCTTTAGAAATAGAGGTGATGTTCTCCGTATTTGTATTACAAATCGTTAATCTTCTAACTTTTTTCGGTTTAGGCTCTCTATATTCCAAACTTTCAATTTCATCATCCAATTTTGTTTTACATGTTGTAGGTCTTCTGCCTCTTTTCATTGGAGTTTCTTTTACGGATTCTGAGGTTACGTTTTTTATTGTTTCCTGTAGATTTTCTGAAAGATATGAATCTGATGTTATACTATGTATATTGAGTTTATCATCGCTAATACTGGAAGCAGTGTTGTTAGTCATGGATTGCGATATGTTCATGTTAGCTTCTCTAACTTTTTTTTGTAAGAGAACTAAACTCCCATTTTCAAAAACGTGTTGCTTAATTTTGGTATCCTCTGTTGAGATTTCATTGTTTTTTATTATTCCTTTTTTTCTATGCGTTTTTTCATTTATTTTCTCTAGATCGTTCTGATTTTCAATATTAAATCCAGAAACAGTTTCAATTCCTTTAGAAGTAGAGGTGATATTCTCCATATTTGTATTACCAGTCGTTAATCTTCTAACTTTTTTCAATTTAGGCTCTCTATATTCCAAACTTTCAATTTCATCATCCAATTTTCTTTCACAAATTGTAGGTCTTCTGCTTCTTTTCTTTGGAGTTTCTTTTAAGAATTCAGTGGTTATATTTTTTGTAGTTTCTTGTACATTTTCTGAAAGATATGAATCTGATTCTATTCTAAATACCTTGAGTTTATCATCACAAATACTGGAAGCAGAGTTGTTAGTCATGGTTTGAATAGTGTTCATTTTTGCTTTTTTAACTTTTTTCTTTAGGAGAACTAAGCCCCTACAATCTGAAACTTGTTGCTTAATTTTGGGAATGTCTATTTTGGATTTTATTTGACTTGAGTGATTATTTTCTCTGGCGGACAGTGCTTCCTGTCTTTCTTTCGGTATCTTGTCTTGTCTTTTAGGTGTTAATTTAGAAACTGAATTTGAATCGTCATTTTGTAACACAGGTGTTCCATTACCGAGCTTTCTGCTATATAGCATTTCATATATAGCATTTGTATCAATGGATTCTATTAAATTATCAATTGAATTATCACTATGTGGACTTTCTAAATAGCTTGAATTTAGATTTTTCTCCGTTGAATGTGGACTTTTAATTAACTTCACTTTCGATGACTTTTCTAAGCAATTTGAAATGTTATTTTTTTTTCCTTTTGGCTTTTTATTTCCTCCATTTTTCATCGTAGTATGTAAGCTGTTGGTAGACTGCTCTACTGGTGGTTTTACAGATTGATTAATAAAATATTTGTCAATTTTTCCAATATAATTTGGGGATTTTGAATATTTTGGTTTCTTTTTTAATGGGGTGTAAATTAATTTAGTTTCATCGAAATCTTTAGTTATGTTATTTGCGTCTTTAGCTGCCGATTTATGATGAATTTTATCTACAAAAAATTCCGATTTCAAACTAGTTGTTCCCTTTTCGGTTAGCTGTATATCAATATTTGGAGTTTTCGCTATACTACCTACTCCATTCAATTCTCTGCCCAGTTTGTTTTTTTCAAAAATGTTAAATATTTTTTTTTTAGTTTTATTTTTATTTTCCATAGTAATTTTTATTACTTGTACCACAGACTATACAATTTATTCTTATTTAATGCACTTCTTTGTTTTCTTGTTGTCCGCACGTGTATAAACACAAACACTGTGGGAATTTTTGTTAAGCAACATGGCTGTAATTTTTAGTACTATTAATTAAAGTCTGTTGCTATTGACGACTTGGAGGCCAGATGTTTCTGTTAAAAACGTTTTTTTTAACGTTTACCGTAATTTTTTTCAAAATTTTAAATAATAATAATTAACGATCTCTATTTGAAAGCAGATATTTTAAAGTTGACATATATTCTATATTTTAAAGTAATCGTTAAAACATAATAAAATATCTTTCAGGTCTATATCCTGGGACAAAAAAAAAATTGAGTATATTTATATATGAAAACTAATAAACGGTTTCAAATTAGAATTAATACCAATACAGATAAATAATTACTTATATCAATCATAATTAACCACAGCATACTGAAAAAATGATATAATAATCTAAGTTTTATAGACTAAAACTACCATTTTTGTATCTTTGTTATTTTGTAAAAACAAAAACTTTAAACTAGAACAACCGAATATAGAAATGCCAAAAAACTCTACGCTGTGTCAAAAAGATTGTTTCTTTTCACATTGTTCCAAAACAAAAACAATACACTATACCTGTAGAAAAAGAAAAACAAAAAGACTGAAAACAGAATTCGTGAGCAGGAAAGTTTTAATTAATCTTTCGATAAAAATGTTTGATTTGTTAAGAAAACAAAACGTATCTTCATTTAATTTTTTGTAATCACAATCAAATTGTTTTAAAAAAACATTGAACATTTTGTAACCTAATAGAATTCCATTTGAGCCTAAAATAGAAATCTAAAAGTGGTCATAGAAAAAAAAATGCGATAAGACAGGAAACTGTGTATATACCCAAATAAAACGTATATATAGTATATTAATAAATAAAAAATGAAATAAATTTGTGCATTTTTCATGTTATTGTAATAGCAAATCTATAGTAGAACGACCGTTACCAACATATCAGCTATGGATAAAGATCAAGAAACATTAGACATGGTATTAGATATACCCAATTCGATCAGTTTGAATCCCTTCGATAGACCACCCAATATAATGGATGATGAACTAAATAGTGTTACTCAAGAAGAATTAGAGGCAAATTTATCAACAGACTGTCCAACTGGTGTCAATAGTATAGAAAAGGCTCCAGCTCAAAATAATAATGATATGTGGGAGCAACTTATACAAAGTGTTTTAGAAGACACTTCTACCCAAGATGCTGTCATGCATTCCGAACAATCTAATGCCTTTAATGAAGAAATATTAAAAGAAGAAAATTGTAACATGTATCAGACGCAGCAGTCTTTTGTCAACGCAGAACTTCAGCAAACTAAAGTGAAGGAACAAGATCTAGTGAATGCATTTTCGAAAGAGAATTCTAGTAATATTAAATCAAATGAGAAAGAGCAAAGTGAAAATGATAATAATAATCAAGAAGAAAGCAATGAAACATTTTCAGAACAACATCTTAAAGCACCAGAAAAAGAAATTAGTTTGGACAAAAATGAACCGCAAGATGAAATGTCTCTAAAAAGAGAAGGTATTGTAATAGATTTTACATCAGGAGAAGAAGAAATGGTAACACAATGCATATATGACATAAATGCCGTTGGTGACCAAGAAGATATATGTCAAGTAGAGGTATATGCTTCAAATAATGAAGATGATTCCTTTAAAAAAGAAAACATCTCAATAGCAGAGAATTTAAAAGAAGAAGCTGAAGATGATAATCTTAGTGAGGTCTCAGCTGAAAGTATTGGTTATTTGGAGCCAGTACCTCAAAATAATGTCGTCAATTATGAGGTCCATATCAAAGATCATCAGTTATCAACAATTATTAGTGATCATTGCTATTCACAAGATGTATCAATTAATTCGGCAGAATGTGATGTCTTAAAACAGAATGTAATTAATCACATAATTGCCCAAAATCCAAACAGTGCAGATTATAAAAAGATTTCTAAATTTGTGGATAAAATATTAAATAATTTGGATAACAGTAAGTTGGAAATTATGTTGAATACACTAAATCTATATGATAAAGCCACAGAATTAGAAGAAATAAAGAAGGAGGAAGAAGAGAGTAAATCCATATTACCAGAGATTGCAAACACATCAAATGATATAGTAGGCCAAAACGATGAAACGTCGAATGAATTGCGAATAAGGAAAAATCAGGAAGAGGAACAGTATTTAAATAATGAAAGCATCATAAAAAAAGTAACAGAAAACATTGAAAACCATAGTATATTACCGATTGTTACCGAAGAAAACATAGGTAGCGAAATAAAAGAAAGTATAAACGTTTTAAACGAAAATGTAAACGCTGGAAATCTTTCTGATTCTTGTGTTATTCCTGATTCGATAGCCGACGATATCAAATCTACGAGTGAGCAATTAGTTGAAAATTGCTCAGAACCCATAGAACATCAAATATTTGATGAAGAATTCGAGTTATTGTGTAAAAATGGTGTGTTACCTTTAAAAAAGGACTCAAGCATAAATGCTACTTCTACAAAACTGTTGGACAAACTAAAAGATTTTACTTCAAAAATACAATTAGATTGTGAAGTTTTTTCATCTTCATCTAGAAACGTTGAAGAAAAACTACTTGACTATATAAAAATACAGCATAATCTGTTTGAAGAACTTTTCAAACCGCATATTTGGTTTTATCGATCGATAGAAACTCAAACCGATTCTAAAATGTTAAGGAAAAGTAAACAGAAATCTAAAAAATTAAATAAGAGAAAAAGTTTAGTAAATTATACGAATAATACGTCATGTACTTCATCTGTATCTTCTTCGTCAACATCGTCATCGTCCTCGTCGTCATCTTCGTCCGATGATGATGATGGAGAAGAAAAAAATAATCAACAACCTGCTAAACAAACTCATAATCATAAAGTGTCAGATGAGAATACTGTTAGTGATATAAAATCTGTGCTATTATCTGCCCCAGCGTACGGTGTGGTGTCAAACAATAGCCAGGATTATGATGATGGCATCAATCTTTCACAATATGTGCAATCGGAAATATTTGATGTTGATTCTCTTTCTGCGCAATCATCGTTGCTGTCCGAAGAAGACTGTGATTCTATCAAGGAAGCGGATAATGATGATGATCATGCTGTCGCAATTCTTAAGAAACCGGAACAATTATTACAAGAAGATGGTGATAGTGATGACACCATTATGTTTAATATACAATCTAAAAAAATTAAAAAACCAAATGATACTTCATCGATCATATCCTCTATAGATGCGCAGAAAAGACGTAAGAGTCAAGATGATAATTTGTCAGTTCACAGTGAAAGCGACAAAGAAAATTTAACATCTGATCGTAAAGATAAAAAATCGACTGAATCTATGGATGAGGATGAAAGAAATGACAGAGAAATTGATCGGTAAGTTCAAATTTTCTTTGAATAGTAAAAATTTTTAGGTCATAATACTTATGTATTAACTTTACAGTTTAACAAACATAAGCGGGTTAATAAAACGTCCCATTACTAACACCAGTTCAGTAAAAAGTACGGATAAAGCAAAAACAAAAGTAGCACAAAACAAAACTCTTAGCGATCGCTTTGATTTTATGGATGTGGAATTCGGATCAGAAGATGAGGTTAAAAGTGAAGTGAGTATGTAGCTATATTTTGAAAACAACCTATTTAATATTGTTTTGTATAGAAACGTATTTGAACAAATTAAATAAAAATAATTTAAAACTTGTAGGCTGAAGAAGAAGTTATAACAGAACAACAATTTCTGAAAAATTACAATGAAAATATTAAGAGACAAATGTTGGACGATTCGAGCACAGATTCAGAAGCTACTAATGAAGAAGATGACGAGCTATTGAAAGCATCTTCGGAAGAAGATGACGAAGGTGGTACAAAATCACCGTTAGTTGAAAAATTCCTTAAAACATTTGTGGTAGATGATAGCGATAATGATATTGAAGATAATGATGAAGAAGACAATGACGACATTGAGTTAGATAGTGATAAAAATGAAGAAGAAAAGGCCGAGAATAGTGAAAATAAAGTTGAAGATGTCGTATCTTCCGAGGTGGGAAAGTCTGAGAAAACAGATAATAGTCTCATTGATGGGGAAGAACCTACGAAGGCTGAAATGGAATTACTTAATGACAATTTCCTGTTTCGTAAGCGCACGGCAAAACCACAAAAATTGGACAAAATGCTATCAGATGCAGAAAAGCGTAAGAATATAAGCAAAATTGATGCCGAACTTATTAGCTTAAGTTCTGAAAGCTCGAATTCAGACGTTGAAGCTGTTGATGCTGAGCCCAATCAAAAGCCTAGATCTCTAAAACCTATGTTACGACCAGATCAATTAGCTGGTGAAACTATTAAAGCGCAAAAATTAGAAAATGAACGCATATCCAGATTAGAAAAGAAACATAATATGTTAGAAAAAATTTTAAAAGAACATCCTGATGTAGATAAAAAAAGAGATCTCATATTGGATTATATAAAAGAAACGAAAACGTTTATTAAAGTCCATCCCGGCATTGTTAAACACTTAAAACCTCATCAATTCGATGGTGTACGTTTTATGTATGATTCTTGTTATGGTGGCGTAGATGCTTTAAAGAAAAGTCCTGGTTCTGGTTGTATTTTAGCTCATTGTATGGGTCTTGGAAAGACACTACAATTGATCGCACTGTTACATACTGTGATCTCCTATAAGGAATTAAAAACAACAAAAATCTTAGTTCTATGCCCTAAAAGCACTGTAATGAATTGGGCTGATGAAATTATAAGATGGTTAGGTCCACTGAGACAAAAAAATGTTAAAGTTTATACGTTTAGTGATACTTCGTAAGTTTTGTATGAAAATTTTAAAGTTTCTGTTTACATTTTTTTATTTAACTTATTTTATTTAACAATTTACTTATTTTATTTACACATTTAAAGCGATATCAATGAGAAGTTAAGTATTGTCAAGGAATGGTCTTTATCAAATCATACACGCGCTGGTTGCTTATTAATTGGTTATGAAGCATTTCGTACTTTAGTATTTTATCATTCATACAAAAATCGTGGAAATATTAGTTCTGAACGATTGGAGGAAATACGATTACTTGTAAATAAATATCTTTTGACACCTGGTAAGTAGGTTTTTTATTAAACCCTAGCACAAATCTAAGTTAGCTTTTTATTAAGGTGCCGATTTAGTTGTTTGTGATGAAGGACATATAATTAAAAACAGTAATTCCGCTATTAGCAAGGCTGTGGCTAAAATTGAAACACCACGTCGTATTGTCTTAACTGGCACACCTATACAAAATAATCTTAAAGAATGTAAGGAATATATAATTGTTATCTTTTAATAAAATTTAATAATCGATTTTTTTCATAGATTACAGTATGGTTAATTTTATTAAACCTTTATTTTTGGGTACTGAAAAGGAATTTGCCAATCTTTATGCAAATCCGATAAAGAACGGGCAACACAAAGATTCTGGAAAAACTGATATTAAAATTATGAAACAAAGATCATTTGTTTTACACAAAAAATTATCAAAATTTGTACAGGTATGTGATAAATATTTAATGATAATATTTAAAAGAATGAGATATTAAGAAACGTTGAAAATATTTGTTGTAGCGCAAGGAAGCTGAACTATTAAAAACATTTTTACCAACAAAGTTTGAGTATGTTCTCTTTATACCTATGACGGATGTGCAGAACAATTTGTATCAACATATTTTAAATGCTATCAAAAATCGTGATGACACCTATCGTGGCAAAGGCCTTATAACAGATTATACATGCCTGCGTAAAGTAAGAACTAACTAATTTCTTTTTTTTTATACAATCGACTTTCACTATTATACATAAACCACATATTTTATAGATTTGGACCCATCCAAAAGTATTGGAGGATGCTTGGAAAAATGCCATAAATGTAAGTTGATCTAAATTGTAACGTAAGCACCCAATATTATGATTTGTTATTTATTGATTTTTTTATGCTAATACTCAGCAACGTAATAAAAGAGAAAATCGTAACAGATTATTGGCGCACAACTCAGATGATGATCAACCAGATGATATCTACGATAGTCAAACTGGTCAAATGTCGGTAACAAATGATTGGTGGCGTCATTTAGTCAAGGAAAGTGACTTAGAATCGGTAATGCCAAGTAATAAATTGCGCACTATGTTTAATATTTTGCAGATGTGTGAAGAAAAAGGCGAAAAATGGTAAAGTTTGCTTTGCTGTATATTTATGAGAGCCAAATTTATTTAATCAATATTTTTTCAGCTTAATATTTTCAGCATTTGTGGCAGTTTTAAATGTAGTTGAATATTTTTTTAAAAAAATTACAGACAACGATCCAGCAATTTTAAAAGATTTAAGTAAGTATCCAATATTTTAGTTTAAGTTTGTAGTAAAAAATTTTTTAAAATATTTTTTATTTTTTAGATATTAATCGTAGTTCGAATTGGGTATTGGGACAGGACTATTATAGACTGGATGGTAAAACTCCTAAATCAATACGTCATGCCATGATCAATGAATTCAATAATGTTGAAAATAAAATGGCTAGAGTATTTTTAATATCAGCCAAAGCAGGTGGTCAAGGTATAAATCTAATAGGTGCTAATCGTGTAATAATATTAGATACATCTTGGAATCCCTCAAATGATCAACAGAATATATTTCGAGTTTTTCGTTTGGGTCAAAAACGTAGTTGTTATATATATCGTTTGTTGGCTATGGTAAGTAATATAACAAACATAGAAAAAATAAATAGATAAATCATTTTAACAGTGAATAATTTTTTATTTTAGGGTACTATGGAAGAAAAAGTCTACTCACGTTCGGTTACAAAACAAGCGATGAGTTTTAGAGTGGTTGATGAACAACAAATTGATAGACATTACAATATGGCAGAATTAGCTGAGTTGTATACGTAAGTTTACTTTTTTTCAGTGATTTAAATGTTTATTTTATCATATTGAACTAAATAAATAATTATTCTCCACTATTCTGCGTTTCGATACGAATCGAAATGTTATGCATTTAGCAAATTTGGTATTCTGAGTTTCGATTCTTTTCATTTTCTTTTAGTTATATGAATTCTGCATTACGATCGTAGCTACGTTTTTCTAAGTTTTTAAAGTTGTGACGGAGACTTACGATTTTTGTTTTTTAGTCCAAAATGTTAAATTTATTAAATACAAAATGAAAATATACAAAGTGTAAAAATATTATAAAAATATAAATTTACGCTTGTCCATTTGCATGAAAAATACAAACAAAAAGTAAGTGTTTATTACATTTTGAGTTTCTATTACAAGTTATATATTTTTCTGCTTCAATTTCATACATTGCTAAGCTTTTGAGAACAATATTGTTTTCTTTTTCTTTCGATTCAGTTTTTTTTTTTTGGAAAAGCAATTTCCGATAAAACATTTCTGAAAGCGGAGACGTAATCGAAACGCAGAATAGGGGTGATCATTTTTTAATTTTCCAAGTTTTCAAATAATAATAATAAAGACCAGTGATTTTCATATAAGCTTAAGACGTTTAGGTTATAAAGGGTCCGACAAATAATTTTTTTTTTTTTTTGGAAATGCTATAAATAAAAACTACTGAAATTTTCTCAAATTGCTGTTTTTATTTGAAAGTACAATCCTTCCGGTTAATAATGAAAATAATTTCATTCAAATGGCTGCCTCGGCTGGTCATGCAGTAGCCTACACGATCGGCCAAATTTTTAAGCACATTATCGATTGTGTGCAGCTGTATTTCACCAATGGCTTCACGAATATTGTCCTTTAAAGCGTCAATTGTCTCTGGCTTGTTGGCGTAACACTTATCTTTGACGGCATCCCACAAATAATAGTCCAACGGTGTCAAATCGCAGCTCCGAGGTAGCCAAACGACATCAGCTCTGCGGCTGATAATGCGATCTTCAAAAACATGGCGCAAAACATCGAGTGTAGCTTCGGCTGTGTGGCATATAGCGCCGTCCTGTTGAAACCAAATGTTGCTAATATCCTCCTCTTCAATTTTTGTGAACAAATTTTCATTCAACATGGCCCGATAACGATCGCCATTGACTATAACGGCCACTCCTTGCTCATTTTCGAAGAAAAATGGCCCAATTATGCCTCTGGACCAAGATCCGCACCAAACAGTGAATCGTCTTGGGTGTATCGGCTTTTCAATGTATGCGTGCGGGTTTTCTGTGCCCCAAATGCGACAATTTTGCTTGTTTCCATACCCGCCAAGATCAAAATGAGCTTCATCTGAAAAGATGATTTTTTTTTGGCAAAATCGATCGCAGGCCCACTTAGCGAAGCGTATACACAACCATATTCGTTCAGCGGAAGGATAAAACTAATTATCTGTCAAATCAGACATGAGCTAAGTGTTACCATTCACGAAATAAGCACTAGTTGAAAAAAAAAGTTAGATGGCGAACCTATTATAAAAAGATTCCGCTATTTTTTGGTAAACTTTTGTACTTAAATTGTGTTAATTATTATCTATGAGTTTGTAATTTTTTAGTTAGTTAATTACCATTATTGTCGCATTACTGTGGTTTATCCTCATCGAGCTTCTTGAAGTTTCCAACCGTTTTGAAATGATTCCGGACTTTGATGTTTCGTGCTTGCATTAATATCTGGCAACTAACAAGAGTTGAAAATTTTCGTTCACATTTTGTCAACGACTGGCCACCAGGACACGATGCAGCTTTGACATCGTTATTTGTGCAACGCGATCAAGCAAACCATTCCTATGTTTGGTATTCACTTATTCTATGCTCACAGTACCCGTCTTTCGATTTGTTTTTGTGGCATTTTATTTTTTCCTTTTTAGTGAAAAGCATCATATAACGTATATCTTCAGATATTTTGCTCACTTTGAAATAAATATAATTTTTTTTCGTAAATTACAAATTAACGAAGTTTTTTGCTATAAATGTAACCCACCAAACAAGCGTTCCTTTTAAACAATCGAATAAGTGTTGTTATATTTGTTTTCAAAAGATCAAAAATTTCTAGTTCTCTGTTGAAGACCTTTTTAAATGCAAATAATCAAATTTTCATTGAAAGCATATTTACAGCAATGTTTCATGACAAGCACATACTTCTTGGTAAATCTAAATTTAAGCTACTAATTTATGATATTTTAAACTTTTTAGATAAGTATTTAAATTTAAAGTATTTTTTATAAAAAATGTAAATCGTGTTAAAAAAATATAAAAAATGTCTATTATTAATTTATGTTATTTTAAAATAGATTAACTTTTCCGGACACAAATAATCGTCCGACACCAATTTTACCCCAAGACAGCATCTTGGCCAGACTATTGCGTAATTTTCCTGAATTGGTTTATAAGTATCATGAACACGATAGCCTTCTCGAAAATAAAGTAGAGCAAGAACTAAGCGAGCAGGAAAAGAATGAAGCTTGGACAGCATATGAAAGGGATTTACAAATGAACTCCGAAATACGTGAAATGCCAAATATTGAAGAGTGAGTAATAATTTATAATTTAAACAATTTAGGATATGTATGTACATTAGGGTGCGCCTTATTAAAAAAAATCGAAATAGCACTGTAACTCCCCCTAGACATTTTCTCTGTAGCCTAAACAAGCGTTGAGGAAAATTTTAGGTAGATTGTATCAGGATTGCATTTTCCACAATGTATATTTTTGGTACAGAGAACATTTCTGTGTGGTGGGGGGGAGTTACGACCAGATTTTACAAAAAAAAAAATTGCCCATGTATGTAAGAAGCACCCTAATGTACATATATTCAATATATATGTATGTGTATGAACTTTTAAATTTCGATTTATATATTTTCAGTTTTCAAAATAAATTCAATGCTTCAAACTTACAAAATTATTTGTCACCATTTTCTGGCTTAGATGTGAGTAATAATCAAAATGCAAGTAATAGTAAAAATGTGAGTATTATTTTTTAGTTTATTTTCTGTTTTGTAAATGTTTTCTCTGCTTTAAAATGTATTTAATCTATTTTTACAAAGTCATACCTTACGGGAAATTAAGTTAAGGGTTTGAATATGCAAAATGCAAAATTATTTTTTATTGTTTATTATTCATTTGTCTTCTTTTATGTTTTTATTTTTTGCGATAAATAATTTTTTCAACATAAATAATTGTTTATAACGTCTTATATCGTTAACATTTAAATTTATTTAGAAGGAGCATTTCTAATAATTAAGTATGTGGATTAGGGAAATCGAATGGTTGTTATTCGACTGGTTTTAACCTCTTTTTTGAATATCGAATAAACCGGTTAATTTAAATACATATGTATAATTTTTTTACCTTTTTTATTATTTTTTATTGCAAATATGCTCATAACTTAAGTATTTTACTAAGTTTAGTATAAAACTTCTTATGACGGTATATTTGTATAACGTTTTATATAACAACCTTAAATGTCTCACGAAGAAAGTCAGAACCATAGTAGAACGAACAAAATATGCACACTTGATCAACGATAATCTTTTCTCTTTTTCTGTAAATGAATATTAAATTTTTATGTATGAAGAATTATGATCAGCTGTCCGGCTGGGCCTTGAAACAGTTTAAACAAATATAAAACGTTCTTGTTAAAAAAGGAATGTTTGAAAATTAAAAATTTTTTGAATTATTCGAAAATCGGTTTTTGAAAAAGAATTCTGGTGAGTCTGTAAATAAGGGCGGCATTGAACATGACTTCTGCTTAAGGAGACTCTCATATTCGTTTCGTAATAGTGCGGTATTGAATTTGATAAATGAGTGAGCATAGCAGAAGTGGGACTTGTATGTTTTAACAATACCACTTGTCTACATTGCCGAAAAATGTATAACCATGTCTTTCTAGGCTTTTAACATGAATTCGATTAGGTTTCTTACGGGTATAATTACTTGGCACTGTAGGTTTGCACATATTATTATAATTATTGTATGTTAGAAGTTGTTAAGATAAAGAATTATTTTCTATATCTAATTTTATTGAAGTTAGGTGCATCTACAGTATTGGCAAGTTAATTAATCTTCGTTTAAATTTTTACGAGATTTTAATTCAAATGGAAATAATTAATGTTAATCAATTTTTTTTTGTTATGTGAATATTTCTCTTTTTATTATTATTTTCAAAGTTTAATTAAAAATATAATTAATTTTTTGATTATTATGATTAAAAAACAAAAATTGTTATTTAATTCCTTTTAATCATTATATATTTTTCATTCCTGTTACACACATTATAGATGTCTCATTTATTAAATTACAACCGAGGTTTCGGGCCAACATTTCTACAGTCTTTGTTGGGTCAAAATCAAACAAATGCTGCTTTAAACACTCAGCAATACATTGATGTGTATAACTATTATAAAAATCTCGGAAGTACATATGCAGATATGAATGCATATGGGTCATTGCCTGGCTTGGGTGGAGCAACAGGTGGTGTTCGCATACCCCCACCTTCAGCAGCATCTTCGCTGGCTGCTAATCCATTAGCAGCATTGGGAGATTTAAGTATGTTCGGCCTAAGCTCAACGGCTCTACAAAGCTTAGGAGCTAATTCTGCCGCTTTGAACTTGCCCAGCAGCTTAAGCAGTAGTAGCGCGGCTCTACAACAGATGACAAACTCGGCTTCAATGTATACGTCACCATCAGCATTAAATCCGAATTTACCGATATCGTCTGTTGGTAATTTAACATCGGCTGTTTCCACAAATACTAATAGTCCAGCGGCGGTTTTGTCGGCATTTGAACAATATAAACAATCCTTAAGAGGCTCTTACAACAGCATGTATAATTATACTGGTGATTTCGGGTTATCTTCCTCTGGCTCAACAATACTGGATAATTCAAAATCAAAAAGTATTAAAACAAGTGGCTCAAATAATAAAAATACAAATTTACCTGGTGGTTCGAAGGGGGGATCTACACTAGGTTTATTTCCAGGAGCGTCAACTTACTTGCCACAACAACATCAAACACAACAAAGACCAAACTCTAGAAATACTCCATCATATGAACTACCACATGTTCAGCAGCAGCAGCAGCAGCAGCAGCAGCAACAACAACAACAACAACATCATCAACAACAACAAAAATCTAAACCAGACACCTCTTTAGCTAAATCATCATCTGCTAATCACTCAACAACAAATTCATCGGAATCTACTGCCACAGGAAGATCAAACAGTTTAATAAATTACAGAAAATCGGAAACGACTTCTTCCTCTACAGGTGTAACAAATTCAACAAAACAATCTGAAAATATGGTTAATAAATCAAATCTATCAGCGCTACAAAATAAATCTGTTGTAGATAACATTAGTAGTCCAAAAACTACGCTTACACAACATTCGAAAAATATGAAAACCACTGCAAATAACCCAAACAATCTGCTTACTAATCAAAGGACAAACCAAAAAACCACTTCGAACCAGAGTAGTACTAGCAGTAGCACTTCTGTTAATACTGCTAAAACATCGCAATCATCAGCAACAGGTAATAATTCCATAAAAGGCAGTACTTCTACAGCAGGGAATAGTTCTACAACAAGCAGTACTTCTACAACAGGGAGTAATTCTACAATATCTTCAAAATTATCTGCACAAGCAGAAGCAAATCGTTCTTTAAATATGGGCATTTTATATCCCAATTCTAAAGCATTGGATAAAACTACAAACAAACCAAATTCTCCTTTGAATATGGGTATAGTTTATCCAAAATCTTCGAATAAATCTACATCATCAGAAATGCAAATTATACCCACCTCTTCACCACCAGGAACTATTAGTATATCAAAACAATTAAACGAATTATCACCGAGCATATCGTTGACCGCATTAAAAAGTAATGCCCCCAATAAAACACAACAAAATCTAAACATGAAATCAACAAATAACTCCAGTAATTCACTTAACACCAATATAAATAAAATAATACAGGGTAATAATAACTTAAGAAGAACTACAAGTCCAATAAATAGCAGTGGAACAACTATTAATAAGACATCATCATTATCCAATCTAAATACAAGCAATTCCTCCTCATCATCCACTGCTATGTCAGCTACATCAAATCAAAATAATATGTTGGCAAGAATAAAAATGACTAATAATAAGAAACCCCTAAATGCAAACAACAATAGTCCAGTACCGCCATTACATAGAGCTTCATCTTCAGGAAATATACCGTCATCAAATACAACGAAAACAACAACAGGGCTAACCATAACCAATGTCAAAAATCCCGTGCAAAAAAATCCTAATGTTGCTACGAAACCGAGCTCTATCAGCCAACAGCAGGTTTCCACGTTAGCCAAACAAACAGCAGCTGCTGCTGTTGTCAAATCTAATGTTAATCGCTTAAGTTCTTCTAACAGCAATGGTAGTGGCACCATATCATCAGCAAATAATAGCTCAACTTTGCCCTCTCTAACCTCTATTAAAAGAGTAGTTAAACGAAATTCACCATCCATTAATACCCCAAATAAAATGCCTGCTCTAACAGCTTCACCATCGTTAACAGTGACAACCAGTAACAAACTACCTATAATTAGTAGTGTTAAGTCAATTTCACAATCTCCTTCCTCAATGGCAACAATTTCAAAAGCATCACTTACTAAATTAAACTCTCCACTGAATCAACCTTCAAATAATGCAAGTTTAACGGCAAAATCGTCGTCATCTTCTATGATTGGATCGAATATGCCATCAGTTCAAAATATTTCAAAAACATTGGCGCAATTACAAAAACGTTTACCGAAATCACAATCTACACCGTCTACATCAACAACTTCCAGTTCTGTAAATACTACAAGAAATACCGTAAACATCAGACCAGTTGATGCTAAACAAAATCCGGCAGGAACGGGTGGCAGTGTTTATATAATTGAAACAAATATCAATGATAAAAAATTGGCAATTGGTGCACCAACGAAAAGGTTAGTAATACAAGTGAAACAATTTTAAATTATTTTATTAAGTTTTATTTCTGTAAGTTGTGCCTTACATATTTGAAATATTTTTTGCGCGGAAAATATGTTTGTCTAATGTAATCAATATATACTAGTATGTATACATATTTTACAATTTTTAACGGACTCTTAGCTAAAAACATTAAAATACACATCATGATGGTCAAATTTCAAATTTGGCATGTAAAGTTATTCAAAATAATTTATTTAAAAACTTTAACCGATTGGTTGAATTGTAAACTTTAGACGATCGAACAGGTGTTCGATAAATAAATCATTAAATCTTAGATAGTCGGACGATTGAGTCTTACCTCTTTTTATGCATTAAACCTACCACTCCAATTTGCTAAAGGCCTTAAGTAGGCAAGATACTCGCCTACCAAACAGCGTTATCACCTCATATTATTAGCTAGTAACTGGTTATGAGTACATATTACCACTTTGGAAAAATTCTCTAATTCCTTCCTCTTTCTATGTCGACTGGACTGGAAATGTCTTCTGGGTCTTGTGACCTCTTTTTCATCTCTTGATCACAATGGATTAGGAGATCTCAGAGTAATGCTTTCTTTCTTTTGCTTTCAAACAGTTACACATCACTTTACCTAACCCAACCTATCTATCACCATTATAGCCTATCACATTTATACAAATTTCAGTAGCTCTATAGTTTTATTGCTTCAGAGCTTCTGTGGTTTATCGACGAAAAACTTGGTCAAGTAATCTTTAGTGATTTTGCAGTTGAAAATTTGTGTTTTGCTATCAAAAGAGTACAACAAATGATAGTCAGACGGTGGAACATTTATGGTGTATACATTAAAACACCTTTTCTTTTAGCCAATTTTAGTTATTCTTTTTTAATCGCTTTGTTCAAATAGTTGAATTGACTTGATATTTATAACAGGTTAATAAAACAACTTATAATGGATTATTGCGTCTCAATCTCACCAAGCACTCAACATAACCTTGTTTGCTGCCAAACTAAGCTTTAAAATCGTTTATGGATGGTCTACAGTCTTTGACTACGATTTTTTCGTTTGATGTTTAACCTATTTGTCATTGCCATTGTTTGTGTGCCGGTTAGTATTAAGCCTATAGAGATGTTGTTCAAAGACTCCATTCCATAATTAGAAGAGAAAATTTTAAAAATATTGTAAATTTGGTTTTAAAAAACGTCTCTTTTTAAAGAAATAAAATAATAAATTGTAGATTAGAAAAAGGCTTGACTTTAAAAATTTGCTTAGGACATACAAAAAAATTTAAACAGATACAAATAGATACAATCAATAAAGCAAAAAGATATTGTTTACAAAATGTCGGCCTTTATTTTGTCGTAGGAACAAGGAAATGATTTAGAGATGATAGCCTAGTAATAAGGCTGGTTTTGATTAATTTATAGGCGAAACGAAAACTTTTATCTGTTTAGATTACAGTTGTTAGGCAGATATTCTAAAATTAATCAGAAACCGAATTCTTTACATTTTGGTTGTTTCAATAATCTATGTATATCTATAAAAATTTGAAATATTTTCAAACGTTTTTACATCGATTTTAATCTTTTTAGCATTAATCAATTTCTTGGTAATATAGTAAATAAATTATCGTTTTCCTATTTGTTTATTTTCAGCGGAGGTGGCACTACCGTTACCAAAGTTCCCACTCAATCTGCAGCAATAAAGCGTAAGGCGACAGATTCTTTATCCAAAGATAAAAGTTTTGAATCAAAAAGGTTGAAAAATTAAATAATATATTAGTTTGTATTATTTGATTTAAGTTAAAAAAAAAAACTAAAAAGCTAATTAAGTCTAAATATACAAACATACATAAATATTTAATTTAAAAAAGAATTTCTTATTACATAATAATTTTATAAGTTAGTTTTTTAATACATTTTTATATAAAACTATTGTAGAATTTAGTTGTGAACTGTTTTTTTTAGATTTTAAACTGACATATGTATATTTTCTTGTATTTAATTAAATAGTTAACAATAAATAAATTTATTTAATTTAAATGTAATACTTTAAATGTATTATTTTTAGGTGTAAAGTTGTTGTAATCAAAATATTATTATAATACATTTTATAAAATTATAAAAATATTTATAATTTAATGAAAAAGTCGTAATTTTAACCAATGCATGAAAAACGGTAAATAAATGGTTAATAAAATATTATTTAAATTGCTTATTCATTGTAGTTTACAATTTCTAGCAAAACCGGCTATTGCCAAGTTTTACACTTTGATATTGAGGTCTTATGTAAACTTTGTATTAAAACTTTGTTACTTTAAACATATATAAGTTAAATTGTTTTTATTCGGAACTGATTTTCTTAAAATTTAGAAAGGTGGTAAAAGGTGCACAAAAACTTAGCTTGCCCAAATTTTATTTTAATTTGACTTACAATAAAATGATAAACTTTTGTTTTTTTTTACAAATGTTTAGTGCATATAAGGTGAAATGTGGCTCAATCTTTACCGATAAACATAAATAAAAAGGGTTCTAAACAATTAAAGTTTTCTGACAAAATTTAATCGTGTTATTTAAATTTTTTGATCTGTATTTGATTACAGCGTTTACATAGAAGGAAAGGTATACTGAAGAATTTTGTAGCCTCTTTTCATATGCTCAGAACGAAGTCGTGCTAATGTGATTGGCTAAAGGGTGACATAAAAGTGAGTCTGCCTGTAAATTAGCAAAAATTGTCTGAATTCGCATGGAAAGTCTTAGATTCGAGCAATTTCTGGGCTCAATACAAGTACGTGGTCTGGTGACAAATATCGCTAAAAAAAACTAGGTTTAGCGTTTATGCATTAAAAGAATAAGGGAAACAAAGAATTTACAGATATGTTCTGTAAATTGGCAACGAGTGAAATTTAATACAAATAAATGTTTGAAGACAAAACTTAATTGCGACAATTATTTTCAAGTTTTGATAATCAAAGAAGTTGTTTTAGAGGTAATTGGGCGAATTCAGATTTTAAAATTATAACAATTTGAAATTTCAGTCGATTTAAGTTTCACTCGATATCGGTTTAAAGAATGTACCTAAATGTTACGTTCTAAACTTTTTAAAATGTTTGAGTTCTTTTAAATTGCGTAGAATAAAATACAGCGAATTTAATGTTTTACTTTATACAGGTATTTCTTTATACAATTATAACTATAAAGGCATTCAACTTACTTAATATCCACTTAATACAACAGTTTACTCAATACTCAACTGGTAGCATGACTTTACACTGTTACTGCTAAACTATAACTGAATTATCTCAGCATAATGCTCCGCCTTTTATATAAAATTGGTACTAATTTCGAATGTTCTAATAAAAACCAAAACCTTGTTAAATATTCTATTCAGATCAATTAATTCAAATGTAACACTAAAAAATTAAATTGATAGCACTGTTCAATAGACAATTGGTAACGCTGTTAACAACACAAATAAGTATGGCATTGACAGGGTGATCGTAGTAGCCTTGACACAAACCAATAGAATAAATTCCATAATAAAGTTTATAGCTCCAAATGTACTAATGTTGCTGTATCTTTTTTTCAGACATATTTATTTTCGTAACATTATTATCATCGATCAATTCGAAAACGAGAATTTACGTTTTTACTTACCAAATATAAAGAACTAAAAGCAAACTAATTCGTTTTTTCTTGGGTGAAAATATACCAATTTGAAATATCCCGCTTTTTCACCTATCCGGCATCGATATCTCGAATCGGAAAATTTCAGTGACACTTCTGGGTAAATGGTGAGAAGATTGGACTATAGACTCCTTTATTTTAGAACGCGGCTAGTTTTTGCGAATGCCACTTGTCTTATTTCTATCTTTCGGTTTTCTGTTATAGACAACTTATCTTTACTATAATATTTTGTCTGATATTCTCCTTCTATGCTCTATTTTCGGACAACAATAATTCTTATATTATACTTTTTTTGTATTTTCATGTATTTCAATGGAAACACTAATTGACTGGATCGAAATAGCTCTTTAGTTTATGCTCTACCAAAAATCTGATTTAGTGCCTATGAGCATAATGAAAACATCATTACTAACACAACTTACTGCTCTCGAATTTTTTCAAAAAACAAGGTTTTTTAACGGTTTTTTACAATTCAGCGGCTTATTTAGGTCATGATGTTAATATTGTAAAATATATTAACGCCGCCAATGCGCTTTTAATATAAACAAAAGCAGAATGCTACGCCGCACGAAAAATGAAACGTCAACAAAAGGTGTTAAAAAATAGGAGAAAAAAGAACCAGAAAAAAAGAAAATTTTGTATCGGCAACTCATAAAGGAATAACCACTGGAAAACAGAAGATTGAGGTATTATTTAGCGGCTTTTACAAATACATCGAGTATATTAATGAAAATCATTAAATAAAGCTTTTTTATCTGTGCTATTTTTTTTTATTGATATTTCACAAAAGATAGTGAGTACTTTATAATTACAATATGAATACCAAGTAAAAGGAAATTATTGAAAAAACTCGTTTTAGAACAAAAGTCTGAACTGAAAAACATTTCCGCGTGTTTTAATTTGCCATTAGTTACTGGTAGTACCTATTTGCTGGTGGTTGATCCCGCATTAGAGACATTTCAAAAGACATATATATTACAAAACCACAATATTTGATATTCTTTAGTAAACGATATCAATTTTCCTGAAAAAAAGTAAGAAAATGTCTCAATTACCTGTTGCTTTATTAACCCGCAAAGAGACCTTCAGTGCTTGTCATCGTTTACACAGGTAAACTTTATACTTTCTTTAACGCTCATTTCTTCAGTTAATTTAAACTTTTTTTATTCAAAAATTTGTTTAAATTGCGTGTTATTTCATTTGGTAGAGCTTTCAGCTTTTAAATTATAAAATTTTGATAAAGTAAAAGTAAAAGCTTTACCCTTCACTTTCATTTTCTTTCTTTGTTTAATGCCTTTGTTTATATACAATTGGTCTTACTCTTTTTATTTCTTAGCAAACATTTGAGTGATGCTGAAAATGCCGACATATATGGAAAATGTAATAATCCTAATGGCCATGGACACAACTATACAGGTGAGATGAGCTCTTCTTTTTATATGTACGTAGTTGTTGTTAATTTCAACAAAAAATATGTTTATGTCTAATGTTTAAACCTCCGTATGAGTGTCAAAAGTCATCTTGACAAATGTTGGAAGATACCAATTTATACACTAAGACCTTGACTTGCGTCATTAAATGTGAAGTCAAACGAATCTGGAGTTGTAAATTTTAAGTGCGCAAAACACATTAAATAAAAATATTTAAAAAAATTATAAAAATAAAATACATAATCTTATTTTTAGGGGGTTGAATTTAAATAATAAATTAAAATATATTGAAAAAAATTGTAGAGCCCGAAATTGTTTATAAAGAACCTGTACTAACTATCGATCTAACTAGTCCAGTAATATAAAATCTTTTAAAATTTTTAAATTATACATATATAAACATCACAGGTATCATGACAAAAAATATGTTTAAACAGTTGGTAAAAATGCGGGGTCGAAAGGGTTAATGGACCAAAAAATTTATAATTCTGAAAATTGTATTTTTCTTTGGGTTGGAGGTTTTTACTATCAAAAGTTATATTTTATAAAAGACGTCAGAGAAGCACATATAATTTCATTTTTTGATTTTCGTGATGGATCTTAGATAAAAAGTAAAGGCTTAATAGAAAACGGGTTCAGCCTAACAACGCAAATCGTAATCGATTGCAATCATAGCAACGCAAACAGAAGGAAACAAATCAAAATTATTTAAAGCGGGGCCTTAGTTTACTACCATATAAGAAAAATTTAAGTAGTTAAATCATATTTTAAGAAAGTACTAAAGTATCAAGCGCAAGTATCTATTGTATTTAGTTAGTATAGATTTCAATAAGTTTTCAATATCTTTATATATCCGCAAAAGGAATGTCAATATCGGAAAACTTCGATTAAAAAAAAAATCAGGTAAATACATAGTTTTTCGTAATCCAAATTTAACAAAAACATCTGGCTCGATATTGGTAAAGCATTTAAAATCTCGATAATTTACTTAAAAGAAAAGCGGGGAATATTGCACTGAATTTTATGAAAACAGGGCTAGCTTCTAGATTTTACTAGTATGTATCGATACTTTCGATAAGAATTACATGAGTTCATAAATTGTATAGGTACAAAGTTTATATAAAAAGATAATAAAATTTTTTCTAAAAAAATAGGTTCAAAAGTCCTTATTTGAAATTGTTTTTTTTTTTTTCTTATAAATTAATTTCAGCATCGTAATAATTAAATTGACACAATATACACTTACGCTTAAAAAATTTATTCATAATCTTAATATGTACATTAAGCTTATTTTTAAATTCGCAAAAAAAGTTGAATCAAAGTTCTAAAAACATTTATTCATTATTAAACATAATAATTAACCTAGATTTGAAATTTTTTGTTGTGATTCTTCAAATTGAGAAATTAATTAAATTTGTAATGATTAAAATATAAATAAATGCTGCTTAATTTTAGCAAAAAACAATAGAACATTTTTTGTAATGTTTTCATACTTTTTCAAGGTAAAAATTATTCTTTAAAATAATATACAGTGACGCTCTAAAGAATTGACACAATAAGATTTTTTAACTTCATAATTGATTAATAGCCTTAATAAAGAGATTTTTTAATAAACTAATACTTATACTAGATATAATGATAAATTATCCATAAAAAGCAATTTGTTTTATACTAATGCTTCTATTACATGATTTACATACCATATATAGTAAAAAAAAACAAAATGTTTTATTTTGTTAAATAAAATTATCGGCAAACTTCATTACAAACTATAAGATATTGGTTATTTGTGAAAATTCATGTTTAGCTGGTAATCCTTTTTTATGATCATTTGGGCATAGAATTTATTAATTTTTTGGTGACCTCTCTCAATCATCTCATTACTTTTTGGTTATAGCCCGCTTTGTTACTCGCCTATCTAACTTTTCCTACAAATGCTCTATCGGATTGAACATGCCAAACATTACACAGTGCGAATAAAATGAATGAAATTGAAATACCTTGAAAATTATACTACTTTTCTCTCAAGTGCTGTCGAGCAGAACAAAGATCTTTGTTTTGAATTTTCAAAACACCTCCAAAATCTCGAGTTACGGGTAAAAAACCGATTTTTGGATCTTCATGCACTTAATCTAATCTAATAACTTAGCTAAATTTACCCGATTTTAAGTTTCTTTTCGGATTTAAAAAGAGAGATCTTTTAAATGATATACATACACATATGCCGTTTAAGTCGCCTTGAAGAATCGGGGTGTATTTCTCAAGCAAACACATATTTCATCCAATTTTTTCCACATCTTTCAACTTTAGATGCGTTTTTGCGCATTATTTTATATGGGAACCGTTCTATTGATGAATTAATTAAGGTATGATATTAAGTTATGAATAAAATGTAGCTCACGGTTAGAATCCGTTGGAAATCGTCGGAGTTTATTAAGCTTTTTCGTAATGCAGCTCATGAAAAAATCATAAAATTTTCAGCAAACTGGTATTTTTTTTATTACTTTGAAACTGTATTTAAAAAAAAAAAAAAAAAAAAAAAAAAAAAAAAAAAACATGAGTTGCTTTACTAAAATATATAATTACTTCGTCAATTTCCAACGGATTTCTTATTCAACCAAGAACAACACTTTGTCTCAAAAAATATTTGGGCTACCTAAATAAACCTTGTCATATGTTTAGCGCTTAATTTGATTTACTAATGAAATAAGAGGTTAGATATAAACACTACAATTATATTTTGTCTCATGTGGTGCCCTTCGCGCCGTGATGTCATAAACATTTCTTAAACTCTTGTCTAATCTCAGCAGCGATCTGTTTTGAGGATGTTTATAGCATCACTTTGAATTTTTTGACTATCTAGCTGTATTCACGGCTGCCTAAAAATTCAGAACGGATTACATGCTTTGCTTTTTAAAGGTTGAAACTACTTTGAACCATATTTTTCAACAAAATCATCTTTAGTGATGAGGCGCCACAAGCCACATAGCTAGCCAAACAATTCAGTTACTGCATGAGAAATTTCCCGGTCACGTAATTGGTCGCCTCGTTTTTGTGATTTAACGCCGCTGGATTATTTTCTCTGTGGCCATTTGAAAGACCGGGCTTACGTGAACAAACCACAAACAACTGACACCTTAAAAGATGAAATTCGACGCTGCATTGACAAGATAAGCGAAGTTTTGTTGCAAAATGTGGTTTGAAATTTTGTGAAAAGAGCGAACGTCTGCCGACGTATTTGAGGTGGACATTTGCGCGACATTATATTCCATTATTAATTCCCATATTTTTATTTTATATAGGTATGAATAAAACTGAATTTGTCAAAAAAATTTGTTTTTAAGCCAATTTACTTCCTAACCTCCAATTTGCCCACCCTTTAGATAGACATGCATGAAAACTGTTCAATTAAGAAGTAGATTAAATGGTTTTCTAAACAAAAATGGTTGTCAGATCTATTAAAGTTCTAGGAATGTAACTAAGTGTACCAACAATTTTATTCAGCGGAATTTTTATATTTATTCTTTTTTATTAATAAAAAATGTGATACAAATTTTTAATTGAAACAGTAATGTTTGTGGAAATTTATTATTCTATCTAAAAATATTAGTTTATTAAAAATCTCTAATAATCTAATAAGGTCAAATAATCAAATAATAAAAATGAAATTGGTGGATTGCGTATTAGTTCTATATAATATTGAGTTTCTTGTTATTTTTCTGATTTATTAATTTAATATTACATATTAAGATCATTCATTGTATGTGTGACTTTACAATGAATGATTTTGAATTAAGATTTATAGGCACGGATATGATTCAGAGTAAAGAGTAGTGCTGGTCTTTTTCTTAGACGTTTATACTTAAAATTTACATTTAGGTTGGAGAATATTTTCCATAAGTATTTGATAAGAATAGTGTCTATACGACATTCTATCTTATTGGGGTTGGTAAGATAATTACTAGTTGTCATTTCATGAATTGGGTTCTCATAATGTAAAGTGTATTTTTAAATGACGTGGATAAATATTTTTAAAGGATTTTATTTCCATCAGTTTTATATTATTTTATGGATCAAATTATTTCTGTGGCTTGGTGCTAAAGAGGCCAATGTCATTATAATTTACTTTTGTACAAATTGGGTTTAAAATTTTGATTTTATATATAACATTGGCTAGCAAAACCCTTATAAAGTTTGGTCGAATTAGACATTGGCTATTTTAACAAAACAAAAGAAATTAAGACAAGGAATCTAATGCAATGACTAACTCAAAACAGCAAAATATTGACATTGGCCCTTTTAACACCAATCCATAGATTTAAAGTAATATAAATATTTGAAATTTTAAAATTTTCTTTCCTATTTAGTTGAAGTAACCGTAAGAGGACCTATTGATATACGTACTGGTATGGTAATGAATATAACCGATTTAAAATTGGCTATGGATGATGTCATATTTAAGCAATTAGATCATAAAAACTTGGATAAAGATGTTGAATACTTTCAAAATGTGGTAAGAATTTAAAAAAATCATGTTTAAAAGTTGATGAAATTGCAAAAATAATGTACGATGATTTGCACTTTAATTGACATTATATAGTTTATTATATATAGCAACTTATTTTATTTACAGCCAAGCACAACTGAAAATTTAACCGTATATATATGGGAGAATGTTCGTCGTGCTCTTAAGCGTCCAGAACTGTTGTTTGAAGTTAAAATTTATGAAACGGATAAAAATTCTGTTAGTTATCGTGGACCATATTCTCAAAATGGACAATATTTTCACAATAAGCGTTCACCTAAAACTAGTTGCAATAATATTTCATCAGATTCCGATTAATCATGATAAGATACCAAGATATTTGATAAATAATTTGTTGATATTATGACACACAGGACTATACTTATACTTACTTATTATGATATACACACATATTATGATATGCAAGAAAAACATTGAAATGAGAAAACTTTGTGATTGATTGTTATAAAATATTTTATTTTTCAATAATTTGTCTAAATTATAATTTACTATATATTTATACATTTTAGCATTTCTAAAGATCATGTGTTGATTATGTGTTTGTAAAAATTAAAATTTTCTAAATCACTTTTAGCTTTTTTTTAAGTAAATACATAATATTTAGATTCTTCTTTAAATTTAGTTTATTTAGTGAATACACATTGTTTAATACTTTTTCTTTTCTGAATTTACGTACAAATTTTTTGATTTATACACTTTAAATTTTAAAGCTAGGTTAACAGTTAACTAAATTACTTTTATATTTTTGTCTTTTTATTGCATATTAAAATTTTCAATAAACTGGATAAAATATAATATTTTGTCTTTTTTCATAATTTAAGTGGAAACATGTTTCCTTTTTGGTAAATTAGCATTAAGTTAAACAGTCTATAAATAAATTAGTTTTTCTTAATTTTATATTTAACTAAAAATTAACAAAAATATTAATGATAATAATTAAATTGATAGATAGATAAATAAAATAACTTAACACTTAAAGATAGACTTGTTAAATTAGATTTGTCAAGTCTTACATTTCGTTTTGTCTTATTGTGCCAATTTTTTACAACCTTTAAAAATATATTTTGTTTCTCATTTGATAATATTTAATTCTCTAACTATATTCATTTTAAAATAGAAGGAAGTTCCTGGGATTTCGTTCGAGGTTCTTTTTTTGTAAAGCTTAAGCAATTTTAAAATCGTTTGATGTATAAATGTCATGATATATAGCAATGAAAGCTAATAATAGTTCATTCACACTACAACGAAATCTATTGCTTACGAGATTTCATTCAAAATCTAGCAGTTTTAAACTAGATTTCCCATATAAAGCAAAATCTATTTTAAGGCAAATGTAAGAGTTTTACAATTTTTGATTAAGCAAAGAAAAGTTTTTTTGTATATGAATTTATTGGTGTGGAGTACAAAACAATTAACGTCCTGTTCAAAATACGAAATATAAATGATTAGCAATAGTTTTTAAACTTCTTGTAATATGAAACTATGGAAGATAATGAATGAAATATGTATATGCATGTATATACACTGACACAAATCAAGTCAGTCAGTGTTTAAAGATTGTTGATCTGAGCTTAGGAAAAATAGCAGCAAGTGTACTAAAAATTACACTTATGCTAGACACTTGCCAAATTTTCATTATGAATATGGGGGTTAGTTTGTATAAATGAAAGTTATTATTTATATCTATGTGCGTGTAATATTTTGTTGCACAAAAATCTTTGGTATTTTTATTGAAAAATTTTTTATATTTCTTAAATTGGTCCATGCTTTCTTATTTTCCAAAGGATTTTGCAGTAGCAAATTAAAAAAAATTCTTATTTGACAATTTCAAAAGCATTTAAAACTTCTGGCGTAAAAAAGTCAAAATTGCTTTTAAGTAAAATGGAGCTAGAAATATATGAGTATAGACTAAAAAAATGAACTTTTTTATATACTATTCTAGAAAGGAAAAATAAATTTTATTTATTTAAGTTTCAAATATGTATAAATCATAGCCTGGCTTGTTGTAAGGTATCTGAATTTTTTGATGTCAAATTTCAATTTAATAACCACATACATAACAAGGCGAATTCAATAAGGTGGCCCTAATTTACTACGTAAGCAACAGCTGATACATTCGCGTATGTCAAAAAACACAAACATTCTGTATTTTGTTGACATCTTCTTTCTTACTACAGTGTTGCATTATATTGACACACCGAAATTTTGTTTTACAGTATTGTATTCGTTTTCAATTTAAGACCACTTTATTAAATTCGCCTTGATACATACAGTAATGTTCGAAATCTAAGCAACTTTTCCTGATAAAGTAATCTAAGTCTTATATTTTATTTTGATTACTTGTATAAAGTTTTAGAATGGAAATCAGTTTTATTTAGTGACGAGTCTAAATTTAATTTGTTAAATACAGATGGAAAACGATTACATTCGCGTCACTTTAAAGGGACAATAAAACATGAAGGAGGAAATGCAATAATGTGGACCTGCTTTTTAGCAAGTGATTTGGGCTCTTTGTTGAAAAATAATTAAAAATTGACCCTTTTTGCTTATGCCGAATAGAAAATAACACAAGGTGAGCGTTTCACCACGGCAATGACTTAAAACACCTGTCACAATTGGTCAAAATGTGATTGTTAGCTAATGGGATCAAGTCTCAATCACCTGACTTGAATTCTATTGAGATTCTTTTTATAATTTTAAAAATAAGCAGAAGCTGATAAAAAAATTTAAGTGATAATCATTATCAACCATAATTCTAACAAATCTTATAGAATCTGTACCAAAATGATGTGCGGAGGTCATAAAAAACAATGGTTATCACACAAAGTACTAAAAGTTACATAAGTTTCGAACAATTACTCAAGAAACTAATTTCGTTTTT
Source organism: Wohlfahrtia magnifica (assembly GCA_023159175.1). NCBI lineage: Eukaryota > Metazoa > Arthropoda > Insecta > Diptera > Sarcophagidae > Wohlfahrtia > Wohlfahrtia magnifica. The sequence continues at coordinate 2,105,785 of JAKWBJ010000177.1, forward strand.
ATTGTTTTATTACTTGGTATTATAGTTACAATTTAGGTACTTAAGAAGAATTAAATGTTTTATTTTAGAATAAATCTATTAGTTATATATGAGTTTTTGTATGATTTGTCAGACAAAGTTGTTTTCGAACAATACTGTATCTATTCCTTATTTATTATACATGGAAACTGAAGTTGTTGATACATAATGAATAGGAGCTAAGACCAACAAACTCTATATTATGGCGTAAAGTTATTAATAGGAAAATTAATTTTAATTTTTTTATTTATGATAATTTACATGGTGCGACAGTTAAGTTAGAACATGCATGCATATTTATTTTATTTGCTAGTCAGATCAGCAATGGAAACTAACAATCTAATATAGGAAATGAAAAGACATGCGGTTATCGTTGTTATTCATTTAAATCTTATCGATATAGAGATTTTCAAATTTTTTTAATTCGCCAGATTTTTTATTCACAATGTTTGCCAACAGTTAAATGAATTTAATGGTAAAATATAAAATGGTGCTAAGTACAAAACGGGGTATGCTCCTTAACATAAGGCCATTGCGACACAGGATATCTAAGAATCTCCATGACCGCATTACCTTAAAGATGTGTGTGGCTTTGTTGAACGGGTGACGAATAAACACCTTCATAACAAAATGTAGTCCTTTAAAACAGCTATTACCGAATTAATATCAATTCGTTAAATTCGAAAATATTTTTTGTTTGTTAGTATAATTACGTTGTTTAAATATTTATAATGCAATTTTGCATTCTTAGTGGAATCAAGGCGGCATTATGTACTATGTGCTGCTAAAACCCGGTACTCAGAGCAGACTGCAATTACTTCGGTTGAAGCGTGCATTATGAGAAAAACGGCCGGAATATAAAGACAGACAGACAGACGGATAAAGTTTTCCTTTTGCATGACAACGCTCGTTCTCTCGTGGCAAAGTTGACAAACAATTTTTAGAAACTATCAAATTCTCCAAACATAGCTCCTTCTGAATATTGGTTGTTTCGATTCGTGCAATATCTATTAGTATGCCACCGAACCACCTCTTTTGATGAAATATAAAATCGGCTTCAAAGTGGATCGCCTCAAAAAACGATAAGTTTTTTTAAGACGGGATTCAGACATTAGCTCAAAAATGGGGAAAAGATTATCATTTTTGAGCTAAAAAAAGGGACCGAATTAATTTGTACTCCCAATACGTAAATTTTTAATTTGTTTGTTGTAGATAAACAACAAAAACCTTTAAATAAAAAATCCATCTGGGCTTTTTTAAATATAAAACCCGATAAAACCCGAGTGTGTTTCAAACCCTGATTATTTCCCAAATCTATTACTTCTAAAAATCTGATACTGATACTGCACTTTTTCTAAAAAACACACAGTTTTTAATTTTTGAGTCAATGTGTTCTCATTTAATTGACGCATCCTGTATTTGGGACATACGAGTATTATAAATAATGCATTTTGATTCAAGCCCAACAATAATAGAAGATATACGCCAAAATATTGCTTTTTTGAGTTCATTTAAACATTCGTAACTGAAAAGATAAGGTTTGATAGTTGATAGTTTGATATGACAAGAAATAAAAACTTTTAATTTTACATATTAACCGATGTTGCCCTAATTGAAGTGGTTTTTCAAAATACAGACAAATAAAGATAGTATTTATGTGTGAAATATAAACTGCGCGTCATCAGGATAGCGCCCCCCTTTTTACTGACGGTTAATGTTAAATATTATCTGAACCAATTGAGATATGGCCACCTTATTTCCCCGGTCTAAATATAATCAAAAACGTAAGGAGATTGGTGGCTAGAAAGTGTACGGGTCCGGAAGATAATAAAACACAAAAATGGATTCAATGAAAGGAGTCAAACACAGTTGGTCCACCATTTCGTTGAATTATATTGAAAAACTTTACAATTCAATTTCCAATTGAATTTTCGAGGATATTTCAAACAATGGCAGTCCCACGCATTACTAAATATACTTAATGCTGTTTAAAATATAGTACTTAAAAATTAAAATGCTTATAGATGTTTTAAATACTAATTAAATTGAAATTATCGCTATCCTGATGACCAATTTTTTCAATTCGTTTTTAGTATAATTTTTCTAAAAAAAAATAATTAAAATACTATCTTAAATGGTATAGCAGTCATTCTTGTTTTGTTTTAAAGGAAATTGATGGGGGTCTACTACATAGAAATTTTAGGTTATATCTCAATTGGATCAGATAATACTTAACATTAACTGTCAGTAAAAAGGGGGGGGGGGGGGCGCTATCCTGATGACGCGAAGTGTAAAAGCTTAGAAATATTGAAAATAAAAGTTATTATTTCTTGTTTGCGTATTTAAACTTAGTAATAATTAAATTTACTAACAAATATATGTAAGTGTGTTATGTTTTAAAACTATACTCTTTTTGCACGCATTTTTTCCGTTTATAATTTTAAATATAATTATACTATATTAAATAAAGTAATTTTGAGTAAAAATATTCTATAATCTATTGTTTGCATAAACATATTGTATATTTTTTCTTTGGTAAATTCTAATCAATAAAAACTATATTGTGCAAAATAGTTTATATATCACGTTAAAGTTTTTTTACTTTGGACATTGGTAATGGTTTTTTCTCTTAACAATAATTTCTAATTATTGCACTAAATTCATTAATAGTTATAAGTTTTAACAATATATTTATTTAACAATTCATAATTAAGCATCTACAATATGTACTACATATCTTAGAAGAAAGCAATTAATTTCCTGAATATTTGTATCACTAGTTTTTTTTTCTTTCTTTAAACTTGTTTAAATGGACTTTGATTTTTTATATTTTATCTTTACATTCTTTACCTGGATTTCGTATACTTATAAATGGTATACCAAATTCAAACTCATTAACAGGCCAGTATTTCAATAATGGTTTCTTTTGAGGCAGTTCATTTTCTACATAGAAATATGCATAGACAACAAGTACTGTGTATGCGGCTATAAAGATGAACACATGCCAAAAACCATGTAAATATGGGAAACTTATGGAGGACCAAACATCACAGAACATTCGATCATTTATCCAACAGATTACAGCTATTAACCATACCGCCGTCGAACGTAGTCCTAATCGATAGACACGTTGATCTTCAACTCTGTAAGATATAAATGTGAAATAAAAAATACAAATAATTTATTCTTTCAGGATACAGCAAGAGGATACTAAAATGGAAAAAATTCGTTATAAAAAATGCTATTTTAGTACACATAAATTTAAAGAAATGACAATGTCATCATTTTTCTTTATCATTTATTCTAATTTTGAAGGAAATCATTGTAATAAAATAAAATTAATAAACTCTTTTAACCCATTAGCTCTATCAGCTCTTTTCTTAAAAACTACTTTTTAATTTAATGTCTTTTGCGAAAACAATTGGAAGATATATAGGGTCCGCCTTCTAACTTTTTTTTCAACTAGTGCTTATTTCATGAATGGTAACACTTAGCTCATATCTGATTTGACAGATAATTAGTTTTATCCTTCCGCTGAACGAATATGGTTGTGTATACGCTTTTTCGCTTCGCTAAGTGGGCCTGCGATTGACGATGCCGATGCCGATTTTGCCAAAAAAAAAAAAAAAATCATCTTTTCAGATGAAGCTCATTTTGATCTTGGCGCGTATGGAAACAAGCAAAATTGTCGCATTTGGGGCACAGAAAACCCGCACGCATACATTGAAAAGCCGATACACCCAAGACGAGTCACTGTTTTGTGAGGATTTTGGTCCAGAGGCATAATTGGGCCATTTTTCTTCGAGAATGAGCAAGGAGTAGCAGTTACAGTCAATGGCGATCGTTATCGGGCCATGTTGAATGAATTTTTGTTCACAAAAATTGAAGAGGAGGATATTAGCAACATTTGGTTTCAACAGGACGGCGCTATGTGCCACTCAGCCGAAGCTACACTCGATGTTTTGCGCCCTGTTTTTGAAGATCGCATTATCAGCCGCAGAGCTAATATCGTTTGTCCACCTCGGAGCTGCGATTTGACACCGTTGGACTATTATTTGTGGGGTACCGTCAAAGATAAGTGTTACGCCAACAAGCCAGAGACAATTGACGTTTTAAAGGACAATATTCGTGAAGCAATTGGTGAAATACAGCTGCACACAATGGATAATCCACAAGCCTTTGTCGAAATAACTTTACATTCACATAAAATTACTGTTTGGTGCGCTCTATGACCTGGAGGAGTCATTGGTCCATACGTCTTTAAAATCAATAATGACCAAAATGTTACTGCCAATGGTGAAAGGTATATGGACATAATTAGAAATTGTTTTGTACCTCAATTAGCTGAACAGAGCCATATGCCACATAGCGCGCGCTACAATTGATTTACTCAAATAAACTTTTAATGAAAAAGTAAGTTTTTCTCTCTCTTATATAAGACCAGCACCCAGGGGATGGCCCCTACTCATGCATTGTGCTGGTACTAGGAAAATAGGTTATTGGAAGGAGGAACGTTAGATTTAAATTTACTCATGTCGTAAGTGGCAGGAAATACTTTCGCTGGATGATTATTCCACAACCGAACAGTGCGACCAAAGAACGAATTTTCCCTATAATGCGTTGTGCGATTTACTGGACAATCAACTACAAAGGGATGCGCTCTATGAGAAATACGAGTACTACGTAAAAATATATGATTTTTGGGAATTAATTCTCTAATTTCGTTAGAACACATTCCGTTATAGTACCGATAGAACAATGAAACACACGCCACATTGCGACGGTGCTCCAATGAATCGATAGAGTTGGCTACGCTACCGTCATTGATGAGCATCTTCGCCCTCTCCTGTACGCGGTCGAGAAGCTCCAAAATAGACTTTGAAGCACCGGCCCATACATGAGAGTTGTATTCCATTTTGGGACGGATATAGGTCTTGTAAATATTAAGGAGATCAGATGGGGTGAAGTATTTTTTGCACCGTCTCAAAAAACCAAGGCACTTGAATGCTTCTTTCGACACTTGAAATATGTGATCATTCCAACGAACGTCACAGTGAATACTCATGCCTAGAACATCAAGAGCATCTGATTCCTCAATATCCACATTACCCATTGACACAGATGACAGCACACCACCACGCCTGTGTGTTAAAAAACAACATTGAGTCTTACGTGCATTAAAATCGACTCTGTTCGCACGACCCCACTCGGAGACCTTCACCAAGTCACTTGTGAGTGTGACGTTCATATTCATCCTTCTTACCCCAACCTCCAAAAGGCCTTGTCTACGATCAAAAGAATATGAGTGACAAATGTTGCTGTCATCCGCAAAAGAGTAGATAGGATTAGAAGTGAGAAGAAGAAAATCGTTAAGAAATATTAGAAAAAGAGTAGGAGAAAGAACAGAGCCTTGCGGTACCCCTGAGTTTACTCTGAACTCGTCGGATGAGACCCCATCTATAACCACTCTTATAGAGCGATCTCTGAGAAAACTCGATATAAATCGAGAGAAGTGACTACCGACACCAAAAGCATTAAGTTTCGAAATGAGAGCCTCATGCCAAACTCTATCAAACGCCTTTGAGATATCCAGAGCCACAACCTTACTCTCGCCAAAACCATGAATGGACTTGTTCCACTTCTCCGAGAGCAACGCCAGCAGGTCACCAGTAGAACGGTCCTTTAGGAAACCGTACTTACGATCGCTATGTAAATCGTTGGACTCCAGATATCCCGCAAAGTGGTGATTAATCATACTCTCCATAACCTTGGAGAGTGCGGAACAAACTGCTATTGGACGGTAGTTCTCAGGATTACTAGCCTCGCCCTTTTTGGGGATTAGCGTTACATTAGCAACCTTCCAGCAAGATGGAAAAATACCCGCGCGATATGACGCACTAAAAAGGTGAGCTAATGGACGCGCAACCGTCGAAGAGCACTGCTTCAGGACTTGTTAACGTTGAGATTTGCAAGGACCCTTTTTACAGCACGAGCTCGAAAGAATATACTAGGCATAGTTACTGATACTCTTTCAAGTTCGGGCAGTGGTTGAACGCTCTCTGGCAAATGAGAATTACTTGCAAACATTTCGGCCAAAAGGTTTGCCTTTTCAACCGGGTTCGTGAATATGTGGTCATTCTTTATAAGAGTAGGAACCGAACTAGCATTGTTCCTCAGCCTTTCAACGAATGACCAAAAGTTTTTACTTCCCTGCGAAAAAGTAAGAAGTTTAGCATGAAGGCGCTGCTCGTATAAAGCCTTTTCGCGTCTAAGTACTGCGGCACATGAAGATCTCGCCTGTTTGCGAGGCAAATCAGTGTGGGCACATTTGTTATTGCGCCAATTCCTGAATGCTTCCTCTCTGGATCTGACTGTCAATTTACATGTCAGATTAAACCAAGATTTTTTTCCGGGTTTAATCGAAAGCTTTTTGGATGGGATGAAAATATCCATCCCTAGCCTTATTATATTTACCACCATTTCTGCCATGGCATCGACGTTTGAGTCAAGGAAACAAAGTTTCCAATTAAAATGCCCAAAAAAATCGTTCAGCTCAGCCCAACGAGCATCCTCGTAGTTAAAAATAGAGCGTTCCGTAGCCATGGGTGGAACTTCTCGAAGAGCGGTGGACGAGATTGAGACAGAAACTGTGCAATGATTCGAATTTCCGAGAGGTGCAAGAACCTCAACTACATACTTTTCAGGGTGTGTAGTGAGGAAAAGGTCGAGGGTATTGTTCTGGTGCCCATCTACACACGATATATGTGTAGGTTCATTCACTAATTGCGCAAGGTGATTGTGCGCGGAAAATAACTCAACGTATTGGCCTTCTGGAGTTGTACGGCCTGAATGGCGTAACCAAGACGAATTATGAATACTGAAATCACCAGCAACAACAATTTCACTGTTCGGATAATTCGAAAGGATACTCGATATTGAGTCGGAAAAGTTTACGTAATGGTCCAATTAAGTGACCACCAAGATTGTGTGATTTAACCCCATTGGATTATTTTATTTAGGGTTATGTTAAGTCACTTGCCTACGTCGATAAACAAGAGACAATTGAACACCTGGAAATCAACATTCGAAGAGTTATTGGCCTCATATGCTGCGAAAAGATTGTGAAAATTGGTGTTCCAGATAGTACATTGTACGTGCCAGACGTAGCGGCCGAAATAATATTGAAACATTAATCACATATATACGTGGTATATCCAACAAAGCCCGTTTCATTGATATTAGAAATATTTTTCTTTATTTTAATTTAAGCTTGTGTAACTGTAAAAAAACACTCAATATTTTGCATTTATTTTTCAGCAATATTTTCAAAATTTACAACTCGTTGTCTGATTCAAACATTGATATAAGAACGGAAGTAATTTATAGTTAATAGCTATAATTACAGATAGTTGTGTGACCCTATTGAACAAACATTTATATATATTGATCATATATATTGATAGTGGAATGGGGGTTGAAATAAATTTTTATTATTCGATAGTTATGTTAAAGACTTATAATTAATCATAGAAGTCAACAAATAACAAATAATTTATTTACTAGTCTGGGTCAGAAAAAATATAACAAATAATTATGAAATTCTTCTGACTCCAAAGGTAAAAAATTAATTAATTTTAATGAATAATTCTAATCACTAGAATTAGAAAAATTTTATTGATAATTAGGCTTTGTAACGTTATGAAATGATAAATTTTATTCGCTGGCATGCATTTGTTAGCACAAAAAAATATTTATGATAAATTTTGATTTATGTTTCTAACAATAAATCTTAATTCTATAGATAAGATATTTGATAAAAAAACTTTATAAAAAAAATTATGAAATTATATATACGAGATTTGCGCAAAAATAATATTCGATTTCTTTTTGCGTGGTCATTCTCATGACCTAGCCAACGTAAATGTTGTTTAATATTTTTTTTTTTAGTATTCTCGAAAAATATTTACTAAAAATGCGCTTTACTATCCCAGAAGCAGTGCTAAGTATTACTTTTTGCTTTAGCCAGAAGTGGTAGACATTCATTTGGCCTCACCATATTTTGCGTAAAGTACATGCAAATAAATGAACTTTTGTGGAACATTTTTTCTGAATTGATTTATTTCAACAATTCTTTAAAAATAAAAAACATAACTTAAAAATTACTTAAATATACTGGGACATTCGTTTGAGCGTACTTTACAAAGGTTAAAGTATAAAAAATTATAATTATTTGAAAAATAAAGCCTTTATTACTGTTTTATTATTTAGTGTGACCACATTGATCGTGGATGATTAAAAATATTCTGCTAGGCATAGATTCTACTTTTTTAATTCGTTTTTGATCACTATTCTTTGAATTTTTGTTTAAATTCATTAACCGATGAAAACTGTTTTCCAATTTCATACATCTTGGACACCAGAACTTCCCCTAAGTTTTCCATCGGGCTACATTCCGAACTTCGTCTTGACCATGATAATAAATTTATGTTTTTGGAAATAAACCTTGCCTACATTGCACGTTTGGACAGCACAAAAAAATCCTTGGAAAAAAGTCCATTTTAAAAATGCGAATTGAGGAAAAAAATTTATGGTGTTTAACAGCATACGCTTTTCTAAGCTGAACTGCATTTACATTTTTTAAAATTATTTCGTGTGTGACGAAGGGCGCGCCCTCAAAGTACAAACTTCAAAGTACAAAAAAAAATATTTATATAATTTAGTTTTTATTCCACCAACTTTGAATGGTTACAAAATATGAATGCCATCAATTTAATTATTATTTTCTTTTAACGTTTAGACATATCGTGCCGTAACCGCCAAAAAAGCTTAACCGACATAATTTTCGATTTTAGTGTTTTTAAACAAATGAAATCATTGACAACATCTGCATCATCTCTTAAAATTTCATTGTCATACAAAGTACCGTCACAAATTTGTAGCAAAAACAATTTTAGCTTAAGTTCACACTGTTTGTTTATTTACAGATTTAAGGGCAGAAGCTTGTTGGTTAAACTAAAATTCTCTTCAAAAATTTAGTGAACAGTAAAAAAACATTTTATAAAGGGTGCTTATAAGCATAGCATAAAATTATTCAATAAAAGCTCGAGAAAAATCATTGTTTGTCACATGCTTCCCTATTAAACTGCTACAAAAAGATGATGTACAACATATTAGTTCATATTCGAGCCCGGTGGACATATAAAAGTATTACACAATGCGCTGGGCCTAGAAAACCAACTCGTAAAAAGCACTCATTTATATAAAAATCCTTAGTTGCAGGCCGCTTTAAATCCCCAATTACAATTCAAAAGGAGTTTTCAACAAATTTTGGTAGTGACATCTCCTCGCGAAGAATTAGAGGAAAACACGAAAAAAAATTTTTGATGCATTGTAAAACGTAAGGTACACATATAAAAAAAAAATGAAGTTCTGAATTTTATTTTTCTTGAGCATACAGTAAAGCAACTGCTCTTTTGAAAAAATTTCCTCTGGAGTGCGGATCCAAATTTTTTCAATTTGGATCTGATGGAAAATGTTATATATGACGTTATTCAAGCATGTATCACAAACTCAGGTAACGTCCATAACAGTAAAGCAAGGTGTATTTTAAGGGCACGGAGTTGGTCCTATCATCAAAATAGATACGCAAATGCAACAGTACGTTAAGAAGGAAACACTTTTGAATACAATGACTCTATTTGCAGAGGAAAACATGCTACAGAGGAAAACTTGACCTTTTATGCATAATAATTATTCAAAATAAATTTCACGTACAATGGAGTGTTGCTTAGAGCAAACTAAAATCGACATTTTTAATACTAATAATAATAATAATGATATAGAACAACACATTATTGTTGTTAAACCTAAAATTTTTTAGTGATTTATCGACAGAAATTAGAAAGAAATGTTAAGCAATACCAAACGAAATTTGCGTGGAACTTACAGACAGTATGCCAAGGAGATGTGTAGATGTTATTAAAAAAAAGAGTTATCCTACCAAGTACTTAGTTCTAAATAAAATAAATAAGTAGTTTTGCTTTTTTAACTGTAAGTAATTTTTTTTTTATTTTGTGCTAAATTACTGTCCAGGCATTTTCTTGTGTTTTACTCTATTTTAACACAAAATAAATCAATTGAAGCGATCAAAGCTAAAGTAAACTAATGCTACGTATTCCTTGAACCGCGAGTGATATATTAAGGTATAGAAATGTTTAAAAAATAAACATGTAAAAGATTTTTGATTCCAAAGAGTACACATAGATAATGTGCTAACCCAATGTCCACCACTGTATATTAGGGAGATCGATTATTCGACTTTTTTCAAAAACCGGTTTTCGGATAATTCGTAAAATATCACTTTTTAAAAAACCAGTTTTCGGTTAATAATAATTCAACTAACCGGTAAACCGGTTCTTTTATTTAAATAAAATTGTTCCTAATTCTTGAAGCGCAGAGCTGGACCACGTCGTTTTAAAAATAAGCAGAAGCTGATAGAGAGCTTAAAATTAAAGAGGCAATCAACACTAACAATAATTCTAACAAATATCATTAAAACTATACCAAAACGGTGTGCAGAGTCCATAAAAAACAAAGTTTATTACTCAAAGTACTACAAATGCTTAAGTTTCGAACACCTACCCAAGGAGCTAATTTTGTTTTTGTTGTATTACTTGGTAGAGAATGGAATTAAAGGTTTGTTATTATAGTTATAGTTTAGGTGCAAAAAATAAGATAACAAAAATTAAATGTTTTACTTTGAATAAATCTATTAGTAATATACGATTTCTTAATTGCCTCGACAAGAAAATTTCCTTATATTTCGAGCAGCACTGTATGTAAATTTATGCACCATGTATTTAATAGTGTATGCGTTACTGTGGTACGTTAGGTCATTCGTCATATATAAAAATTAATATTTATTTACAGAAGATGAGAAAAGGTTATTTTTGCACAAGAGTGCATATCTTTTTCGATCTACCTTGGTGTTCACGTTCTTTGTGAGACGTTCAAGGTTGTCATATATACAAAAATAATTAAATTTATACAAATAGTTAAACGATGAGCACATTTTCAATAAAAAATATACAAACGTATAAAAATTATACTTAATACCGGTTATTCGTATTAAATTAACCGGTTTATTGGGAATTCGAAAAATGAAGATTTTGAAAAAATCGTATTCGACAAAACCAAAAAGACTGGTTGAAACCGGTCGAATAATAACCGTTCGATCTCCCTACTGTATATATATAAACATAGATAATATACATTTATTTTTTTAAAAGATTTTTTAGCTTAACTGACACAAATATTATCAGTAGGTTATAACAGTGATGGCGAAAAAAGCTCAAGTGGCAAGAATTACCGTTATTATCCTAAAATGTAAGCAATATTAGCTGTATTATGTATATCGGGAAAAATAACATACTAAATTTCATGGTAATAACTGAAGAAAAAGCAAAGATATTAAAAAAAAACCTTCTCCTGTAAAATTTTATTTTTGTTGGTTAAGCTTTTTCGGCGGTTACGGCACGATATATACATGTCGTTATATTTGCGCTAATTTAAACTGCATGATTTTAAATAATACGTGAGCAGTAGGACCTATTTAAAAAAATCGAATTTTTTCTTATCAAAATTTATTTATTTTGATATGGGTTATTTAGTCCAAGGTGTCTAGTTTCCAGCTATAGTAATTTTGTTCTGCCCAGCGCTGCCCACCAAAACACTTTTTTTGAAATTTCAAGCCTGCTTTATTAGAATTTTTGTTTTGTGTTGTCTTATGCAAGTAAATAACAAGGTGCAACAAATAAGCACCTGGAATGTGATGCTATTTTTCTAATAGGCACTATCGACTACAACAAGAATCTGAGTTTTTAATTTTTGAAACATTCAAAATCTTGAGATACGGATAAAAATCGGTTTTTCGTACATTCATGAACATATAAGCTTATAACTCATTTGAATATTATCCCATTTTAAGTTTCTCGGCGGATTTGAAAAAAATAGAAATAGAGACCTTTTAATTGCTATAAATTTCGCTTAAGTAGCCTTGAAGAATATCTGTGTATTTCTATATATTTCTAAACTGCTTTTTAGGTAGCAAGAAATTTCAGCAAAAATAGCCAGGATAAATGTCGACCTAATAAAAAATATATATGTATATGTATATGTATATGTAGAAACGTAATTATCAGTGGTATTAGATGTCGCCAATGCTACACAAATTGTTGATCCACAGTCGGGAAGTAGTTCAAGATTAAAAATTACCTGTTTGTTCTTTGTCTGAAGAAGTGCAAGAATCTATTAATAAAATATTTAAAAAGTTTGCATAACGTAAGAAAATGTAGTAGGATTAATAATTTAGAAGGTATTCTTAACTTTCCTTTAATAAATTTAGACCTGGTGGTCACGGCAACTCGCAAAACTCCCGAGGCAAAACAAATTATGCCTAAGGAAGCAAAATACCAGTTTCTTTCATCATCCGATAAGATGGATTCAATTGTAAGCAGTGACGAAGATACTGATGAAACACAAAGTGATAGCGAATAAATACATAATAATGTATCCTTATATTGATATATGTGTGTTGTAACCAGGGTTGGCAAAAACCCGGGTTTTTTTTAAAACCTAACACACCGGGTTATAATCTTCAAAAACAGGGCGCAAAACATCGAGTGTAGCTTCGGCTGTGTGGCGCCGAAGCGCCAACCTGTTGCAACCAAATGTTGCTAATATCCTCCTCTTCAATTTTTGTGAACAAAAATTCGTTCAACATGGCCCGATAACGATCGCCATTGACTGTAACGGCCACTCCTTGCTCATTTTCGAAGAAAAATGGCACAATTATACCTCTGGACCAAAATCCGCACCTAACAGTGACTTGTCTTGGGTGTATGTGTGCGGGTTTTTGCTTGTTTACATACCCGCCAAGATCAAAATGAGCTTCATCTGAAAAGATGATTTTTTTTTTTTTTCTCAAAATCGGCATCTTGTGTAAGTCGATCGATCAAAGTAATGTCGCAATATTTCCCAGCGTTGTTCAAGCTTATACACAACCATATTCGTTAGTGGAAGGATAAAACTAATTATCTGTCAAATCAGACATGAGCTAAGTGTTACCATTCAAGAAATAAACACTAGTTGAAAAAAAACTTTAGACGGCGGACCTGATATTTATAATGCAATTTATCACTCTTAGTGGGATCAAGGCGACATTGTGTACTACGAGTTGCTAAAACTAGGTGATCAGAGCAGACTTCAACTACTTCGTTTGAACCGTGCATTATAAGAAGAGCGGCCGAAATATAAAGGCAGATAAAGTTATCCTTTTGCATGACAACGCTTGGTCTCACGTTGCAAAAGTTGCCAAACAGTTGTTAGGAACGATCTCGTACCACACCCGCTGTATTCTCCAAACATTGCTCCTTCTCATTATTCGCTGTTTGGACTGATACAATATCTTTTGGCATGTCGCCAAATCACTTCTTTTTAAGAAATATAAAATCGATTTCAAAATGGATCGCTTCAAAAGACGAGTAGTTTTTCTGAGACGGTATTCAGACATTGGCTCAGAGGTGGGGAGAAGATGTAAGCAGTGGTTTGGTAAATTTTTATTTTGATAAATTTGTTAAATCATTATCTTTTTTGAGCTAAAAAAACTAACCGAATTAATTTGTACTCACAATACGTAGATTTGAATTATTTTTGTTGTAAATAAACTGCGAAAAAACTTAAATAAAAAACCCACCAGGGTTTTTTAAAATATATTTAAATCCATTAAACAAGGGTGGGTTTAATTGGGTTACCCACTGGGTTGACAATCCTGGTTGTAACCTTATATTTATAAATATTTATAATTATTTGCATTAAATTAATTATTTTTTCAAAGCCAAATTAATTTTTTTAATTTACCTTTTTTTATATTTTGCAATAAAAACAAAATTTTTCAAAGACACCAATATCTTATACCGAAACAAAGCGGCTTAATTGATTCCAAAAAATAGCGCAATCCTGCTTTACAGTGCTTTTCCTAGAAACATGTATGGCAGTGTTATCCTGCTTTTAATCCAGATTTTTTACAAGAACGTCTTCAAGGAGTTCTAAATACATTTTTGCGTTCACAGAAAACTATAGGATTTTCTAAAGAAATGCAAATACTGTGTTTCATCAGCAGTGACACCATAACGTCATAATCATAACCGTAACTGTAGATATCAATTGACTAGACAGCTAATTGCTGGATATATAAATCTGTTTTCATTTTACAACAAAGCAACACATCAACAAAGGCTTTTTATGGTAAAGGCACTACAAAGCGATGAAATTAAATACGCTTATTATTTTGTGGGCAGAAAATACAGAGAAAAAAGCACTAGCAGCGCCAGATACGAACCGCAGCTGGAACCTTTACAACAAAAAAGGCTGACAAGAATAAGAACCCTGATGGATCATTTCCATAGAGACAGAAAGAGCAAATCAAAATATGGACTGAATTCTACAGAAACATTTTATGAAAACCCGGAACAACATCACTTAATACATGTATGTATGTGATTGCGCACAACACTTATAACGGCAAGACATCAACACCAACTGCCCAGACTTGACAGACAGTAGGTGTCATTAAACATCTGAAGATGAATAAAGCATCCGAGCCTGACCACATCTTACCAGAACTATTCAAGGCAGACCTACCACAAGGGCGATTATTTTGTTACTTCTCATGAACCGAACAATTAGTGCAGCAGGTAACAGTAATGAAGCTTTTAGAGAAAACGACTGCTATTATGTTATTACATAATTTATCATTCAAAATCCTTTGCTCACCGATCTAATGCTTATAAAGTTACATCAAAATAAATGTGAACATTTCCAACCGCATATTTCCATTGTTTTATGGTGTTAATTGCCATGTACGGGTATTTATAGAATAAATAATGTGTCAAAAATGCACTTAAATACTGTCTATACTTTGTGGACAACATTTTAAAAATACAGATTGTATGACACACCACAATTAAAATTTTTATAATTAAACGGTTAAGTCATAGTCGATGAAGCCAGTAATATACTTTTTGGAAAACTCGTAATTTTATATATAAACATGAATGTGCCTTTTTATGTATTTAAGTATGTTTGTGTTTTAAAGACAGCTAAACGGCGGAACCGATTTTCTTGTAATTTTTACAGTGTCTTTCTGTATGTCTGGAAGGAAACATAGGCTATATAAATTTTAAAAATTCAAACTGGACGGTCTCACACAAAGTAAATATTTGTTTATCTATATATTCAAAATGGTGATAGTAAGAGTCTATAAATTTAATCTAAATAGCTTTATAGTCAATACAAATCATCTGTCAAAAAGTGGGCGGAATCATATAAGTGGACAAGTACCTCCCATCTTAGAACGGTTAAGGTGGAAGTTCCTGAATTTGGTCTAAATGACTTCTTAGTTAATGCTAAAAATCATTTAAAAATGGACTGAATTGGACAAGTGGACATGGTACCTCCCATACAAACAGTTTTCTTAATTTGGTCTAAATAACTTCGTAGTCAATAAAAATCATCAGTAAAAAATGAACGGAATTGAATAAGTGGACGTGGCATGGCCCATACATAGTAAATATTAAGCTTTGTATATCTTAAGAACGGTGATAGTAGAAGTTTCTAAATTTAGACAATACACACTATCAGTCACAATTGGGAGAGATTGGATAAGAAGGTGTGGCACCTGCTATTTACATCAAATATGGAATTTTGTACATATATGTGGAGAATGGAAACAGTTGAAACTTTATTATCTATTCACATCAGCCAAAGGTCGGAAGATTAGTGGGTGTTTCCTAAAATACACCGGATTATAACTATCTATAGATATAAAAATGAAAATGTGTTTATTTGACTGAATACAACTTAAAAGCAGAGCCAGTTAACACAAAAAAAAATTACAACAGTGTCGTACGGTGGATTTGGACCGGGAGGGAATAAAATGGGGAAAATGTGATAAAAAATAATAGATAAGATAACAGCTACGGTACCACTGAAAATAGGTATAGCAAAGCTCGCCGGGTTTTCGCTAGTAAGTAATAAAAACTGAAAACATTATGTAGCCACAAAATTTATTATAATATTTACGGTTTATACACAGATTATAAGTGCCAAAGTTTACCTCTAATCGCTGTTATTGATATCACCTACTACTAAATAAATACTGTGCGATAACTTGATTGAACTGTAAATCGATATCTTAGACATTTTACTTGACAGCTAGAGTCACTTTTTATCCTAGCTTTATAAAATTTTACAATATATAAGAATATATAAAACTTATCTGAAGCAAATCTAGTATCTGTGTGAATAAACTCGACTGCTTTTAATTGAGTCAGGCGATTGACATGACATAAAGCACTGAGCTCTTAAGAGGGACTTCCACGGTGATCTTGTATCGTACGTACATGTCAAATTTTTGTGTAGGAAAGATGGAATAGTATTGTGTGAAGACAGCGTACGGTATTGAGAGAAAATAGGGGTGAAATTTTGTCTCTCTTTGTTTCATGAAATTTTTCAAAAACTATCACACTGTTAGATCAGGGATGTATTTTTATATAAGAAAATAACATAAAAAAGAAAAAAAATCAAACTTTTACTCTCATTTTTAAAATACGGATAAAATTTTAGAATATTTTCTTTTTGATTTTACTTACGTAAAGTATGATCGTATAAACTATCGTTTAACAACAAACATATAGTATGTAATGTGTTTGCCAACACCCCAAAGCTTCTACAACCAGTGTTGCTACACTATTGTGTATTACAAGAGTTGAGGGCTATTTAAAACAAATGATAGTTGTATCGTAGTTAAAATACAACTTTAGGTCGAGTCTAACTACATGCATTTGCAATTTAGTAGTCACACATATAGGCAAAAAATTAACAAAGAGAAGTAAAGAGAAACTAAGTGGAAAAATACAGTGCAAAGTGTTCTAAGTGAGAGACTCTAAAATTACTACCACATTGTAAAATGCATTAACATTAGTTTGCCTAACGCTGGTCTAAACCACGCCATCATCAATCACTTTTCTAAGTGCAACCTACAACCACTGTATACTGAGCTCTCAGTTCCCTTGATATCAGAATTAAGCCTCTGATCGGACCACAAGCATCCTTCATGTTCATTTTATCAGAAAACGCCGCTTTTTCAGTAAATTGTATGGTTACAAAACTTTGGTTTGTTCTCGAATAACGTAAAATTTTCTAATGATGTCACTCGATATGAAAGGATAGAATTATAGCTTGTGTTGTAAAATGATTAGAAAAATTCGTTTAACAATACTGGATTTTATATTCAAAAAATTATGAAATTGATTGTAAACGGAAAAGTTAGTGTCGTTGTGTAGTAGTTATAGTGCTTGAAGAAGCAAACAGCATAGGGCAAACCTCACAAAGGTTAAAATAATTGTTTTCTTTTTTGAATTTTTTAAATTATGTTGAGATAAATCTTCCATTGTTCTTATTAACAAAAGCGATCGAAAAATTTTAAAAGTTTTTAGACCCTCGACGAAGACTTCTAAACCTGATGCACTCAAGATGTTTCCCCTACTTGCAGAAAACTTGCTCTTCATTCACCCCACTACCTATTTTTATTCCTAATTAGCGCATATCTAATCAAAAGTTATTACTAAAAATAAGAAGAAAATATTTTTTCTTTGTATGTCACCTTGCGCCACAACTTGAAATCTTCTGTAGATAGACCTGCGGCTTTAAATTTAAGGGTAAGGTTTAAGTTGCTCCCAAAGCTGGTTTGCCCTTGCTTTTCCTTCGGAACTATTTGGCATTCATTTTTAAGCTAAGTCTGTTTGCTTTGCCATAAAGCTGCCAAGTATGTCCTTTTATATTCGATTATTTTTTGCATTTTGGACCTAAAATTACTAAATTTATTTAATTTTCTTTAATACCAACTTTCTTTTTTAAATTAATTTTCTTGTGTAAAAGCTTTACTTCGCATGCTTCTCGAAAGCTTACATACGAATTATTTATTGTTCGTTATCGAAAGCAATCATTCTTGTTTCTTAATTACAACCGTTCTGCTTAAAATCTGACTAAAACCTAATTACCAGCCTTGACCATCATACCATATTCATACCAAAAAAAATGAATAAAAAAGCAATTATTCAAAAATTTTCAGACGAAATATGATAATCCCATTTTGCAAAGTAATCAAGAGCTTAATATTTTTGTCAAAAACAAAATATGACCCTCTAGAAATTTGGTAGGAAATACAAGATAGACAAATATTAAATTTAAAGCAACATCTTAACTTACACATATCATCCACTCCATCTAACTTTGATTAATTTTACTCGTGATCGAATAAGAGAATACCAAATAGTTAAACACTCGTTCGTTCGAATAAAAATTCGTTCGGGTACGAATGTCAGAATTAGCCCCTTGTATGTTAGACTGTTGAAATTCACAGCACTAGCACAATACACTCTTACTAATTTTGGTCGTACAGATTGTAAAGAACTTTTTTAAGTACTTCTCTCTTTGGCACTTTTTCCGGTGCCAAACCAGCTTTTTCTTTTATTATATTTTTAATCCAAAATAAATCAATTTATGTAAATAAGTGGATTGCTTTTTTTAAGATTTTCATTATTTTAAAAATCTTAAATTATTGAAACTTATAAATTTTTCTAATACGTGTACGTGTACATATATATATTTTATTTATAACTTACCTTTTTAATTCTTTATATAACATAACCATAGTGGGTACACCCATTGCCATTAATACAAAAGCATTTACTATAGGCTTCCAAATTGAAAGTCCTGTTGCGGTTAGTGCAGATACAAACATTAGTATACTAAATAGACGTCTAGAAATGCGAACAAAAAAATAGTAGAAATTCTTTTTAATAAATAATGGTTAGCAATGTAAGTGGTATTATACGAGTAATATTGGAAAACTATTAAATAAATTAACTATGGTCTATAATTTTAATAAGAAATGAGTGTAATTTATTTTTTTTTTTAGATACAAAAAGATAATTAAGAAATAACTACATACTTGCATGTAAAAAATGGTTAAGACAATTATCTTTTCTAACACATCTGTTTGTTTTCAAAAAATAAATCTTTTATAATATTGATTATAACGTAAATGATAGCTCAAACATTTCTATTGGTAATCACTAGAGAAATCAATATCAGAACACCGCATTTAATCAATGAAGAACGTTATTTATTTGATTAGAAGCCTTTAAGGATTTTAACACATTTTTACATAAATCACTTTTAAAAACAATTTTTTTTTTAAATCATATTTCAAAAGCATATGTACTCGTACATACATATATCATTTGTTTTATCAGCTTTTATTTGTTTAATAATATTTTTGTGCATATTTTTCGTATTTTTTAATTTGAAACATAGATTCAGGAATCGACATAGATCTGCAATTGCAGAAAACCCCATTGAAAAAGTTATTGTTTAATAGTTATTATTATATTTAATTTAATTATTATTTATTTAATTTTATTGTGGGGGACATACTCCTCTAATTGCCTCAAAGAAAGGTAATAATACCAATGGGACGGTTTGGAGTTTATGTCAGATGAAATTATACATGTTCTTCCGAAAGCAAATATTATCGGGTATATTCCGTAAGCCGAAATCCAGTGAAATTGAATTTGAATGAAACTTCAAATTATCTAGAATTTTCGAATCACACAAAATTTTCTTATTAATTTATTTAATTGCCTTTCAAATATCTTTTTTGATCATCAATTATCAATTTCAATGTAATTTGTTTTCGTTTTGCAGAACATAACCTTATACATAATCTGTTAAAATACAATTTGGGCAGACATACAGAATTACATATGACTTATAAAACTAACAGTTAAGATATAAGGTACATATTGTCTAAAATAATCACAAAAGAAAACAAAAATTTCTTCATGTAGCAGCAGAGTTATTACCAATTAAGGCAAGATTTCATAGTACAAGAATATAAGGTAGCCTCGCAAAATCAGCTTGTTTTTTCTTTTGCTTTGTTGTCCCGCCGAAATGTCAAATTTGTTTATTTTGGTATTTTTTTACGAACAACATTTTGTGTTTTTCCGAGAAACACTAACAAAAACAGCTAATTTCGACATTTCACCGTACAACGTCCAACAATAAAACGCCTGTTGTTTTTGTATTGTTGTAGTTATGAGGCTACCTGATAAATTATGCCATGGCAAGATTCGGTACTGGTAAGTTTTTCACAGCCATTTACCATTATGCCAAGTTTAGCGAAGATTAAATTGCAACTGAATTGTTACTGTGATAGCGATTAAAAGTGAAGTTTTATTTCGATAACTAGGTACACTAGTATGTATGTATTTTAAAGCCCTATTTCTCTTCCTTCCAAGTCCACTGAGAAACTTTAAATCAGTTAATATTTAGCTAAGTTGTTATCTTACATACGGATAAAGATTTTGATTTTTAATTTGCTTTAAGAATTAGCTTTTGTTCATTAATTTCATTGTTGTCTTGTAGAAGTATCAGTTTCTGGACTGCGACATTTTATTTTTATACTAGAGCAACTCTTCCCGCGTTGCTGCGTTCTCATAAGAACAATTTAAAGGAATGCTTTAAAGTTAATGATGTGATGACTACCAAGTTATTAAGACCAAGTTCACAAACTGCCATTGTAACTGCTGTTCTCTAGATATAAAAAAATCAATATTTACTTTGTATGTGAGGTACCATACCCACTTTCTCAATTTCGCCCATATTAAAACTGATGATGTGCTTTGACTACGATGTTATTTAGATCAAATTCAGAACCTTCCACTATTATCGTTCTAAAGATATACAAAAATCAGTATTTACTTTGTATAGGATAGATCACTTCCACCTGTTCAATTACGTCAATTTTTGACTCAAAATTTGTATTGACTACAAAGTTATTTGGGCCAAAAGCTCATACTATTACCGTTTTAAAGATATACACACATAATTAAATACAAATATTATATGGGCGTGGCACGGTCTAGTTAACCCGTCATCATAAAAACCATCAGTGAAAGTACACCTTTCCAACGTATGTTTTGGTTTGTAAATCGGTTTAGTGCTTCTCGAGTTATAAAATGACGAACATAGACAACTTATTTTTATATAATAGAAGATGTAGATTACTTTGAGGTTTGCATTGCCTTTTGCTTTTATAAAATAAACCAAAGGCACATACAAACTTAATTTGGTTTTTATAAATACTCTC
This sequence comes from Wohlfahrtia magnifica, assembly GCA_023159175.1. Classification (NCBI taxonomy): domain Eukaryota; kingdom Metazoa; phylum Arthropoda; class Insecta; order Diptera; family Sarcophagidae; genus Wohlfahrtia; species Wohlfahrtia magnifica. The sequence continues at coordinate 2,127,074 of JAKWBJ010000177.1, forward strand.
ATAAAAGTTCTTTTTAATGAAACATTCGATTTAAGTACATATTTTATAAAGGGTTGAATGATATGAAAACAATCTCCTTCTTTTCTATGTACTCCATGTCTTTTATACAAGGTTTTTTCTACAACCGTGTAAAAACAGAATTAGGTATATATTATAAAATAATAAAATAAAACTGCTGCAACTAAATTTCTGGGTAAAAACCACACAATATTTCCCAGATTACATTCCTGTAGTAGTAAGGTGTAAGTAAACTTTATTATCTAAAATTGTATTTATATAAACTAAAATGGCACCAATATAAAAATATACACCTTTTGGCTATACTATATATAATATTGCATTATAAAAGGTTTGAATTTTATGATTTTTATGACTATTATTAAATTCGCTACCCAACTCATAAAACGCGCACATATTTTCTAAATATTAGCTTGGAAATCGGAAAAATTAAAAACATTTTTTATTGTTATTTGATAACAATACAATGTATGGTATGTGTGTATGTATACCATATATAAAATATATTTCTTTTTATTACAAAGATACTATAATTTAAGTCCACCTTTATTTACTAATACATTTTAAAATGGGCTATTAGATACAATTTTTTTTTAAACTAGTTTTAGTAACTACTTAAAACCGTATTGTAATATTATATATATATTTTTTTTAATGATAAGCCTATTTATAAACAGCTCGCCACTTGAATAGCACACTAGAGTGGTTCGCCTTCCATTCAAAAAAAAAGTTGTGCCAGTCAACTTCTAGTATAAAAGATAATGTAAAAACAATTCCAAAAATAATGTTTTTATTTTTTGACACGCCTACAAATACCGCCCTTTTAGTATTTTGTTCACTGTGTCGCCATTTGTAGTTCACGGCTCTATAAGGGCTACATTTTGCCATTTAAATTTGAAGCCTGTATACAGCTAAAAATCAAATTATATACTGCCTTTCTGGAAGGAACTACAGGCTACCTTAAATTTTTGGATTCCTACCGGAAGGAAATGAAATTGGGAAAATGGGAAAAAAGGGTAAAAAATTATAATTAAGATAAGAGTTAAGATAATAAAGATGGGGGTAGCGAAACACGCCGGTTATTATATAATAGTTGATAAAAAAGGAATGTTATTTTGTAATAGAAGAATGGAAGTGCGTGAGGCTGCTAAGAATGTAAGCGCCTCAATTGAGCGGGTGCATTATACTTCACATACAAATTTAAGTACTAAAAAGAACAATTTATGGTATGCTATGTGTATCGCCATGGGTGATTTTATTTCACAGTTCTCAAACAAAATTGAGAGCATGCCAAACCTACACTTATTCAGTCGGCCGACTCTATTAAAGTGTTGAACGATGTTTGGGATTAATTTGAACTATAGACAAAACATGAATCCATCACAACAAAACAAAAAGCAATTAAAACAGTAGAATTCTTCGTCTGAAAGTGCACTAAAGAGCCAACAAGGTCATGTTTAAAACTCTATGTGATATATGATAAGAGTAAAACGATTACAGACGAATATTATTGTACTTAGATCTTATGGACTTCTGTATATACGAACAATACAATCGTCAATAGTGCTGCAAAGCACAAAATCGGATATTTTTTTCACAACGACCTTCCGGAATTTTTATGGGGAGGCAAGAAACACAAGAAATGCTAAAAAATAGTAAAAACAATTTTTTTTCTTTGCATGGGAGCAAACCAATTATAAGTTTTTCTGTAAATATAACTGTTTATGAGTCAATCACGCATAAACGACTGAACTGATTTTGTTGAAAAGTTATATTTCCAGCTAAAGAAAGTGCAATACTTAATTAAATATATATACATTAACCTATTTTTTAAATTGGACCTGGACAAGGCTAAAATCGGGGAAAAGCGGGCAAAATTAGTTTCCTCTGAAATGATACAAAATCTACTCTTTGCGGGCCTAATAAAGGATAAGAGATGAATTTTAGGTTCATAGTCCATTTCTACCAAAAATGTGGTCATTACGGTATATCTTGAGAACTACGTTAATATAAAAGATAGACGGCTTTATTTATAAAAAATATAGAACAAATTCACTAAAGTATTATTAAGCAGTGAACTTTAGTTAAAAAATCCTATTTTAAAACAATTTTAAATAAACGAGTTTTAAAGTTAATTCGGCCCTATTTTAAAGCTTTTTTAAGAATATTATTGTAAAAAAAAAATTTAAGTTTAACAAATTTTTTAAAATAATGGACACGCTTTCTTGATCAAATAATTGGTCAGAACAATTTCAAACTGTAATAATATATTTTTTAAAGGAATATATTACCAAAAAATCAAAGCATCAAAGTTTAAAAAATTAAAAAATGAGAAGCGGTCATTTCTCCATACCAGACAAAAAATTTATAATACCGCAAAATTGTACTCAAACCATTGTAAGCAGGATTTGCTCCCATTTTCCTGGAAACTGTGGGATAGATGGTAATGAGACTGCGGATGCATTGGTTAAAAGTGGTTCCGTGCCATCATACTTTGGCCCGGAACCTTAATGTGCAGCACCACTTACTACCATCCTCAATGTAATAAAGGATTGGGAAATTGCCAAATGCTTGCAACACAAATGATCAAAAGTGACTTCGCCACTCTAGATCAGTCCACAATTTAGGCGTTGTTCTGAGGTTTCCAAGTGTGGCGGGCCGGACTTAAAACTTCTAACGGAATTTTTTTAGTGCAAATCTGAAGAGGATAGCAGTCACAGATGTAGATGTTTGTAGACTGTACTCACAGGCATCAGAAACAGTATAACACATATCGTATGAGTGTGTGATTCTTGATATTCTTATATGGATATGTTTATATCAGATTTCGGCAGAGAGCTGCTCTTCTCTTCTGTTTTCTCACGTCATAGTCACCCGCATAGGCACAAAAAAGAACAAAAAAATAAACAAAAAGAAGTAAAGAGAAAACAAGTGGAAAAATACAGTGTAAAGTGGCCTGTGTTAGACTCTCAAACTACTACCACAATTGTAAAATGCATTAATATTATTTTGCCGAACGCTGGTTTAGATAAACATAAGATCTAACTGGGTGACTTATCCACTAATATGGTTTCAGATCTACCGGTGTTCGTTAGGAAGGTAGCAGATCTGTTGAACAAACTATAGACCGGAAGGGGCCCAAAAGATCTAACGGGTTGCAGTGTGCCTGGTCGGTATAATGATAGTGATGATGATAATAATGCTCCCGTTTTGATTTGACTTAACATAGTAAAGATTTTTTTAATATCTGTTGAAGAGTAAAAAAGTCAAAACAATTAAGATTAAAATATAAAAAAAAAAATTGAAGGTGACCTAGCGAAATATTATTCAGAAATAAAAAGGGAATTTATTCTCAAATTAAAATTGTATCTGTTTGGCTATTCAGTTGGATTACGACGACTAAAATTAGTTATAGAAAGTAGTATCCACTGCTATCGCATTTCAATTTAAAATAAAATAACGAATTTAGAGAGCGATTGCTTGTTGATTTAGGCTAAAAACTAACGAAATATTAATTTCTCCATTACAACGATATGAAGAAGAAAAAGAAGTAATATATCTCAACTCTCATTTTGCAACACGAAACCCCGCAAAGCAATACTTTGGAGTTCTGAAGCTATGTTTGATAGATTATTTATATGTAATCAATCATAACCAATAAAAAAGTAGGTCCAGTAACTTTATTATTTTCAAAAAACTATACTTTATATTATATCCTTAGTTCATATCTTATGAAAGCTTCTTTTAATTAATAGATACATAAGTTGTCATACATACATTTTGTTGTTTGTTTTTTCTCAATTACAACAAAAACTTATACGTTTGTTTTCTTTATTATAATCTACAGTATGTCAAATCAATATTTCTACACATTTTTAGCATGTTGTCTAAACCATTCCTTTTTAATAAAATTAATAATTAAAATAATCTTTATTACACAATTTTAAATAAAGAAGTTTTATTTATTAAACAAAATTGCTCCATTTTGCATTTTAACAATATTTTTTGGAAAAACAACGAAATTCAAATAATTAATTATTCAGGTTGTATAAATTCGAATTTTTCATATCCCGTTCCGTCCCAAGCAATTTCAAAATTGGAGGATTTCAATGAAATTTTTGGTATGTGATAATTTGTCAAAAAAAAAAAACACAAAAATTCATTTTTTATTTCCATACAAAGTTCATGTTCTTAGAAAAAGGACATATACATATGTGTGTCTTGGGCTTTTACTAGGTAAAATACAAAAATTTTCGTATAATAATTAAAAAACATTAACTTTTTATTTCATTCAAAAAACTAATATAGATTACGAGTAGAGTCCTGGTAAACTTCGAAATCTAAAACAGTACCTAAAAAACTAACAATAAGTAAATGTATCAATATATCAATATTAATAGTACCAGATGACGAAGTTATTACAAAATTTTGAAGACCAACTGGTCGCTGTTTATTGCGCAGATATTGCCGAAGTTCACCTGGTAATCTTCTAAGGAATGGCATTAACTGCTCATCTATTGAGTATTTGGCGAAATTTTTGGCATTGGCAAGGCATCGTGATCTGACAGCATAAATGATGGATTGAACCTTCCAGAGGTAATTTGAACGAGCTTCTACTGAATGTTCTGCAGAGTCAACAAAATGAAGACATTTTCGCAAAAGAAACAAACGAGTTCGTGACATCTTTGCAGAGACAAGTTTTTTGCCGAACTTCTGCCCCCAGTACATCCTTAAACGAGGGAAATTTGATGCAACCAAAATATAAATTGGCATTATATAATTGTTTAATTTCGGATTTATCTGTATTCAGTTCAGTGCCAAATGCTTTCATATGGTGCATATCGGTGAACTGCGCTGCTTGCTAAAAATGCTCATCAGTAAAATATCAACTTTTTGATCAAGGTGGTATAGTAATAACTACTTTTATTATCACTTTGTCCACTTCAACAATTGTAATGCTTGTAAATTTGAATAAATCAACAAAGCAAACTATTATATCGCTCTCTTTGTTTTTAAATTTCTATTGGACATTAGTAGTTGCATGTTGTATGTAGACTTTTTCCTGCTAATTATTAAGTTTTTCCCTAATAACTTCAAAGTTATATTTTTTATATTATTTTTTTTTTTTTCTCAGATAATCTTAATTATAAATACCTTAAGCATTGGTATAACATCGTTTTCAAATTTCGCTGCTAATTTTCTAAAACTTCATAATCGTAGGGTGTTTGTAGACTTTTTTCCTTGACTGTATATAGACCTCAAGGGCAGTGCTTAGAACCTCTGGGACCTTATAGTCGAACCGAAGGTGTATTTCGTTCCCTAGGATTGCAGCGTGTTCATAGTCCAGATTGGGTTAAAAATTTACTGCATTTAACCTTACTGATACGAGCTTAGCCCTTTGCTTTAGCGAAAAGTCGATGGAAAGCCAGTTAAATATAACAAATAGGTCTTTCATTGAAGTGAAGCGGAGTGCACTGGTAAACAGGCCAGCTGCTAATGACAATGATATTTCCACATCATCCACCAAACGTGAACAACGGTAGGCACGATAGAGCTAATAGGTGATAACAGGTTTAAGCCCCCTGGTGTAGCTTCCAGGTGTAAAGCTCTATGGTCGCTTTCCTTACCTTATCCATTATGTTCTCCCTCCAAGTGATTTCCATAATAACTCTTACGTAATTCACCCTTATGGATAAAGAGAGTTGACCGCTGCCGAGGCTTAGCGTATTAAAGGCAGGTGTTGGGTCATTTACTTCGAATGATTCTCATGTTTTTCATATTAATAATAATTACATATAATGAATTAATATAATATAAATGAATTAATGATAAATATATACTGCCCTAATATAAAGTTACAATAAGTTCAACGACTATATATGAATAAGTAGAATAATTTCGATTTCGCTCACTTTAGCTTAATTTTTCCTAGTGCCCTATTTTCGGTTTTAAATTATAATTTATTTAATTTAAATAGTTCCTAAAAACTATTAGGAATAAACAGTAGGTATGCTATAATGTCTGGCGAAGAGAATCAATTCCGTTTTGTGAGGATTAGCACCATGAACACAAGACAAGCACTATTTTGTAAAAAGTTTAAAAAACTGATTGTACCTCAAACAAAAAGTGTGCGTAAAACTACCTGATACTACAATGTGCAGATCGTTCGTATAACTGAGGACCTTAAAATCACATCGACAGATATAACCGTGAGCAAACATATGTTCAGTGCTACAAAATAAATCGATTGTGGGTAATCATCAAAACTGAAAAAATCACGAGTACATTCATTTATACATACATATAATAATTATTATTGTGTGTTTAATATCTTCTTTTCACTTACCTGTTACTTTTACAATATCTTGGAAAATATTTTTTCGGACAAAATAGAGAATATGCTGCCATAAATACCCATAATATGGCTAATTCATCCAATAGTTGCCCGATAAGACTTAGAGTAGCATGAAAATACATAGAACTAAGGCCAACGATAATAAGCAGAGCCCAAAGTAAATGAATTCCTTGCGTTACAAATCGTCCATATTCTTTGAATAGATACATTAATACCGGCGGCAGTAATAAAAACAGAAAATTACTTATCTATAATAAAAAAGAAAAGGAAAAAAGGGAATAATATAACAACAAATAAATAAAACCACAGTCATAAATTATTATTGATATAAAAAAGAAACCAATATTTATATCAAATGTTCAAAGTATAAAAATTTAAATTAAATTGTTCCATAATCAATTCTATTCTTTTGTCTTTTTTAATCGTTTCGCTAATACAATAGAACTTATTTTAAATCTTATCACATCAAATGTTAATACATGTACTGCTACTACTACTGATTGCAATATTTAAAAAAAAATTATTTTGTACTTAATGAAATGAATTATGTAAGATAAACATAATGAAATAACTTTTTATGATCCTTTTTAAAGTGTGATTAAAATGTCAGACAAAAGGTAATTAATGAAAAAAAAAAATTAATTAAAATTATAAAACAAATTAAAATACAAAAACCTCATTGTTCTTAATTATTTAGATATTAATTTGTTGTTTTATTATTTGGTCTTACACATCAATTTTAATTATTTTTCATAAGTGCATGTTGTTAATACACAAAGAAAGAAATACATACGTGTTGAAAGAAATTCTTTATGAATCAGCATTTACATATACAGTGGGGAGCAAAACCAATTGCATGTTTTGAAGTTGAACTGAAATGTTCCTATAAAAACTTAAATACTCAATCAAATAATACAAGACTTCACGCATTTATTCATTGTTAAGTCAACAAATATAATAGGAAGGGAACCAGATTTCCTTTACGTTTTTGGATGATATTGTAGAAATACGTCCAAATTCAAAATCCAAATCCAAAAAATGCCACAAAAGATAAGGAGTTCTAAAAGGGTGTTCAAGTTCCTCTCTATTTAAGCGAAAAGTGCCAAACTAAATCAATGTGGATTCTTTTATATAATTGGCTTTCTGTCATTCAAATATTTGAATATCATAATTTAATTTTTTTTTTTTTTTTTTTTTTTTTTTTTTTGAAAGAGCTTAACAATAAATAAATGTGTGAAGTTTTGTTTTATTTGATTGAGTTTTTAAGTTTTATTAGGAACATTTCAGCTCAACTTCAAAACATGATCTTAGTTTTGCACACCACTGTATATGTACCTACAATATAAAAAAATTAATTGAAAAATCTAAAATACACAAAAACTCAATTAAAAATGCAAAATAAAAACTTTATAGGTTCATGTGTAATTGTGCCCTACAAGCAATAGGATTACAGCTCATTTGACTTAAAATATGTGTAAACTTTAAACAGTGTTTCAAATAGGACATATGTGCATACATACATATGTATGTATTTAAACAGACATGACCCATTCGAATCCTTGAAACGAAAATTGGCAAATTGCCATACAATCAATCGTATATTTAAACAAAAAATAGCGCAAAACTCACAAAAAATTTGAACTACTTACTGAAAATAACCTTAAACGACAAAAAATATCGAACCCAACCTAAAAGTTTAGTCTAATAAAGAATAGTTATGTCAAGATAACCTTTCCAACTTCATATTATAAATTTGTTTATAAATGCATACTGATTGTATCTATGTATATACTTGTGTGTGACCTTAAATGCAATATACCTACAGAAGAATAAAAAAAGACGGCGACCAGACGACATTAAGACCATATTTTACTATTAAGTCTAATTTCGTAGAAGATCGGTCTAATATTAAAACATTTCCATTCCTATCATAAACATTTCTTATCCAAATTTTTTTTTTAGTAAGGGTGTTGCGAATATTCGCTTATTTTTGATATTTGTATTTGCATGCGTTAAAATTACGCTATAAACACATTCAAGGTTACCAGCCATGGACTACAACTTGTCATATGAGAATAATGTGCATATGAGAATAATTATTTTAACGGCAACACGGCTACCGACTACACGACTACCGTTGTAGCCCATAGCCAACTTAGGCTAATTATCATTTTTCTTGGCGACAACAAACAGTTTAGTGCTGTCAATACAATAAGATGCATGAAATAGGCGTTGTAAAAACGCAATACATGAAATATATACATTAAAAAAAATTGATGTGGCACCACTGATGAAAAATAATCATTGTCCATTTGTTTACATTTATTTTGTAGCTGTAGTCATTAAAATAATTAAGTAGCTGGTTACTTGGCTACTTCTTTTGTAGTCGTGTGGTCGATGGTCGGTAGCCTTGAATGTGTTTATAGCAATGTGCGATTATTTAAAGCGAATACTTGCAATTTATTTTACAAAAATATATAATAACTAGGGAAACCAGAAATATGCAATTGCATGTTTTTTCTTATGCAATCAATCAAGTCGGTTGTAAGATATTTATCCTTTTAATTAATTGTTATGAATTTTTTGCATATTTATCTCATAACAGTATTTTTGCATATTTTAGTTTTAAGAGCATGTTTTCGACATTTTTTCGTATTTAAGAGCATTCTAAACCTATTTAGCTCATATTTGGATTATCTGTGCTCTAAAATATTTTTACAACGAAGTTAAAATTTTTGTTTGAAATTCTGACGAAGTCATGGTTTTTTAATTAAAATTTATTGGGCCACCTTGTTCTAAATTAAGTTCACTACCGCTTAACAGTTTTGGAAGAATAAACTAACTATAAAGTGAGATTAGAAAGCGTTTAACGTTCAGAATATGTTTGCATATCAAAAATTTTTACCAAAAATGCTTAGATGATATACGCAAATGTATAGAAGGGCAATCTTTGTGGGTTTCAGTAGATGAAACAGTTGATGCCACTGGAAAAATAATTTGGCAAATGTAATGTAAATTCTTAATTAACACAGTTGTTTTGGACAAAATTAATCACTTTACAATTGCACAACTTTTTGACAATTCGTTAAAGATATTGGACGTAAATTTAAACAAAAACTTGATTTTGCTATTTGTAATAGTCGCTGCACCGTATACTTATAGTAAAAACTCACAAAGACATAAAGGTGTTTTACCTTAAACAAACGCATGTTACATGCATTATTCAGCGAAGAACTTGAATTAATAAAATTTATATGTCAATGTCTAACAAAAGATCTTAGCGCATCTTCTTCAAATCAAGTTCTAATATATGATCCTAAGGAATTGCTATCCTTTAAATACGACCACTTTACAAAAGTTTGCTCAGATGTAATAGACAACGTTGTACCGCTGTGGAATGGTAGGCAAGACACCCGCCAACCAGAAGGTCGTCGATTCAGTAGCAGGCCAGACCATCTTAAAAAAAAGGAAAAAGTTTTTCGACAGCGGTATCACCTCAAGTAACTGATTATGAGTATCACTACTATTGAAAACTTCTCTAAATGCATTTGCCATTCGGAGCCGACGTTAAAGTGTGGGTCCCTTTCAATGAGTTTAAAAATAGAATCGGGTGCAGCTCATTGGACTGAGAGAAGTCCCCCAAGTTCCTTCATGGAATTTTACGGGAGTTAAACGTTTATCATTTGAAAAATCAAGTCAATATTTTTTTTCTTTTTATGACAACTACAAATAAATACCAATAACAAAATTCTGCTTTATTTTCTTTGAATATTTTCAAAAGAATAGTTGAATAATGCAAATGTGGAGAAAAATAAAGAATTTAGTAATTAATAAGAAACAAAATGTGATACAATCTGTGATATTGAATCAATTAGAATATAAGGAAAACCATATAATAGCCAATAAATTTAATTATTATTTTGTTGAGAGTATTAAATCAATTAGAAATTCAATAGAGCAAGTGCAATATATAAACCGAATACCAGAGATAAATTCTAAATTCAAGTTTCGTGCAATCAATCTTACCGAATTGAAAAATATATGTAGAACTATTAAAAATAAACCTGACTTTAACAATGTATCAATAAAATTAATAATGGATAATTGGAACACCATAGGAAATAGTTTGTTAAATATAATTAATAAATCTTTTGAAGAAGGAGAATTCCCGGAAAGCTGGAAAATATCATTAATAACACCAGTAGAGAAAATTACTAAAACAAAACAATGTGAGGAATTTAGACCAATAAAAACACTAAAGACTTGTGAGAAAATTATCGAAAAGGTAGTGAAACAACAACTTGAGAAATATTTTGAGGGAAACAATATATTTTCGAAATACCAATATGGATTTAGGAAAAACTTTTCATGTGAAACAACGTTAAATTATGTTATAAATAAATGGAAATATGTGGAGAAGGACAAAAGAATTATGGCTGTTTTCTTAGATTTCAAGAGAGCTTTCGAAACGATTGATCGTGATATTTTATTATGGAAACTTTATAATTAGGGGACATGTAAATAATGACTATGGTGTACCTCAAGGATCAGTTTTAGGAGCATTGTTATTTATTATATACATAAATGATATGCCAGAAGTACTTCAGAAAAGTGAAATTATATTATATGCTGACGATACACTAATATTTACAGAAGGAGATACGGATCAACAATGCTATGATAATATAATACATGATATGAATAATGTTAATGAATGGTTAAAAATTAATAAATTAAAGTTAAATGAGGATAAAACGAAACTTATGCAAATAAATATGGACAATGATACAGTGTTTAAGATAAATAATCAAATAATAGAGAAAGTCAATCAAATTAAATACCTCGGTTTTATAATAGATAACAAATTAAAATTTAATGAACATATAAATTATATATGCAAGAAAATTGGTAAAAAAATTAGTTTTTTTAGACGAATACGTAATAAAGTTTCTATAATTACTGCAATTAATATTTACAACACCATGATAAAGCCACATTTTGAATTCGCCTCAACAATAACATATACTTGCTGCACCGAAACACAAATTGAGAGAATCCAAAAGTTACAAAATAAGGGAATGCGTTCGATATTAAAATGTAATATATATACTCCAATAGAGGGAATGCTTAACGCACTTAAATGGCTCACCGTAAAACAGAGATTAAAGATGAACACACTGATTTTTATACAAAAGATGAAAAATGGAACTGCCCCACAGTACTTATTTGAGCAACTAAGGCGTGTAGGGGATATTCAACCATATCACTTGAGAAATGAAGGCAATTTCAGACTACCAAGGACAACCACAACATCAATGCAGAGGTCGTTACTCCATAAAGGGTTACACTACTACAATACGCTGCCGGATGATACTAAGAATGCAAATAATATGAATGAATTTAAGAGGAAAATTATATATTTCATTAAGGATATTGTAAATTGAAATCTCTTTTTTTTTTTTTGTATTATCATATATGTAAAATTGAAAGTATTATAAATACTACTAAATAAATAATAATAATAATAAAAAAATAGCCCGTTTTTGTATTAACAAAAAAGAAATGTTTATTTTTCTAGAGCGTAATTTTAAATTTTTAAATCATGTTTTCGGATTTTTACTGCATATTTTATGCGCATAAGACACTTTTTAAGAGCATATTTCTGGTTTCCCTGATAATAACAAACGTCAAAAAATACCATAATCTAAAACAAATATCAAAATGTTTATTTTGTATAATGGAACGTTTGTTAGATATTAGCGTTCCAATAATACTGGTTATTTGAAAAAGTTTGGTTACAGATTATCGGTATTAAAATCGCATTATTATGTATATGGCATTATTCCGTACGTTTGCAAATGATTCAAAATTTTGAACATTATCGTCATAATTTGCTTTTTATTGTGTAAAAGATCGCAGGTTACTAAAAAATTTGCAAAGTTCACAATTCACAAAGACCGATAGATAAGCAACATGGAAGTTGCTAGGGAACTAGACATTCATTGACAAACGAATACACTGCTTAACAAAACAAAAAAATTGTCTGTTTTCTGAGATTATTTGTTTGTTTCTGTATCAAACTGACGCGCATTTTTTGAATATGGCAACAGTTTTTCTCTAACAGCTTTTATTTCTGAGTTATAACTACATAACTACCCCCATTAACTATTTTCACTTAGATTTTCGTTTTTTATTGGTTAATAAAATATATTTTTTTGATGGTTTAGATGTGGCTTCGTTAAGATGCTGTGTGCTTAATCCAAATTGTTTTTGCTATATTTGTGATGAATATATTTGAAAAATATCGGCAACTTGTATCGGATTCTGTGAAAAATAAAATTTAAAAATAAACTTTCGTAATGAGGACAAGTCTTGGATGTTTTTGATGGGCAACAGATTAGGCAGCTCATGAAAGATCCCAATTTTGTCAAATCAATGACTAAGGTCGAATCCACAGCTTGGAATTCATTTCCTAGACAAAAAGAAATCTTACAACCATGTCGACCTTGTTGAGTACACGCTATCAAACTTGCATTAGCTACGGTGCATAATCTAAGTGCTTTTAGAGAGGAGCAGGGTGAAAGCTTTTATTAGGATCTTCTGACAATGGAAGAGCATTATAAGATTAGGTGGGACTCATATATGATGGCAGACTACTGCTGGAGTTTGCAACGAGATCTACCTAAAGCCATTCATTCAAGGATATCTTATAAAAGATCATTTCATAGTGTTCGGTAAAAATTTTGTATGGATTTTTGTATTATTTGCCAAATTTATCAAAAATAAAAGATACAAAACTAATTTTGAGCAGTGTTATCAATCATTTGAAGAATGCTGGATAAAAAAAATCATTTAGGTGCTACATTCACAGTGAATAAATTGAGTGAACCAAATTTCCATTTGCGTTTCACAGCTAAAACGGAACGAAATCGCAAAGAAATCCATAGAACTATCTTAATGGTGCAAATTTAAATTACGTAGAAGCCTGCAAACGCAATTGCATTACCCCAAAAATGACAAAAGGTTAACGATCAAAACGGCACATATATGGTTTAATAAAGATCGTTTCAAATATAAGAAAAAGGTGTTTCATTTTTTGTCAAATTTATAACTGAACTTTTTCAAACACCCAATGTTATATTTTAAAAATCAAACGCAAATAATCGTACACGCATAGTAAAAGTAATTGAAATACTTATTAATGAGTTAAATACAATATTTGAGGATCTTATCCAAAAATTAATATTTTCCTTATCAATATAATATAAGTACTTTCTTTCTAGTATTAAACTGACCAACATCCTCAGAAATTACATTAATCTCCTGTGTTGAATTACACAACAAACTGTACATGTAATTATTTATTTATTATGTATCAAGGTCGGAGAGTTCTAACTGGCCCATGGCACTGCGACCTAAAAAGATTTTTTATGTCAGGCACTCCGGGGTCAGACCCGCTAATGCACTAGCTTCAATGGGTGATAACCACCCATAAGATAGCTATTAAATCCTTCATTGAGTCAATATCCACAAGTGGATGACTAGCCGCTCGGTCTGGAAACGTCAACCGGAACATTCTCCGGAAAAATACCCTCATCTTTATGTATGAAGACCACAATATCCCCAATGGGTAACCGACGAACCTGTCCAGGTCAATAAAAGGCTTCACAAACGTTCGCTTCTGAATGTTAGCCAACATTTTTCGTGTTAGATACCTAATTTAGCTTAGTTTCCTTTTGTACCGCCATTACTTCATATGCATAGGATTATCATCTTTTTTTCTACAGGTATGATTCTGACATTATAATAAAAAAGTTAAATATCTGTTTACACTATCTTTGACTCAATTTGTATTTCGTTATACTACTCGCTTTTCTCCTGAAGGTAAAAGGCTGAGAAAGTGACATTCTCTTGTTCTTAAAATACCAGGACAATTAGACTTAAAAAATTCTCAGTGTTTCAAAGCTGTTCGCATAATGAACTAAGGATTAGTAGAGATTTCAACAAGTAGCTGCAACAAATTTTTTTAAATGGAGCCATAAGCAGAAAGTTAACTCGTAATTATAAAAAAGTTTATTGTTTGTTAACAGTGTAAGTACATAGCAATAAGAAAAAAAACATTATTTGGCCATTTGCCATACAGCCTTGATAACTTTGTTATCCCATATGTGTATAAACTAAAAAATTATAATATATAAATATAAGTATGTAGTCATCATTACTTAACACCTGAAGAAGTGAATACAGTAATCCCTTGACTTACTTTCTCATATATTGTTCAGAATGTTAGTTTTATTAACACCCTAAGTACATGCATATACATGCATGCTGTATAATATAGAAATAAAAAGCTTAAAAGTATTAAAAATTTAATTTAATTGCCATGACGATGAGATCTACTTTTACAATTCATCTAACCATCTTTCAGTGACATTGAAAAAATATTCATTATGCACAGATTCAGGTTTAAGATCGTGGTTAATGGAATATTTTTTTAGCTTAAGTCCTTTCTTTTCAGAGAAAAAGCCACAGCCCTTATTGAACTGACGTGAATTTCATAGTGCTGGCAATAATGTCGGGTGTCTTTTTAAAGGTTCATAACTTTGAGTTGGCGACACTGCTTTATTTGAAAACCGATTTAACAGCTGATATTTGCTTTTCGTTTAGTTGAATTTAACATTTCATTATAAATAGACTTACTCCGCTGCAAATCCGGCCAAAGGGCTGAAGCACAAATTTATATTGATATTAAAATTTTTTTCTGATGAAACCCATTTTTGGTTGAATGGGTACGTAAATAAGCAGATTTTTACATTTAGAGTAAAGATAATCCACAAGCTTTAGTCGAAACACCATTACATCCACAGAAAATTACGGTTTGGTGCGCTTTCTAAAACGATGATGGACAGAATATTACTGTCAATGGTGAAAGATATGAGTATAGGAGCATGATTAGAAATGTTTTCGTACCTCAATTAGCTGGCAGAAATCTTGTTGGCATGTGGTTCCAACAGGACGGAGCTACATGCCACACAGCGTACGCTACAACTGATTTACTCAAAGAAACTTTTGATGAAGAGTAATTTCACGTACTAGTCCAATTAATTGGCCATTAAGATTGTTTAATTTAAAGCATAGGATTTTTATTTTTTTTTTTGTGGTTGTGTAAAGTCACTTGCCTACGTCGATAAACCAGAGACAAATGAATATCCGGAAATCAACATTTGAAGAGTTATTGGCGAAACACGTTCGCATATGCTGCGAAAAGATTGTGAAAATTGTTGTTCCAGATTGAGCCTTGTGCGCGCCAGCTGTGGCGACACGTTTCATTGATATTAAAAATATATTTCCTTGTTTTATCACGATTTAAGCTTGTGTAACTGTAAAAAAGCACCCAATAGAAGCCTTTTTTCCCTTGCATAACGACGAATAACTTCTATTTTAGTTTCTAATAATTTTACATTTGGTTTTGTTTTTTTTTTTTGAGGACCGGGAACATTATCGGACGTATGTTTCAAGGCCATATTTGGCCATGGCCACGTGAATTCGTGAATTCCTTGATGGAATACCTTTCCACCCAAATAGGTACACGTTTTTCGAGACTGGCTTTTTTACTATACTCCAAAAAAGCTAAGTTCACGACCCCAGTAACCAGATATAGAACATTTTATACGAAAATATGGCGTTAGTAATCGTGAAACATTAAAAGCTGCTCTTATTAGTGCTTGGGCCATAATAAAACTTTCTATAACAGAGCATTTGCTGACATCAATGTAACATCGCCTTCAAACAGTTATTGATGCCCAAGGTGGATCAACCACATACAGAAAGTGAAATTTTTGTTTTTATATATAAAATTTTTATATAATAATTAATTTTTTTAGCTGAATGTAGACTTTTTTATTATTGTTTTTAATTCAAAGGGTGTATGTAGACTTTTTCCTCGACTGTATGTATATTTACGTTAAAACTGTTCAAATATTTATATAAACATTGCGAAAAACATCAATTAAAACCACAAAAAATATTTATTTAAACAAAATGTCATTATAATGCATAATTAAATAAATATATATTTTCATTTTAAATTAATTAGTTTTAATATGGTGTGTTCTAGAATTTTATTTGAATAGAGACCTCGATAAAATCTGTTTAAAATTTTATATGAGCATATAAATATATCATAATGAATCTCGCCACAGAGATGTCATACGGTATCCAATAAAAATTATAATTAAAGACTCGTCTATATTTCATATAACCAATAGGAATAAAATTTATATTGAAGTTTGCGCCAGTTTAGTTTGAAAATCAAAATATGTTATCTGTTACGTACTGCTCAATTGTTACGGAAAAGTTGTCAAAAATTACAAATAATTGCCTCTTGGGGTTTGGTTTGGAAATCTAGTATCTTAGTATATTTAGGTTAAAAATACTGCTAATCTTTACTGCACTTTTAAAAACAAATTACTTTAAAACATAAAATAGTTCTATTTAAATTAGAAATTAATTCTGTTTTATTTTTGAAAGATAAGGTCGACTGTCACAATTGTAAATAACAAAAAAATAAGTTATGTTCTACCAAGCTTGAATTTATGATAAGTATACTTTACTGCAATGAATATTTATTTATAAATATATGGTATAGTCTCATGTATTAATGCTACGAGATTAAGATTCATTGCTGTTAAAAAATTATTTTTTATTTTTTTTTTTTTTGTGTAAGCCCGGTATTCCGTCAAATTTATCTGGGCTAAATTTGGTCTTAATTGGATTTAGCCAAGCCGTGAACTATAGAAATTATTGACTTTTTCCTATGTTTGAGTAAAAATTTTGTGTTAACTATAATCGATGATACGTAGAACGAACTTTACAAAACTTTCCATTGTAGCAGAAGGAAATAAAGAACTTTAAAAGATCGTTTTGCCATTATCTAACACGTTAAAGACCGCATGCCACCGGTGGGTCACTCCGTAACAACATTACCAGCTTGTGTGCTCACGGATGAGCACATGATATGTTTTACTTGGGGACCGCTTGTACGTACACCGGTGGGAATGATTTAAATTCAATTTATGTACAGTAGTCCATTCGCCAGTCCCTCGAAGAGAAATATGAAATATGCTTTTATATAAGCTTGAATTCGGTTGTATTTCAAAGCTTAATGGGTTCTTTTTTAAAGCTTGAATAAAATCTGTTTTTGACTTAGCATTTTAATTTAATGCTTACATTGAATTGTATTAACATTGTAATGTTCGACTTGAACTCAAGTCCCCATTTTGCTTGAAATGCTATTGAAATAAAGTGTAACACAAATATATTTCAATACTTGAAATTTGAATTTATAGCTGAAAATAAACTTGTTTTACAGTTGAATTCCAGCTAAAATGCTTATTGGGTATAATGATGTAAAAAATAAAAACAGTATTTGCCAAATTGGAAAAAAAACCTATAAGGATTTACTTACACAATTTTTGAATCTAGATTTAGTTTTGGGGGATGTTCTAGATAAAAGCATTAATAACAGACTTTATATAAATTTTAAAAAAAGTGTGAATTTAAGGCTAATATAACAATGATTAACACTATAATTTAGTACTTAGATCATTACTTTTAAATTAACATGAAAAATACTTCACTTGCATGCAATGTATAGAATATAACAACTAAATAAACTATATACATACATACATGTGCATATAAAATACATATATTTAATAAAGAGTTACTTATATGGACGAGTATGATTAAATAAGGTCAGAGTCACACATTTGAACCTCCTATTCATTTTTTATTTTATATTGAAATCTAATAAAAAAATTAAAATATCAAAAAAAAAATCAAATCATAGCACTAATTTGATAATTGCTAAGTATTGCTAGTTGCTGGACAACGAAATTAAAATAAAAAATAAACTACACTTTACAAAACTGAATCGAATAGAAAAGAGTGAAGAAAATAATATTTATTGTATCACATGCTGATTGTTTAAGGTCAGGGTTTAATTGGCTAAATGGATACTAAAAATAAATACTCGTAAATATTATAAAAATACAATCAAATACTGTAAATCAAATAACATTTTTTATTATTATCGTACAATGAACTTAATAGCAACAATAAGACTAGAAATTTAAATAATTTCATAAAAGTTTTAACAAGAAAAATAAATAAATAAAAATATATCTTCATGTATGCGAGTACAGTGGTGGATAAAATTCTAGGTACTAAAGCAACTTTTATAAATATAGAATAGTTTCTGTATCTAGATTATATTTTATTTACAAAATGTTTTAGAAACTATCAGGCACGTAACGGAATACAATTCCGATCGAAAGTGGAACTCTTTAATTAGCTTCTACAGAAAACGTAAACGAAATTTTTCTTCGGAAAGAAACCACATTTAAAATTACAACTGATTTCATTTTATTATAATTTTTGTATTTCGATTTTTATTTACAAATAAAACATTTTTAAAGTCTACTTCTCGTGGGAAATATAACATATATGAAGAAAAATTGGTATAAATATAACACATTTTATTTATTTTCTTCAAAAAAATTTACTTTAAATTTTATATTCGTTCGGAATTTGTAGAACAAAAAACCAAATCGATCGGAATTGCAAATACTGAATCAAAACCATTTCGATCGGAATGTGTGACATACCTGTATATAAGTAAAGTTATTTAACCCCTTGGGTACGGATTTATTTGAGAAAATATTTGCATACGGAACGGACTCATTTTTTTGTTGCTTGGAGTAGTATGTAAAAGCAGTACATTTTACATAAGAATTAATTTATTTCTAAAATATTGCTGATTACAATTGTAAAACAAAAATAAATTAATAAATATGTGTGAAGTTAAATACGTTTTTTAACATAACAAAAACTTGTGTAAGTTAACAGAATATATGTGAAGATAAATACGAATATCTATATACATACATACATCCAAAATTATGTTTTATAATCCACAATTGTATAATGTTAACATAGCAGCAGCGTTGCCAGAATGATGATCTTATGATATTTTTGATGATTTTTTGACCAAAATATAATTTGATGATTTTTGATATCAAATGATAATTTTTTAAATTTAAAAATGGTGTTTTTTTAGTTTGAACAAGATATTTTTCTAAAAATAATTTAAATAAAAAGTCAACAGTTTTTAAAACTTTTAGCTAAGTAGTAACTTAAGGAATATAATTAAAAAAAAGTATTGTTAAAGTTTCATACATTAAAAATGTATAAGTATTTAATACGAAAGGATAAAACTTATGTACATAAGTATGTACGTATGTATGTATATTTTTGTGAATATAACGTTGTATTGTATGTTCATACATATTATTTATTTACTTTCAATTAAACTTCTTTAGATGAAAACAGTATGAAAACTATTAGATCAATGAATTTGAATTGAAGACACTTTGATTTGATGTGATTTTAATGATTTTGTTTAATAAGATCTTTTGTTTCTGACCCTTTAAAAATTATAAATAGAATATCTTTAGATATCAATTTTTTTCACAATTTGTCTAAAATTTTATGAGTTTTCCTATTTCCTTTGAAAACCTTAATCGAATATTCTCAATTTATATAAAAGCAAATATATTTCGATATTTAAAATACAGAAAATTTTCCAAAATTTAATGACATATTTGGTTTGGGATGATAAGAAAATTTATGCCATTTTCTTCTTAAAGATTATTTCACGTGAATGTTGCCTGCATTAAACTGCATATCTTATTTTACACGGTTTTTTACACGTTTATATTCTGGAACGTACTTATTTAACGAGTAAAAATAGAATTGTGTACACTTTATCCAGCATTTCTGCCGATATCTTAGCAATGGTGGCTGTAATGTTGTCTTCAAGGCTGGAATTGTGTCTGTACACAATAGTCTAGTCTATCGAGGTCAAATTGTATGATCTTGGCGGCTAATGAACTGTCTCAACACGTATGATAAATTGTTCAACAAACTCGCACCTCATTAGTTTCATGGTGTCGCGTGCGTGTAGCAATAGGCACCATCTTGTTGAAACCACATGTCAACCAAGTCCAATTCTTTAATTTTAGGAAAAAACCGGTAATCATCACACGGTATCTTATTATAATTACTATAATATTTGGATTTTCATAGTTCTTGAAGAACTAGGGTCCAATGATGCCGCCAGCCCACCAAACTGAACTTTTGAACTTGAACTGTTTCGGTAATACCCATTGAGCCAAAAATTAGCTTCGTTGCTGAAGATAATTTTACTTTACGAAACACATTCCTCACACAGCACGAATTTTGGTTGTAAAACTCAATTTACAAGCGTTGTTCGTTCATTAGTATATTTATATAATAAACATCTGTTTTTTTTTAGTTTTTATAAAATTATTACTTTTAACTTTTTGTAACATAATGTTTGAATAAAAAAAATGATGATTTTTGTTTTCAAAATATGATTTTTCTTTCGCCAAATAATGATTTTCTTTCGAAAGCTGCATAGCAGTCTCCTTTTTTTCACATTTATTTATTTATCTTCCACACATGCAGTGACAAAAATAACTATTCCACATGAGCTTACAAATTCATTTAGTAATCAATAAAAAAACAATATAACGTGTAATTAACAAAACTAAATCAATAAACTCTACTTAGAAACAAATAACTATATTCAATAAAAATTCATTGTTTAAAACATTAATAAAATAATAAAGGGTCCGCCAAATAATTTTTTTTTAATGCTATAAAAAAAAAAAACTACTGAATATTTTCTCAAATTTCTTTTTTTATTTGAAAGTACAATCCTTCCGGTTAATAATGGAAAATAATTTCATTCAAATGGCTGCCTCGGCTGGCCATGCAGTAGCCTACACGTTCGGTCCAATTTTTAAGCACATTGTGCAGCTGTATTTCACCAATGGCTTCACGAATATTGTCCCTTAAAGCGTCAACTGTCTCTGGCTTGTTGGCGTAACACTTATCTTTGACGGCACCCTACAAATAATAGTCCAACGGTCTCAAATTGCAGCTCCGAGGTGGCCAAACTACATCAGCTCTGCGGCTGATAATGCGATCTTCAAAAACAGGGCGCAAAACATCGAATGTAGCTTCGGCTGTGTGGCACATAGCGCCTTCCTGTCGAAACCAAATGTTGCTAATATCCTCCTCTTCAATTTTTGTGAACAAAAATTCGTTCAACATGGCCCGATAACGGTCGCCATTGACTGTAAGGCCCAATTATGCCTCTGGACCAAAATCCGCACCAAACAGTGACTCGTCTTGGGTGTATTTGCTTTTCAATGTATGCGTGCGGGTTTTTTGTGCCCCAAATGCGACAATTTTGCTTGTTTACACACCCGCCAAGATCAAAATGAGCTTCATCTGAAAAGATGATTTTTTTGGCAAAATCGGCATCTTCTGTAAGTCGATCGTAGGCCACTGAGTAAAGCGAAGTTCAAGCGTATACACAACCATATTCGTTTAGCGGAAGGATAAAACTAATTATCTGTCAAATCAGACATGAGCTAAGTGTTACCATTCACGAAATAAGCACTAGTTGAAAAAAAACTTTAGATGGCGGACCCTATATATATATAAACAAAAAAGTATTCGACATTGATAATATTCTTAATATACATACATATAAAACCTTTGTTGGCTTAAAAACTAGTTGCTTTTTCTTTACGTCTTATAACCTCTCTTAAACGTTCCGGCATATATCTTACCAATTTTTTGTGTATTCAGAATCAATATTACCCACTCTTCTTCTTCTTTTTATATTTATATATAAGTAACTTCACAAATATTCAATGGGGTTTAGATGTGGATATTGTGGCGGAGTTTTGACTATTTACGAGTAGATGTATATATAAATATATATATAAATTGGCTTAAAAATATATTTTTTTGACTAATTCAGTTTTATTCATACCAATATAAAATAGAAATATGGGAATTAGTAATGGAATATGATATCGGGTTAATGTGCACCTCTAGCACGTCGGTAGACGTCCGCTCTTTTCACAAAATTTTTAACCACATTTTGCAACAAAGCTTCGGTTATCTCGTCAATGCAGCGCCGAATTTCATCTTTCAGAGTATCAGTAGTAGTGTAGTTTGTTCACGTAAATCCTGTCTTTTAAAAGGGCCCAGAGAAAATAATCCAGCGGCATGAAATCACAAGAACGAGGCGGCAAATTGACATCGCTAAATCGAGAAATTACGGCACCGGGAAATTTCTCATGCAATAACTGAATTGTTTGGCTGACTGTGTGGTTTGTGGTGCCGTCCTGGTGAAAACAAAGTTCACTGATGTTAATATTAATTATGGCCACAACAAATTGGTTATCATGGTTTGGTAGCGCAAAGAATTCGCGGTGACAGCGTTTCTTTGCTCATTTTCGAAAAAATACGGCCCGATGATGCCGCGTAACCACAAACCGCACCATTCGGTCACTTTCTTTGGAATGGACTTTTATGTACTGTTTGTGGTTTTTGTGAGCCCCACTTGCAAAACAATTTTGTTTGTTAACATAACCGCCTAATTGATTTTGTTGAAAAATGTGGTTCAAAATTTTGTGAAAAGAGCGGACGTCTGCCGACGTGCTGGAGGTGGACACATCATATGCCTCACATCATATTCCGTTATTAATTCCTATATTTCTATTTTATATTGGTATGAATAAAACTGAATTTGTTAAAAAAAATGTGTTTTTAAGCCAATTGCCTTTCTAACCTCAAATTTGCCCACCCTTTATATATAAATTTTTCGTTCCGAAAAGTACACAGGTGTTGTGCTTAAATCATGTTAATCACTCACTGTATGTATGGTATACATATAATAAGTTCAACATGAATTAAGTAAAAGTTATATTGATTGCCAATAACATAAAAATAAAATTATGATGTGCAATATCTGGCTTGAAGGATATAACCGTAAATGCAATTGTAGTGTTCTATTATTAAATTGATAAATACTATTGATCCACACTATATTTCCTTATGCAAATAATGTACCTCCAATTAAATATTCTTACATAAAAATATGTATTGAATACATCTTTAACCCCTTGGGTACATTTGATATACGTCATGCACTTGTTTGTCCTAGGAGCGGATGACGTGTATTACATTCGAGCTTAGACAACATTTAACATGCACAATTCTGTTCATTTCATCATAGATTGTATCAGTCATAATATAATATAATGGTGAATATTATTCGCGATACACTGGCCGATTATGTCTAAAGTACATACCCCATTTCGTTTGGCAGCGAAAAATTTGGCACATCTTCCTGAGAACATTCCGTCAATTAAGTCCAAGCAACGCGTTTGTTATAATCATAATATTTGGAAAGATAGTACCTGACAGTGCAAACAATATAAAGTAGCGCTGCATTTACCTACTTGCTTTGAAAAATACCATACTCTTCATAATTATAAGTAAATGGTTTTTATTATAACTTGAATTTATTGCATTTAGTCTTCTTTTGTTTTTATTAATTATGTGCGTTAAGTTTAAGACGAAAGTTAATTTACGTTCATTATATAAGAAAAAAATTAAAGGTAAAAAACTGGGGTAAACAAGGCTAGAAGAAGCAGATGAACGACGAATTATTCGCGAAGTGAAAAAGAGTCCCAAAATGAATTCATCTACACTAGCCATAAGTACCAAGAAGCACTTTGGCATTTCAGTAACACCCCAGACAAAAATGAATATTAAAAAAAACACGTTTCCATGCTAGCTATGCCAGGAAGAAAGCCCAGATTTCCAAGAAAAATTGGAATATTAGATTAGATTTCGCTCAATAGTATGTGTCTAAGTCTCCTGAGTTCTGGAAGAAGGTTATTTTTGCTAATGAAAACAAATATAACCTTTTTGGCTACAATGGAAAGGTTTTAGTAAATCGGAAACCCAATTCGGAGTCGAAAGAGAGAAATATTGCACCAACTGTAAAACAGGGCCAAGGTGGTGTTATGATCTGGAGGTGTATGGCAGCATCAGGTGTGGGCAATTTAGGATTTTTTGATGGCATTATGAACTATTGCAAAATTTACGACAGACTTTTGAAAAATTGGGACTTTCCGATCGATTTCAGTTCTAACAAAATAATAATCCCAAACCTTTTGCCATCGATAAATATAAATAAATACTCGTATTCCCCATCATCTAGAAATTATTTATAGTTTGATCTCTATGGCCACATTTTTAACCTCTCTACAACTTTTCCTTATCTTCGCAGCTTCTTTTTCGACCTGTCGGCAACCTTGTGGACTCCAATTTACTGCATTTAGGGCTATGTTCTTATGAGGTTTACTTAGCGTATGACCATTTAGTTCCATTTGCATTTTCTTATTTCCATCTTGATAGGTATTTGAGATGTTTGGGTCCATAACACACCATTTCGTATCGTGTTGGGCCAAAAGATTAAGATTATCCTCCGCAAACATCTGTTAACGAATACCTGTATAACCTTGATGTCGCGAGGTGCGGTGTTTCACGTCTCACACCCTAACAAAAGTTTTGAAATGACGAGTTGAATATTCTAATTTTAACATTCGATGAGATTGAGGACGATCTCCAAACGTTCGCCAATCGCCCAAATGCTTCTTTCGCAAACTTTGTGCGATATTCAATATCCATTGAAAAGCCACCTGAGTTCGTTATAATGCTACCCATATAACAGAAGTTGTCTACCTCCTCAATAATACTCTCATCGACTATAAGGACTCTGTTTACATCACTGTTTATTCTCAGTACTTTCTTTTTTTTACATTTATTCTCAATCCTGCCTTGGCTGTGGCTTGGGCAACACTGTTTAGTTTCCCCGACATGTACGTGTAATTGTAAGACATCAGACAAATGTCGTCCGCATAGTCTAAGTTCTCCAATCGACTACAAGGGCCTCTCACTTGACTATGTCTAGAACAATATCAAAGAGCAGTGATGACAAAAGGCAGCCCTGCCGCACACCCTTAAGTACTGGTACTCTTCGGCTAATTTTGTTTTCATGAAGTATCCGACAACTTGCCTCTCTATATACAGCCGTTATAAGATTAACTAACTTCCCAGGGACGCCTTTACACTCCAATGCGGCCCATATAACTTCGTGCAAGAGTGTGTCGATCGCTTTTTCAAAATCTATAAACTTTAAATACAAAGAGGATCCCCATTCCGCGGATTGTTAAGTTCTTAAGGTGTTAACATGGCCTGTGCACGATATCTTTTATCGGAAACCTGCTTGATCTGCTCTCAATTCTGGTGAAAACATTTTAGATATTCTGTTCGCGATAATGCTCGCGATAACCTTATTAATAGTGCCTAGCAATGTTATACCCATCCAATTGCCTCGATCAGTTAAATCCCCTTTCTTTGGTAATTTGGCGATAATATCCTCCTTAATATCATCCGGTAACACCGAAACCGAGGCACTTGAATGATTCTTTCGATCGTTTCAACCAACGTCACAGTGAATTCTCATTCTCAGAACATCAAGAGCATCTGATTTCTCAATATCTACATAACACATAGACACAGATAACACCACACCACCACTTCTGTATGTTAAAAAACCTCATTGGGTCTTTCGTGCATTAAAATCGACCCTATTCACATGACCCCACCCGAAGATTTTCACCAGATCACTTGCGAGTGTGCCGTTCACATTCATACTCTTCGCCCCCAATAACCGAGAGGCTCGGTCTACGACTAAAAGGATATGAATGACAAATGTTGCTGCCATCTGCAAAAGAAGAGAGAGGATTGGAATTGTGAAGGAAAAAATATTCAAAATAGAGTGAGAGAAAAAACAGAGCCTTACGGTACCCCTGAGATTATCCTAAACTCGTCGGATGAGACCCCATCTATAACCACAATTATAGAGCGATCTTTGAGAAAGCTCGATATAAATCAAAAGAAGTGACTACAAAAGCAATAAGTTACGAAATTAGAGCCTCATGCCGAACTCTATCAAACTCTTTAGAGATATCCAGACCTATAACCTTACTCGGATCGGATCGGACTAAAGTTGGTAGTTTTTTGTTGTTTAAAAACAATTTGGTAGTTTGCTGCAATTTTCTTAAGTTTTAGGTAGGTAGCTAGGTTTCTTAACTTTGATTTGAATAAATAACTATTTTAAATAAAATTAACACTGTTTAAACAACAATATATACAATTTAATTTAATAAATCTACGCGTATTTACTCAGAGACTGCTTACTCTGCCTTTACACATATGTCATGGATTGCCCCGCATTATCTTCAAGTAGGTTCAAATATGTGGAGCGATCTTTAGTTTTATCAATAAATACTTAATGCCAACCTCAGCTGCCGATATGCATTGCAAAGCCACAACGAAACTGCCTACATCCATGCTCTATCGTTGGCACCAAGTTTTTATGTCGCAATTTCTAGTTTTATCGCCAAACATTTTATTTTTCGTCTCAAAGAAATATTGTATAATAATCTTAGAAACCATCACTGTATTTTAGGAATCAAATGGACATGTACTGTGTGAGTGTTCAGCCCTCTCGGCCCAGAGTTTGAGCTTCCTGGGGGTTGCTGTGCTGATTTCGAGAGATGTACATATTTCTTCTCTCACCATATAAGATTACTGGATTTATTCGCAGCCTCAATCTAATGTGGTGTATTTTGGCCATAACCAACATAACCTAACATACATCGCTCAACACAACTTTAGATTAAAGTATGTAGTAAATAAGTATATTGCAACTTTCACGAAAGTACTTCCATGAGGCTGAAAGCTGACTTAAATTTCAGATTTTAATTAAAAAATTAATTTTTAAATTTTTTACTTGAAATTTTGATAGGCTGCGAACATTTGGTAGAATTTTAGAAAATTTTTGGTAGGAAATCAATTTATTGTGTGGTAACTCTGCTCTGGCCAAAACCATGAATGGACCTATTCCACTTCTCCGAAAACCACGACTGTAGGTCACCAATGGATCGGCCATTGTGGAAACTATACTGACATTCGCTTAGCAAATCGTTAGACTCCAAAGACCTCACAAAGTGGTGATTAACTCTCCATAACTTTAGAGAGTGAGGAACAAGCTGCTATTGGGCGGTAAACCTCAGGGTTACTAGCATCGCCTTTTTAGGATTGGCATTATGTTAGCAACCTTACAACAAGATGGAAAAATACCGGCGCGCTGTGACTTTCAAACTAAAAAGGAGTCTAAGTCCTCTCCGTAGAAAGAGGAGGCCAAATATTCTGGATATTCTAAAGGTGGTGATATTGGTCCACCTGTGTTACGTCTTGCTCAGTGCCAATCTATATATTAATCCAGACGGTGCAGCCAGACAATCATGTAATTCACACTGCGTGTGAGCCTGAGAGAAGCCTCTAGTAGCGCACTCGTCAGCAATATAATTCCTTCGGATGCCAGTATGACCGGGAATTCATTTCAGTTAGAAGTTGTAATATTACCAAATTATAAACGTTTTTTCAAAATTTTAAAATAATAAAAGAAAACTCTAGTTTGCTATTAAGTGTCAAATATGGATTACTGAGATTTTCTCTAAGGATTGGCTGCAAGGCATTATCGTAAAAATTCATAAAAAAGGGATTTCTACAGAATATTCTAGTCTACCACCATAAGTAATACAAAACTGTTGAACATGACTAATGAGAAACCAATAATGAAACAGATAAGAACAAGAAAATGGTGGCGGATCGGTTACACCACTCGAAAAAGTCTCGATAGCATCACCAGAATATCACTCAAGAGAAATTCTCAAAGCTCCAGAAATTGTGGTCGACCAAGAAACAGCTGGAGACTTAATTATCCAGGAACTGACAGAAAAATCTAGCATGGGAAATAGCAAAATCAATAACGGTAAATCGTGTAAGATGGAGATGCTTTCTTAAGCCACATGCTCCCAAGAGGAGTAACGGAAAAATTCTTTGATGACGAGTAGAGCATTATTATTAACTGATATTAAAGGATGTTTTTCCCTCGATTTAAAGCCTATTTATCAAGTTTTTCCAATGAAGTATAATTAATCGTCGTCTTCAATCATAAAACTTTGGGGCAACTATTACGTAAGTAAGCAAAATTTTCTTCACGTGTACGAATTCTATAAGGTAGAATTTATTAGCGTAACGTATGCATTTTAAGCAAAAAGGTAAGTGCATTGGTAAAATCTAAATAAAAATAAAAAAATAATAATCGTAACGTACAAAATTAAATTTAATTCTTAATTTATTAAAATGCAAGCAAGAATTTTCTTTGCCTACTATTTTTTCCATCACTGCATACATTTATGGATGTGTAAATATGTATGTACATATCTAAAGATTCTTGAAAAGATTTTATAGACCACACTTACCGTATTTACAAATTCTGCTATATGTGCTGATATTATGTAGTTGCCTTCACACCAATCAACGGGTGAACTGCCCGGTCGCAAATGCTCCCAGGCCATTGTATATATGTCAAGTTGGGAACCTATTGTTTTGGTTTTTCTGAACACTCACCCAAAAAAAAAGCAAACGAAAAGACAGCACAATTACAAAGACTGCAGTGTCGTGAAGAGCAGAGAGCGGTAATTAGTACAGAAGTTTACACACTGGTCCACTTGTTACAATTTGATTAATTTTTTTTTTTTTTTTGTGTACACAATTACAATCGTATGCAATGAATTATACTAAAAATTTAGGTATTTATTTTAATTTTGATGACACTTATTTTTTTATTTGAATAGTTTTAGTTAATTGCTCTTATTTCATTTCTGTGCTCGAGGTTGCTTGCTTCTTAATTTGTTTTTTTTCTTCTTGAAATTTTACATAAACAATTTGGTAATATGCATATTATGTATTTACAACTTTTTGTAAATTTCTTATGTAATTTGTATTAAATTTTGTGACATTTATACAAAATTAATTTGATTTTCAACATAATCACAAAATTTAAACAGAAAAAATAATTTTTGTTTTATTTATTCGCAAATCAACTATACACAACCACAATAATTATTTGCTTAAAAGACTGCAATACACTAAGCAATACGCACTCCATAGGCATCTGCTTTTATTGAAAATTTACGTTCAACTAAATACAAATGTTCTTGTTTTGTTGTTATTTTTAATTATATTGTTGTTCTGCGTACGTTGTTTCAATATCGATTCATTTTTATTTGTTGTGAAAAAGGAGAAAGCATAACATTAAAAATACAAGCATAAGATAAAAAAGTGTGAAAGAGAACGAGAGAGAGCAAATGTGAAAACTTATATGTAAGCAGAGAGTAGAGCAATTTTATTTTCTTTCAAATTATGAATGAAAAATTCAATATTTCTCAAAAATTATTATTAAAAGAGAAACTGCGTACTTAAACGTTTTAAAAACAAATTATTTATTAACTATACAAATTCTAAATAATTAAAATTATAAATGCTTGAAAATGTCTGTCTTATCAATGGAAGCGGATGTTTTATTGTTTACTTTTGGAAAACTCTCAATTTGTTATTGTTTCTCTTTGCCTTCGGTTTGTTGACACACCATATATTTTACAGAGATGCCAAAGTATTTAAAAATATTGCGCAAAAACAGTGAAAACAATTTGGCTATTATTGTGTAATATTGAAAATGATATTTATTAATAGTGTAAAAAGTGAAAACATGCGTTATTTTTTATTAACATTGTAATATATACCACATAATAATTAATAATTAATTAAATAATAAAATTCCACTTTTTGTAATTTCTTCTTATTGCTTCATATTATTTTCTAATTTCGTTGGCATTTGAATACTGTTGGGTATACATGCATGTGAAAGAAATAGAAAGCAAAATAAATGTTTTAATTGAATTGTGCAATTATAAAGAGAACTAAAAAAGCTGGTCGAGATAAGAAAAAATAAGGCTTTTTAATTTATATGTGGTAAAGGGAAACTTAGTACTTTTTTAAATCAAGAGTGATCTAAATTCCTTAAAAAAATTTGGATTACTATTTAGGTATAACTGTAAGTTTTTACTTATAGTCTGGTTGCACTCAAAGTCAAATAGTAATCTGGTAACTTCTAGAATTTAGCGTATGCGTTTTATATTTTTTCTTCAACAGTTTGCAAATAGTATTTTTAATACAGAATAACATTTTTAATACGAGAGTGCAACAAATAATATTTAGGAAATAAAGGAAACATTGTCAATAAAGATGTCTTCAGCAATATATTTGGAAAATTATTTAGATGGTAAGTATAAATTAATTCAATACATAGCAACACAATTCCATCCATACATTTGCAACGCACACACTGCATTTTTACCAACACAATTTTGTTTCGCTTTTTCTTCCTCTAAACAATATACTACTCCATTATCTCCATCACCCACATCCAATCCAACAAAAAAATTATATGTATTTGTGTACCACAAAACAATGAAATCAACAATATTATACAACGTTCTACTACTAAAGTCTTATCCAATATAGGATTAGAGTCCTTACCCACTGAGTTAGAAAGGAATTTTAAACTTATGCGCAAATTGGATGATAGAGCACAGACTGCTATGAAAAGTATAGACAGTCATGCCAAGGAGTTTATGCGCAAATTAGCTGACAGCAATGTTACTATGACAGATGAGGAACGCAGAGAACGGTTGACAGACATACAACAATTATTTGGTAAAGCTAAGGAGTACAGTGATGATAAAGTGCAATTGGCCATACAAACATATGAACTGGTTGATAAACAGATAAGGCGACTGGATAATGATCTAGCACGTTTTGAAGGAGAAATACAGGAGAAAGCTTCGTCAACAAGAGGAAAATCAGAAGAGGCACAAGTAAAGAGTATGTATACCACATACAAATGATTTGAAAAATTGACTTTTAAATAATCCATTTCTTTTCTTTGTTCGACAAAAAACAGAAGGACGTAAAAAAACTAAAGATTCTGGTAAAGCAACGGGTAAAAAGAAACGCAACACATCATCAGATGATGAAGCTAATAATAATGCCACTGTTGCAACAACAAATGCAGGTGGTCAAGGTGGTAAAAAGAAAAAGCAGAAGGTAAATCAAGAAAAAGAAACTCGCAAGGGGGGTCAAAAGGTAATCATCTCATTATTCCATTTACAAAAATTCTATTCTTTTAAAATAAGATTTTTTACTCAATTTTTATTGGTACAATGATCTCTTGTATCCTATTTACTAATTACCGTAAACTTTAGAACAATAGTACTAATGAATGAGACAGAAATATATTCCAATATTTAAAGATTATTATATAAAGCAAATTATTGCATAGATCACACTATTTTGGTAAATATTTACACAAGTTTAAGATTGTTTAAATGGTATTACCTTTCAGAATTAGAGTCTTAATTATTTGCGGTTAAACCTGTAACAAGGTCAGTGGCAATATACTCTTTTGAAATAAGCATTTATCGTCCATTTTTACGGCTAAAGATTGGAAAATAAGCCACAGGATAGGTGCTTTATTATTACTACTAAATTCCCTTTTTGTCCCTAATCCTTTTTTAATGCGTATTAAGATGATACGATTTCATATCTGTCGAGCCTGACTTCCGTTCAGGTTCTGAACTATTTATGTATATATTTTTCAAATTACATCACCATAGGTTTATCAATAGCTATGATAAATATAAAATATATAAAACAAGGTAAATTGCATAAATTTCGTAGGAAAATAGTGTTATTGCAATAGTAACTTTTAACAAAGATTAAATTAAAAAAGCCTACTCTAAAAATTATTTAAAAGTAGCGATGTAACACATTAAATCATTCATCTTCCCATTATATAATTATAAAATGCATGTAACAATTATTTTCAACTATGTAAAATGTCAAAAGAAAAAGATGTTTTATTTTTCATATTGTTTTTAAGCAGAAAAATGTTGATTTAGATGACTCTGAAAAGGAATCTTGTCTCACATCTGCTACACATCCCAGTGACGTATTGGATATGCCTGTAGATCCCAATGAACCAACATATTGCTTATGTCATCAAGTGTCTTATGGTGAAATGATTGGTTGTGACAATCCAGATGTAAGTCCAAAATTATTTTTAATAAAAAAACTTAATCATACAATATTACTTAGTGTCCCATTGAATGGTTTCATTTTGCCTGTGTTGGCCTTACTACTAAACCAAAAGGTAAATGGTTTTGTCCAAAATGTACACAGGATCGGAAGAAAAAATAGTTCCAGCAATACTTATTTTATTTATGTATTATTATAGTTGAAATTTTTTATGATATAAGAACTTATTATAAATACTGTTTTTTTAATACACAGTAGAGTAATTTTTTTATAAAAATATATCAATGGGTTTTACATTTTTCCTATGAGAAAAAGAAGAATTTTAAAAAGCCAAAATATCAACGCTTTTGGGATTATAACAATGTGAAATATGAATGTTCTAACATACTTAAAGGCGAAACAAATTTCCTTGTACGAATTGCAAAAGCTCTATAATGTTATTCAGCCAGGTTTCAGGAATTGATTATATCTTGAATAGTTAACATAGTAGTTCACTGCCAAATTTAATATCATCGAATAAAAAATAGGGTCTTTAAAATAAAAATAATAAAATTGGAATAGAATAACAACTATTGAAATCTAAAGATTTCATGTCCTATGTCCACGTTTTACAACCGAACATAGCCAATCATTTTCAAAAAACTTTATTTTAGTAGCATATAATCATTTTTTATGTTCTCTAAATGTAATACTACAAAAAGCAGCCTTGGATAATGCCTAGAGGGTATTTGTGTCGGAAATTGAACGTTATTTTTCTTTACTTCTATTGAAAGAATGAAATTGGAAATTAGAATGTTAACGAGAGCGTTATTCTAGCATTCGTGATCGAAATGAAATTGAAAGCGTTGAATTTTCTAATAATGGTACTCGATACGAAATGAATAGAATTATAGCTTCGAATCGAAAAATATTTCGATAACATTTTTATTTGAAAATAAACTTAAGGTTAAGTTAACAAAGGTGATGCAGGCGCACCCCACCCCGGAGACCAAAGAGGTCCATTGTGGAAACCTTTATAAAAAGTAATGAAAACAAAAAAGTTAGGAAAGAAATTAAAAGAAAAGAGAGTAAAGGAAGGACACCCTAGTAAAAAGTTGGGCGTCACCTAGTAAGCCTAGTCTATACCACAAATATAACATTCCAGGTCGCAGATTCTGGCTGACGAAAACATCTAGACCATTGAAGAAGCCCTAGCCCAGCAACCTATAAAAAGCCGTGCAATGACAGAGATATGTTCCACAGTCTCTGGCTCTCACACATCGGCAGAAATTAGGGGAGCCAGTTTATGAAAGCAGTAATTAAATTAAATTTTAGAACGCATGTAAAGCCGTTTATTTATTTTAACCAAATAAAACAAATCTTAAATTCAAGGCTGAATATTAATTTAATTTGCATTTACTAGCAAAAAACTCTATACTTTAAGATGTCAGAACTCATTTTATCAAATACATATTTCTGATAATACGAAGCTATTCCCTTCAATGGCATGCTAATCGTTAAAACATGCATGTTTCACCCAAATCCAATAACTCTTATTTTATTACTTTTTGGTTACAAAAATTTCCTGATTTGGTTATTGCATTGCAATCCATTTTTGTTAGTACTTAGCTACTTTAAACTTTGTAAGTCGACTTTAGTCAATATGAGATATGTATGCTATACTATTCTACTAACAAAACTTTATCACCTCTATTCTGCGTTTCGATTCGAATCAAAATTGTCTCCATTTGGTATTTTGAGTTTCTATTCCGTTCAATTTCTTTCGATTCTCCATTACGATCGAAGTTACGTTTTTCTTTTTACTAAAGTTGTGATGGAGATTCTTTCGATTTTTGTTTTTTTTTTTTTTTTGTCAAAATTTAGCTTAAATTTTTTACTATTTTATTTATTTTTATTAAACACAAAATGTAAAAAATGTTTCCTAAAATATAAATTAACGCTTGTCGATTTACATGAAAAAGACAACAGTGTTTTTTTTTTTTGAACCGCCTTGCATATGAATACATTTTGAGTTGATGTTACAATTGCTTGTTGTTGTTTTTCTATTTCCGTCTCGTACTTTCCTATGCTTTCGAGAACGTTATTGTCTTCTTTTTCTTTCGACTAAGTTTTTTTTGGAATACCAAGTTTCTATCGAAACGTAAGTGCATGAGGGTCTATATTTACGCCAAGTCCCCATTTATCTAATTATGCTTTTTACAAAGTTATTAAAAAAACATCTTGACTTTCCCTATATAAAAACTTCTATAAAGTGATTTTTCTCGACTTAGGCTGTTATTGCGTAGGACCAGAGAAATAATGAAACTCGATATTTTTGATTTTATTTAATTTGTTGTATATTTCAAATTCAATTTTTTTCCTAATTCTCCATATTTTACAAAAATGTAGTATGTAATTTTAAAACATGATTATTATTGAGATTAAGAACCGAACATTGCTCATGCATCGAATGTATAATTAAAATAAACGAAATTTTGCAAATAAAATGCGATATGTTTGCTGATTAAGATGTAGATTATTGCACCGAAAATACGATAGTATTGTGTAAATATATTCGAAACTATTATATTGTCAAGCATTTTGATTTTGTTCACAAATAAAAAAGACCTATGTTTTTATAAAATTAAATGGAGAACAAAAAAAATATATACAACAGTTTGTTAAGAGAAAGAACACTTCAAATTTTCTTTCATATGGTTTGCTTTCCTTCAAGATATATAAATAGTTTTGGTTAAATATAAAAATTATTTTAACGTAAGAACAAAATCATTTTTATAACAATGAAATTTAAGAGATTACTTTTCTCTTGTAATGTCGGTTATATATAATAAAAAGGAAAATAACTTATACGTTTCCTTTTTTTGATTTTTTTTTTACAATGATAAGTGTAGTGAAAGGAAGTTTACACAGAACT
This sequence comes from Wohlfahrtia magnifica, assembly GCA_023159175.1. Lineage (NCBI taxonomy): Eukaryota > Metazoa > Arthropoda > Insecta > Diptera > Sarcophagidae > Wohlfahrtia > Wohlfahrtia magnifica. The sequence continues at coordinate 2,162,389 of JAKWBJ010000177.1, forward strand.
TATATAACTACAAAACATATATATATGGCGAAAAAATAATATATATGTATTTAAATGACAGATCGTGTTATTCATTTGTTGTTAAGCTATTTTGGATATTGGAGGGTAATAAAAAGATTTTTTAAATTAAAAAACCAATAAAGTTTTTTACTTCTTTAAGAGCAATGTTGGGAACTGCGTTATTTAAGATATAAAAAACGAAATTATTTTCCTTACGTAGCTTTGGCTTTTTTCAACTTTTGGAATAGTAGTAGTATTTGTACATTAAACAGAGATGTGATTTCAGTTTTTTATAACTTTTGTAAAAACTCATCTAGAATTTTCTTTCATGATAGGATTTTTACTTTTTATTTCAGTTGTTAGAAAACAACAATAAATTCCTTTTTGGGTTGGTTATTGTTTAAGTAGGTGCTTTCATTGCGAATTTCAATCATCTTGCTCTACTTTGCTATTACAGTTACCTAGAGTCAATAATTTTTTCAGCCATGGTTCTCTAGCTTTATTCGCTGTATATTCATTGTTTAACGCACTAAAACTGCTAAAAACGTTTTTCATAGCTAAAGCTTTTCTGTATGTATAATTTTTAGTGGCTAAATACATTTTTTGTAAAGTATCCGGCATTTGCTTCTGTGCTACCCATGATTTTATGCTTTGTGGTATGGGTACACCCGGATCATCAAAATACGTTAAAATATAGTGGACACCAGGATCATGAAAACTTCGAATAGGTTTGATAACCATAAAACTCCAATAGTCCATAACACGTACTTTGCCTTCAACTTCAGGATATTGAGGATGCGAAGTACCACGATTTGCTACCAACATAACTTTTTGGTTGTCATCGCAAACATAACGCCTGCAGTAAACATAGTCTCTATTATTGAAGAATTTTGGCCACTGCATTTCCCAATAGATTAAATGTGAGTTCGTTCCTGGCACAGGATCTTCTTCGATCAAATGCAATGCTACTGCCGTATCATCCCATTGTTTGCGATAGTCCAGATCCACTTGCACATGCAGTAGGTCGGCTGCTGAGACATCATTAAATCGAGCATATACTTTATAGGCATACATGGCACTACGTTCTTCACGTCTCCATATTTGAATTTCTTCTCTGCTCAAATAGGGTTCCCAGTTATTTTTATTAGTGGCACTTATCATGGCATTGCCTATTATTGCCGCTCCATCCACAGTATCGCCGTCAAAATGCATCGTGCTATCACTGTTTTTCTTTTTTCCTACATTACAATAACAGTATTTCATATTGTTGGCCTTACAAAGATCACACAGCTGATTTTGATGCAGGGTATCGATAAATTCTATGTCCAAGCTACATACTTCAAAATTATTTAAACTTAAACGTTCCTTATTCCAGTCAAATCCAGTGCAACCATTACCAGCAGTTCCCGTAAGACTGCCCACAACACCAACGGCACTTAAAACCAAATTTCTTCCTTTAAATTGAGGCAACTGTCGATGATAGGATCGTATAAGCAACTTTAAACCATGTGATCCATATACCCGGTGATAAAACGTAAATAGTTGCTGCAATCGTCTAGACCTTTGTGCCAATATAGATTCGCATTGATAGCACCAGGCTTTCAAAGTGGCGTTTGAACTATGCTTGATAGTCATAATCATACGTTTAAAAATCATTTTGCCGCTATCCTCCTTCTCTCTTCTTTTTTTACTTCGTTTTTTGTGTATTTAATTTATATATTTTTTAAACATGTTCACAAATTTATAGGGATTTCGTTTTTATTTGCTTGCATAACATTAAACGTCTTCGCCCTCGATTTGTCTTGTTACACCATATATTATTTTTTTGTAGTTTTGGTTAACTTAGAATACGTACTTATTTCGTATGATTGTCTTCTATTGTTTTGTTTTTTATTTAGACGATAAAATTTCAATTTAGAATTTAAAGGAACAGCAAGAAACAAAGTTTTACGGTCCGAAAATATGTGCCAGTACATGTGCACTGCGGCTGTCAAAATAGTGAAAAAAATATAAACAAAATTTGTAGTGCTGCCAATTTGTAAAGTGTAAAAAACTAATGAAGAAAAAACGCTGTGTAATTGAGATTATATCGTTTTTAATGAATTTATTATATTTTATTAAGAGCGCTTATGCAAGTTAAAAACTTTAGTTTTGTAAGGAAATGAAAATGCTCAAAGCTTCTCAATAGTTGTGTCCGAAATTACCGAAATTACATTACTTCGAAGGACATTTAAGGGTTTATAAGACAAGTATTTAAATAACAAGCATGGAAACTTAGAAAATTAGATGTCTTTAAACTAAGTGATGGTTGAATCAATCGATGACAGCGTTGAATTTAATATCAAAAAACATACATATATTTCAGCTGACGTTCACTTTATTGGATAAGAAAAATTAATGGTGTAGCTATCATGTACCACACTAATATATTTTTTCAAATTTAAAAAAACGCGTTAACAATGATGTTTAAAGTATTAAGTTGTTAACATTGAATAAAAGTAATAGCGCTGCCGTATGTTATATTATAATATTCGAATAAAATGTACCGTTATATTTATCAAAATAAATTTTAATTATCGTTTTAAATAATATAATCTTTTTATGTCTCTCAACTAAATTTGAAAACCATGAAAAATATTATTCTTCATAATAATTATTAAAATTTGTTTAGTAAAATAAAAATATAAGAATAAACAGCCAAGGCAGATTAAAATTTATTTCAATAGTCCGGCATTCCTTTTGCTTACACATGGTTGTACAATGTGTATTCTGGCTCAATACTATTATTTTCAAATAAGCTGTTTTGTCTCGTGGTTGTCTGTCTTGTTTTTATTTTGGTTAAACTTTGCGAATTTTGTGAACATTGTAAAAATCATAAAATAATTAATGAAATTGTTAGGAAAATTATAAATAAAAACTTTCAGAATGGCAATGAGACGACCGCGAATAAAGCCAGTGGCTAATATACAATTGAACGCTAAACGTAAAGCTAAAAACGTAAATGATGTAAAATCAGTTTTAAATAACGCAAGTGAGCTGAAAGAAGTTAAGGAAGTTGTGACAGAAAACGATGATATTCCTACAGTGGAAAAAGATGAAACAGTACCAGTTGTACAAGACAACGCTTCTATTGAAAGTGTTAATGAGGTTAGTAGGGTTTCAAGTGACACGCCAGCAGACGAAAATAACCTAAACAATACAAAACTAGATCAACAAGAGGAAAAGGCTGAAGAAAATGAAGGTACAGATGATAACGTGACTTCAGATAATTGTAATAATACTAGAAACGAAAAAGTAAAAAACTCTAATGATAGTAATGTAGAAGAAGGTGAAAATGTCATTGGTGAAGCTAAGCTGAAAGAAAGAGCTGAAACAGAACCAAATTCAGATACCAATGCCTTTAAATGTCCTCCCAAAGTGGATTTTCAACGTTCCGTTAGTTATATATCAAATAGTGGTGTTGATGATGTATTTTATTCGGACATAGAAGAAAATGCTTTACAAATGGATATGGAGAAGCCGGCAACAATGTCGCCGATGTCGAATGGTTGTCCCATGTCTCCCTCGAAAAATCTTAATAGGCAACGGATAAAACCTACACCACATTTCGGACAGCGGCGTAACAGTTTTATGGGCACCTCACCTTCTCCTCACACAACGACGAATGAGGATAGCAATAGAAGCAATAATGTCTATAGTGAATTTGTTCAACCATCTCCTACCAGAAGAGAAAGGCATCATTCAGCTTCTTTTAGCGGAAGCAACCAGTCAGCTACTTTAAATCATCATCATCAACATACACCACATAAGTATCTTCCCTCTGGTATAACAAACAGTAGTATGGGCCGAATACGCACCGAATCTGGCTGTTCTGTGTTTTCCGATACAAACACTTCCACTTATAAATCACGTAAACATGAGGATAACAAACAGAACTTGCGCAAAGAATTTGAAGCTCGTTTCTTTAATGGAGTTCCAGAGAAGTCAATCATAAAAATGTCAGATTTAATTTATTATAATCCAGTTACTAATCCCATGGAACAAAAATCTAATCCAAATGTAAAGTTAGAACAATCGGATTCAACATCTAAAGATGTGAAGCCCTTCGATGGGAAGCAGGAAAAAGAAACAGAAGTAAAGGATGCAGAAAATGATGGTGTACCAGTGCCGCAATTAAAGCTAAATGCTAAAGGTGAGCTTATACTGGATGATAAGTCTTTAGTGATTGAAACTACTGCCGAACAGGAAGCGCGAAAAGTCTTGGCAAATTCATCGCTAATTTATCTTGATGAAAATACTGGAATGAATGGTTTTTATTCCCGACAAAAACGAACTCGGGAGTGGTTACCATCGGAGACAATAAAATTCTATCGTTGCCTACAAAATGTTGGCACTGATTTCTCACTTATGGTCTCCTTGTTTCCTAATCGTACGCGGCGTGATTTGAAATTAAAATTTAAAAAGGAAGAACGCAAAAATGGCAATTTAATAAATAAAGCCTTATTATATCCGAAACAATTTAATCTTGAAGCATTGAAGCAACAAATAGATGATGAAGAAAAACAACGAGAAGAACAAGCTAAGAATGCCAAAAACGCAAAGGAAAAAGCAAAGCGGCCTAAAAAGGTGAGATTCATAATAGATTTAAAACAATTTTATTTAAAAACTAAATAAAATAAAAAATGTTTGTATATATTTTTTGCTCACAGCGCAAACTATCAACAAGTGCTGCCGATCGTATTTTACAATCTGATGTAGTTTATCAAAATGAAAACGTCCAAAAACCGAAGAGGGGCCGAAAGTCGGTTTCCAGTGAGAAAAACCATAGTCAGATTACAACATGTGCCATAGACGCAGATAAAAGTGAAACTTGTAAAAATGAAAGCAACGAATTGGATAGAAAACCTCAACAAGTCAGCAATATATATAGTGATACAAATAGTACTACCAACGTTGATCTAGAAAATCAACAAATAAGTGGAGATGAAGTGAATGCTAATGACAGTATCATTAATAATACTAATGTTAAAAGTGATGTGCCAGAAAACGCTAAAGCTAACAAGCCAATAAGACGGAGAAGGCGTACACCTAATAAAGTAACGCAAAAGGAGGAAATTATTATTATAAAAGAAGAAATCATTAAAATTGAAAACAAACAGGATTCTAACAATATTTTGGAACCTGCAGAATGTCTCGATGGCACTCAATTGCAAACAGAAATGGATGAATTACTAAACACAGAGGCAGCAGACACAAATTATTCTACAGGTACATGTGATACACAAATTTTCAATAATGTACACGAGGAAACACAAGTTCCACAACAATGTGATGTTATTAACTCTCCTGTATACTCTTCCTACATAACGCAAAATGGTGATAATTACTATCAAGCTGATATGGATATTGATAAATATGAACAACGTACTATTATTAATTTAGATGATGGTTCCGTCAATGTTTATAGTAAAATGGAAGATTACAACGTTATCAATACTACAAAGCTACCAACACCGCCACCGCTACCCCCGCCAAGATCTCAATCACCACTTATCGCAACACAACCAGTTCTGCCGCCTCAAATGTACAGCAGCAGCAGCAGTAGTAGCGATAATAACCCAATATTTTCAACAACAGTACCAGTGCCAGTACAAGAACCAGAAATAATTAATAATGAAACTTGTTCTGCTGTGATACCCGAAAGTGAATTAAATGAGGAAGACATACAAACAATTCTTACTGAGTTGGCCGATGGTTCTCTAGTTTTAGTTTCTTCTTTAGATCCTGAGGATCCAGATAAAGTTTTAAATGAAATTTATATGGTTGATAAAAACACGGGAGATTTATGTGATGAACCTTTGAATATACCCGATAACATTGTACAGTGCATTTTATCTGTTCTTAGTTGAAGCGTCGTTAAGCATTTAAGTATTTATTGTTTCGAGCATTTTGAAATTAATACACACAGATATTTATATATATATATATATATATATATATATATATATATATATATATATATACTCTAATTTTTTACCTAAGTGATATATATTTTGAATTTTTTTCTTTGCTATGAAAATAATTTATCTTTTGTTGTTAAATTCATATTTTGAAAAATATTGATCAAAATGGAAGGTTATTCGATTTTTTTTTTCTAGTTCATGAATTTACATTGAAATTTTTTTTCATCTCTACATACAAAACGTTAGATTGCTTACCTCTCCCTTCCCTTTTGGTCAATATTTTGTAGTTATTAAACTGTTATATATAAGGATTAAATGAAATAAAAGAAGCTTTGCAATTATACCTGTCTATCATTAGAAAGAATATTTTATAGAATAGAATTTAAAAGCAGTTTTGTAGTTTTGTGATCATATTATAAAACTTTTTAATTACTGTAAATTAAGCCCTAGATTCGTCTCAATATTATTCACAAAACTGTGACAGTACTATCCATTTCTTATCCTGAAATTAATAGTTTTAATTGTTAGGTTAGGTTTTATTGAGTTACCATCTTTTTTCAATTCCTGTCAAATTTCCGTCAGATAACTGGTTGATCCAACGATGACATGGATTTTAAATACAATTAACGACTCTGTACTTGTCACGGAATGTTCTCTAAACGAGCAATTTTAGATGATGACGTGCCGTAAAATTTTTGTCTTCTTCATCAAAGCAACTTCTACGAAAATTATTAGTCTTTTTGCATCTGTATCAAGAATCCAGTGATCCCCCAGTTTCCCTTCAAGGGTCTCAGCTATGGAATATAGTTTCACTTTTTAATAAATCGAAATTTTTTTTCCAAAGTTAAAAATATAATCATTTTTAATTTGCGTATATTTAAAAACTTTTAATTTCTATTAATCTATACTGTTAAACACCACTCAGCAGCAATATGCTGCATTTTTCCATATTTTCTTAAATTATAAATTTACTTTATGACAACGTAATTTTCCCTCAAAGCCTACAGTTAGTAGTTCAGTAGAAGAAAGCCAACTACAATCACGCACAAAATTTTGAGAATCCGTGTTTTCATACAAAACCTCATGTGTTTGTGAATTAGAAACTTTTAGACAATTTGTATCGCCTATGACTGCAAATAAAGATCTGAAATGCAAAAGAAAGAAAATATAAAATACAAGTACATATAATGATTTTTAATTAAATTTACCCATTTGGTAATATTTTTCTAATAGGACGATCAAAGTACGTATGTTGAATTAATATTTCTTGAGGTCTACGCGTATCCATCGTTAAAACATTGCCGGCTTCATCACCTAAATATACACAATTGTTCGCAGGTTCCAAAGCCCAGCATACATCTTTAAAACGCACATTGTGTTCAGTGTATAAAGCTTTGGAAAAAAGTTTTTTTTTTTAATACAAATACATTTTTAGTTCAATGAAATGTTACCTATCGCAGGTCTTGTTTCGCGATCATCCCATAATAGACACGATTTATCTAAAGAGCAAGTTGAGAATATGGCATCACTTACGGGCGATGAAGCTAAACCAGTTATTGCGTCAGTATGTGCATAACGATAACTTTGTTGTGAAAATAAATCCGCAGAGCCCATATCCCAGATCTAAAACATAATATTTTATGTAGTATAAAACTTGTCCACTCATGTTTATAAATATTTATGTCAAATATATTACAAAGACTTTGAAGGCATTATAGAGTAATAAACCGAAACCAAAAGCCGGTTGTATTATTGCCTTTTAAATCCAACCGACTCCGATTTTATATTTTCGTTTTTTCCATTTATTTTTCTTAGTTAACCGCTTAGTTAATTAACTCATGTATGGACACGCTACTTTGAATTTTTAAACTATATTTCTAAAAATATATCAATAGCTTTTTTATTTCAGTTTCTAGGCATAGGGTGAATGCACCTATAGTCGGCAATTTAAGACTTGCATATTTCAAGCTACTTCCCTTACGCATGTGAATGTGGTATAGAATTGATGACTAGTAATTACAATTCATTTGCTTGCTTTGTTTCAGATTAAGTTAGATTTAAATATTTTTTTTATTTTTTTATTGAAAATGAGAAATTTATTGTTTTTGTAAAAAACACAAAATTTGCCAGTAGTCGGAACTAATTTTCCAGTTTTCGGCATACTAAGTTCCTATTGTCGGCATATCATATTTTAGTACAGAAAGTAATAAATCGAGATTAATTTCAAACTGTTACTTATTGAAAGCAGGCACGAAAGATAAATTCATATCAGAAAATCCTGAATATTATTTGTGTACAATTCAGATTTTGTACATAGGTTATATGTTACAGCTAAAACGAAAAAAATAGATCACAAAGGAATATTTTATATGGAATTATATTATATGACTTCTGAAAGCTAACCTCTAAAGCTTAAGTCTATAACTGGTATTTCAAAATATGTCAGCATTTACCATGGACCGGTCCCATAATGAGCATCCTATTAAGCCGCTTAGTTACAGTTCGAACATATTATGTCATTAAAGCTTTCAAATCAAGAACTCTGCGATGTCCTCTTCGGAAACAGAAAGTCATAATAAGTAAAATTAGTATCACGCAAAAGTTTATGAATCGAATCATTGAAATAGACTTGAATTTAGGCCTTTAAAACGTAATACCGAACACTTGTAGAAAAATCCAAACGCCTTTTGGAAAAGTACGATGAAAAACTTTGTTTCCGGATGAAAAATGTTGACCGAATCAAAGAAGTATAATAAACGAAATGACAAAATGTAAGCACAGTAGTCTAAAGAAGTATCTGAGCTCACCCCACGCGTTGAAAGGTAAATCGCCCACTTGCATTTCTGTGTACAAGGGATCAAAACATCAAACAAAGTTTTCCAGAAATCCATTTGAAAGCGGTTATGAAGCCACTTAATCATTCCCTTTTGCAAAACCAACTGTAGATTTTACAACAGGATTTTGAGACTACCCATAAGGCTAAAATGACGTAAACGCCGCTTCCAAAAATTTGCCTACTGTGGTAGCCCTGATCCGGACCGTCTGTATTACAAATCGCACCTTTTAGTGGTCATTTTTTGCTACAAAATAAAGCCCAACATTAATTTTCTTAAGACTACATTGGCTCGTGATGAAACCAGATTTTAATATGGCTGCCGTGCGTACAATTATTGATCATTGACCAGGTTAAGACGAGGTTGAAAAAGATATAAAGATATAATAAATTATTATTTCTTTTATTGAGATCTCAACATTAACAAAACTAGTAGTAAAACCACTGCCGACTATAGGAACATTAAAGTGCCGTAAAAACTGAAAGACAGTCACTAATTAGAGCTAAGCTTAAATTGTTTTCAACATATAGAAAGCTGAGAATATTTATAAATTTAATTTAGCTCTACTTTAATACATAATTACTTTTATTCTTAGTTATTTAAGTATAAATACAAGAATTGCCGACTACTGGTACATGCCGACCCTATAATTTAAATGTTAACAAACAAGAATTTAACGGTACATGCAAATTAATAACACAATTACTCTTAGTTTATATTAAAAGCCATTTATCATTTGAGTGCATATCATACAATACATTGTCCTGTAATGGGTTAGTTAAATTTTTTCGTTTCGAAATATAAACTAATGCTCCGCGTTCTTAATTTTAATACATTTTTTATATTTATTTTAGCATCTGTAAATTCAAACAAAGTTGCCAACATACACAACTTAACTCTAGTACCTATTTATATAATTGATGTTAACTAATTTATAAACAACAAATAAACAATACGGACCATGGCAAAAACAACTTACCTTAAGAAATCCATCCTTGCTACCTGTAACAGCCTTGTGATCATTAGTTTTAAATCGCGATAAACTTGCAATTGGTTTCATGTGCTCACATTTTTCTCCAATCAAAAATGGACAATAAGGATTCTTAGAATTACGTACTTCGGAATGTGTGGACCACACTTGTAAGTATCCTGTATTTAATGCTAAAAGCAACTAAAATATAAAAAATTATCAATTTCAATACCTAGTATGTTGTAATTGTCTTGTATGGTGTTACTTACAATATTTGGATCTATAAATTCCATACAGTTTATAATCGCTGGACACTCTACTTTAAAGCATGACGATTTCATATTCACAGCGAATTTATCGTTCATAACAGTCTGCTTTTCAAATCCCCACGCGGAACCTGACCATTTGCGTCCGCTTAATTTATTGGTACATATTACAATATTACCATTTTGAACATCGTGGTATTTAGTTACGCATATGCATTCCCAGGCCTTGTGCATACGTACATTATGGTTCAGAGGACGCTTAGCGTAGTCCCGTGAATTTATATTTGGATATTCTGTATTCTCAGCCAAATCTGTGTCCTCTGGAAGTTTATAATCTGGTGGTGTTTTATAAATTGCACTATAATTTACAGGAAGCATTTTAAATTATTTTTTTTTTAAGCAAAATTATCTGCTTAAATCACTTCACACTCTAATAGGTTAGCAGAACCGGCACAGAGGTGAAGAAATTAGTATTCAATTTATTGATAGTGTTGCCAAGATTCTCAGATAAAAAATAATATTATTTACTCCGCGCTTTAGAAAGTTATGGCACAGTGTACACTGTGATTGCGGTATGGTCATATCTTAGGTTAGGTTAGGTTAGATAACGAGCATCCAACTAGCATATGGACATAATCGGCTCAAGCGTGTCCAATATCTAGTCCGTGTGTCACATAAGCAATATACCATCACATACTGAAACAAATATTCGATAATTTTAAAAAATTGCAATGTGTTATATGGATTGCCTACGAAATGTTTCATCATCAATAGATCTGGTTTAAATTTGTATATATTGCTTAACTTTAATATCTTTTCATAATTTTTAAAGTTTGTTTTTTTTTAAGTTTGTTATGGCATAATCCATAAATGGATAATTTCTCGAAAATTAAAGTTAGTAGTTTGAACTGTTTACCGAGTAGGCTATTGATTCCAGTTCTAAAATTTTATAAACCACTTTTTTCAGTCATGTGTAATTTTTTTTTTTTAAATTATAAATGAATGGTGTCGTTATATGGTTTATTAATAACCGCTGACCACGTTTTAATTTGTTGTCAATTCCTTATAGAATTTTATGTTCGTGGAGTTACCATTCTATACCAAACTGGGATGACTTTAGAAATGTAAGTATAATATAAATACATAACTAAATTGATGAATTATTAATTAAATAAATTAAAAAATTTTATAAATTCAATTAGTTTTAGATAAAGAAAAATTTGAGTTAAAATAGTTTTGAGCAATTTTGGATGTTAAAATAATTAAGAAAAAATAATCGGGTGTGATAGCACTGTTTGAAACAGGAAACAATGTGGACGTTTAAATAAAATATAAAACAGAAAAATTTTTGTGAATCCCCAGTTATATTTTATACAAATTATAAAAATAGACATTTTTACCAGATTGCATCAAAACTAGAAATGATGGTTCAACAGAAAGTGTTAATGAAATACAAGATAACATTTAAAAATAATTTGTGCGAATTCTGTATGTCACATGACTAGCGAGATACCGGGCAAGTATCTACACGTAATTGCCATCATGCTGCCGTTAAAGCCTTTAAGGTGTAAAAGGTATTTAAAAAGTTATAAGCACTGAATTTTACTCAAGCAATGGTAGCAAACTCCAATTTACACTCTATTTTAATATTTATACTCCTTTACAGGCAACAGGCAAATCATTTGCACAAATTGAAGGGGACGTAGTAGGCTGTCGGCAGATGTATAAGCTGCTGGAAAAATACAATTCAGAAGATAGTTAAAAAATGTAAATACTAGGGAGGCCCATCTTGTTCAATAAAGCTCTGTGAGCATTAACATATTGTTACGAAAATAAAAATGCCTAAAAGAAGAAAATACACACCAGCCTTGACACTGTAATGTACCAACCTGTCAATGCCGTACTAATTTGTGTTGTTTATTTATTGTATTTTAATTGTGTACTGCCAATTCGAACATCTGTGTGTTACAGTTGAATTGACGGATATAAAATACAAGATATGAGAGCGTTTGAGACATTTCCGGAACTTTTCAAACTGTAGGCAATTGGGTATATAAAAAGTCTGCTTTACCTACTTCTGAGATAGTTATCGTTTTGCTATCATAAAACAAAGTCGTGTTTAAGCGTAAAAGTGTTGTATAAACGAATATTAAGTTGCTGTATTAAGATAAACTGTATAAGGAGAAAGTGAGAAAATAAAAACTGTAAAACAACAATAAAATGGCATTTTGTCGCAATTAAAAAGAACTCAAACGTCTTAAAAATGTTAAAACGTAACAATATTTTTAAATATAAATGATGAAATAATTAGTAATTTTTATACAAGCACATAGTTTTTCAAACAAATTTTTAATTGCTTGTTTTAATATAAAATGTTTTAATTTATTTATATAAATATTTGCAGTTCACAAAAACAGTGTTTTTTTCATTAGGAAATACAACTCAGCAACACACATTTGTTGTTCCACTCTTTCAAAAGAGTACATACATCACATTTAATTAGTCAGCTGTGACGAGTATATCTACCACAGTATGTAGTATCTATCAATTAATCAAACATGACCAATATTTGCGTAATTTTTGATAAGTAACCACCGTAGAGGAATATAAAGTTAAAATATGAAAAGAAATCTGCAAAATTGTCTTTCGGAAGAAAAAAGGATATATGATTCCAATGTAAAAAAATATAAAGGATTGGAAATGGAATGTAAAACTAGCGCAGAAAATTGCATTATGATAAAACCTGTGGCCATCATTAGTGCAAATTTAATTTCTGAGCCGGAGACACCTACATCTGAAAGTGTTTTGTCTTCAAAAGAATCTGAGAATGGTAAATTTTTATATTTATTGTTATAGATACATAGGTGAAGTTGTCTCTACAAGAACTAATATCTGTACAAAAAAACATAGAATATTTGTTGTTTATTTTATTGCATATGTCAAAAAATATTCATATATAAAAAGAAAATCATAAACAAAAGTTGTTCTAGTTAAATTAGAAATATTTAATTTTGTTGAACATTTTAATTTCCAAATCTTTCGTTTTCTGGTCGTTTTTCAATTATAAACATTGAACATTGTATATTGAATGCGTTTTGAAGTATGTTTTTTGCAATAAGATATAGTTTACCTATGCCCTTGGTTTGTTCTTTTATAGTAAGTCTCTATTGTGCAGGAAACCTTTGACAGCATGTGAACACAAAAAAGCAAAACAAATTCACCTTATATACTTTCACCATGAAAAAAGCAATCACCCTTACAAACAACTTCACCTTATATAATTTCACTGAGAGTTAATTTTAACTTGAGGAATGAATGGTCCAGGGGTACTTGGCCGCTAGTATTCTGTATACCAAGCGTCCTCCAGTTTCCATTAATTTGCCTTCCTGCAGCACGCCGTGCAATACTGCAGATGACTCTGACTCGGGTATAATAAATCAGTATGGTTTTAGACAGCAAAAATAGAAGCGATGCCTCATGCAGCCATTAATATAGAAGATAATACCGAGGTGGTAGAAGATATGAGTGTCACTACTCCTGTAACTGAGCTGGCAATGATGGCCAGTGTGCCAAGTTTAGGTAACATGTGTCCGTGGTGTACCGAGGTGATGACGTGTTATCTCTAGAGGGCAGCGATGAAACTATGTGTGGCGATGAGTGCTAATCAGTCATCCCCGCTAGTTAGTAATCTAGCTAATGAGGTGCACCATTAAAGTTTTCAAGTAAACCTCCATAGGGCTTAAGGTGTGTTGAGTATATTAAGTCGTATGTTTGCTAACGATAACATCAGTCTAGGTCTCTTACAAGAGCCCTGGGCTTTTGGTGGGAAGGTCAGAGGACTTCAAAGTAGGTCGTGTAAGTTGATTTACGCACCTGGGGAAAGACTATGCGCAGTTATTGCGACAAATTCCAAGTTCGCCTTCTTTCCCATTACATAATTAATGACTAAGAGGTCTGGAGTTTGTTACGGGCCACTGTAGACTAAGAGCGCATCTGAAAAGGAGGGCGGTCACAGAAGTGGATGCTTTAGACTGTGCTCACAGGCATCAGAGACAGCGGAACACATATTTTGTGAATGTTGGGTTCTTCATGGACTGAAATGGAAACATTTAGGTAGACATAAGGTCTCACTGGGTGTTATATCCACCATTATGGTGTTCACATAGGTTGGAGGCGGCACAGTAGATTCTATGGGTCGCAGTGTCTGGCAATAATGACTAGTCAATATTTTAACAGTAATAATTGTGTTTCGAATATATAGTATGTAAATACATATACTAAAATTATTGGAAGTATTTATAATTGTTTGTACCTACATACCTTTTTCCAGTCAGCAATGTCTAAAATCAACTTATTTTGATAAAAGTGAATATAAAATGTTTGATCTTAAAACCAATATATTGTTTTTTTTTTTTTTTTTTTTTTTAATTGTCACATATATGTATAATAAAAGTTCATTCGTTTTACTTTGTCCAATCCTTGACTACCCGAATTGAAAAAGAATAAAAACATTCGGAAAAAAATGCTGAAGAACATAAAAAAAATGCTGAAGTAATCTATTTTCGAGTAAATTCAAGAACATACCCGATAATGTACATAAGGTTATATAAACCACTTGGTTCGCCTCTGAATCATGATTGCGAACGACGGTTTATCTTTCAATTTGACATTTCTTATGTGCATAACATTATTGGTTTTTGTTTGTGATCTCATAAACTAATGATATAAGCTTTTTCATAGAAATTATTTATTTTGTGATAGTACACAATTATAAAAATTTCTTTTAGATTCATTCGAATGTTAAGTTAAAATTAAAGTTTTAATCGATGGGATTGATGCATTATGAGTCGATTATGGGTTGCAACAGAACTTTAATTGCGTTGCCAGTTGCCGAAAATTGCATCACGTATGGCAATTAAAAATCTATTAACAGCAATTGCTATTTAGGCAACTACAAATTTCTAGTTGCCGTTCGACAACACAATTGAAGTTCTGTTGCCATCCATAATCGACCCATTAATAAAATCTTTTCCTGATTGGTTCTTTTTCAGGTCTTATTAATTCATTCTAAAAGATTGTGTCAGCGATGATCAGTATTATAATTTTTTATTATTGCACATTAGTATACGGCCTCTGTCTAGTGAAATGCCCCGCGAAGATGGCAGATGTTTTCCAAAGAGTACTAGAAGATTCCGTAGAATTTTTCGTTAGATTATAAGTTATTGAATTAATCAGTTGTAACGTTCATGGATTCCTAAATGTCGCAAACAATATATAGTAGTAAACAATATAGACTATGTATTAGATTACTTTTCGCCGTACAATTTCGACAACTATATGTAATTTATAAAACTAATTATTAAGAAGCTACACAAAATATTCCAACAGATATTTCTTAAATGAAATTAATATCTAACAAACCAGCGTAAAAAATGCTTGACTATTTTCAATGCATTTGTAATTGCTTAACTAAACTTGCTTTTGCTTTTTACTTTTGCTTATTGTTTTTTAAAGTTTTCAGTAAGAATTCAGCAACACAGTTATTTAATTTGAAGCTAAAAACTGAAGCAAAGCTAAAATTGTAGTACTGTTGCTAATCTAATATAAAGCAAGCAATTTAAACCATGCAACAAACCATAAAAAGAGAAAGATAGCTTTTGTTTCAATAAAAATATTCTAAATTCATTCCAATTTAAAGAATTTTAACAAAGTTTTCCGAAATACTCAAAACTATTATGAACAACTATTTCAGTCGCTTAGTGATCTAGGTTTAGGTACTGCATGTTTAGTAAAAAGAGAACATATACATAGATTTTATATACATATATTTTTTTGTCTTTCAACGAATGAATTTTCTTTCTTACTAATTTATACATTTAATTAATATTTTATATTTTTTTATTATCTTAGTTATCCATAAAATATTTTTAAAAAAGACGGAAGAAGTAAAAAGTGAGCAGAAAAAAAACTATCCAAAAATCAACATAATTCTTTAATAATATTTACTTTTTAGCAAACCAATCCGTAACTCCTAAATTATATTCGGCACATAGGGATGTTGAAAAGCCATTCCCATCATCGAAATCGTCTTTGCCCAAAAATGATGTGAAATATGAAGGTTAACCTAATTAAATTTTTATATAAATTCGTTGAATTAGTAATAGTTTTTCAATTCGCCTTTTAGATATTATTAAAATTTTAGACAAGCTTAACACTCGTCTCGAAAAACTTGAGGAAAATGTAAGTATTAGTGTAATTATTTTTTATATTATCACATATCATCTGTTTTTCTTACATTTAAGCAAAACACTATAATGCTAAATCAAAAGATGTTGAACAATGGGCAAATCTCTATTGTGACCTACCAACAAGCCATTACTACTAAGTTGGAAGAAATTGAAGCAAAAGTAAGTATCGCAAACCTATACTCCTGCTTTTTTTTGTTTTTTGTTTTGTTTTTAATAAATAAACATTTTAACCAGATCATGTCAAAACCAGAAATTATTGCTCAAACTAAACTCATGATGGAGTGTAAGACAGCTATCAAAAAAGTAGAGAATTCTGTAAGTTGCATGACTGTCGAAATACAAGTTGAACATCTCGACGAAGTCGTCAGCATGCTGCCTTTAAAGACCCTGTCGGAGGTGCAAGACTTAGAGAAAAAATTAGAAACCGCAGATTTTGCTGCAGCAATGGTAACAAAATCAAATTGACAATTCATTATTTTCATATTTTGTAAGTTATACTTCTTTACAGACAACTTATCTTTATAAATTAAAAGGTGCATCAGAGGATGTCAGCAGTATCATCCGTGCATTGTTTACGGATGACCTGTTGGAAAAGTACAACTGGGATGGGAGGAAGGAAAAGTTTGCGCTGGGAAAGCTCATCTTATTTAACCAAACTCTGCGTGGTATTCACATTTTTTTTTTTTTATATAAAAAATTAAATAATTATTAATTTATACACATATATGTACATATCGTTACGTTAATTTAAAAAGGACGTAACTAAAATTTTAAAAATTATACAGGTGGTAAAAAAATAACTAAATCTGAAATTTAGCTAATAGAAAATAAGTTTAAATGCAGTTTCAAATAAAAAACAGAAATAAATTTAGTGTTTAAACTGCATTAAAACTTATTTTCTATTACCTAAGTTTCAGCTATTACCTAAGTTTCAGATTTAGTTACTTTTTTACCTTCTGCATATTTTTTAATATGTTAGAAACAGCCTTTCTAAATTAACGTAATGAAGTCTTATTATTATTAATAATATACACATACATATCCCTTTTCTACATATTTCAGATGTTTTTCAACAGCAAGGAGCCTACGAGTTTGAAAAAAGTGTAAGGAGGGCGGTGGAACTTAGTCACCATAGGGTAAAACAAAAAAAATATTTAAGCAAATAAAATTGATATAATTTACAGTATAAAATAAATGTATGTTGTGTGAATTCGCATTGGTATAATTATAAAAAATGATAAATTGACTTTTATCATAAAAAATGTGTACCCATCGGCTTTAACGGGTTAACATACATCGCACACTAAATCATGAACAGTCAACTTAAAATGTATTAAAATCACTTTTTTTCATAAATCAATTTACAGATCAAATCTCTAATGACCACTAAAATTTCGTATGCATCAGAAAATCCTGTAATGTCTGTTTTTGTGTTACTTGTGACTCAACTGAAGAATACTATTTTCGGCAGTTACAGTGAGTATGAGCAATTAAATAGTTCTCTTTCACCGAAATAGTCAAATGGGTTACCGAACCTGAATGTTGTCAGAAACAGAATTAAAATTGAAAAAATGTTTTTGTTGTCACAGAATCAAATATTAACGATTTCATGTTCTAATCAGAATTGTTATCAGAAAATGGTTGTCATAGAATCTGTTTTTATCGTTTTTTTTTTTTTTTTTGTCCGAAATAATCCGATCAGCTAGCAGCTGCCAGATTTAAATTATTTATTTTGATTTTTCCTTTAGTCGGTTTGTTATTATCAAAGTGAAAGTACTTACAAGTAATACATTTAAGCAAAAGTAAAACAAAAAAATTTTGATTATTTTCATCTCTTAAAATTTTTCTTTTGAATTTTAATAATACCGCTTTAATCATTTTAATACAATATTTTTAGTTGACTATGAGAAACATTTTCGTAACAATTCCATTATTTACCAACAGGCCACTATTAAATTTTACAAATCGACTCAGTTGAATATTTCAGTAGAAATTTTACAATTTTGTACTATCGATAATAACTTTACACAACAACTCTTTAAAGATACAACAAATTACAGCTCATTAATAGCAGTTGTAAAAACTAAACTAAAATTGCAATTCAATTTAGTCGAATTATAAACCATAATAGTGGTGTAAGAATTCTTTTTTGGATAAAAATATTAATGTTATGGAATGGTCGGCGTTCATGCTAACACCCGCTAGTTTGATACTTTACAGGAGAACGTGCATGCATGAAAAATGGCAAACATACCGCTCTGAACGTTACGAAATCTAGTCGAATCTATGCCAAGACTATTGAGTGAGATATATACAATTTTAATACAATAATATCTTAGGTCACAAGCCCGCTTAAAAAAATATTGGTAATAATAGTTTGTACGCTACATTTATTTCGCTTAGTGTATGATCGCTATATATCGTTTTCTTGCAGAACGTGAACATTTACAAATTTTGAGTTGGCCCACTTTACAGATACAAATGTAGTATAATCTTATTACTTTTAGTTTATCTAAGTCATAGCCTGTACAATGCTCAAAAATTAAACAACCGTGTATTAGGACTGCTATCAGATACATATTAGCAAGCAAGCCATGATTTTCAAGCGGTGTTGAATGTTTGACACTTCCAAAGATTCCAAAGCATTCCGTTAACACGATTTAGTACAGTAGCTACATGGTGAGACATTTGTTTTTGCAAGAGCTAACAAATTAAATTGTGTTCATTCTTATCGTTGAAGGTAAGAGACTTATAAAGGTCGCCAATATTTGAGTATTCTGCATGTAAAGAATCTAGCTTGTCTTGCATATCTTATATCAAATATCTATTTCAAAAAATGCTGAAACATGGCAATGATTATATAAACCAAAATAATGCTGGATATGTTCGATTTTGAAAGTCATGGGATTAATATGGATATGCATGGAATAATAAACGACACATTGTTACTGGGGGCTAAAAAGCTTTGTAAGTTGTTCATCCATAGATGGCATTGCAAAAAAATTATCTAAGAGCAGATTATGGCATTCGGTTATAAACAAAATTTTTATGTAAACTGTTTTAGAACTGTATGAAATTTCATTCGACATCGAATGCTGTAATTTGTTCCCTATTGATGGTGAAAAACATTTGAATTAAGTCTTACATATCACATTTCCGTCGTTTTGAATAACTTGAAGTTATACAAATACACATTTTGCACATCAATTTATTTTATTCAATGATATTAGTATTTTTATTATTTCTCTTTACAATTCATGTATTCTTTAGATATTCCAATAAATTGTATTGAATTATTAATTTTTATATGTATCGATTTTAGCGGATCAATTCAAAAACAGCATAAATGTAAAACAAAAAAGACAAACTATGTACGAGGTGTCTTTCATTCTTAAATTTAAGTTGTTGTTGATTTTTTTCACAAATTTATTTCGCCCAATAAACATTTTAAATGTTAATTTCCATACAAAGAATGGAAGAGTTATATTTTGAAAGAATTTTTATTTTATTTATTTTTTATTTATTTATTTTTTTTTTTTTTTTTTTTTTTTGTTGAAATTACAACCTCTACACTTTGCACTAAAATAATGTAATAATTTTCCAGATTAAAATTTCTGTAAATTGAACTGAAACGAAACTTATGGGCAAAAGTATAAGATAATTAGATAATAAATGTAAATGTTATTTAATTTGTGTAATTCATAGTTATTTTTTCTTCACTTATTGATAGGTTTTTCATACGTGTTATATAGTGGAAAATTTATCATTAGGTCCATGCAAAGTATAGCTTGTAGGTGTTTAAATATCTATAGTTTGCAGCAACTATATTATTTAAACCTATTTGTTTTTGCATGATTATTAATAATTGTAAACTTTCGATTGTTTTCGAAGTTTTTGTTGCAGAGGGAGAATCTTTTTGTTACTTTGTTTGTTTCTCTTTTTTCTTTATATATTCCAACTATTTATGATTTTTGTTATTGTTTCTTGCTTTATGATTGAACTAGTTACATAAATAACTATGACTTAAAATATAAATTTTCCATTTTTTCTTTTGTTTCTAAGTTTTTGTTTCCACTCAAGTTAAACGATTTTAATTATTAATATTTTGTTTTTACTTTTTTTTCTCTTAAAATGTTTATATGTAAGTTTTTGTGTTGTAATTATGAAGGTTTTTTGTGTGTAAATTTAATTGTTTTATATATATATATATAATTCATAATTGCAAAATGCAAATTTTATATATTAGTTATTTATGTATTTAGTTAAATATTAGTTTTTAATGCATATCTGATTCTTTTCAAAGGGGGTTCTATACAAAATTTAGTTTAATAAAATAAAATGCATTTAAAAAATTAAACTTAAGTACACATTATATTCAAATACATTATTTGTTCTTGCTTGTTGTTAATTAATTTAGTTTAACAATTATTACAAGCATAAAAATATACATATAAAAATGTATTATGTATTACTTGAATTTTATTTTGAAAGTATAAAAAATATGCTCCGCACAAAAAAAAAGAAAACAAACCAAAACCAATATTTAAAACTCCCTTTGTATTTCATCTCAATATGTTTGAGAAATGTCATTTTCGAAAAACAGCTGCAGTAGAGTGGAAATTTTGTTCTTACACTCTTTTTAAAATTCATTTTTTGGTCATTATTTTCAAATATTCCAATGCATTTTGTGCTGCCATCTTTTGAGCATCAGCTGGTGTAGCGCCAGAACCATGACAAACACCCACAGGTAAAGTGGATAATTGTACCAAACATTGAAATTTATCTGTAAAGGTCTTTTCTTCTATGTCAACATAAGTGACCTCAAATTGATTTTCGTTAGCAATTTCGGCCAACAGTTTAACATAATCGATTTTCGGATCTTTAAGACAAGTTTTCTGAAAATAAAATAGTAAAAAACGTTTTCATAAAAGCAATCTCTGAATGAATCATAAATAAAAAATATTATGTCGTTATCACATTGTCCGGAACTTCATTTTACTAGAACTCAAAACCAAAAATTAAAAAAATATAAAAATTTCGATATAAATTAAAAAAAGGATTGTTAGGATATATGTTGTAATTGTATTGTAAAAACATATAAAATAAACGTACTAAGAATTCATACTGACCGACCAATTTTTTACTTTATACCAAATTCTGTAAAATACCCAGGAGGATAAATCGAAACATCTCATATATATGTCGATTATAATACCGACTTTTGATAGCCCTATTCGTGCAAAGGTGGTTTCTCTGAAAAGTTGATAAGTTTTGATAAAATAAGATAGAGTCTCTAAAACATTTAATATCAAACTACTCTTTCGCTAAAAAAATACACTTTTTTATGATATAATTTCATATTAAACAGAAAAGTTTTTTGTCTACTGAAAATTTAAAGTTTTTGGTTGACTCACTTTAGAGGTAAAGGTGCGACATGCTACCTGCATATGCTGATGATAGTAATACAATATCATTGGTCAGACATTTCGGGATGTACCTGCTGTCTTTGCAAATGACACTAATAACATCAGTTTAAACATAACACGAAGAATAATACTTGCTAATATAAGTTATTTCGATCTTAGCTAGTAATTTAAAAACAAAACTTTCCCTTAAAAATGAAAATCACACTGCACATGATACTGATACTAACCATGTTGTTATATGATGTAGATCTGGTTGAAGACGCCTTTTATAAAACTTGGTATGGAAAATTGTAAAAAGAGCGCTTATGATCGAAGCACTACGGATTCTATTCTTATTCAGGCTAAAGACCAAAGGTTTGTAGTAGATCCACTAAATTTTTTTAAATTACTGATTTTGCTGATGCTTTTTTAAAATTAAAAGTTATTCGAGTTTTTTTTTTTTTTTAGATAAATTGAAGAATAAGCAGTCAATACTCTATAACTCATACTCTGTAACTCAACTATAATTGCTTAGTCTGGCAGTGTTTAATTTAAACGGTGAATAAAATAGTGTTAGCTCAACCCAAATGTTTTGAATTTTACAACTGTTCTGTCACATCATATCGCTCAGATCATGACTGTTTAACTTGCGACTCAATTTGGCCTGACTAACTTTCTTCCTAATTCAATTTTTGAAAGTATTTTCCTTTGATAACTCTTGTTTGTCTTATCCTTTCCTTTTGCTTTATGAGGTAAAACGTTTTTTTTTTTTTTTAATAAATTGTTTACATCTAGTGATTTTGTTTATACGTAATAATTTTTAAAGCATATAAGAATCAAGAAAACTGTTTTTTAAAAGAAACATTCCGTTATTTTATTTATTTTTTTAACTCGTTTATTCTAAAGTCTTCCTGCAATAGAACAATAACAAATTTTTGAAACGCATACATAATGCAAATAACAATAAACTATGCATTTTTAAAGTTAAAAAGTTTTTGTTAATGTAATAACATTTGACTGTTACTGTACAATCTAAAATGCTAAACATTTTTACTAATAAAAAATAAGCTCGGTTAACTTCCATCTATTCTAGATATTTGGAAATTCTTTTTTAAAGTCATTTTGATTATATTTGTGTAATCTTTCCTAAGTTTATAATTCCCATATATTTTGTTTTTGCTTTTTTTTTCTTGCTGATGATGCACCATCTTACGAATAGCTTATTTAAAAAACCTCTTAATCTGCTGGTATTATTTTCTATATAGTATTTTGTTCACAGTGTGAATTATTAATATCAGCTTTATGTTGTTAGAAGGCTAACAAAACCAGTTTTTGTTCTGCTTGTCTTATTTCTTTGTTCCATTAGGGGCCGTTATTATGGTTCCTACATGGCAAAAATCTTCCAGTATTTGCTAGATTACTAAAATATTCCGCGCAGCTCTGTAGCTGAAAATAATTTTTAGTGAGGGTATCCTTCATTAGCACCAGGATTTCTAGTGAAGGTGTTAATAACATAGCGTGTAAAAGCGTCTCTGTACTTGGAAACTTTAGAATGAATTGCATAAAAATATGTTTGCTTAGTATACACCATTTAAGAAGTCTGTTTCTCCTTTTTTAAAACCGCCACGAATCTTAAAATCGGTTAATATATAGCTAAGTTATTAAGTTATAAGAGCTTGAATCGTTTTTGTTTTTACCTGTAACTCCATATTTTGAAGGTGTTTTGAAAATTTAAATACAAGTTCATTTTATGCCATATAGCACCTACCAGAAAAAGGGTATACATTTTTCTTGACGCATAGGTTTTTGTCTTGTATACTTTTTTGAGGCGTAAAAATAGAATTTTTTTCGTTTTTGTTGTTTAACTTTAGTTGTTATTAGAATTTTGTTGTTGTTTTTTATGGATTTTGTAAAGCATTAAATACTCTGTTAAATAAACATAAAATGTTTAAATTTATCGTATTTTAAATGGCTGAAATAAAAACTACAGGGTAAGGGTTAACTTTATTCTAGAAGTCTATTTTTATTTCTGGCTAATTAATATTGTTCAAATATATTCGAAATACAAAGCTCTTTAAGTATAGTATTGTTAAGTAAAAATTTGGTTGCATGAATCAAATAAGATTACTTTGATCCACTATTTGTGAAGAAACGAGTTTTACACAGACTCTTGGAACAATATTGCCTGTTTTTCTATCAAAAACTTAAAAATGGATGTCGATGTATAGCATGCAATATTCTCTAGTGCATAGTGTAATTGGCAAAATATTTCCATCGAATATTTTTTTTATATACATGATATTACTTATAGTTTAAATCCTTGCAAAATTTTTAATAAGCTTTTAATTAATTGTTATCAATGTTTATGATTGCTTCGATGTTTATGATTTTAAATTCGTATTTTAAAAGTTTACTGCCTAGCCAAGTATAAAATTTCGAATGTACGAAATGTTCTGTTTTACTAGGCCAGGCTGTTAATGTAATTTTTACTAAATATTTACAATTTTCTTCTCACCTGCAATTTAAGCAATTTTTTGCCAGTTGAATTCTTAAGAACTTTATGGAATTGTGAAACTTTATTACTATGTTGACTGGTTAGTGTAGGTACAGTGATATCTTTCAAATCACCATAATAATTGGCTTTCTGTAAGAAAAAAAAAAAAAAATTAACATCTATTTTTTAAGATGTAATATAAATTTTTAGGAAAGTGAGAAATTCAAAGAAATTAAAACCAATTATAAGGTGATTTGAAAATATATCAATAGAAAATATTGTAAGAAACAAAGACTGGCTAACTTACGATTACATATGTACTTTAATTAAGACATGTTTCCTAATACAACAATTATAAAAATAAAAATATAAAAATCAATACTTACATCACCACCTAAATCTGTACCCATATTTTCAATCATTTGGTTATTATCAATGGGTGTCTCCTGTAGACGTGTCCACATTTTATGAGCAGCAGTTCGTTTAGCAATTTTCTTGCTTTTGCCTTTGCCAACTTCACGAAAATTTAGTATTGTGCAAGCAATAGTAAAGAGGCGTTCATGAGGTAAACCAACTTCAGTTTCAGTTTCATAATTTGGTGGCGGCCAACGGCGAGACATGCACATTTCTTGAAGCCAACCAATTGGATTTCCCACTATTTTATCAGCACCACTATTAGCGATGAAATAGAAATAACGATAATCATAAATATATATAAAAATTATAAATTTCATTATAATTTAAACAAACAATTAAAATCAACTACAAATTACTATCTTTTACAAATGTACATAGATATTAGTAATCTATAGGGTACATTAATATTCATCATATTTTTACTTACTCTCCACTTCCGACATTATTGGCATTATTTTCACAGCCAACTGTTACATTCGTGGTAGCCGGTGCAGTCGATTGGGCTTCAGGCAATTGTACACCAGTCAATTTATCAATTAAAGCTCTAGCTGCTGAATGTTTAGCCTCTTTCTTTGAGCGACCAGCGCCCATAGCTGTAAATGGTACATCCTTATCGTTGAAAGAAACCCGATAACGGAAGGTGGGTTCATGAATGGCGCCCTCTATTTGTACCAATTCATAACTAGGTGTTATGCCACGACGACTAAGAAGTTCTTGAAGCAATGATACAGGAGTTTTCATAGCGACACCATTTGCATCGGTCTAGAAAAAAAATTCATTTTACTAATATTAAGTGGATCTGATTAATCACTGTACATATGAAATCAAATGTACACTCGTATCTGAATAATCAGCCTTTTCGTGGTTGGCGAGTCGTAGTCACTTTTCCACATTTTTCTAATAGGAAAAATTGTTTGTTTGTTTCTTTAACCTTCAAAACAAATTCATTTTCAGTGGCCACAATTTAAATAACCCGTATAGACGTTGAGCAAATTGAGCTTATAAATTACTTGATTTAAGTTTATTAGACCAGGTTTCCTTACTTTTTTATACTCTTCTAAATCGTTAGCCCTTATACATATAGAGTATAAGAACAGTAAAACATTTAAGAATAATTTTATTGGTTAATTATTATTACAATTTAAATAGCACGATAAGTTTTTTTTTAAATATTTATTTATTAATTATTTTACTACTTATCGACTTCAACACTGGTGGGAAACGTTTTTTCTTATAACAGCTATTAATCTTCGGGGCATGGATGATATTAGGGTACGACTCTTTTCAATTAGAATTAAAGTTTGTTTTGGATCGTTATCCCGAACAAGTTTCCACTTTAGAGACATTTCTTCTTCTACGAAAGGTAGCATTTTATTTAATATGATTTCTTTGTAAGCCTCTTGATTCATCGTACCCTCTATTCGTATAATTAGACCCACTCCATGTCAGGAGAATCTTTCCCAAACCAATATACTAACACCTCCATGTTTAACCGATCTTATTGAATGCCGTCTGTTGAATTCCTGTGTAATATTTAAGTAATACAGAGTCTACCATCGAAGCCAAAGTGTGTAAACTTAGATTCATCTATAAACAGTACATTATTTTAATAATTTCGTGTTTATTTCAAATGCTTTCTATAAAAATTAAGACGAAACCCTTTACTTTTTATTCTGAAACGAATGAAATATGTCTTGCAATAAGTCCAAACAGGTTATTTCCATGCATTATGTTTTTATTGGTGCTTGTGAACAGCTTTACTACAATTTGCTCGCTAATTCTGGTGCCACTTAAAAAGAGATCCTTTCGACATATTCGAATAATCGCGTTATAAGTTCTCTGAGAGGTTTTTTGACATCTCTTATAATTTTATTGTCCACTAGTTTGGTAGAATTATAGTTCTAAGGTCATTATTCACTTTTTTTAGCTTATGGGCAATTTCTGTTATAGAAAACATGTATTTTCGATAATCAAAGAGGAATTTCCGCAAGTCTTGCTTGGAGTGCTTTCTTCGACCAATTTCTACATAGAATGTATTTTTTCTTTTTTACAAAAACATGGTATTTTTTCTGATGGCAATTTAAAATGTTCATTAACTAAATGTAACTGACCTAAACCCTTTAGATATCTTAAATCTATTTTTAGTTTTTCGACTTTTTGTTTTGTTAAATTAAACCACAAAACAATAAAATGTCTGTTTATAGAATTTAAATTTAAAGAAAAATTACAAGAAATTTACAAAATTGTTAGTTTTTAAAAACAGCATATTTAAATTGTCGTCGCTGTACATATATAAAAATTTATTGTGGTTTGTTCGGATGCTTAAAACTCGAAAACGACTGGACCAAATTGGATACTTCCTTCTGCGATTTTGTTTGAAATTGCTACCACGAAGGTTTAGAAGAAAAAAAAGTCGAAAAATTCCTAACAGGTGACGCTGTAGAATAAGATTTGGCACGTCAATTCATTCATACACAAATTCTTAGTTCAAAAAATATGAATGGGATTGGACAAGTGGGCATGATGCCTCCCATACAAAGTAAATATTAAATTTTGTATGTCCTGAACACGCTAAAAGTGAAAGTTTCTGAGTTTGGTCTAAATGACTTTGTAGTCAAAAAAAATCATCAGCGAAAAATTGGGCGAAAGTGAATAAGGGGCGTGGTATCGCCCATACAAAGTAAATATTTATTTTTATATATCTTGAAAACGGTAAAAGTAGAAGTTTCTAGGTTAGGTCCAAACAACTTGGTAGACAATACACATCATCATTCAATGACTGGGAGATACTGGCTTAGTGGGCGTGGCAGCTCCCATTCATACTTTTGTATTTTGTTAATAAATTAAAATTTATTTAAAACATTTAATTTTTTTATATCTTTTTTGGCAAATCACATCAGCACATCTATTTTTATTTTATTATTTTAACCAGGACATAAAACTGCTAAATAACTTTCCATTGTGGTTCAAAAGCTTTCCAAAGATCATTTTAGTTTGCTGGTTTTCTTACTGGGACTGCCCGTTTACGATCCCCTATATGCAGTTTAAATCAGCACAAGGTTTTATGTAAAACTATTTCAAAAATAAATTTTTGAAGTCAATGACAACGAAGGAGCCCTTAACTTATAATAAGATTAAAAAATGTATAAATTTATATATATATATATATATATATATATATATATATATATATATATATATATATATATATAAATCTATAGGGGATCGTAAACTTATATACATATTATATATTTACAGTAATTTGTAAATGAACTTGTATTTTGCAACGGTGAATTTATTATTTATTTATTTATTTTATTTATACATATTTTAATCTTATTATAAGTTGAGATCTCCTTCATTTTCATTGACTTTTTTTTGCATTGACTTTTTTTTGAAAATGAACTTTTGCAACGGTGTATTTTTATGTTTTAATATGTTTGATCTCTTTTCTTAAAAGAACGTATTCAAATAATACATATTTGCATACATTCAAAAAACATAGTTAACACGAGTAATTCATAAATCAAAAAAATTATTTATTTTTCTCAAAAAAATCAAGGTGAACTTATATTTTGCATGTATATACACTAAGCGTCAAAAGTCCATGCTCCATACTTAATTCATAGTTTTAGTGCCAAAAAAATTCATTAAATTTATAAAAACCACAAAATTTTTAATATAAACTGTTCCTTACAGTCTAGAGAACGTTGAAGATGAAATTTTATATATTTACCTCAGATAATTTAACAGTACTTTTATTAAAAAAAAAAACTTATATTTCAGAGCCAAAAGTATAAGCTCATAACTTTAAATCTGTCAGTGAATAATAAAGGTGTGGTTATTAAGCATTCTTTGAGTTTTCTCAAGACCTCATTTGAATTTTTCGGGGTCAAAATATGCGAAGAATTTTGTGTACGGATTTGTTCATGAAAGCTTGCTTATTCTGGAGATATCGCACAGCACTATATGGATTCCATTCGAATTCGCGACATTCATTACATTATTGAACAAGTTTAAAGCAATGTAATAATTAAAATAATTGTAGACGAAAGAAAAATAATAATATGGACTAATTATGTATAAAAAACATTGCATCGTCAACGTTCACTGCACTGCAAGGAACAGTTTATATTAAAAAGGAACGTAGAGTTTGAGGCATAGTGTTCATCCCCTTGACACATTTTATCTCATAATTTCTGAACACACATCAGAGAGATAATGATACAAGTTATACTATCGCTGCAGTAGATCCTGAAAACATAAACTAGATCCTGAAATTGTTTTGTGGATTAAGTAGACAATATATTGACTTAAGTTATCGTCAACAATGTTGTGTTCGTATGATACAACTTTTTTATTCAGAAAAAGCAGATTCT
This sequence comes from Wohlfahrtia magnifica, assembly GCA_023159175.1. Classification (NCBI taxonomy): domain Eukaryota; kingdom Metazoa; phylum Arthropoda; class Insecta; order Diptera; family Sarcophagidae; genus Wohlfahrtia; species Wohlfahrtia magnifica. The sequence continues at coordinate 2,191,365 of JAKWBJ010000177.1, forward strand.
GATTTCGAACAGACTGTCATATCCCAATTGGAAATTAAACTGCCTTTTCCATATTCTATTGAAGCATTATCTCAGACATAAAATATAAAGCTTTTGACGCTTTTTTTATGCAAATATTTACATGTAATGATCACAATTTGAACTATATTTCTAAAAAAAGAGAAACATTCTTAAAAGCAACATACATTGAAATCTTTTGAAAAGCAACTGCAGGAATGTAAGCTTAACTGGTTTCAAACTAAAAAAAAATTTTACTTACATTTTTTCTTTACTTACCAATTTTAAAGTTTCCTCTATTGCCAATTTACTTGTACTGGCCGTTATATCGGCAATTTTTTCCTTCTTGACTTTTGCAGTTCTCTGCAAAATTTTTGTGGGAACAATAGGTATCGGTCCTATTTGTGGTTGTCCATTAGACATATTAATAGGTATTGGTGTAACATTTGCCGGAATATGTTCATATTGACGTCGTGGTGCAAAACCTGCCTGTTGGTGCATCTCAGGATTCGGTATAGCCTCCATTTTTGTTTTTGTATTATTTAATTAGAAAATTTTATTACGATATCCTGTATATGTTGATCTATGAAAATAAAAAAATTAAAATTTTATGTATACAGTGAAAAATTTGACCCGAAAAAATCAATAAAACGTTCCTTTACAGCAGTATATATGGAAAAAAGCTGCAGACAGCCTTGATGAAGAATAATTGCTTCATTGACCCTTCATTGTAATGAAATATTTCTTAAAATAACTATTTTTTACCTGTAGATGTTGATTTGCACTGATTTTTATTTAAAAATAAATTGTAATTTTCATTAAATTTATTTTCAAATAAAGATTAGCAAAATCGGTATCCCTCACTTCAGAAAATCTACGACAAATAATGAAGAAAAATATATTCTTTTTGTAATTCTTGCAAGACTGACTGCTGTCATACACCCCCTGAAAAAAATTGACTTGAGAGTGTTGCCAGAGCCTTGATAAATTGTCAGCTAAACAATATTTTTCGTGTCGCGTTTTACTTGTCACTTCAGCGGATTTTATTTTTCCATATTAACAAACAAAAAGAACAAAAATATGGCATCAAATTATATTCGTAAAACGTTTTCGTATCGCAAATAGATTCTTAATTACCGACTTTAAATTTGATAAATAATTGTTTCTTTTCATCGATTTTACATGTATTTGTTATAAATTTGGCATATGCTCACATTCAGTGAGTTGTATTGAAACAATGAAATTGAGTTTTTATAAGCTGAATAGAGGGTGAGGTGTTAATTTAAATCAACACTGTACAAAATGAGAAGTACTTTTGTGTGAAGATTACAATGACCTATTGTTAAAAATTGGTTCGTTTAGCAGACAATTCCTGTTTTCTTTTCATTGTTATTCAAAATTCATTACCGGCTTGTTTCGGACTTTATATCCTTGCCTAAGGCTTCAACAATATACCGGTTGCACATGATGCAATAAATTGCAATTGCATCATGGTACTGCAGGAAAGTGATTACGACGTTCAAGTATTTTTTTAATTTTTACTTTAATTGAATTGTAAATATTAAAAAATAAGTGCTGATCGCAATATTTATTCATTTTGTTTTCTTTTTTAAGTAACAATTAATATATTAACCAGAAGGATTTGTTGGGATAAATTTAACAGCAACTATTCAGTTAATTTCTGTGAATTGAATTTATATCGTAAATTGTGAAATACAATTTTAGCTAACTAGCGATTAAAGTGTCAATTAGCATTTAATCATTAATTGAAAAATTTTCCTAGTTTATAACTTCAAGCTTTGTTGATGGAAGTTCTAACAAATTTTGAGAGTAATGACAGTTACACAAAAAGTGTTAAGTAAAACTAAGCATTTTTGAATTCTTTTGGTACGTAGGTATGACACCAGTATAAGAAATTACGGCCCTTGAAAAAAGAAATTCAATCTGGTTTGGTTTTTTATATTTTTATTCTTCTTCCTCTAGCAGATCCCAACAAATATCTCCTAAAAGCGAATCAAGTTTTTTTCCACTATACCAGTGTTCAAGTCTGGCTGTTACTTGGTGAAATCTCTCGCCATGTTCATCAGACTCGGCTGGTAATTGTTCATTAAATTTTTCTGCATGACAATGCAAAAAATGTATTTTCAATGACATTCTAACGTTTAATTTTTTAAATGCTGTGAGCATATTTTCAATTAAATTTCGCCAATTTTCAGACCGCTGATTTCCTAAAACATTTTCGAGCACTGATTTCACACAATTCCAGGTTGATAGTTCGATATCATTTAATGTATCTTCAAATTCTTGATCCTTCATTAGACGATTAACATCCGGTCCATTAAGAATTCCTGTAAAATAAAAACATTATGATATAACATATACCCACAATTAATTGAATAAAGTAGTTAGACTTCATACCTTCTTTTACTTTCATGCCGCTTAATCGTGGAAAAATGCGGCGCAATTCGGTAAACGCAATCCCATTTGGGTTTAATGCTTTTATAAAATTTTTTACAATACCCAGTTTAATGTGGAGTGAATTAAGAATAATCTTTTCCATCGGCACAAGAGGAAATTCAATAATATTATTTCTATACCATTTGATTTCCTCATGTAATGACCAATCCTGTGTATTGTATTGGTCGCCATCAAACCGCGTACTCCATAAGCACAAGAAGCATATATTTTCGGTATAGCTCAATTGCATGCCTCTTAAAAGAGCCACCATTTTTAAATCTGTGCATATTTTCCACTTGTGATCATCATACTTAATTAACTGAATTATTTTTTTCATTGATGAGTATTTCTCTTTAGTATTTATGCTAAGTGCTATCGGAATAGGGCTTTTTAAATTTGTGACATGTAGCAAAACTGCCTTTAAGCTACTTTTAGACGAATCAATGAATAAACGCCAATCTTCAGAATTATATTCACTTTGCATTGTTAAAACCAAGCCACTGATGTCAGTACAATACGCGAGAGAATTATTCTCAATAGATCTAAAAAAAGTCGTAAAGCGACGATGGCGATTGATAGCCCCGAATATTTGTACATCTGGTGCCAAAATATTAGCTTGTTTTAAATCTCTTGCCAACAGAATGCTTTGTCTTTGCAACAATTTAAGACGTCGTACCATTAAATCGAGACGATTTTGCGTTATTTCAGTATGGGTGCATGGAATCGGGTGATACATTGATACAGCCGCTTCAGTGGTTTGATCAGATTGAAAATGTGACGAAACATCTTCTGTTGGTATTGGTCTTTCCGGAATAGGCGTTTTATTAGAATGTGGCAGCGGAAGTTGAGCATATGCTGTAGCACTGTAAGATATGGAACCACTTTTTCTTCTGTTCATACCGACTGTATAATTTACGCAGGCATAACACTCACCTTCAATATGGTGTATTGGATTTCTCCAAACCATTGGAACATCAAATGGCATGGATTCTCCATTTTTTTTCCACTTATTAAAATGATGAAAGCACGTTGTACACACTATTGATGGTGTCCAGCTCTGATCACTTATAACACAAAGAAAAATATGTTTCATACAAGTTAATTATTTCAGTAGAGATTTTACGACGACTTGGCATAATTGTATATTTCCCACACACATAACAAAAGAAATTAAACTTGTTGCACGCCTCCATCTTGGATATTTTAACTAATTAGAAATAAGAGTGTCAAAGGCTTTTAAAGTTTATACCGATTTTTTAATTTTTTTTTTGTGTTTGCATGTCGCAAATGTCACCTATGCCTATCCACCTGTTTATTTTATTTTGTTCTAAATTTTGTTATACACTGTCTTGTATTTGAAAATAAACTATTTGGTAATATGTTCAATGTGTATTATTGCTTTTGTGATTCCAGTTTTGTTTCTATATGCATTTAGTAAAAACCATTTTTCTTGTCTGAATCTTGTATTTATATGCTTTTGTTTTGTTTAAATTTTGATCCTGTGCGTTTTTTTCTGTTTTATATAGATTTTTTGTTTATTTTTTGGAATTTTATAAGTGTTGCCGTGTTGTAGAATAAAGCAATTTTTCAGGCGCACGCGCTACGCGATTCAAATACTACCAGTATACATACGAAACAAAAGCAAGAAGCATAAAACACAATTGAACACTTATGCTAGGTACCTTTGAAACATGTTTGTCAATCCAGGCATTTTCTGTTGTTTGTTGTGTGTAGTCGAGTTTAGGTTTCACTTCGTGTTCCACTTGAAGTTCCAAAATATCATAATGTATTGATATCTACTGGTTCCATTCTGCGCGTATCAAAATATGCAAAATGAATAATGTGTTTCATAAACACGTTCCAAAGTGTGTACCCAGCATTATAAAACCCAAAAAGTAAACAACAAATCTAATCAAAACAAAAAATACCGCATTCAGTCAAGAAAAATTGTTTTTTATTAAATGTACATGCATACGTACATATGTATGTATATAAAGAATACCAAAACTAATAACATTGAACATTGCCAAATAGTTTATCCCACACTTCATATTGAAAATGATTATTATGCGTGCATAAATCACTCGCCAGTATGAATAGAAGAAAAAGTGGTACCATGCCTTATAGTGCAACAACATGCGCTCAACTTCCGTTGCCTTATTCTAACGAAACACCTTTTCCGGGTATACAACTACCAACAGAAGATGTTTCCTCACATTTTCAAGCTGTGCAAACCCATGAAGCGGGTACGTCCAACATCACGATTCAATGTACACACAATGAAATAACGCAAAATCGTCTCGATATGATGGTACGACGCCTAAAATTGTCGCAAATACAGAGAATCCTCTTGATAAGAGATTTAAAACAAGCTAATATTTTGGCGCCAGATGTACAAGTATTCAAGGCTATCAATCGCCATCGTCGCTTTACTACTTTTTATAGATCTATTGAGAATAATTCTCTCGCGTTTTGTACTGACATCCGCGGCTTAGTTTTAACAATGCAAAATGAATATAATCCTGAAGATTGGCACCTATTCATTAATTCGTCGAAAAGTAGCTTAAAGGCAGTTTTGCTGCATGTCACAAATTTAAAAAGCCCTATACCGATAGCACTAAGCATAAATACTAAAGAGACATACTTATCAATGAAAAAAATAATTCAGTTAATTAAGTATGAAGATCACAGGTGGAAAATATGCACTGATATAAAAATGGTGGCTCTTTTAAGAGGCATGCAATTGAGCTATACCGAAAATATATGCTTCATGTGCTTATGGAGAACACGTTTTGATGGTGATCAATACAATACACGGGATTGGCCTTTACGTGAAGAAATCAGATTGCAGAGAAATAATATTATTGAATTTCCACTTGTGCCGATGGAAAAGATTATGCTTAATCCACTTCACATTAAACTGGGTATTGTAAAAAATTTTATAAAAGCATTAAACCCAGATGGGATTGCCTTTACCGAATTACGAAGAATTTTTCCACGATTAAGCGGCATGAAAATAAAAGAAGGTATGAAGTCTAACTACTTTATTCAATTAATTGTGGGTATATGTTATATCATAATGTTTTTATTTTACAGGAATTCTTAATGGACCGGATGTTAATCGTCTAATGAAGGATCAAGAATTTGAAGATACATTAAATGATATCGAACTATCAACCTGGAATTGTGTGAAATCAGTGCTCGAAAATGTTTTAGGAAATCAGCGGTCTGAAAATTGGCGAAATTTAATTGAAAATATGCTCACAGCATTTAAAAAATTAAACGTTAGAATGTCATTGAAAATACATTTTTTGCATTGCCATGCAGAAAAATTTAATGAACAATCACCAGCCGAGTCTGATGAGCACGGCGAGAGATTTCACCAGGTAACAGCCAGACTCGAACACTGGTATAGTGGCAAAAAACTTGATTCGCTTTTAGGAGATATTTGTTGGAATTTGCAAGAGAAAGAAGAATAAATTTATAGAAAAAAAAAAACTTGAATCAAAAGTTGTGTCATTTAGGGCTTATTTTGCTCGGAACTTTGTTTTCTGTACATGTAGAAAAAATTAAAAGCGTAGCTGTTTTAAGAACAAAACTGTCGTAATTTTGTTAAAATTTCATTTTTTTGCCAAAAAAGTTATGTTTTCAAAACAACTGTGTAGATTGAAAAAATTTTAGCCTTACTTAATCCCTTAACGCACGGATTTTTTTAAAAGCCGTTAAAAAAATTAATTTTTTAATGTAAAGAAACAGTCTTGACGAAAAAATAAGAAGTAATTAAAATATTTATTTTAATTTTGGATTTTAATCCGGACTGGAGAAAAAAGCCGAATATTGTGATGTAAAAATATTTATGTACACTTTTACATTTTTAATTCTCGATTATATTCGAGTGTAAAAGATACATAGATGCATAAAATACAACGCAGCTGGAATTATATCGAATGTGCATAGTTCGGCCTGTTTAGTGCTCTCGAATACATTTGGGCACAAGTTAAGGGGTTATAAAGGTAATTCTATTGCGGAATTCCGGTTTTAGTTTATTCCATAAACAACCGTTTTTGAGTCACGCGAATGTATGTTGTGCAGCCTCCATTTTCGAAATAACGGTATATCTCGAAAATAAGAGTTAACCTAAAAAGCCCTGGTTCAGCGTACTCGAATTAAGTTTACCCGACATGTGGCCCGCTTAGCAGAGTGTTATTTAAAAAAAGTCGTATTCCGGACCTGTTCGTAAATGTATTACTGCGCTGCATCTCGACGGCTAACTTTTATCACAGAAAATAAAATGATGCACTATAAATGCATACAAATTCTCAGCAGCACTACATTTTATTTGTACAAATTTTAGAGCAAAATAGTGAATTTAGGTTGTTTCAAGGAGCTAAATGTCATGATGCAGTGCTGTGATGTATTTTTCCAACACGCCCTCCCACTTCCTTTGGATGTAAGTAGTGATAGCCTAAACAGTGCGTTAAAATGAAATATATATGTCTATTAGCATTTCCAAAAACAGGTATACTTGGACCTTTTTTCGATATTTTAAAAGCGTGCTGGCTAGCAATGGATCTCCATGACTGGGATATCTATATTTACTTTACATATAAAGCTGCCAGTTTATGCTCGTGTGGATAAACAATCAACATCGAGTCTTGCATGTACGACATTTATTTTCAACTGTAAAAAACAATAGACGCTTTTTTTTCGTTTTATTTTATATCATAATAAAATAGGAGTAATAATTAATTACATATTTCATTTATAATTTTTTTGTATATAAACATTTGAAATCAAATCGCAATATACGTATTATAAACGTTAATAACTAAATACATAGATTTCATCATGTCGCTTGAATCATAAATCTTCCTTTCATTCTTTGTGTATTTGCTTTAATTGAGGGGAATAAAATAGAATTAAATGTTAAACTAATAAACAAACATTTTCTGGGGGTATGTGGAAAGTTATAGATTTGGGAAATGTATTCTTAAATGGTTGTTTTTTTACACTTAATCATCGCTAAGAAAATCATCATCTAAATTAACATCTGTTGTATCAATATTATCATCCAATGTTATACCTTCTATTTCCAAATCTAAATCGTCATCATCATCGTCGTTTTTCGTAGATGCAGGCACTGTTGTCGTTGATGATTGGACAGCTGATGCTGCACTAAATGTTGTTGATGTTGTGGGTGCAGTAGTTGCAGTTCCTTTATAGTCATCGCTTTTCTTATAGTCTTGTATATCTACCTTGGCATTACTTTCATAAATACCTTGTTGTTGGGCCATTTGCATTTCTTGCAATGGATTACGATCGATATTTAATGGTAAAGAGGCTGCAGCATGTGCTGGCAATTGTTGTCGTTCTTTCTGTTTAAGAAATTCTTCAACTTGTAAAGCGTCCCCTAGGCCGGGGAAGAGATTTTCGTATTTAGCTGGGTCAGCCAATGATTGACCGGCCTTTTCATTGAATTTGGCCAACTCTTCACGCCATAGTTCAACCACTCGGGACATTTGGCTTGGAATGTAAGTGCGTGCAAAGAATGCTGCTTCGGGCAAGCGATTAGTTTCTATCAATATCTCTAAACAACGTTCTACATCGGAACGTATAAATGCTGAAAGAAATGCAATATTATGACGACCTTGAGCAGATCCATTATCACCCAAATTCTTCAACATTTCAGCATCACCAGAAGCAGTTGCCAATAGTAATAGACCGCTAAAATCGTTTGCCTTTTCCATACACTCTTTTACCAAGGCCATATTATTTTTACGTGATGCCACGTCGGCCAACTGTGACCATTTTTGAGGATTTTCAGCTTCTCTAGCCAGTTTAACAGCAATATCTAGCTCACCGATTTGCAAAGCCAAATCAAATTTGTGATCGGGATCTGTGGACACCTGTAAAGCTTGAGATTTGAAACCTTGTTTCTCCAAGAAATGAGCTACACGCGTACGATGTTCTTTTGGTATGGTTGGTAACACCAAATCTGCTCTTTCAAAGTCACGACGCATAACAGCAGTTTGATATTCCAAAACGGATAATTGTAGAGAAAATGATATGACATTGAGTTCCTTGTCGCCCAAATAGAGACGATTATCTTTTGGAACGTATCCCAACAAATACATGGTACGATCCAAATGCGAAATTGTTACAATTTCTCCGCCCACATAATAATTAATGCGATTTACTGAATTGGTGTATATAAAGCAATCACCAACCCAAAGACCGGTTTTAACAATTTCATTAATCTCACCTGGAGAAAAAAATCAAAGCATAAAATAAGACCATTTTTAATTTCATATGAAACTAAATTACCTAAAACATCGAAAGCACTTTCAATGCCATCATCTTCCAAATCCTGTTTTGTTTCCAAAGCAACTGAAATAGCGCCGGTATCAACGGATAGTATAAAAAATGACTCTTCCGTTGCAAGACATACCAAAGTACCAGCTTCGTTCCAAAATACATGTCGCGGTTGTACTTCGATACGTCTTACTAATGTCAGAGTTTCCCAATCATAAAAGGCTAAGCCTGATGATGTCTTAACGCCAAACAAGTAGCCACCGTAAATACTCTCTGCGCCATATTCAGGGGTAAAGCTTTTGCGTTCCTTGAAGTTACGGAACAAACGTACTGTGCCATTATTTTCACGGATGGCATACTCATTACTTTCGAGGGCCCATACAAATTCCTGGGCAGAACCAAATGCTTTATTACGCAAGGCCATAGAGGTATATATTATGTATTCACCATCGCCACATACTACTACGAATCGTCCGTTGGGATTGTGAGCAATGGTTTGAGGGTAAATTTCACATGCACCCATATCTTTAACGGCAACTGGTAAACGTTCGCCGTCTTTAATTTCAGTGCCATCAGCTAATGCTTTTAAGTTTACCTATAAAAAATAATTTTAATACCCGAGTAATTAATAAAATTAATTTTTTATTTACCTGTTGCATTTCAGAGTGTTTAGCCCAAATAATTTTGCTGCCTATAACATCCATCGACATAGCTGGCTCTTCACGACCAACTTTAATGATAATTGATCCTTCGTCATAACCCAAGGCCACATTATTTGTACCACGCATACAGGCAATTGTCCATACACGTTCATAGCCATAATTTAAGCAGGTTTCTAGACGATAAGTACCTGAGTGCCATATACGCACAGTACCATCTTCAGAACCTGTTAATACTATTGGTAATTCTGGATGGAAGCAAACCGCTGATATATTTTGTGCATGTCCTTCCAATGTTTGCACACAAGTTTTATTCTGATAATCCCAAATTTTTACCAAACGATCGTCGGCACCCGAAATTAAATAGGGTTTATCGCCACCATGATAATAATCCACACAATTTACACCCTTCTCATGACCTTCTAAGGTGAAATTAGCAAAATTTGATCCCAATTGCCAAACTTTAACAGTACGATCCAAAGATGCTGACGCAAAAGTATTGTTATCTTTTGGGTTAAATACAATTTGCATAACATAATGTGTATGACCCTCAAAAACACGCTGGCAGGCCCACATTTTCTCCCAATTCCAAAGCTTGATTAGCATATCATCTGTAAAAAATATATATAAAGTTATTTAAAAGTTTTAAGGCATTCAGAAACGGAATTTTGGATTAAAAGTAAAGTATTTACCCTTACAATCTAGACTATTGCTTTATTTATTTTAACTGAGTTGAACTTCCAAATTTACCGCTTTTAAAACATTTTCAATCATTTTGTAGCTGCCGATTTTGTTAAAATTTTCTAAATTTCGAACTTATTTTTACCAAATCTTAGAATTAGATTTGTTTTAGCAACAATAAATGAGTGGCACCTTTAGCCGAAGCAAATACAATAAAAAGATTATCTATTCATTAATTGAACTTTGGTAACAAAAATATTGAAAATTTAAGCTATTTTATCTTTCTTAATACTTCTTCCATATAACTACGTTGCTAATATAAATCTTCAACCACAAAGCAGGCGGAATTGGGTTAGTGGGTGTGGCATTTCCCATATATAATAAATATTGAATTTTGGATATCTTGAGAACGATATTAACTGCAGTTTCTAAATCAGTCAAAAATTGGTTTTACCTCTCGTACATTGTTTTAATCGGATTCCATTCATTATAAATATTTTATTTGACCTCCTTTTGCTTTAATTATATAGCCAGGGTACACAAATCTGGGCTGTTTTATTGTAATTTGAGCACTGTGCTCTTAAAAAAAATTTATCTTAAAAAATTAGCTAACAAACTGTATTTTATAAATGCAATACAATTATCAATTGGTTAAAATTGGCTCATATTTGATAAAAATATTCGTAATTCTAATACGAATTTTATTAAATTGCCTTAACCGATTTTCATTATAGTAATAAAGCGAATTTTAGATTTTATCAATAGCTTTTTTGTGAAAAAGATTGAAAGTTTCAATCATTTTCTGATTAAATCAAGCTGATTCTATCAAAAATATTAATTAAAAATATTAATTAAAGTAACAAAATACTTGAATAATGCGTGCACCTGATTATCAATCTCATTCATCCATCCGGCAATTTTTCTTATTCTCTATTTTGTTTATCTTCTCTATTTTCTTACTCACCGCTACTAGTCAATATCAATGGCTGAGTGGGGTGTACGGCAATACAACGTATGTAATCTGAATGTGCCTCAAATGAGTGCACTTTTTCCAATGTATTATAGTTGAATATACGTATTTGCATATCATCGGAGCCGGTGATAAGCCAATTTTTACGAGCCACAAAACGTCCAGAACGCACTGGGACATCGCAGACCTCGAAATCTTTCACCAATTGTTGGTTTTCATAATTCATGATGTGTACGTGGCCATTGTAAAGGGCACACAACATCCACGGTTCGGTTGGATGTATATCAACGCATTTCACACGGTCCGAACGTGATGTTAAACGACGTTTAATATCTAATTTCAGTGGCATTTCTTTGTATTTATTATTTAACTTTTGTTTTCGATTGATTTTTTTATAAAATATTTGCACTTTTTCTTTTCAACGATTCACTTTAATTCGGAAAAAAAATTCTTCTTATTTCACTTGTTCATAGCACAAAAATGGTTGAACGTCATCGAAATGTCAGTTGTGAGTAGTATTGTGTGCAGTATTGTGACAGTTGCCAAGTGATGCCGTATGTATTGTTTGTTATTTATTTCATTGTATACATAAGGGAAATATCGTTATTGAATACAATTTTTAAAAATTAAAATTAAATTATTCATTACTTTGAATGAAAACTTTAGTAAATATTGGACTAAAGAAATATTGCTTGAACAAATTATGACAGTCGATGGCGCTCAAATTTCGACGGTTAAGATCTTGAGAGCCATATTAGAGTTTTTTTTTGGATACTCTGTGCACCCTATTGCAATTTGCGACAAGCTGCGAAGTAAAAATAAGGAGCTCAAGTCCCTAGCTGGCAGTTGTTTACTATAGACTATATATAAACCGATTGACCGTCAGTGGTGAACCGTGCTGCGCTGGCTGTGGGACGGAAACTACACGTCAGACCAGCGTGGTATTAGCACAACTCAGATCAGGATGCCGCTCACTACTACATTCGTACTGGACTAGATTAAACTACATCAGAGCTGACCTATTTCCTGCGTGTTGAATAGGACGAGACGGATCACCTGGCTTCAATAGAATTTAAATATGTACCTATGTAATTCATTGTGCTATCAGCAAGAGTGGTGTTAGTTCATAATTAAAATTCTTTATTTCTCATACAAATCAATGCTCCGTTTTTAATCTATTATATTTTTATGAAGATTATTCAATAAGAGTGAGAGAAAATGAAGTTTAATGTACAAATTTTTATTTTTTAAGAAATAATTTATTTCTTCTTTTTTCTACTTTACACAAAATAGAATATATTTAAAATTGTAAACTACTTCTTTAATACTTAGTGAAATTCTTAAATTTTTATTAATTGTTAATTTTTCTGTGTTTAATATAAAAGTGCATTTTATGTTAATTAGTCCTTTTTTCGTATTTGAATTTTTATTGTTTGAGTAATAATTTAGAATATTTTGTGTTTTAAACATTAATGAAAATTATTTTCTATAATCAGCATTTAACTGCGATTGTAGCGATTACCATCACCACGCCTAACAACATCCTTGTATTCATCCATACGTCTCATACGGGCAAGATATTCTGGATCGTCATCCTCAATTTGTTGTTCAAGAGCTGCCTTTTCTTCTTCCTCTTTAATTTCGGGATCTTGGGCAGCAGCTAGTGCTTTTTCCTGGTTTATTTTGGCCATTTTTTCAGCATCGGGAAAAATGCCTTCATCGACACGCTGCTGGTAAAATTCATCCACCGTCATTATGGGCAAACTAGGATAACCAAGGCCAAAAACTGCCTTTTGTGTTGCATCTTTTGTTATAATAAAAGGTTGTAATGGTTTGGGTTTTGGTGGTGCTTGACGTTGTGGTGGACCGCCGTGTAATTGTGAATGACCATGACCATGTGAGTGACCATGACTACGGGAATGACCATTGCCATGTGAATGAGAATGACCTGGTCCATCATGATATTGGCCAGCAATTTCATAATTTTCTAGTGGCGGTATTGTAAAATCATCCATTTTTGTTGTACCGAATTCAGCCAAACGTTGCTTTCTCATCTCAACTACACCGAGTTCTAATTTAACTGTATCTAACTCTTCTGTAGCATCAATGATACTTTTATTAATGAATTTCATGAAGAAATCACGTTTGACTTCATCATCTACTGATTCACTTTTAACGGCGTATTTTAGTTGCTTAATCTGCGCTTCGAGTTCCTTTTTACGTTTAAATTGAGCAATTTTGTTATTACGCATTACAGCTGAGGCTACTAGTTGTTGTTGAGTATCTATGCAGCCACTGACCTGTTTATCGGATTTCTCATCATTCGACTTGGGACCTTCACAAAGTTCATATTCATGACAGCGTTTTAGAAAGTCTCTAAAATATAAAAAATTAGAATTAAGTAAATAAATAATTTTGTGTTCTTATATATATTTGTTAAAGGCTATAGACAGCCCAACAGCTGAAGCTAATTTTGTTGAAATTTTTAGTGTCTATATATTTCAAATATTCTAACTGGATGGTGCCACGCTCATACAAAGTAAAGATTTCTTTATGTATATCTTTAAAATGGTAAAAGTAATTTTCTAAATTTGTTCCAAATAGCATCTAGGTCAATAGAAATAATCAGTCAAAAAATGGGCGGTATCAGATAAGTGAGGATTGCACTTTGTGCACATCCTAAATATTGTTTTCTGTATATCTTGAGAACTTAAAGGAAGCCCCAAACTTCGTCTAAATATTTTTTTAAATTATCAGTCCAAAAGTGGGCATAGTACCTCCTATACGTAGTTTATAATAAATTCGACAAGTGGGCGTGGCATCTCTCATTTATAGTAAATATTAATTTAAGTATATCTTGAAAACGGTAATAGTAGAAGAAATGTTTTATTTTTTTATTTAAATAGCAGACTTCCATGGAGTTTGGTAGAATGCAGAATGCATAAGAAGCGTTTTTAAAGGTTTTGTTTGAAAAGTGCGCACATCCTGCGAACACTTTGACGCTTTTGCATCTCTGCATTACTGTTTTAGAGCCTCAAAATAGAGTCGTTTCTACATTAAAGCAAAGAAAATCATATTGGAATCCTACTTTACTAAAGAATACTATCAAAACTATGGACAAATATCCATGGTGCCTAGGAAATGCTCGGTAAAGGATAAATATTAATACCACTGTCAAATGGTCATCAAGTTACATATTGTATTATTAATTTAAAAATGTTTACAAGGTTAATATATAATAAAGATAATTTCACAACTTCTTTAACAAAATCGTCATTCCGATAAGAATGTTATCATAAATAGACATGTATGTATGTACAAACAATTAAACTTAAGGCAAACAATTCACCATATACATATGTTTGTGTACCAGGAAAAATTTCCTGATAATGAAATTTTTATGGTAATTATACAATATTGATATATCAGTATGATATCCATATAGTTTGAACCAATATATTGACACAGCATATTAATGAAAACTTTTAACAGAAGCTATCTCAGATATAAACATTTTGATTCATTCAAAACAACAAAATTTTTTCATTAATTATTAAATTAAATAAAACTGTTGTACAATAGAGTTTAAAAAGTGTACCAGTAATCTTTGTCGTTATTAAATCGAATAAGTAAACAATAATATTTCTATCAAAAAATTAGCTTCAAAATGTAAAGATGTAAAAAACTTATACTTAGTTCATGGTTCTTTTTTTTTGTAAATCCTTCCAATATTAAAGAAGTAGAATTTAGCAGGTTTTGTGTAATTTCGGTTAGTAATTTTATCAAACTTTTCCCAGGAGAACAAACCAAACTATTTTTGTGCTAAATATGCCTTTCCGAATTGTATTCTCTAAATGATTCTATAAATTTTTAGTGAAATTTATGCCCAGTAATCGATAGGGTGTGTGGACCAATTTTGATTTATTGCCGAGCAGTCGCATTCTAATGTTGTAGGTTGTTCTTTCAGGTCATTGACTTGGTTAACAACTCATACTTACTTCAAATAAATATCAGCAATTGTAGGTTGTTCTTTCAGGTCATTGACTTGGTTAACAACTCATACTTACTTCAAATAAATATCAGCAATACGCAAAGCATCAGCACGATCCTGTTCCCGGCGTTGCAAAGCCAATTTTCCCAAAAAATACGGTAGCAATAGATACTGTAACGATTCTGTTGGTAACTCATCAATCTGCTCATTGGAGCTAAACATGCCAACTTGGCTAACAATGGTCGTGGCTAATTCAAATAGCTCCATAGCCGATTTAACCTTGCGCTAAAATATAAAAAAAAACAAATTAGAATAATTTACATTACTGCTGTGTACTAAAATTGTTGCCAAAAATTACTTGATACTCGACGCCATTTGTATCAATGGTTGTTTCATCCAAAAATTCATATGTATTCCATGCTTCCAGAAAAATATCTTGTAAATTGCGATTGCTTGTCTCATTTTCGTTACCCATTGTAGCAAAATAAAATGGTATATAAAAATATTTATATTAATTTGTTTGCTTTTTTATCGTCGATTTGATTTTTACTTCCAAAACAAAATTGATCAGCTGTCTAAAGCAAATTTTGTTGTACAATTTATTTTGTGAAATTGTAGTGAGATTCTTTCTTTCATTCACAATAAACTAAAGGAATTTTTTTGCTTATTTACGTTTTACATATTAAGCATACATGAGAAATTGGGTAAATAAAAGTATTAAAAATAATGCTCAGTACAAAAATAATAACAATACAAAATTTTCGACTACAATTTGTAAAAGCGTATATTACATATAATAATTGAGGAAAAATGTGACTTTTGTTTGGAATTTAAAAAACGACGAAATTTAATATGGCCACTCTATGTTAAGGTGTCTATTGTGAATTATTAATCAATATTTTGAAGTGTTGTTGACATACACAGAACAATTTCTAGAAAACAAAAGAATGAAAAATTGTCGAAACTTTTTACAAGTTTTATTAAAGAAATTTCTTGGAAATAGTAAAAAGTAAAGAAAAATGGCTGACTACGATTCAGATGATGAGAAATCTCAATTTGAGAAATTACGTTATGCAAAAGTGCCACGAGGGATGCATGTCAGTGGTTGGGATGATGATGCCGATGAACTTATTGAGGAAGATCGCAATCCTCAAGGTATGTTGGAAGACTATTTAAACAATTTATTGGAATTTGATGTTAAACTGAGTAATTTCTTTGATGGCTTATAGCCAGTATAGAGCGTATGATATTATGGGCTGTCAATGAGAATAAAATTGGCGAAGTGAGAGAAATTTTACGCCTAGATCCTGAGGCAGTGACTGCTATTGACGATGATGGTTACACCCCATTACATCGGGCTTGTTATAATAATTTTGAAGATATAGCTAAACTTCTATTACAGTATAATGCTAATCCTAATGCCAAGACAAATTTGGGTTGGACTCCTCTACATTCGGCCTGCAAATGGAGTAACGCACAGTGTGCGCTTTTGCTCCTACAATTTGGAGCTGATGTTAATGCTCAGTCAGATGGACAGCAGACGCCGCTACACATTGCGGCTACTGTGTCAAATTGTCGTAATACTGCAACCATTTTGTTAATGGATCAGAATATCAATGCTGGCGCATTGAACAACTCTGAAGAGACCGCAGAAGAGATTGCCAGACGCACAGGCTTAACCTGGCCCCTATTTGAAATGGGTCATAGCGCCTATGATGTAAATACTGGATTGATAGATTAGGTCTTAGATGTTTGATTTTATTTAAAGAAAAAATAAATTAAGAATTAAAAATAAAGGTATTTTTTTACCAGAAACTTTAGCAAGCTTGTGGTAAACGTAGAAAATGTTCATAAAACGACTTGGTAAAATCTATCATCTGATCCTGCATAGCAGCTGGTACAAAATTTGGGTTCCCTTGGCCACCTTCAATGGTACCTTTAGCTGTGTAACGCATATAACTAGCTACAGTAGTTTCAGGTGGTAATACAGCACCATCCTCAATAATACAACAGTCCTTCAAAACGCATCTTCTACCCTACAATTAAAGAAATAAATTACTGTTCATTTCTAACACAAATGCGTCATATCTCACAATTATAGCATTTTTGCCTATATACACAAAAGAACCAATAACTGCTGCTGATACAACAGCTCCTTCTCCAATATAAACATGATCGCCAATGTGCATGGGAAAGAAGGCAATACCTTTACTGAATTGTTTGTAGGGCGGCCTTATAACGGCATTTTTGCTTATAACACAATAGCGACCCGTTCGAACATTGGCCAAATCTCCTCGTATAATGGAACCACTTTGAACTATAACTTTGCCGTTAAGTACAATATTTTGTGAGCCACAGAGCACGGTTTGACGACTCACTTTATTACCAGAAGCCTGAAAGATTAAGATTTGGCAAAATGAGATCATCATTAAGGTGTGGGATTTTTTCTCTTTTTAATTTTTGCTTACTGTTTCCACATATTCATCTTTGCTGTAATACGTATTAGCAATTTCCATTGTTATTTTTTTCGAAATATAGAATATTTTTTGATTTACTTAAATTAGTGAAAAAATGAATTTGCTTGAAATTATTAAAGTAATTTTTTTGTTTACTGTTTTTATCAGCCAGCTGTTCGATGAGTAAACTAAAAACTATTCACAATTAATAGTAAACAAATAAAGTTAAATAGCATTGCCAGCTGAAACGTTTTAAACGCAAGAAAACAAGTAAAATTATAGAAATTTAATAAAAATATTTGTTTAAATTTAATGCATTAATCAAATGACTTATGCAGTGGTGTGCTAAAATAATTTGATGCTTCAGATAATAATTGCACACTTGACTTTTTTCAATTGTCCTATGATAAATTTAACCGTCATATTAGTATTACTTAACGACATTGCCAGGCGATATTTTTAGTTTATAGTAAATGACGTTATGTTTTAATAATTGCCTTACACTTAACAGAAAATATGCTTAATTTTAAATTAAATAAATTACCTGGGAGGACTATGAATTGTTATTGTTGTTAATAATAGGCTATCTTCTGAATACTGCCCTATAAAGTGTAGAGATATTTAATGTCCCCTTGCCTCTTGCCGCTTCTTACACTGTGAAAAGATATGATATACTATGATGGATTATGTGTCACTTTGGTATAGAGAGAAGTAATGTTGGAGACGAGCTTGCATAGAAAAGCCATTTTCAAAGGTATTTGTAATCAAAGGTATTAGTTAATTAAACGGAATGTTTATTTCTACATGGGAAACAATTACATAGTTGTCAATACTTTTTGGACAACATACACCAGATAATTTTAATTAATTCCATAAAATGAATTTGGCGGGTATTTTAGATGTTGAGTACATGAACAACTGGCTGGTATACCAATAGAAATTTTGGAATATGCATATTCAACACCTTCTGTTGTTTACTCATCACTTCTTGAAAATATTCCTCGGAGTTTGATTGAACTGTTCAACCATTCCATCAGACTGTAGGTACATCGGCTTAGTTCTAGGTTTTTTAACCTATATATCTCGCAAATGTTCGACTCAGTACTTCCGGCCATTTACTGCATTTTTGACAGGAAATGGGCTTGCTACATCCATCGCCATCCGCTCAAATGGTGCTCACAAGTTGTATAATTAGTTGCAACCGATCTTGATTCTTCTTACTAGTCCTTTAGCTGCAAAGTCTTTAGCTGAAAGTCTCTATTCATCTAGTCTTTTTTTTAGGACCTGACTAAAATCTCCGAGTAGGGTCGTGCGAATAGTCTCGATTTTAATGCAAGCAAGACCAGATGTTGTTTTTTAACACTAAGACGTGGTGGTGTGTTGTCATCTGTGTCCATGGATAATGTAGATATTTGGAAATCAGATGCTCTTGGTAATCTGGGCACGAAAATTCAACGCAGCGTACGTTGGAACAATCACATATTGCATGTGTCGAAAGAAGCATTTAAACATACGACAATGCAAGCAATACTTCACCCAATCTGATCTCCTTAATATTTACCTATAGCCGACCCAAAATGGTATACAACTTCATGTATGGGCCAATTTCAAAGTCTATTTTGGAGCTTCTCCACCGCCTACAGGAGAGGGCGAAGGTATTTATTAATGAGGGTAGAGTAGACAAATCTATCGATTCGTTAGAGCATCTTCGCAATGTGGTGTGTGTCTCATTGTTCTATCTGTGCTATAACGGAATGACTAAATAAGGGAATTATTTCCCATTAATCACATATTTTCATGTAGTACTAGTTTTTCTCGTAGAGCCTATCCATTTGTAGTTGATTGTCCAATGATTAGCACAACGCATTATAGAGAAAATGTTTTTTTGCTGCACCGTTAGTCTTTACTTTTTTTTTCCTTTACTCCTCTTGGGAGCATAGGGCTTCCACAAATCATTTCCATCTTATACGATTTGCTGCTGTTGTCTTTGCCTCTTCCCGTGTAAGATTGTTTTGCCTTAGTTTATGGATAATTGTGCGTCGCCAGGTGTTTCTTGGTCGACCGCGGTTCCTTGATCCTTGAGAATTCCACTCAAGTGCCATCCTTGTAATACTATCGTGATTTTTCCTTAGGGTATGGCCGATACATCTCCACTTTCTTTGCCCTATCTGCTTCAGTATGGGCTCTTCGTTTGTAAAATTCCATAGATCTATGTTGCTTATGGTGTTAGGCCAGAATATTTTGCATATGATTCTAAGGTACTTGTTGGTGAATACCTGTAGCTTTTGCGTGACGGGGTTAGACACAAGCCAGGTTTCACTGCCGTACATCAGAATTGACTTTACAAATGCGTTGAATATTCTGAGCTTGGTTCGCCTGGATATGTATGAGCTTCTCCATACTAACTGCTTTATTGCTTTGTTGAGACTGTTGTTAACGTCTATTTCTGCATCGCCGTTTGTTGCCATTGTGCTTCCAAAATAGTAGAAACTATCTACATACTCTATTGGCCGGCCCTGTGCTATTGTTGTTAATTCTCATAGCTTTAGTTTTCTTAATATTTATATCAAGGCCAACATTGCGAGCCAGTTTTGGGCTCTTCGTTTGTTAAATTCCAAAGATCTATGTTGCTTATGGTGTTAGCCCAGAATATTTTGCATATGATTCTAAGGCACTTGTTGGTGAATACCTGTAGCTTTTGCGTGATGGGGTTAGACACAATCCAGGTTTCACTGCCGTACATCAGAATTGACTTTACAAATGCGTTGAATATTCTGAGCTTGGTTCGCCTCGATATGTATGAGCTTCTCCATACTAACTGCTTTATTGCTTTGTTGAGACTGTTGTTAATGTCTATTTCTGCATCGCCGTTTGTTGCCATTGTGCTTCCAAGATAGTAGAAACTATCTACATACTCTATTGGCCGGCCCTGTAGTATGATGTTTTCTGTGCTATTGTTGTTAATTCTCATAGCTTTAGTTTTCTTAATATTTATATCAAGGCCAACATTGCGAGCCAGTTTTTCCAGGTCATTTAATTTTGACTGCATGTTGGAGATCTTGTGTGAGAAATACAAATATTATCCGCATAATCCAGGTCCTCGAGTTGTCGCGAGAGACTCCATGTTATACCTCTCCTTTGTGAACAGACTTCGCTCATAATCTCATCGAGTACGATGGTGAATAGTAGAGGTGAGAGTGGACATCCTTGCTTTACTCCGGCGTTAGTATGAAATGGTTGGCTGATGCTCCCGTTGTGAAGAACCGAGAGTTCTGCATTCTCGTACATTGCTCGTATTATTCGTATTATTTTCTGGGGTACTCCTATTCTTCTCAATGCTTTCCATATAGCAGTCCTTTTGATGGTATCGAAGGCTTTCTTAAAGTCGACAAACAGTAGGTATAGACATGTACGCGATTCTAGAGACTGTTTAGAATCGATAGATGAGTAGGGTGTTGGCTTAGCCCACGCAGCTTCTATTTGGCCGGAAGCCTGCCTGTTCGTCACGTAATATGTTCTCTAGTTTGCTCTGAAGCCTTCCCTGTATTATGACTTCTAGTATCTTGTATATGGTGTTAAGCAGAGTAATTCCTCTCCAGTTATTGCAATCTTTCAAGTCGCCACTTTTAGGTAGTTTCACAATGATGGCAAGTTGATGGCAGCCTCTCTCTATGCTGATATGAAATGAGGCCGTAAGATTTCGGCCTGTAAGCCATCTTCGCCTGCAGCTTTATTATTCTTCAACTTCGTTATTGCCTCTTTTATCTCATTTAAACTGGGAGGGCTGCAGGCCTTGTTCAATGTATTTTGCATAGGGCTGTTATGGTACATTTCGATGTCTTCATCTGTGTCCGTTACGTTGCTCATTTCCTCAAAATGTTCCCTCCATCTTTGCATCTGTGCTTCACTATTCGATACAATTGCGCCATTGCGATCAGGAACTGCAAAGGTCGTTACCGTGTTATTCTGTCCATTACCCTGCCTGGTTTCAGTTTATCTAATCTTTATTTCTTCAAGCTAAGTAGATGATTAGTCTATTGTATTGGCGTTTTTTCTCCTGATCATTCTTGTGATGATTGTTATCTTTCCCAGAGGTATGTTGGAATGCTAGGGAGGCTTCTTTTTGGAAGTTTTCGCCTGAAGGGATTGAAGTCTCTTAATAAAATACTCGAAAACCGCCAATTAGTGTTTTTCCTTAATGTCCTCTGCTGGGGCTCGAACCTGGGCTGTCAGAGTTGTACGCCGGGACTCTAACTACTACACCACGCCACGCTTAAAACTAATTAATTTCTTTCTCGAATATAAGTAAAAGTCGAATAAATGGATACTCTAGTACCAACCGACATCCTGAATTTCGTAAGATATACGAGGTTAGGGGAGATATTATTGGGAAACTTTATATGTATGCAGGACTATACAATTGATCGAAAGGACACAGTACTTTTATACCTTAATAATAATAAAAAATAATAATAAAAACAAATACCCCAGCAATTCATATTATTTCATTTTCATAACATGATTACCTTATCTATCATCGAAATGAATTTATATTGAACATTATGATTTATTTTGGGCATTTACCTGGTTTAGTTCGATAAGCTAACCGCTGATTAAGTTAATTTTAATAAAAAAAAGAATTAAAATCAATTAAGTTAATACCCGATGTTTTACGTACCGTTAAAAAAAATATAAAAACTAATAAAAAACATTTATTCTAATTGTAAATTTACTCAAGCATTAATTGAAGTTACAATATGCAAAAAAAAAAAAAATCAACAACAAAAATTAAATAAAAATGTATGCAATTTCATTGTACTCATACTGAAAATAAAAGTCCTTGATTTTCATATTATTTTACTTCTAAGTAAATAAAAATTTATTGTGTTGTAAAAAAAAACGAAATAATAAAAGTTTAAATACATAAAAATTCAACAATAACCACATAAGAATTTATTACTTTGAAAATTAATATTGAAAAATAATTCGAATTCATAATACTTTGATCAAGACCACGATTTTTTAATTTTATTATATCGAGCAATTATTATAAACTTATTAACGAGTACATATATTATACAATATATACATTTATGTATACATATTGTTACGAAAATAAAAATACAACACTGCATTGTGGGATTTTGGTATATTTTGTATCACCCTGTCAATTTAACAGCACTGCCACATCGATAACGGATATGGAAATAGAAGATGGTCGATATTTCCCGAACCTTTCAAACTGTAGGCAATTAGGCGTATAAAGGGCTGCTTTACCTACACGTCAGTTAGTTATCGTTTGACTGTCAATAAACAAAGTTGTGTTAAATCGGAAATAAAGGTGTTGTATAAACGAATATTAAGTTTTGTATTAAGACAAACAGTATAAAAGTTATAGTGAAGTAAATAAAGAAACTGTAACAACAACAAAATGGTTTCATTTTATTTTAACTCAAACGTTTAAAAAAGGTTAAAACGTAACAATATGTATATACATACAGTGGTGGTCATTGGGTTAGCACATTACCTATGTGAACTTTTTAGAATCAACAATTTTTTACGTCCTTATTATTTTAATCATATCTATATCCTAATGTATCACCCGTGGTCCAAGGAATAGGTTGCATTAGTTTACCTTAGTATTGTTCGTCTTAATACGTTTATTTTGTGCTAAAATTACCCCAAAGTAAAAGCACTAATTAAAAAAAAAATTATTTTCAGCAAAAAAAAAAAACTACTTAGGGTAAGTGATCCTAAGGTCAGCAGCTATTATATTTATTTATTTATTTAAAATAAAGCTAAGTGAGCTTTATAAATAATCTCAGCTTTCCGTGTGTTAAGAACAATTTGAGCTTAGATAAGTATTTTTGACAGTATTTTCCTCTAATAAGCGACTGTCTTTCGATTTTTATGAAAATGCTTGATTTCTTAACAAAAAAATTAGTGGGCAGCTGAATTTATAATTTCTTTAAAATAATCAAATTTCAATTTTAGCCTTATGAGTAGTCTCAAAATCCTGTTGCGAAATCTACAGCTGGTTTTGATTAAGTGGCTTCATAACCGCTTTAAAAACGAATTTTGGGTAAACTTTGGCTGAAATTTTGATCCCTTGTACACAGAAATGTAAACTTGATTACCT
The DNA here is from genome assembly GCA_023159175.1 of Wohlfahrtia magnifica. Taxonomy (NCBI): domain Eukaryota; kingdom Metazoa; phylum Arthropoda; class Insecta; order Diptera; family Sarcophagidae; genus Wohlfahrtia; species Wohlfahrtia magnifica. The sequence goes on from JAKWBJ010000177.1 coordinate 2,215,027, forward strand.
TTCTGACTATTACTGTATTTTTTTGTTAGGCCAGAATATTCTGCAAATTTTTTTTGAGGCATTTGTTAATGAATACCTGAAGTTTCTGTGTGATGCTATTCGATACAAGCCATGTTTCACTGCCATAGAGTTGAATATTCTGAGCTTAGACCGTCTAGGTATATGTGAGCTTCTCCATACTGACTGCAGTTCTTGCTTTATTGAGCCTGTTATCTACGTCTGTTTCTGCGCCTTCGTTTGTAGTCATCGTACTTCCTAGATAGCAGAAGCTATCTACATACTAGACTGGTTGACCCTGTAGCATGATGTTTACCGTGCTCGTTTTGTTTATTCTCATGGCCTTGATTTTCTTGATGTTTATCTCAAGTCTAACATTACAAGCCAATTTTTCTAGGTCCTCCAGTTTCGACTGCATATTGGAAATCATATGCGAGAGTAGGCAAATGTCATCTGCATAGTCCAATTCTTCTTCCACTGGGTTACCCAATTAAACCCACCCGGGTTTTATTGGGTATTATATTGAAAAAAACCCTGGTTTTCGTAGTTTATTTACAACAAAAATAATTAAATTTTACGTATTGGGAGTATGATTTAATTCGGTCCGTTTTTTTAGCTCAAAAAGATAATGATCACTGCTTACTTATTTTCCTCGCCTCTGAGCGAATGTCCGAAAACTACTCGTTTTTTTAAACGATACACTTTGAAGCTGATTTTATTTTTCTTCAAAAGAAGTGATTAGTTGACATGCCAAAAGATATTATATCCGATGAAACAGACAATATTTAGAAGGATCAATATTCGATTACAGCGGGTGTGGCATTTGATTGTTTCTAACAATTGTTTGGCAACTTTGGCGAAGTGAGACCGAGCGTTGTCATGCAAAAGGAAAACTTTATCTGTCTGTCTTTATATTACGGCTGTTTTCTTATAATGCATGGCTTAAACGAAGTAATTACAGTCTGCTCCGATCACCGAGTTTTAGTAGCTCAAAGTACACAATGATGCCTTGATCGCACTAAGAGTGCAAAATTGCATTATAAATATTAATAAAAATACAAAAAACAAAAAATATTGTCGACTTGAACGAAATTCGGAAACAGTTATAAAATCCAATAAAACCCATCAAAAAACCCAATAGTATCCGGTGGGTTGGGTTTTATTTAAATAACCCGGGTTTTTTACCAACTCTTATGTGATCCATCTTCTTTTCGAACAGACTTTGCTCATTATGTCATCAAGTACGATGGTGAATATCTGAGGTGATAGTGGGCATCCTTGTTTAACTCCAGCATTGGTGTGGAACGGTTGGCTGATGTTCCCGTTGCGAAGAACTGAAAGTTTTACATCCTCATACATTACTCTGATTATTCGAATTATCTTCTGGGGTACTCCTTTTGTTCTTAGTGCCTTCCATATAACCGTTCTCCTGATGGTATCAAACGCTTTCTTGAAATCGAAGAACAGTAGATAAAGGGGGGCAAGCCATTCTTTGAACTGTTCAATGTGCTTACATCTTGTCATTTTGCCTATTATACTTTTTTGGTTCGGTAAACATTTTTCATTCGTAAACAAAATGTTTCTGATCAAATTATTATTGTACTTCTCCAAAAGACGCTTGGATTTTTCTGCCCCATTTTCTTTAAGATACAATCAATAATTGTCTGGTATTATGTGCGCGATATACATTTTACGTGCAATGACTTTCTCTATCCGAGTAGAACATCGCAGAGTTCTTTTTTTGACGGCTTAGTGACATGCTATGTTCGAACTGTAACTGAGCGGCTTGAGAGGAAAATCATTATGTGACCGGTCCAAAAAAATCTGACACATTTTAAAATACCAGTTACAGACTTAAGCTCCAGAGGTTCGATTTTAGAAGCCATGTAATATAATCCCATATGATATGTTCCTTTGTGACCTACTTTTTTTCGTTTTTAGCTTTAAAATGTAACCAAAGCCACTATTAGAACTTCTTTATTCTGTTCCAGGCTTTAAGTAGGGAACAGAATTGTAGTTGTAGTGCAACGTAACGAGTAGCGCTACAAGCTGACACAAGTTATAAATGGGTATTTCAAGTAGTGTGAACAGAATACGTATCCTTAATGGTATTTAAGATGATAGATAATTTTCGGTTCGCAACTAGATCATTGGACGACATCTTCTATAAGATGCATGATAGATTCTTTCCGATTCACATGCAAATATAGAAATTTTAAAATATATTCTTAAATATTGCATTTATAAGAAAAACAGCAGTTATACTCAGATATTAATAGCACATACTGTAGGGTATTTAAATAATTTAATAAAGAACCACAAGTTTGTTTTTATTCTAACATATTAAGGCTTTAATTTACAATTGTAAACGTAAATGTTAGTGAACGATTTAAAGAGTAAACACTTCGCTGGTTGGCTGGTCTGGCACAGTTTTTATAATTTTTTCTTTTTTTCTGAATGCGCTTCACTGATTATGAGTGTTAACAGGCCTTGTTTCATGAAGTCGGATATATAATGATCAGCTATTAGCGAGTTAATTATGGAAAATGAATAAAAAAAAAATTGATAACAAACAAAATTGCTCAGGGACTCACATTTTTTATGCTTCAATAGTTTTAAATTTTACAAAATAAAACAAATATGAAAATTTTGCTTTTGTGTCAATAAAATACATATGTATGTCTGAGGGTAAAACTTTAAATCTTAAATCTTTATACATATACATAGAAATCAATGTGTGTTTGAAGTCTATAGACGGTTAAATGACTGAATCGATTTTCTTGAAATTTTCAATGCTGTATGCCAGGAAGAAGACATAGGCTACATGTTTTTTCGTTAGGGTCAGGGGAGGAGGTACCCCCATACAAACCAAATTTTAATAATCGCTTATCTAAAGAATTACATCAGCAAGAGACATACAACTTTACTTTAGTATGAAACTGATTTATTGAAAAAAATGTTGGGGTATACCCCATACAAAGCAAATTTTAATTATCGTATATCTCAAAAACTATTGTAGCGACAGTCTTCAAATATTGTTCAAATCACTTTTCTGTGAAACTAATTTACTGGAATAAATGTAGGGCAGATATAATCAGGGAAGAGATACCCCCAAAATAAAGCAAATATTGATTATCGACTACTATCACACTGATTGTGATAAAATTTTATCCCAACTCCTTCCTAAAAAAAACCAAAAGAAAGAATCAGGACAGGATAGGATTAGGGGGAAAGTTAACCACGTAGAAAGCAAACTTTAATTTTAGAATATCTTCAGAATTGTTGTAGCGAGAGCCTTAAAGTTATATCCCAATCACTTTCCTATGAAACTGATTTTGTGAAAAAAATTAGTGTGGATAGGGTCAGAGGGAGTGGTGCTTTCCATACCAAACAAATATTAATTATGGAAGCACGAAGCACGCCGGGTTTTGCTAGTTAATTTATAGAAGTAAAACTGTTTTTTTTACAACGTATTTAAATAATTTATCTATTAATTTGAAATATAGCACAATTATAATCTCATTTTTATTTAACCGATAAAAAAAATTGGTAGATTCTAGAGGGTGTTTTTTTAAGCCAGATATGATTTATGAAAAGTTTAACTTTCACAGGAACTGTCATACTGTGCTTACTTTTTGACATTTAATAACATTATTCTGTGGAAAATCTTTATTAATAAATCGACGCAGGAACACCGTAGCCCAATTATTCAGATTAGTTTTGAAAATCAATTAGAAATTCGAACAAATTGTGTTCAGTGAAGTGGCTCATTTTTGGCTTAATGGGTTGTTTGTCAATAACCAAAATTGCCGCATATGGAGTATCACTATCATCATCATACCAACTATGCACTATTATCGGCCAGCAATATTTAACAATCTTATAGCGGCCTCAAAATTGTGGACTGATCGCCTTTGAGTATTCTAGTGTTCCAAGCATCTGGCAATTTCCCAATGCTTGACTAGATTAAATATGTTAGTAAGTTGTGCTGCACAGCAATGTTCCGGTCCGATATATACTAGCTGGGAAAAATAAGTTGTCATATTAGTGTTTACTTTTTTTTCTTAATTTGTGTCATTTACATACTTCGTAGTTTTAAACTAAAATATATTTATAACAAAAACAAATCATATTTCAAAACAAGACACAAAACTATACCATCGAAATTCGTGTTGAAAAAGTAAGTTGTCAATAAATTAAGATCCGCAAGGCTTGAGTGACGACTTTGCCCAGTCTGTGTTGTACGGAGTCCACGAACTTAAAACACTTATCCCGCAAAAAATTATCGAATGTCAAAAAATACAATATTTCAAGTCCTCTAGTTTTTGAGCCCTATCCTACAAAATTCGGATTTTTAATTTTCCCAAGTAACCGTGCTCTGCGGAGTCAACTTTTGAGCATTTATATTTTCTCTTCTCAAATAATCTTTGATTACTTTTACAGTGTTGCTTGTTGCATTGTCCTGTCCAGGTTGAAGTTTTTCCTTATTAGTCGTCTAGCTGCTGCTATTGCAGTCTCCTCTAGAGTTTTAAGGGAGACAGCTGTAATTACTCTCCCTTTCAAAAGAACTATACTACATTTACCGATAAGCATCCCCAAATCATTAGGGTACTTTCTAACGACTTAGAGGTGGATAGAGTATACTTGCATATAAGCTGTTCGCTGGGGTTACGACATACAAACACCATACCGTAAGTATTTAAGTCTAATCATAGAATCATCTGTCCCATATATCAAATATTTGGAATCTTTAATATGCGTTCCTTATAAAATATTAATTTTTTCTGTTTGTTTGTCTTAATTATATCGGATGTGGCAATCTATCGGCAATCTATTTATTGGAAATTTATTTCCATAACAGAGACAGTGGTCGGAAATTGCAAAAAAAAACAAAAAAAAAAACAAAAAAAAAAAAACAAAAAAAATGTAAAAAATCATCTTTTCGGATAAAGCCCATTTTTATCTTGGTGGGTACGTTAATAGCAGAATTGCTGTATTTAAGGCTCAGAGACCTCAAACGTGGTCTTACAGGAGCCAATGCAACCATTACGGGTGTCTGTTTGGTACGGCTTGTGGAGCGAAGACGTCATTGGTCCATATTTTTTTAAATTGATGACGGCGCAACCATTACGGTTAATGGAGACACCTATTTTTTTGTGCCCGATATTTAGTTTCAGAAGGATGGTGCAACTTGCCACACATCTCCTGCCACAATCGATTTATTGCGTCAAACGTTTAATGACCGTTTAATTAGCCTAAATGATGTTGTCAGTTGGCCGCCAAAAAGCTGCGATTTGACACCGTTGGACTATTTTCTGTGGGGCGCCGTTAAAAACAAGTGTTGTGCCGAAAAACCAGAGACAATTGACGATTTGAAGGCCAACATTCGTGATGCCATTGGCGAGATACGACCCCATACACTCGAAAAAGTTCTCGAAAATTGGTACCCATAAAAGAAATACAGTCACACGATAACTTGTATCTCCTTGTTAAAGGTACGGTAACCGTTTTTAAAGGATTTACCGAGAGTCCTACTTGAGTACACCAATTTGACAAATCATTCATGGCCATCCCCATGAGATTTCATAGCGTACTTTCATATTTCCCACGAGCCAGACAAACATTGTACTGCATTACCTAAGAAAATAAAATAGTACCTCTTCTGGAGATTTTTGACCAGCGTACTTCACTTAAATCAAGGACATTAAGGCTGTAGTTTAACATCTCGTTTTGGGCTTGTAGAAATCTGGATGGTTCTGAGAATATTCTTACGTTCCATGTTTCAACCATAAGCCGGGTGTTGAATCCATAGGTTGACATCAGAGCGTTAAAAGTACTTACATTGCATGTTGAAGTTTCTGTAATCGGGTTTTGTTGAGATGGGTGGCTGATTAGACCATCGCATCCGCACCTAGTTGCTGGGGCTGCCAGCTTCCCTCTAGGTAAGGGTCTGCCAATGGTAAATCTTTTAAAGACCTTTGGGCGCCATCGTTGGCCATAATCATGGTTTATCTGCTGCCATCCATATTGCACGATCTCATCGTAACCGTGCAAGGAGGAACACTCCACGTTGAGGCGCTGTAAGTATTTACTCCATGCTGCTCTTAGTATTATACCGCCCACGATCAGTCGTCAGAGCCTCTTTGGCGCGACAGAGGACACCAAGTCACGGGTGAAAAGTAGGTGATGTTGACAGTTGAAGAGAATTGGCTATGTGTATAAATGAAACATTTGTATTCGTACCACCATTCCATTACTCCTCTAAGCCTGACATGCGTGTCGTTTGTTTTAGAATACAAAGGGCGTCGTCAACTATGGACCCACTTCGGAACAGTGGGAAATCAATACAAGCTGTATTTTTTTTTAAGGTTGCAAGCAAGTTGAATATATTTAGTCCATGAAATTGAAATTAACACACAAATTTAGTCTTAATAGATATAGTAACTGAAGTTTCTTTGTTACACGCTTGCATTAAGGTAATTATTTCGGGTTCCTAAAATGATTTGTGGTGTAGTCTATCAAATATTTCAATTTAATGACTTCAGTCCTCTAACTCGTTTATTATAAAACTTATAAAAAGACTTTTTTTCCTGAAAATAATTAATTTTAAATTAAATTACTAGTATTTGTAAATTGTTAAACCATAAAGCATAAAAATACAAATTAATTATTTCTTGTTCTGTGTTTATCAAATAATACCCGTAACGTATATAACCTTCGCCATTGACCGATGACAACTACTGTTGAGCATTGACAATCAGTGGTTTGATTTAAAGCAATTTTAATTGTGACCTGCTTGACTCGATGGACAATTTTTTTTAGATTTCTTTAATGCTTTACCCAAATTTTGTATTGTTTTTGTACAAAAAAAAAAAAAAAAAAAAAAACGTAATTGAAGGTCACTATTGGGTTGCATAAAATAGCTAACCAGCTATATAATTGAACACATGAAGCGTATAGAACTTTAAGTAAAATAATAACAACAGCAATAAGTAAATTTCAATTCTTTAGTGTTGCTTTTGTTGTTGGTTTTAATGCTAATTAAATCAATACAAAAGAAACCAAGCAAACAATGACATTTAAATCAATTAAACCTGACTATTTGGTGTACCCTACACTGGAATTTAAGCACATGAATGTTATTATTGAAATCAATACCAAAAAAAACGCCGTTTCCAGTCAAAAAAGAAGGAAATTCTCACGATTTTCATGGATTACAACGTTGTGGTGCACCATGAATTTTTGCCAGAAGCCAGACAGTAAACAAAGAACATTATTTTGGCATTATGAAACGTTTGCGTGAAAACTCGTGAATTTTGCACCATATAACGCACCGTCGCACAGTGCCATCATTAATCAAAATTTTTTGACGAAAAGTTCAACGAAAACCATCCAACAGCCATCGAATTCACCTGATTTGGCTCCCTGTGACTTCTTTCTGCCCAATCGAGTTAAAAAACCATTTCTGGGAACGCGTTTCAGTAGCTGTTTCTAAAATTGTAAAAAATCGCCAACACACGTAACTTTTGCAAATGGCAATAACAGATGTACCCACCAACAAAAAAAAAAAAAAAAAAAAAAAAAAAAAAAAAAACTCTAATCAGAACGATGAGACCGCCACACGGTGGTTATTCCGGAATATTTTTGATAAAGGTAGTATGTATAGAATAATCTAATCAAAGGAAAATGAAGCAATTAGCTGATTCAAGTGCCGTGTCTAAAGCGTGTCGTGTAACTTGCCGTTCTTAAAGCGTTGAAAGTTTAAAAGTACCAAACGCGGTAAGCGTCCAACGCGTGTTATGTAACTTTTGCTAAAAGATTTTAAGAAAAGATTTCCAGAAGGATTTCTAAGAATTGTTCTCAGAATTGTTGTTGTGTGTTTTCGAAAAGTGTGTTCAATGCAACTATATATCCTCTTTCTTATCTCGACCATCTTTGTTAATTTTGGATTAACGGAAATAATTCGAATGTTGTGGCAAGAACAAGAACATTCGGTAGTAATTTAAATTGTATATAAAAGGTGGCGCCTATGCATTCGTTAGTTAGTTATCGTTTTGCTGTCATAAAATAAAGTCGTATTTGGGCGTAAATAAAAGTGTTGTATAAGCGAATATCAAGTGCAAGTTAATAAGTTGCCGTACGGCAAAATTCTCAATGTAATATTGGCAGCTTAAAAATAAAACCAATTATGCCATGCTCTTAAGTTATTTTTACTACATACTTACTTATCAATAAATCAGAAATAAGCTTCAAATTAATAGACTAAAGACAACTTTTATGATATTTGTCGTTATCGACATATATGTAGCTCTGAAGACCTTTTATCCTCCATATTTTTAGTTAATATTTAGTTAAGTTATTTTTAAATTATTTTCTATTTTTGGCTGACACTTCCACAAAAAGCTTTTGTAGCAAAACTAATAAGTGATGTTCTTAATATGATATCACATCGTTCTTGATGTCATAAAATCGTTTTTGACGGAATACCACATCGTTATTGACTAGAGTTGGATTGTTTAGCTCTTCTAATGATGTAAAACACAAGTTTTATTTATGTATGTGTGTGTGTGTGTGTATGTGGTTAACACACATATTTTGTGTTGTAAGTAAACGAACTAGCTCATTAAAAGAGCTAAACAACACAACTCTATTATTGACTTGATAACATATGGTTTTTATGTCAATTATCGTTCTTTATCCCTATCATCCTACTATGGAAATCAGTTGCTCTATACTACTTCCAGTTTCTTTCAGATTAAACAACAATACAGATAAAGTTTTTTGCTTTAAACGAGCCAATTATTACATGATGAATATTTGTTTTAAAGATATTGATTGGAATAACATCTTATCTGCAAAGTATGGCAGTTCGTTGAATATTGAATTGGTAATAAACACTTTCTACAAAACCGTTTATTCGGTAATGAAAAGATGGATACCTAAAAGTTTCGTTCATAAATTTTCTGGGCTTCCTTGGAGTACGAAGCTAGTTTCTAGATTGAAGAATAAAAAAAATAAACTGTATAACATATATAAGAAACATAATACCATTACGAACTATGCAAATTACTCAATTAGTCGTTCTGATTTTTTTTTCTCAGTCACTCAGTTTCTTTGATCAATTTTATATTTCAAGCTAAGTAGATGATTAATCCGCTGTAGCTTCCTCCATATGATTTTTTTTTGTGTAGCGATGAAGATCCTTGCTAATTGGTGGTGATCTTTAATTTAGCATTGTAATTTTTTCCCAATAGGTGACGTGTTTTTCCTGATAATTCGACTGATGTTTGTCATCATCGCCAGAGGTATGCGAGAAGGATCAGGGGGCTTTTTTCTTTATTTTGTTTTGATGGAGTTGTCTGAAGGAAAATGTTGTGGCCTTTTTTTTTTATTATTAAACTTTCGAAACCACACTTAAATTTTTTTTCGTCATGTCTTCTGCTGGGGCTCGAACCTGGGTTGTTTGTGTTGTTATGCGTGCGCTCTAACCACTACACCACGCCACCCCCTAAACATTCTGATTACAATCGTCTAAATATTGTACTATATAGAAATCATATTAGAAGAATAAGATCCAGTTTCAAAAGTAACCCAAAAACATTCTTCAATTTTGTCAACTCTAAAATGCAAAAGGGAAGTTTTCCTCCAGTTATGAAATACCTAAGCTGTGAATGTGATGATAACTCTGTTATTGCAAATATGTTCACTGATTTTTTTCTACAACTTATTCTAACTCTACATATTCCAACACCACTTGCTATCTTTACGAAACTCTATTAAACTCCATAGTTAAATCGAAATCGAATTTGAATTATCGAAACTAAAATCATCTTTCAATCACGAATCAAATTATTTACTGAGAAACTGTGCATATATGTAGCTTATCCAAACCCTTATCGCTATTATTCAACTTATCCATAAGAAATGGTTACATTCCTAATCTTTGGAAAACGTCATATATTATTCATTTATTTAAATCAGAATGTAAGTCAAACGTCAAGAACTATAGAGGTATTGCTAAGCTTAATTCTATTTCAATGATTCTTGTTTATCAAAAGTTTATCAAACTAGATATCACGTCATCAACATGGATTTAGAAAAGGACGTTCTACTAGTAATAACCTTTTGCAGCCTATCACCGTTATTATCAATGAATTCGTAAATAATCAACAAACAGATGCTATTTATACTGATTTTAGTAAAGCTTTTGACAAAGCCAATCATAATCTTCTCATTCAAAAGTTATATATGTTGGACTTTTCTCCAAATAGCTTGAATTGGATTAATTCCTATCTAAAACATCGATGTCAAAACGTACTATTTAAGAACCCTTAATCTAAAACCATAAACGTATCTTCTGGTGTGCTACAAGGAAGTTTCTATTCTCATTATTTATAAATAATCGACTAAAAGCCTTGAAATACTGTAATATATTAATGTTTGCCGATTATGTGAAAATTTTTTACACATACAACAATAACTCTGATCATGTATACCTGCAATGTGATATAGTTAACTTCCACACTTGGTGTACTGTTAATCTAATGGAACTTAACACTGATAAATGTAAACAAGTATGATTTTATCGCAGCAATCACATGTCTAACAACGTTTTATTGAACATGGTACCCCAGTAACTCGTAAGTTCCTTCTTGGATCTTGGTGTAATGATTGATGTTAAGCTAAGTTTTAACACACATATTAATATGATAGTCAATAAGGTTAGAGGCATTCATGGGTTTATTAAGAGGTGGGGAAATCAATTTTCTGATCTTTATGTTATTAAGCTGTTATTTACTTCTTAATTTAGACCTATACTGGATGATGGCTCGATTATTTGGGTTCCTGTTTATAGCATTACCATTGATCAGATCGAATCCGTTCAAAAGCAGTTTCTATTATTCTGACTGCGGAGCTTGCCATGTGATCAAAGATTTAATCTACCATCCTATCGTCACAGATTAGCCGTTATAAAGTTACCCAACTTGTGAAGCAGGAGAACTATGTTGAATGTTTCATTCTTAGTTAATGTTATCAAGGCTGATGTAAACTCTGACTTTCTTTTGGAAAGGATATTTTTTTATATACCTCACAGGCCGACACGCTATTTTCATCCGCTGGCTATTATATATTTTCGAACCGACTATGCTAATGCAGATCCACTTAGAAGAATATGGTCGAATTTTAATGAGCTTTACCATTTAATTGATTTTGCTTTGTATTTAAATATTATTAAACGTAACATTATAATTTTCCTCAATTGCTAATTTATTATTTGAAATATTTGAATATGTATTATTTGTACTTTTACTAAAGTCTGTAATTAATTATTTTGTAGAAATAAAAAAATACATATGTAATAACATATCGTTCTTAATTTATTAACTTATGGCATTTTTGTTAAATTTATTCACGATTTTACTACAAGTTGTTCATAATTTATTAATCTCTGGTATTTTTTTAACGTTTGTTATTATTCTGATTACGAATTAAGCTTGATTTGATACCGAATGTTAACAAGATATTGTTCACGATTCGCTCTCAATTTGATACCAGCCGTTACCAATTTTGGAACGCCTTTTATCCCTCTGTGTAGCTTTCTAATACACAAATGAGATGGTGTGGTGTCATCAATAGATATTGAGGAGTCTGATGTCTTGATGGTCTTGACATGAGAAATCACTGTGATGTTCGGTGGAATGATCACATTTTTCGAGTGTCGAAGGAAGCTTTCAAGTGTCTCGGTTTTTACACCATCTGACCTTCTCAATATTTACAAGACCTTTATCCGACCTAGGATGGAATACAAATCTCATGTATGGGCTGGTGCTATTTGGGCTTTTCGATCAGGTACACAGGGCGAAGGTGCTAAATAATGACGATAGGATAGCCAACTCTATCGATTCATTAGAGTATCGTCGCAATGTGGCATGTATGTGACTCATTGTTCTATCGGTACTATGACGGAAATTGCTCTGACGAAATAAGGGAAATATTTCCCAATATTTTCATGTAAGGTGTGCTTCAAAATGATAAGGTCATCTTAATATGTGCTCAATTCATCCAAACTATAAAATGTTATAAACTATATAATGTTCTACGTTCAAATAAGTGAATAATAAGCCGGTTTGCTTTTAGAGATGCACCAGTATATTATGTTTATTTAAATTTATGTAAATAAGCGCAAAATTCAATGCATCAAAGCGATAAGGTCAGTGATTCATTATCCAAACTTTTATTTAAACTAAGCATAAATCAATTATTTTTAACTTATGCAGTTCCCATTTTCTTCTATTGTCTTAAAAATACTGAATTGTCCAGAATGAATTGGAGCGGATTTCGCGTCAGCTGTTGCAGATTTCCACTTTTAATTCCTCTTTTGTCCGGTACTGTTTGTTGTCTGCATAAACATTACGCATAAGCAGTCCCCACAAATTTTCCATGGTGCTTAAGTCGGGGGAACGTGCTGGCCAATCAAGTACTTTATTATTGTGCACCTCAAACCATTGTCTGGTCGACTTGCTGACATGAATTACTGCGTTATTATATCATGAATTATTACTTATTATATTATCTGCGAAAGTTTTGTCAGTATATTGGGCCAAATAAGGCAGCAAACGTTCAGACAGAATGCTCTGGTACTCTAAACTATTCATTCGAGTGGAAGCCAAGTAGAGTTCCAGGGTACCATGCGAGCTAAAGCCAGCCATTAAATCTCGCCAATAGCAATTGAAACCATCAGATTTTTGAGAAAATTTTGCAGAACACACAAAGATCGTACCAGTTTCTTCGCCATTTCACGCATACTCAGTTCCTGCTCATGAAGTGCCACAATTTGTTCTTGTTCATAAGGTGACAAAGGTTTCCGGCGACCCATACCGCTCAGATATTATTTAAATTATAAATTATTACAAAAAGAAATAACAATTGTGATACCTTCTGATTAGATTAATTGCTTATTAATCACTTTAAATAAACATAATATAACGGTACATCTCTAAGAGCAAAACCGGCTCATTATTCACTTACTTGAACGTAGAATTTTTTTGAATAAGGTGACCATACATAACATTTTATAGTTAGGATGAATTGAGCAAATATTAAGGTGACCTTATTATTTTGAAACACACCTTAGTACTCGTTTTTCTCGTAGAGCACATTACTATGAAGTTGATTGTCTAATGAATCGCACAACCCATTATAGAGAGAATTCGTTTTTTTGATGCACCGTTCTTCTGTGGATCGATCTTCCGTCGAACGTTTTTCCTGCCACTTACCACATAAATAAATTCAAATCAAACGTCCATAATCACTATTCCCTCTTTTCTCCTTCCCACAACCTATTTTCCTAGTACTAGCGCAATGCTAAAAAAAATTGTTTCTTAGAATATCATAAAATTATCAAATTACTCTCATATTTTGTTTTAATTATCAAAATTACAGAATTAGTATTGCGTAATAGCACACACAGTAGAATAGTTTTTGTCACTTATGATCATTGCATTCCGAATAATAACTCCTTTGAAAGGGTTTGATAAGGCATATGTACTTATTTGGGCGTTACAAACACTAGCATTAACCCAACATATTTTTACTACTTATGGTGGCATAGGGTATATAACAAATTATTAGGTTTATAAAGGTATTACAAGTAAAAAAACAAAAGCAGCGGCTGCTTAAAAAACTTGATGGAAATTAACTTGAGGCAACTAAAATAATGTTTTAAACAAAAATTAAAAAAATATATAATTAAGAATCTATGCCTTTAATCATATTAAATGTACTTTTTTTTGTCTAAACTTTAAATTATAAAGACTTATACATAAGTCTTTGTTTTGTTTTGTTTCGTTTCGTCTCGCTTAACTCAAAAATTAAGGTTTTTTACGATATAAAATTTCTGTCTATTCTACGTGTTAATAATTAGTTACATGGTTAAATAAATGCCTATTTTATGACTTTAAAGGTCATGCCAGTTAAAATCAAAATTTTGTTATGATTAATATTGAAAATTATAAAAATTAAATGCACAACGATGGATATTATTTATTCATAGTTGTTGTCAGAATAAATTTGTATGTCTTAAGTTTCTTATGTATTGTATTTAATTATGTTTGTATATAATTAGTGTTTTAACCGTTGAGTATTCTTTTAATTAATGTTTATTCGAACTTTTATGTTCTAAATTATGTTCGTGCTATAAAAACAAAAGACTTAAGAAACAAACTCTAAGAATTGATTTCTTATAGATTGCTTAACATGCACTTTGCTTTTATAGTATTTGATGATTTAAGATTTCAATAACTTTTTTTTTGCAATATTAAATTATATTTTCACTAATAAGATGAATTAATAATTTGTTATCAAATATTAAAACAAAGAATAACATTAAATACCACCATAATCAAAAAGTTCCCGAAATTTATTCTGAAAGTAATTCAAAGGTAATTGAAACTGTATTACTTACAATTAAGATAATTCGCACTTAAGATTTTGTATGATGAATTATGCAGTTCGGTTCATAGTTTGGGATTGTTATGTAAGCAAAGTACTAGTTGTTGAGAGCTCTTTAATCAAAGTTATTGTGCGTAGAAATTACCACCTTGATTAAAAAGTTCCCGGAATTCATCAGAAAATTATAAATACAAGTTTATTCATCTAAATCTATATTTAAAGTAATCCCCTCGACTGCAACACACTTATGCCAACGCTTAATCCAATCTTCGAAGCATTTTTTATATTCGGTTTTCTGTATGTCCATCAGCGCTTCCTGCGATTTTCCATTATTTCCTCTCGGCTACTGAAACGCGTTCTCCGTAATGGTTTTTTAGCTCGATTGAACAGAAAAAAGTCACAGGGAGTCAAATCAGTTGTGAATTCGGTGGCAGTTGGATTGTATGTGTTGCATTTTTCGTCAAAAAATTTCGAATAATGATGGCACTGTGCCACGGTGCGCTATCATGATGCAAAATCCACGAGTTTTCTGCCCACAATTTTAGTCTCTTTCGACGAATCGCTTCACGCCTTCTGTCAAAAATTCATGATGTACTACACCGTTGTAATCCATGAAAACCGTGAGCATAGTCTTATTTTTTGACTGAAAACGACGTGGTTTTTTGGTCTCGGCTCATTTGGTAAACGCCACTCACTTTCCTGTTGTCTGGATTGTGTGTCGTACTCATAAGCCCACATTTCGTCTCCAGTAATAATCCCTTTGATGAATGTGGGATTGGACTCAGACTGGCAAATATTTCTTTTTGCGTTATTGCACATTTAAATCCATTTCTAAAATTGAAAAGAATCGCCAACACACATAAAGATAGATGTACTCTTGACTACGTAACTTTTGCAAATGTCAAGCTATGATCGTAACATTTAGCGGGAATATCAACAACAGATCTACCAACATACCAAAAAAAAAAAAACTCTAACCGGAACGATTGGACCGCCACACTGAGAAATTTTTGATCAAAGTGGTATGTTCTGCCAGCTTGGGATGATCTTTACAAACCATTAGAGTTTATTCCCTGGGCTTTTGCATTTTCCGAAAAAGCGGACAGTTTTTCTTAATTTTCCGGGACTCCGGTCTGTAAGAATTATAAAAAAATTATTTGTTTTGAGATCATGATCTCTTTATTTAAAAACTTAAAGGAAATTTACTTAAAAAACAAAGTTAACACCCAGATTTTACAAAAATCTGCATTGGTCAGATATCTCACCCATTGCCATTAAAATCTGCCGTATTCATATAATTTTTTTTTATATTTTTTTAATCTAATTTTTTATTTCCATATATTTTTTATTATCAAATTTTGGACGCAGTATTTAGCTGTCGGTAGGTCGAATCTATCATGTATCATTGATTGATGTATGTACTCACTTCTTGTAATCTATCAAATGAAATATCTATCAACAGCTGCTAATTTTGCTACAAAAGAACATAAGCCTTGTTTAACAGAAAATGAATGTAACGTACATCACTTCAGCTATCTTTTTCTCCAAAGATATTTTTGTACTTGTATTGTGTCTTATACATAAGATTTTTCAAAAAGTAGGTTAATATATAGATTAGAAGAGAGTGGCAGCCTTGTTTAATCAGGGCACACTTTGCACACAAGGCGGCCGTCTAGACAACCAGTTAGAGGCTTCGCATAGTAACACAACTCACTTAATTAAATCGGAAGCCAGGCAGACAGCTTAATAAACCTGGCTATTAACCCCATATAAATGGTCGATAACTCTGATATTCCTCCTAGAACGTAGAGCTGAAAAACAATCAATAGTTCTTGGCTGACCATCGATAGTTTTTTTCACTATCGATACTATCGTCAAATTTTAAGAGTAAGTACGGAGGCCACTAAATGTCAAAGTCACATTTGCAAAAATTTGATCGACGCAAGTTGTTAGCCGTCTGTAAACTTTAATAGCTACATAGGGACACAGTTTAACAGTTTCCTTAAATTTCTATTTATTAAACTCAAATAAAGTATGAATTGTAACTAAAATATGTTCGTACATACGAACATTTTGTTTCGTCAGGCCATATAATGTTGTTCTAACTATTACGGTGTAGGTGTTGCTTCAGTTTGCTGAGAAATTATGCATTTCGATGACTCTTACCATAAGTCTAGCTTCCATAAGTTTTTTTTTTCTGATTGCGCGACTTCAAACAGTAGAATAAGTTCATTTTTGAGGCTTTTTGATGACATAAAGAGATTAATCTTTAAAGTATGAATTTAAATTTGACAGTTGTTCTACGTTTTCTTCCCACAGTCTCTGCACTTTTCTTTCACTGGATCTTAGTATTTACTTTAGTTTTGGAGCACTTTATGGTCTGAGCAATTTTCGCCATATATAAGGATTAATCTTCCATCAAAAAACTTGAATACATAAAATTTTATTACATCCTGGAAAAAAAATAAAGTGTCCCTATTTTTTGTTGCAACACTGTATATTTATTGTTATTCTTTCCCTTTCACTTAAATTCTAATATTGCTGTCACTAGTAGTACTTAAAAGAATCCGATAGTATCGATTTATTTGCAAAAAAACTATCGATACTATCGAGTTGGCTGACTATCGATAGTTTTGCAGCTCTAAGAGAATTTAATTTAATTTAAATTTAAAAATGCAATAAAACTAAAACGGTTTAAAATTTTGCCAAATTAATTTTTTTGTTGTGAAGTAGAACTTTTCTGGTTAGAAATGAGATATTATTTTATTCATATGGCTGCCGCATCAGGCCTTACAGTACCCCATTCGATCGGACCAATTTTCGATAACTTTTTCGAGTGTCATATCTCGGTAATGGCATTACGAATGTTGGCCTTCAAATGCTCAACTGTCTCAGGTTTGTCGGAATAACACTTGTCTTTAACGGCGCCCCATAGAAATAGTCCAACGGTGTCAAATCACAGCTTCTTGGCGGCCAACTGACATCACCATTTCGGTTAATTAAACGTCCATCAAACGTTTGATGCAATAACTTGATTGTGGCATGAGATGTGTGGTAAGTTGCAGCATTACGTTGAAACCAAACATCGTTCATATTAATGTCATGAAGAGCGGGCACAAAAAAATTGGTTATCATAGTGCGATAGGTGTCTCCATTGTTTGTAATGGTTGCGCCGTCCTAATTTCAAAGACATATGGACCAATGATGTCTCCGCTTCATAAGCCGGACCAAAAATCACTCGTAATAGGTGCATTGGTTACTGTAAGACCACGTTTAGGTTTTCTGAGCCCCAAATACAGCAATTTTGCTCATTAATGTACCCACCACTATGAAAATACGCTTCAGTGGAAAAGATGATTTTTGCAATGAATTGTGTGCAATTTCCGACCAATTGTCTTTGTTTTGGAAATAAATTCGTTCAGTGGAGATAATATACTGAATTTTGTGACAGAATAGAATAACTTAAGTATTGCCAGATTTGAAAAACCTCTGGTTCAAATTTAAACCACTAGATGGCCTACCTGATAGTTGCCGGTAATTACATTTATTAATTCTTTTGATGATGTTCTGACCAAAACTCATGTTTTAATAGAGAGAGTCTTAGTTAGCATCTGGGGGTATCAAGTTTTCATAAAATCTTAAGTGCCTAAAACATTTGATTTAACAGGGCAGGTACTTGGCGTCTTTAAGTAGCCGAAAGTGAAAGCCAGCGTCTGTTGCCATGTTAAAGACAACTCGTTGGCAGCTCAAGCACCATGGTCGGTTGCCAGACAGCCAGACATCGTTAACGGAACAAGATTAGCGAAACAGTTACACGGACATTAGGAATAAATATCAATGAATGCAATGCCAAAGTTTTTAAAGGTTTTTTGCTTGTTAGCCATGCTACAAGGTTTCAGGAATTAGTAGCTTTTATAATGAACTCTATCTTAATTTTATTTCAAAATTCAAAATCATAGTTATGTACATACATATGCACATATATTCCACAATATTTTTAGATTAATATTCGCTTAAATACATTTGTCAAACTTGATCATATCAAACAACTTTTCAAATATTTTTTTTTATTTATTGATTACAAAAATTGTTACATTTTTTTGCTTTTTTCATAAAATTTTTACCATTGAAATTAATTTTAGTAAAAAATCATTTATGTATGAACAGATATAAAATTTTCACTCTCAATTAATTTACCTTGACAATGAAATACTTAAAGCAACAATACCAACAACAGCAACAACTAACGATAACAACCAGTTCACCAACAATATTGTTGTTGTAATAAATTCATGCGTTCAAAAAAAAAATATATCAAACACGCATTAGTGGCGTTGCCATATGAATTATTTCAAAACGAGAAGCACTTGAGAAGCAAAAATGTTGCGACTTTTTTGTTTTTAGTTGTTGTTGCTGTTATATTTTTGTGTTTTTTAATCGAAGGTCAAGTTGAAAAACTTTTAAAATGTCAATTTGTTGTTTTTTTTTGAGTCTTACATTGGCGACACAATTATTGTACTCGTATTGCTTTTATTTAATTTTTATTATTTTTGATATGATTTAATGCGTTTAAATTGTTTTTTGTTTTTGTTATTGTTATGTTGTTTTGTTTTTTAATGAATTTCCGCACAATTAAACTTTAAAATTTTGAAAGAAATTGAGGGTTTAAAGTGAAGTGAGTGTTGATTAGTTTTTATACGCTAATGACTAACAAACTCAGTCATATTTGTTAAGCAGCTTTTATACCACCTATCATAGGTGGTCATTACATGGTTTGTGTGTTAATGTTTAAAAAGTTAAAAACAAAAAATATTTTCAAGAACAATAATGAAATCATTTCTGTTGCATGCTAACCCCACTTAAATTTTATTTTCTATTGAGGCCGTGTGTGCAAGAGCCAGCAAGTTATTGGCATGTATGATGTTAAACTAATCCTGCAGTTTGGAGTTCTATACAGAAGTGTAAATATGGTAGAACTTTTTGATATCTGCTACCAACTTGATAACAACAACTGTTGTCCGGAAGGTGAGATTGTGCTAGTGACTTTAACTTTTAGTAGCTTTTCTTGGCTTTTATATTCAGAACATATAACTTCAAAAGGCTTTAAGAAAAGCCTGGAATTTCGTCTTTTTCAAGGTTTTCAAGTGTGCAAGTAACTCACTTGTATCAAAAGGCATCAAACATTGCCCGACTAAGCCAGAGGTTCTACGTCACGGTATGAAATACACTATAAGCTTTCGGGCCAGCTGAGATGTAGTCAATATCACCCAGGAACAGGTACTTCTCAGATGGGATGAAGGTGTGCCACGACAGAATAATACGCCAGCAATAATAATGGCATTCTATCTCACCGCAACAAGTTAAATCTGTTGCTGGGTCTTGTCAGATGGCCTTCAATTCGCTTGATTTACAACAATTTTTATAACTTGTCAAGATAAAAAAATGTGATTTCTCAAGATTATATTATTTCTTATAATTTTTTTTTTGTTAAATTAGAGGGCGAGTAGAGTAGGTCATAAAAACGCTGAAGGTGACAAGCACCCAGAGACCATATGGCCCATTGTCATCGTCCTATTTAGAAAAAAAAAAAAAAAAATTCTAAGAAGAGAAAGGGAGAAAAGAAAGTAATTGATGTAGAAGAGAAAGAAAAAAATTGTTGACTCAGAGGCATAACGAGCCAATAATAACCCGGCACCTAGCAAAGTTTAGCCATCTTTCGCAGTCTGCCTAAGGCCAGTTTGCAGTCAAGGATGACTTTGAATCTGATCGACTGTCCACAAAAATTCAGCGGATGCTCAACGCTCCCATATTCATTCTCGATCACTTCCCAGCCTTCCTAATTGCAAAAATTTTCACCTGGAAGACAAGGTCAAGTTGCTCGCAGTAGACGCCAGCACCAGTGAGTTCCTCAGTCTTAAATCCGTCCGTAAAAAAGACCAACTCACATAGAGAAGGGTAGCACTTCATCCCTGCTTGGTATAACTCATAGATGGACTGGATATAATAACTGACCCATCCACTCGTTATTAGATTCAATCCAAAACAACGCAAAATACGCGCTTCTCCATAATCAGTATCCCGCAAAAGACCCAGCTTCCCAAGCCGTAGGACACTTCTTGATACCTGAAGATGAATTTAAAGGTTCGGAGGATAAACATAAATCATCACTTTCAGAGCCGCCAGCGGAATATTCCTACACGCCCCCGTTAATGGAGAGCGTAGCGGAACAGTGCATACTACTCACCTTTAATAAGATCGCAGATATGTACACCCAGTCTATAGCATGCGGTTTTAAACCCCAATTCCTTCCAATCGATTTCTTGCAGGAATAGAGTGCTATGAAACCCCGCTTCGTACGCTTCTCGATGATCCTCTTCCAGTTCAATCAACGGACAGCTTGAATGTCACTCCAACCAAAACTGACAGCATGAGGGGAGTGACTTTACGCTTTCTGATGTACTACCTTGATCAAGTTCCCGGAATAACCCTGGCGATTTGAGTTTTATTTTGTTAAGTTGGTACATCTGTTGCTAATATTCCCGCAAACCTTAGTGTCATAGCTTCACTACGTAACCAAGAGTACATCTATCTCTATACGTGTTGGCGATTTATTTTTTTTACGAGGTTGTAGAAGCTCATAATGAACAATTTCCTTTCAATTCGACCTTTCTTGGTGTCAATCCTAGCTTTGTCACCGTCTGCGAAGCTGTGCCTTGCTTTTTTACTATGTTTTGCACCTGCCAAATCAGCGAATGGACTGCTGTCTCAACTGATCTGTACCTTGTGTAGATATGTTGAGAGGGAGAAAAAAGTGAAAAACTAATCAACATCCTGATATGGAGGTTAAGAACTCACTCTAGTGCCTTCAACAGAAAAGAACTGAAACATATGGGGCTAAACTTCTTTGGATTAGTGTGTGGGAATAAGCGCCACCCTGGCACTCTTCCAGCATATAGTAGAGTAAATGAGATTAAGACAATCATTATACATAGCCAGCAGTTAGAGAGGAATTAGATTCCTCCCATGCTGGATGTAAGTCGGAATAATGTCAACCAATAAGCTTAAAGTAATTGTTCAAAGGTTATTTGAACTGAAGAGTGATGCTCAAATATGGATGCACTCGCTTTATTGGCAACCTGACCCGTAAAGGAAGCACTATCGGGAAAGTGATTATCTCGAAGTAGATCGATTGTATCAACAAAGATCGAGGTAGCCCAGCTCAATTCAGGTTTTCTAATGCTAACGAGAGACCTGGCACAGTTACTCAATACTTTGAGGAGTCGACTGGCATCAGTAGAGGACTCATTGCTCTCGCGCAAATTCTTCTATTAAGACCTTTTCGTCCGCCTAACTGCATATTTTAGCTCCATCTTCTTGGACTTGTAAAGCACTTGCTGGTTTTTTATTATTGGCGAGGGCAGGTCAATATGTCCGTGGCTTTATCTAGCCTCTTAACTGAAGGGAAAACACTGCTGTTCTCAATATTCATCTGTGGACTGTTGACTTCCGTGAAAAATTGAACAAACTAATTCATTTAATTTGTGTTTAACAACTATTGACTGTAAACTGCTTTAAGGAGAAAGTGAATTTCGTGTGCTCATTAGCATTATGCTTTGCGAAAAAAACTTCAGTAGAAACAAGGTTAAGTTTTATAAATAATATGGGAACTTCACCATTTTAATGGTAAAAAGGTGGTTTATTTAACCACAGAAGATGCTTAACGTTCTCTACACCCGAAATAATTCAAAAAATCTACGATATGCTGTTTACCAATCGGAGATTGAAAGTGCGGGAGATTGTGGAAGTCATAGTCATTTCACATTTTCCAGTGGCCTAAATTTTGAATGGTCACTTCGGTAAGAAAAAGCTTTTCTCAAAATGAGTTTCACGTTTGCCCACAAGCGTAATCGTATGACAACTTCTAAGTAGTGTTTGGTGTTGTTCAACTCAATATCGTCGTTTCGTAATTTTGGAATGTTTATCCACCACAAGACACCAGAAATCAACTCATTGTGTCGATTTAATCAAACAGCCGCATATGACCAAAAAAGTTCTTTTTTTTTGCTAGTGTCTAATGACAGTGGCAAACTGTTAATCCCAGCATTAACTTCAGATAGATTGCTGACTAGCAGGGATGATTGATCAGCACTCATCGCCACATACAGTTTCACTAGAGTGCTCAAAGGGGACTTCGCCACTTTAGGGCAGCGATCAGTCCGCAATTTGGGCGTCGCTCTAAGGTTCCTCAGTATGGTAGAACGAACTTTCAATTTCTAACGGATTTTTTTACGTTCTAAGTGACATATAGCTTCTTTTAGCGTGATCTGCCTAATAGATTCATGTAAATCTGAATCATTTGCTGCAATAGATGTGGTGACACAAACCATTTTTAGTCCTTAATGTGATGGAGCATTACCAAGTAATAAAGGAGCTTTTGGCGTAAGTTATACTAAAATTACTTATTATGTAATAGAAGTTGTTGAAAACAAACAAGATAAGAACTTCTTTTGCGGGGAGTCCCAACATTTTTAAATAAGCTTACAAAATTAAATTTAAGCGTTTGAGAGCCTTCAACTTTTGTTTACGTTTTAGAGTAATTAAAATAAACAAAAAAATGTTTATGTTTTTAGGTAGTTCATGTATCTGGATATTCACGTTTCTGTTATTGCTATGTCACCAAATAACTTGTTTTGAGGAAATATAAATTGGCTTCAAAATTATTTCGCCTCAAACGATAAGAAGTTTTTCGGCAATTGGCTCAGAGGTGGAGATAGGATGTAAACAGTGATTTGACAAATTTTTATTTCGATTACTTTGTTAATTTTAATTTTTGAGCTAAAAATAACGGACTAAATATGTACCCCAAATACGTAAATAATACTTCGGAAGTGTCAAAAAGAGGACATTTAAGTTTTTTCAAAACGTGCTAAGTTAGCGCTTTATATTTGCAATTTTTTATAAGAGACTAAAGGCGTCTAAATTCAATGAACTCATTAATTCATATAAGCTATGGACTTAAAATGTTTCATGCTATGAAAATTACGTTGTTCTAGATAATATATGTCCAAAAATTAGTATAATTAGTAGTGAATAAATTACAAAAACCTTTTAATAAAAATCCCACCCGGATTTTTTTTAATATAATTAATTTTAAATATAATATTTTGTTAAATTTAATTAAACCTGGGAGACCCTGCTTTTGGGCGATATGGTTTCTTGACAAAAACTTATTGAGAGCATTGTTGCACTAAAAGTTACTATACTCCATATCCCAAAAGACTTGAAACTAACAAACTGCTCTTCTAACAGGATTTCTAACGAATATAAC
Organism: Wohlfahrtia magnifica; assembly: GCA_023159175.1. Lineage (NCBI taxonomy): Eukaryota > Metazoa > Arthropoda > Insecta > Diptera > Sarcophagidae > Wohlfahrtia > Wohlfahrtia magnifica. Next base: position 2,238,803 of record JAKWBJ010000177.1, read on the forward strand.
AAAATATTTAAATCATTTTTATTTAGAAACAAAAAAATTTACCATTCTGTCGTAATATTTTAAGAAAATTTACCCATCAACCTTGTCCTATTGTATAATAAATCAATTTTTATTTTACTCACACTACATACATACATATACATACATATGTACATAGGTATATGTATTCATACATATGTACATTTATGTATATGTATTCATTTGATAATTTGTTTTAATATGCCATTAAATTGAGTTCTAATTTTTCAACATTTTTAATTTAACTTCCAGCCATTTATTTTAATTTTTTATTTTGTATCAACAATTTCGAAAACTTATTTGCAAACAATGAAACAAATTCTCCTTTTTTTATGATTGATCGACGTGTTGTGATAACAATATAATAAAAAATATAGAAAAAAAGCTATAAAAAATATAAAATAAAAATTGTTGACCACCTGTTTATGGAACAAGTTCATTTCAAATAGACAAGAAATAAATAAAAGAATAAAAAATTAGTTTTTATTTTTCAATAAAATATATATCTCATAAAAATCGCCAGATATTCAAACAGATTAAAGCAATACTTTTTTATAATGGTAGCTGGTATTTCCAGCCAAATGGACGAAGTCGCTAAAAAAATGTTGGAATATTTTAAAGTTTAATGGAGAGAAAAAAGAATTATTGTGTTAAAGGTCACGTCTGTGGGGTTAAATTAATTTGTTCTGTTGAAAAATAAACTCTAAAATAATCGAAATAAATGGAACCAATATGTGAGCATATACTTAGCTGAAGGTGTTGTTCTGTTTATAGATTTGGCAATAATTAATAATTGTATAAATTACACTGGTCAACACAAGTTTTGTTTCCTTTAGTTTTTTTGTGTTATTGGATATTTCTATGGCTATACCTATTAAAAATACTGTGAGATTGCTAACTGCTTTTTAATACAAAATTTCTATTGAAAACTATCAAATGATCTTTTATAAGATTTCCTTGTATAAATTGCTTTGCATAGATCTCGTTGCAAACTACAGCAGTCGTCTGCTATCATATATGAGTCCCATCTTCCCTGATAACGCTCTTCCATTGCCCGAAGATCCTGATGGAAATGCACCCCCTTAATTTATCCAGATTTGGTGGAGATCGGTCTAAATACGAGTGCGGGAAATGGAATTTTACGCTCATGCCCCAGCTTAAGCAAGTTCAATAGCATGTACTCAACAAGCTCGACATGTTTTTAAAATTTCTTTTTGCTTAAGAAATTACTCATAACCAAATCAAATGATTTCAAAGCTATGGATTCGACTTCAGTCATTGATTTGACAAAATTAAGATCTGTCTAGAGCTGCCTAATCTGTAGTCCATGAAAAATACCTATGGCTTGTCTTGATTACGCAATTTTATTTTAAAGTATTGATATAACGCAGTTTTCACAAAGTCCGCTATAGGTTTTCGATATTTTTCAAATATATTGTTACGAAAATGAAAATGCTGAAGATAAAAATTCACCACAGCAGGGACTTATTATGAGTTTAGCTATAAAATTTATTGGCTTGTGTCAAGGCTTAAAACCTGCTAAAATTACCTGCACTAATTAAGAGTGCAACCATCCGCATGGAGTTGCCAGATCGATTCCTTTTTGTGTTTATAAAGTTATTTTAGACCATTTAAATTAACGTAGATAAATCGAAGATTCATGTCTATACTAGAACATTCGAAACTAATGATGAAATACTATAAAAAGATGGAGTATTGCGGCTGGTGAGTTAGTGATCATTTGGCTGTCAATAAGTAAAGTCGCGTTCAGGCGTAAATAAAAAGTATAAAAGTTACAGTGGAATTAAAAACCGTAAAAACAACAACAAAATAGAGTTTTATTTTATTTTAGCGCAATGTAAAAGAACTCAAACGTCTTAAAAAGGTTAAAAAAGTAACAATGAATTCACCACAAATATAGTAAAAACAGTTTGTATTAAGCCCATAATATCTTCTAAACAAAGCCAGATCTTAAACATCAAGAAAATAGATTTAATTATCCAATAAAAACGAAAATCTAATTAACAATAGTAAATGAGGGTAGTTAGCTATAACTCAAAAACAAAAGCTGTTAGAGAAAACTGTTGCCTTATTAACAAAATATGCGTGTCAATTTTATATAGAAACAAACAAAAAGATCCCAGAAACAGATCATTTTTTTTTGTTGAGCAGTGTCATTTATTTATAACAGAAATTTAAAATAAAAAATATTTTGTTACAAATATTAAGTCCGATTATATAGTAGCCTATACCACAATTTAACCAAGGCGTCGAATTTCTTTTGCGTCAAAGTAATGGCAAACAAAGTAATTGCAGACATCATAAACATGAGTTTCGCTGCTAACAGGCTGGATTTAGATCTGAAAAATCCTGCATGGATCAGAGTCTGCATCGGTTTTTTCTAGTTCAAGATGAATAGGTAGTCTGCAGTTGTAACTGAGTCTATTTATGTATTTATTTATAGTTTTTATAGTTTTATGCAATTAAATATGAAAATTTTACTATTTACTTTTGTTAGCTTGTTATTACATACACTCTCATCAGAAATAAATATTTGTACTTCTTATAATTATTATCTCAAGAACCAGATAACCTCCAGTGTTTGTTGCACGTTGATTAATGTTGTCGGAGCATTTTGATAATTATGGTAATTATGATTCAGACAGGCTATCAGTTGTGTGGTAAAAATAAAGTCGACGGCTGAAAATGATACTGAATTTCTATTATTTGAAGTTATCGCATAACGTAAAAGGAACATTTTAATGGGTTGTACTTATAAGCCTCATAGGGACTTTTAAGTTGAGTTAATAGTTAATATTTTGGAGGACATTTCTCTTCTATATATGATATTTCTCTTCTTTTAATGACTTAAACAATAATTTCTTAGTAAGTAATCCACTTATTGATTCTATAACCTGGTTGGGCTTAATACCTGTAAATATGGTTACACCGACGACCTGTAAATATGGTTACAGCCTAATAGACTTAATACTTATAAATCATAAGTCTAGAGTGCTCCTGTATGACCGGATTTCGGCGTTTGTAGTCTCTATCCATGCCGTGCTACTATTATTGATTTATGATATTTGTGCACACGGTCGACCTGCTCAATACACTTGTAGGGACTTACATAATATGGATCGCACACTATTGTAACGAAGTTTTGAGAATATTGACTAGCATCGAATATATTGCCTGGATGATGTTAATGATCAATTGGGTTTCTTGCAAGATAGGGTGAATGAATTGTATAATTAATGTGTACCTCTAAGAATCAGACGAATAATATGATTCGTAATACTGTATACTCCAGATGGAAAAGGCTTAAGGCTGATGAGCTTCGGAAAATATACCAACCCTGTAGAAAAACTGTTACTGCAAGAATTAAAAAGGTCAAACGTCTATACAATGAGAGAATATTTTCTACTGCGATTGATACGAAATCTAAGTGGATGGCAATTCGGCAAATTGGAGTTGGGCAGGTAAAAACCACTGTTACTGAGGCTAATGTTGATATCAATGCTTTGAATAAGAGCTTTTTGAATACTATTCCTCCACAAACTTATGATATATAGGGTGGGCAAATTTGAAGTCTGGGGCCATTTGAAAGATTTAGCGGGAATATCAACAACAGATGTACCAACTTAAAAAAAAAAAATCTTAAATCGGAATGATGGGCTCGTCACAGGGGGGTTATTCCGGAAACATTTTGATCAAGGTATCATTGCACGGTATTCTGCGCCGCTGTTTTGTTTCATTTCGCTGCCCTCAGGAGCGTTTATGACGTATGTATATAATTTCATTGAAATGCTCTCTTTAACTCTGCGTCTGTGTATCATTATTCGTTATTAGTGTACCCAACTAATTGGTTCCAATTACGCTTTCGATTTGTGGAACAGTCAATCGTCTGGTGTACTTCACTAGTATTATTCTGGGCAGTTTATGTTGTTAGCCGATTCAGGAACTTCTTTTTGTCTCTGCTTTAATCTTTCTTTACCTGTTTAGTCAGCTGAAGGTATTGCTGCCTCATTGCTATTGTTTCGCTGCAATTTGAGTACCCTGGTTTACCAAATCAGATTCTAAGTGCCATCTGATTTCCGATGAAGAATTTCCGTAGCTATTCCGTGACTAGTTGCATTGTTCTGCAGTTGCTGTAGGCAAAGCTTTGTGCATCTCATGGTTCTTTATTAACATTTAGTTTTAATATTGATTTCGCCTGTGATGAGTGATGAGTCCTCATAAAGAACTTCTCTATCCTCTGCTCACGCATGTGTGGTCGAATTGATTGCGTGAAGTGCCGCTCGGTGATGTCCATATATATTTATGTATCTCCTTATGCGGCCAGATGGAGCCACCTATGACTAATCGAAATTGGTGTAGGGTACTAAAATATATCTTTTTCAAGTTAATGTGTTAATTAAGGTGTCAAGAAGAATATTTTTAAATTTATAATTAATTTTTTTAAGGCTTGATATTATTTTATGTAAAAAATCCATTCAACTGTGTTTTGCAGGCTCTGTATTTTGTGACTCTGATTTTTTTTTATTATATTCTGTTCTATGCAACCGTAGTTTTCATTTTGTTTTTCAACATTTTTTTTATTAATGTTTTGCATGAATATAGACGTTTGCGTTAGTAATTCTAACTGTCAAAGTGTCAAAACGCAGTAAATTTGCTTGACACTGATTCAAAACGAACACGATCACGCACTTTCGATCAAAATATGTTTTCAAAAATGACACCCTCCTTTATATGGGGTTATGCAAGGTAAACTGAACGTATTTGATAAAAAAGAAAAAAAAATTCAATTTATGACAGATACACAGATATGAACATAAATGCAAATACATATGTTCAATTAACACGAAATGTAACGTTAAGAGGTCTCGAATGCTATGGCGATAAGGCAAAGCATGAGTACTTATACAAAATAAATTAAGTATCGGCTTTTTTAGTAGTTATAATAATGTGTTTCGTCTGTCATATGTATGTATCGGGTGTTTTTTTACATTTAAAAAAGTTTTAATCAAAATAAAACAAAGAAATGCGGCCGTACTCGCTTCTAATGTTGATTTCCAGGTGTTTAATTGTTTCTGTTTTATCGACGTTGACAAGTGTTCTTACAGAACCCCAAAGTAAATAATCCAATGGGCTTAAATCACACAATCTTGGTGTCCAATTAATTTGACCATTACGTAAAATTCCTCTTTTATCATAAGCTTCTTTGAGTAAATTATTTGTACAGCTCGCAGTGCGATATGCGGCTCCGTCTTGTTGGAACCACATGTCAGCAAGATTAATGCCAGCTAATTGGGGTACGAAAAAAAAATTTCTAATTATGTTCTTATATCATTTACCATTGACTGTAACATCCTGACCATCATCTGTTTTTAAGACATATAAAAAACAGACTTCGCCAGCCCATAAAGCGCACTAAACAGTAATTTTCTGTACATGTAATGATGTTTCGGCAAAAGCTTGTGAATTATCATCACATTAACCAAAAATGAGTTTTATCGGATAATAAAATTTTGAATGAAAATTCAATTAAAAAATTTCAACAATTTGTGTTGCTCTGGTGTAAGTCTATCCATAATAAAATGTCGAGCCAAACTAAATTAGTTCCTTAATTTCATCAGAACACAATCTTTTATAGTACCGAAAGAACAATGAAACACACGCCATATTGAGACGATGCTCTAATGAATCGATAGAGTTGGCTACTCTGCTGTCATTAATGATATCTGCGCCTTCTCCTGCATGCGGTCGAGAAGCTTCAAAATAGATTTTTAAACACCGGCCCATACCCGAAAGTTGTATTTCATTTTGGGTCTGATAAAGGTCTTGTAAATATTAAGGAGATGAGATCGAGTGAAGTATTGTTTTTTTTTTTTTTAACTAAGGCACTCGAAATATGTGATTGTCCCAATAAACGCCACAGTGAATTCTCATGCACAGAACATCAAGAGTATCTGATTCCCTAATATCTACATAACCCATAGACACAGACGACATTACACCACCACGGCTGTGTGTGAATTAAAATCAACCATGTTTGCATGATTCCACTCTGAAATTTTCACCAGGTCGCTTGTAAGTGTGTCGTTCATATTCATCATTTTCGAACAATCTCCAAGAGGCTAGGCCTATGATACAGATATATGATTGACATATGTTGCTGTCCTTTGCAAAAGAATAGATAGGATTGGAAGTGAGAAGAAAGGCGCTACGAAATATTAGAAATAGAGTGGGAGAAAGAACAGAGCCTTGCGGTACCTCTGAGTTCATCGAGATCCAATTTATACCAATTTTATAAAGCGCTCTCGTAGAAAGCTCAATATAAATCGAGAAAACTGACAACCGACCTCAAAGGAAACAAGTTTCGAAATGAGAGACTCATGCCAAACTCTATCAAACCACAATCTTACTCTCGCCAAAACCAATAATGGACTTGTTTCACTTCTCCGAGAGCAAAGCTAGCAGGTCACCGCCCGTACTGACTATCGCGTAAAGCGCAACGTAATTTAGCGCTCAGCTTTTATGCTTAAATAAAAGCGCCAACGTTGTGGCAAAACAGTAATATTTACTTACCATATTTGATTAAAATCGCTAAATAAAAATAATCAATAAAAATAAAATCGCAAAATTGTACTGAAAGCAGCTAACATGTTACCACTTAACAAAATGACAAATGAAACGATTTTCCAATTGCAAAGAGTTAGCGCATTTGGTAAGAGCATGAGAATTTTTGACAGATAGTTTGCACTTTACGCTCAAATTTGTTTTGGTCTGTTAGACTCCAAATACCCCACAAGGTGTTATTGATCGTTATTTCTCAGGGTTACCAGGGCAAAAAAAACGAATTTCTTGTGCTCAATAAACATAATTTTTTGCGCAAAAACCGTCACAAGATTAAGCTTTATAAATACTAAACTAATACTCAATTTCAAGAGAAAATAAGTTTTTTACTGGAATTCATTGTGGTCGTGCAAGCATGAAATAAGTCTAAACAATTATACAAAATTCACGATATGGTGTTGGTCCTTCGGAGTTTGATAGTGCGAGAGATGGTGGAAAACATAGGCATCTCATATGGCTTAGTGGTTTAAATTTTGTTTGCTTTGGTATATAATTTTCTGAGAGCTCACCAGTGTGTGTCGCTGTGGTAGTGGTAGGTAAGACATTCGCCTACCAACCAATATGTCTTCGATTTAACCCCAGGCCAGACCATCTTAAAAGGTAAAAATTTTCAACAGTGGTATTAGCGCATAACATTAGCTAGTAAATGGCTATGAGTATTATTGCTATGGCAGTCTTCTCCTATGGACTTTGGAGCTGGCAAACAGTGCGTTGTCTCATAGACAAAGATCAAGAAATCACTCATCACGGATTTTTAATAAAATTTATATTTTTGAAAACTGATTATCGGTTGAATATAATACTAAACTACTTTTTTCGGTTGCTTCTCTATACTGTCGCATCTTTATTATTTTTATTCTTTTTTTTACTTTGGAAAAAGCACTTATTTCAATAAAAAGTTTAAATTTACCAAACTTTAAAGGAGCATTCAAAAAATATAAAAAATATGTAGATAATTTTTACTTCTGTTTTTAAAACTATATAATATGTGCTATTAAATAAAAAAATTAAACCCATCTTTGCAGTACAACTTAAAAAAATTTTGAAATTTAAAAAATATATAATTTTGAAATTTTTTATAAATTTTACTAATTTTAAAGAGCTGGAGGGAAATTAAAAATAAAAAATAATTTAGATTATCACTTTATATACATATAATATATTAAGCCAGAAATAATTAAAATTACACGGTGAGACAAAGAAATTACCTGCAAATGATATTATTTTTCCGATAGGTGCTGCCGAGCAGAACATGGATCTGTTTTTAAAATTATTGAAACACCTCGTTACGGATAAAAACCCGGTTTTTAGAACCCTCATGCACTTATAAGCTAAAAACTCAGCTGAATATTTTTCATGAATTGCTTTATTAAAAGGTTCAATAACTCCGTTAATTTCCAACGGATTTATAAACCTTAAATCTCATTTTATTCACAACTTATTATAATTCCTGAATTAACTCATTAATGGTACAGTTCCTATATAAAATAGTGGGCAAAAACGCATTTAAACTTGAAAAAGTTGGAAAAAATGGGATGAAAAATCTGTTGGCTTGAGAAATACCACCAAGATTCTTCAAGGCTACTTAAACGACTTATATATATCATTTAAAAGGTCTGTTTTTCTTCTTTTTAAATCCGGAGAAACTTAAAATCGGGTAATATTCCACTAAGTTAATAGCTTATAAGTGTATGGAAGTCCGAAATATCGGTTTTTCACCCGTAACTCGAAATTGTGGAGGTGTTTTCGAAATTCAAAAAACAGATCCTTGTTCTGCGTCTAGCAGAAAAGTAATGTTATTTCCCAGGTATTTAAACTTCGTTCATTTTATTTAGTGTTTTTGTCAAGTATTACAAAAAAATTAAATAAATTTCATTTGAAATGAATATTTTTTTGTTTCACATTTAATTTTTTGCGTCTTATGATCATTAACACATTGTTTGTAAGGACCATTTTCAGGGACATTTCTAAAACAAATAACTCTGCTATTGGCTACTGTATTTACCTACTTATGCTTTATCGAAAAAAGAAAAATTAAATAAAAAATGAGTTGTAGAATACAAACGGAAGTACCACTTGATTTATTTTACTCATACGGCCGTTTGTCACTTAACGTATATAAATAATTGTACACGACAAAAAAAAAAAAAAAAATCTATTCCCCCAAATAAAGTCAGTCAAGGGGTCAATGATTTTTATCATTCAATTTAAGGTATAATTTTTGGTTCTGTCAAGCACGTGCTACAAAAGTCTTCCACTTAAAAAATATTTTAAAATAACAAGTAATTAAGTAATAGTCAGTTTAAACCGACTTAAAGGTATACTTCACTAAAATTTTTTTAAATTATAATTTCTTTCTATAGGGTGTGTTTTTACAAGTACTAATTTTCTAATCGTGTTCCTATACCGCTCATCATTGAAAAAACATAGACCAATGGGCGCCACCCCATAAAGCGCACCAGTATTTTTCTGTGGATATAATGGTGTTTCGATAAAAGCTTATCGATTAACCCCACTCCAAATGCGACAATTCTGCTTGTTTACCGTATGTACCCATTCAATCAAAAATGGCCTTCATTTTATCGGAGAATAATATTTTGAACTATGAAGTTTGACGAACAGAACCATTATTTTGATAAAAAATTTTAACAATTTGCAAGCGTTGATTTAGTATAAGTCTATCTAGCCAAGTCTAGCCCATAAAGCATACCAAACAGTATATTTCTGTGAATCTAATAACGACAAGAACTTGTGGATTATCCGTACTTCAAATGCGACAATTCTTCTTACTTACGTATCCATTCAACCAAAAGTAGGCTTAATCGTAAAGCAACATTTTGAATATTGAAGTTTGACGAACCGAACCATTATTTTGATAAAAAATGTTTACCAATTTGCAAGTGTTGCTCTAAACTAAACAAAAAGCAACGATCAGCTGTTAAATCGGTTGTCAAATAAAGCAGTGTTGCCAACTTAAAGTTATGAACCTTTAAAAATACAGCCGGTATCAGGGCTCACAATGAATCACTTCTCATTAAACTACATACAGTGCAAAAAAGTTACGAAAACTAAAAATTTGGACAGATCTGTCGATATTCATTTTTCCTTTTTTTTTCTCCGTCACTCTTCTAGGGAGCATATTGGCTTTCCACAAACCATTCATTGCTTTGTTTCAGTTTCAATACTCAAGTTGATTTTCCAAGCTACTCGTAAGTAGATGACTAATCCACATATCGATTGTGTAGTGGTGGTAAACATCCTTGCTGATTGGTGGTGATCTTTATTTGTAGCATTGTAATTTTTTTCCCAGTAGCTGGCGTTTTTCCTGATCATTCGTCTGATGTTTGTAATCATCGCCAGAAGAAATCTGAAAGGTCAAGAAGATTTATTTTTAATATTTTAGATGGAGTTGTCTGGAGGGAGAGTTGAAGCCTCTTTATTAAACACTCGAAACGAAACTATAATTAAATTATTTCGTCATGTCCTCTGCTGGGGCTCGAAGAACCTGGCTCGCTTGTGTTTTTATGCGTGCGCTCTAACCACTACACCACGCCCACCCATAAACCATAGAAATTGCTGAATTTCGTTTTGAAAAAAATTGTTTTACATTGTATCTGAGTAAAATTTTGAATTTCTTTTTCCCACTATTGAGCTAGTGAGACCAATTTTGGACCAATATCAATTAAACTAAATTTAAAACAGAGATTAACTTGTCAATTATTTGTATAAATGATTTTTCATTTGGTAGCTTACCGCCACACAGCTTAATTGGGACCAAACGTAATACCCGTTGTGCTACCATATATCTACTATCGTGACAAAGTCCTACTGTGAATATGCTCGTTAACGATATAGTCCTTGTTGTAGAATCTTTTCAGCCGAAGCAAGATCAGCTTTAAGTCTAGGGTTTATTACAGTGTAATCGAATTAAATATTCTCAGACTTTTGGAAGGTGAGTGGTATTACCTATCTTCTTCTACTTTATTTGTCATTCGTAGTCAAATATAAGTGATTATTATTGCAAAAAACAATTATTTATTTCCGCATATGAGAAGAGGATTGGCGAGAAGAGTGTCGGCGATAGAGAGGGCAGCGGATTGGCTAATTTGTAGCGGGGTACTCAGTGTGAATATTCAGACCTGGACAGACAGTCGGGCTGCGATAAGGACGCTCTTTGTTTACTAGACATCGTTGTTGGTATGTGAGTGTCAGGCATATTTAAGCAAGATAGCTAGACATCTGGGGAAATTATCTGAATAAAGAGACACTCTGACTTGCAACGTATTCAGTGACTATATATTACCGTACAAAACAGAGCCAGGTGTCTGGGAATACACAGTCACGGGCTGCATTCCATAGGACTCTGTACTCTGACCGGCTTTATGAAATGTAATATACGGTGGTATATTGAGGCTTAAGTTCCTTAACAGTGGATCGATTGTTGGCTAAGCTGAAGATATTATGTTGGTGGCTGTAGACAAGCGGTCCGACAATCTGGAGCCAAAGTGCAACGATGCTGCGGTGAGGATACAGAGGTAGCTGACTAATGTTGGCATTGCCAGGTGCGCACAGACGATGGCGGCAAATGAGACTGTGTATCGGTGGTCACACGATAAAATCGCAAGGCTGAGCTTTAAGTTGCACTTGACAATGATTGGCGAAAAGGCAAAGAAAGTAAATCGCGGGCTCACGCAGATAATGCCAAATATTGGCAGTGCTTAGGGATTAGTAGGCGACTTCTGTCAATAGTTGTGGACTCCGTCGCACTTTAATCAGCACTAATATTGGCGTGTGTGAAAATTAACTATACTCATACCTCTTCATACGGCAATTCGCTATAGCGGAATATCTGAATTGTGAAACAATTTTGCTTTCCGGCACAAATTACCTTGTTAAACGACTAAAAAGTCAGGAGATTAACCATTTTTCAAGAAAAAGTGTAAGGTAAGGAAAAGAAACTTGTTTTACTGCGTTTCGATTGACAGCCACATATTCAGAACCAATCTAAGCGCTATAAAGTATGAGTGTATATACGACGGATAGCACAGGTTCAGAGACGCTCTGCGTTAAGTGCCTCCTGCGCATACAGGACAGTATTCGTGGAGGCAATTGCTGTATTATCTAGATGTCGATAGATATCCACGCTTTATATTGTGCAAGGTATAACATCGTCGGAGGTACGGAAATGAGAGATTGGTGTTAAGCTCACAACAACGGTTGATGGACACATGCTTTTATAGTCTGCGGCAAAATGTAGAATGCGAGTCGTCACGACGAACTTGATTGTTATCTAACTTAGATTCTGTCCGGCCAGGAGTTTTTTACGCAATACGTGCATTTTTTTGGACTGGCGGAGAGTCTTTTGTATCTAAATCGCCCAGGTGAAGTATAAGCCACGGAAAACGTTACATTTGAGTGTAATGGGTTCAACAAAGAACGTAGAGCACCAGACTGCATAGTAACCATTGAAATTTTGATTGGCAAGTGGAATACCGGCTAACTTATCGCCGGACGAGTTGAACGTAGGGTGGGCATAATCGATAGGAAAAACAAGGAAGTGCTTAAGTAAAACGGAGCAACAAAGGCTGGATCCTGCGTTGACAATTGAACTGCAACGAACGTGATGTTGGAGCCTAGTCTTCCGGTCAGTTTCTTGATCGATAGTTACGGGGTAATGTGTATCTGGTCGTTATATCGGATGGGCCATTTATCGGTTTAAATTTGAACCAGCGGTTATTTCGAATCTGGCAATACTTATATCATTCTATCTACCACAAAATTCAGTATATTATCTCCACTGAATGAAATGAATCGATTTACGCTTGAGCAACGTTGGGATTTATTCGAAATTTATTTCCAAAACAAAGACGGTATGGGTGAGTTACTGAGCAAAATTACCGTATTTGGGTCTCAGAAAACCCAAACGTGGACTTACAAAAGCCAATGCACCCATTGCGAGTGACTGTTTGGTGCGGCTTGTGGAGAGGAGGCATCATTGACCCATATTTCTTTGAAAATGAGGACGGCGCAACCATTACGGTCAATGGAGATACCTATTGCACCATCACCGATTTTTTGTGTTCGCTCTACATGGCATTGATGTGAACGCTGTTTAGTTTCAACATGATAGTGCAACTAGCCACACATCTAATGCCACAATCAATATATTGCGTCAAACGTTTGATGACCCTTTAATTAGTTGAAATGGTGATGCGACTTAACACCGTTAGACTGTTTTCGGTGGGGCACTGTTAAAGACAAGTGTTATGCCGACAAACTAGAGACATAAACTCGAAAAAGTTCTCGAAAATTGGTCCAATCGAATGCGGTACTGTGAGGCCAGCCGAGGTAGCTATATGAATGAAATAATATTTCATTTCTAGTCGAAACAATTGTACTTCACAACAAAAAAATAAATTTGGCAAAATTTCAAACCGTTTTTGATATATTGCATTTAAATTGAAGCCGATACGATTGGTTCGATTGGAGTTTATTATAGAAGCGGTATGCGTTGCACATTTTTATGACAGCGAGACTTGGACTGCCTTTTAATGATCATAGTAGGACTTGTCAGGATTAGGAAAAGGACAAGAAGTTTTAGAATTTCTGTGTCAGTGTCTAAATCATTCTGATATTACGTTTCTGCATGCTACAGATGTTAACGTGTTATCTTTTTCCTGCATACGTCTGTTTGGCTAGCTTCGGGTCTGAGCACGGACTTGTAAGTTTGTCCAGATACTACATTTACATTTTATCGTTTCTGGGCTTCACAATGCAATCAGAGTATAGACCCAAATGAGCTGAATGCGTGATTTTCGGTGTGCTGCATATACTCTTTAGAGTTCTTATGTCCTTTTTCTATCAAATAGTTGGTAATCTTAATGGTTAAAATCTCTGCAAAACTAAAAAAAATATGTACATAGATATAGTCTATGTTAGCTAACTCCCGACATCATGCTCAAATGGGTACCAAATCACAGGTATATTATAGGAAATTGTATGGCAGAAGAAGTAACCTACATCGTCTGGCACAGGTTTTTACGTCGAAAGAAAGGGTTAATATGCATATTTCTATTTGTCATCTGTGTCTCAAGTCCTGGACTAACAATATGTCCTCTAGAAAATGGGAGCAAATACGGTCTGTCTTGGGTACAGTGGATCAACGTGGTGTAGCTATTGCTGTTAGGATGAGGTCTGCTTCTGGGCGTGTCGGTTTCATGCTTGCACTGGAACTTACGTGAAATCATTAATCGATCTATCGATATATTTAATGAAAGGTAGTGTAAAAACTATTTTGTTACAAGTAACAGCTTAAGCAATATTCCTCCAGACGCTATAGTGTAGTATAGTTGGTTACAAAAAAAAGGCGTACGCTTTTTGTGTGTTTTAATTTTGTTTGGCTTTTGTCCCATTTTGTTTATTTAACTGACTCATACGTTTGCTTAAAATGTATTTAAAATCATGATAACGAGTATTTCCACTAAATACTACTGCTACTGTTACCGCTGCCTGAACACACCACTGTTCGTTTATCGATGACATAAAAGTGAAGCAAAATATGAACGCAATTACAAGTACAGGCTTAAATTGTTCATATCGAAACTACCAGTATACGAGAGTACGAGAGTCGTTTGTCACGTTAATTGTGGTTTAACATTGACATTGAAATTTTCAAACAGTAGCAATTAAATTATGACAATACAAGTACATTCGCATTTTGTGTACGTGTTACTTTAATTAAAGTTTATTTTTTTTTAAATTAATTTTTATTTGAAATCAGTTTTAAGCACTACACCACTTCTCGAATTACGAATTAAAAATATTTCAACTTCCGTTAAGAAATCCAACGTCGTTTGGAGGACATGAAAATGTCACAACATTGAAAAGTTTCATATAAAAGTTATTGACATATGAGCGGAGAAATCGTGTTTATTTTCAATTTTTTGTTTTTTAAAGTTTCACAATTAAAATGTTGCGATTTAAACTTTACTGAAATAGGCAGTTTTAACTCTTATACATACCATTATACATACAATTATTGTTAGGAGTGTAAATCAATACATTATTTTGGTACCCAAACGAGTTAGAATAACTTTTTGGCTCGATCCACGCTTATTCATATTTTGTTTAAAACCTAGCTAGAGGCTGCAATTTTACAGATAATTTTATGGGTAGTTTTCTGAACAAAGGCAAAAATCAATGGGCAATGTCAGAGTTTAGCATTAAGGCTACATGCTGTACACTGATGTGGTCTGACCCATTTTGGCGTATGGTGGTACGCCTTCGAAAATTGAGTAGTGTGCGATAGGCTGTATCGGTTCTTATGACAGGCATTCCATAGCCGGTCTGGAATACTATATTTGATTTCCGCCCTTGTATCTATAAGTTGGGTTTCAGGAGGCAACGAGTGCTCTAACGCCCAGCAAACTGGGTCTGTCGAGGGCGACCATTATGGGCATGCAAGTGTCTTGCGCAGATTGCACGATTAGATTGAACTTCAATCTCACTGATGTGCTAGTGATTATACTATATCTTGCCGTCTATAAATACGATATCACTGAGGTTCCGTGACGGAAGGGGGTACTGTGGATGGCGTTTACTTTTTTAACAAATGTGTGCCTTTTAGATCGATAACTTTTTTCAATTTATTGATTTATTTACATTTATAATGATCTTAGCTTAACAAGATTAAAATCTTGTCGAGCAAATTAACTTGAAGAGCTCATATAAGATAAATGACAAATGCAGTCTCTTCCAGGCTGAAGTATTTGTATTTTAGAAAGCAGTGGAATTTATCCAAAGCATGAGAGGAAGCGTTCGAGGATGGGTGACTATCTTAATTAATAGCCAGGCAGTTCTCAAGCTGATCAAATCATGTTCAGTTAAATCTAACGTCGTCTTAGACAATGAAAAAACCTTGACTTTGCTGGGTTCCGGGTCACTGCCATATTGCTAAGAATGTGATGGCAGTTGAATTGGCCAGACATTGCTCGGAGTCAGTTAAAGTGGAACTACCTGCAAGAGGACTTATATGCGCCCAGAACAAGATTTAGAAATCTTGCTTACTCTCTACATATGATCAAGACAATATTGAATAGTTTTATGTTTCATGACGTTGCTATTATTATATTATTGCTATGCTACTTTATTGTTTTGAAGTTTTGTTACGACGGCAAATAAGTACATATTAGGGTTTTTCCTGCACTGTATCCGTTCCCGGGAAAACAGGAATCAAAATTTCGTTTACGGAAAGACCGCTACAAGCGATATGAAACTGTAAAAATAAAATTTTTATTTTCTGTCGGATGTTTTCACTAAACTTTTTGGGGTCCATCATTGTACCAGAGCATCATCATTATGTCATTCTAGTAATCTGAAAAAAGCGAAATATGTTCTGTTGCAAGTCTATATCTATATATTTTGCACCAATGAGCGAAAGTTTTTTTCCTAGCCTCTGGGGAGAAAAATTTCGGTTTTTGTATCTGATTACGTCTGGTTTGATATGATACGCTTCGTCATAATCAATTTCAACTGGACAAACTAAATTTAGTGTTGGATTGCGGCTCATACTTAGTACAGTGTTTTTCTACTTTGCTTAAAATTCTCAGTGGTGGCCTTATAACTTATAACTTTATTTTTCATACTTTTTCAGCACAGGATATGGTCTTGTACACGGCCCTGAAAGAAAATCAAGAAATTTTCTAGTAGGTTTGACTTTAAAACAAGCGATGTTTTAATTTATATATAGTTTCACTTTTTCAACGTGTGATTAATTTTTTATTGCTAAACACTATGTCACGTCTTTTAGATACGATAGCATTCATTAATAGCCTAAACTTTTTTCATAAAAAACCCAAATTCCAAGAAATTCTAATAATTTCTTATTTTTGAAAACACAGCCAAGATATCAGGCAAAAAATCTTTTTTGTTGTTAGCGTTGTACTGCTTGGGCCTATTTTGAAATTTACAACATCTCGAAGTGTTATGAGGTAAAGTACAGTAAACAAGCGATGTCCCCAGTATGTTTTAATTTATGTATAGGTTCACTTTTTCAACGTGTGATTAATTTTTTATGCTAAACACTATGTCACGTCTTTTAGATATGATAGCATTCATTAAAAGCGTAAACTTTCCAAAATCCAAGAAATTCTAATAATTCCTTACTTTTAAAAACACTTTCTTTACAGCCAAGATATCAGGCAAAAATCTTTTTTGTTGTTAGCGTTGTACTGCTTGGGTCTATTTTAAAAGTTACGACATTTTGAAGTCTTTATGAGGTAAAGTAACGGGATGTGTACAAAAAAAAAAAAAAAAAAAATAAAAAAATTAAAAAAAGACAAAAAGTAAACATGTTAAGAATTTGTTGTTGGAATTCTCTAATGAAAATAATATTTTAACTTTTTTTCTGCTTTGAAAAGGCTTGTTTTTAGAAACTGAATTATGTTGCTTGATCTCTATAGATAGCTAAACGACTGTATCTATTTTCTTGAAATTTTTACAGTATCGCTCTCTGTATGTCTGGACGTGACAAAATAAAGTATACATTTTTAATGAATATGACCATTTTACAAAGAAATAAAACCACTTAAGATATTTACAAATTTCATTTTAAATATAAAATAGTAAAGCGTCTGAAAAAATCAAAATAAATTTTCTTATAAAGGGTTCGCCAAATAAATTTTTTTTTGAAAATGCTATAAAAAAAAAAACTACTGAGTGTTTTCTTAGTATTTGAAAGTACAATCCTTCCGGTTAATAATGGAAAATAACTTCATTCAAATGGCAGCCATGGCCATGCAGTAGCCTACACGATTGGTCCAATTTTTAAGCACATTATCGATTGTGTGCAGCTGTATTTCACCAATGGCTACACGAATATTGTCCTTTAAAGCGTCAATTGTCTCTGGCTTGTTGGCGTAACACTTATCTTTGACGGCACCCCACAAATAATAGTCCAAAGGTATCAAATCGCAGCTCCGTGGTGGCCAAACACCTGATAATGCGATCTTCAAAAACAGGGCGCAAAACATCGAGTGTAGCTTCGGCTGTGTGGCACGTAACGCCGTCCTGTTAAAACCAAATGTTGCTAATATCCTCCTCTTCAATTTTTCTGAAAAAAAAAATTCCTTCAACATGGCCCGATAACGATCGCCATTTACTGTAACGGTCACTCCTTTCGAAGAAAAATGGCCCAATTATGCCTCTGGACCAAAATCCGCACCAAACAGAGACTCGTCTTGGGTGTATCGGCTTTTCAATGTATGCGTGCGGGTTTTCTGTGCCCCAAATGGGACAATTTTGCTTGTTTACATACCCGCCAAGATCAAAATGAGCTTCATCTGAAAAGATGATTTTTTGGCAAAATCGGCATCTTCTGTAAGTCGATCGATCAAAGTAATGTCGCAATATTTCCCAGCATTGTTTAAGCGTATACACAACCATATTCGTTCAGCGGAAGGATAAAACTAATTATCTGTCAAATCAGACATGAGCTAAGTGTTACCATTCACGAAATAAGCATTAGTTGAAAAAAAACGTTAGATGGCGGACCCAATATATATTTGGCATATCTAGCTTCTACCTAGCCCATGATTCCCTAGAATTTTCTATTTTTGTAATTCTGTATTCATTAATTTTATCTCTTTTTAAACGTCTTGTTTCGTCATTGAACTAATTAGTTAACTATAACAGCATAAATTTTTATTATTACATTTGGTTAAAATTACACTTAAAGACTGTTAGTAAATGACTAAAGTGCTTCGCTCTGTTTTGTGATTTGAACCAATTTATTGTAATTGCTCTGTATTTGTCGATGTTGATTTAATTACAATTTGCTGTTATTTAATTACTTACCAAATTTGTACAAGATCAACTGATATTTGTAAGCATCAATTACAATAATGTATAGAGGAATACATTGTTGGTAATTTTTGTTGAGATTTTAATTATTTAATAATTTTTTATTATTGGAAATAAATTATATATTAGTAAAATTTTACTTTGAATCTTGCTGAAGGACCCTGACATATGTATGTTGCAGTAAAATGTAGTATAGAATAATAATTTAACATTCTTTTACTTAAGGAAGGACTTGATTTCAGGGTACATACACATACATGATGGCAGTTAAATTGATAATGTTTACCAAAGAAAATTAATTTATCTTGTCTATCACTCTTGCAATATACTTTTAATAATAGACTTTTTATCTATTATTAGTATACAATGGGGTGTTTTTTAAGAGCTTAAGAACTTAAAATGATAATACATACAAGACAGAAATATTGTTGAAATGATTTTTTTTTATTATTATTTCATACATAATTTCATGACATTTATGTTTCAAATACGATTTCCAGCATATATTGGCCGCAAAATGGCCTGGAATTCGATTAGTCCAATTTCTGACTTCTTCTGCCAATAATTCTAATTATATAGCTGCAATGATGGCTTGAGTATTGGCTACCAATGCTTCGTGAATTGCTGGTTTGTCTGCATAAACTTGTGACTTAACACAGCCCCATAACAAGAAATCTAGAGGCGTTAAGTCACACAAACCAAAGAAAGTTGGCAACAAATTGATTTTGCAATAAATCGATTGTTAAGCGCAATGAATATTAAGTTGCGCCGTCTTGGTGAAACCAAATAAAGGGTGGATAAATTTGAGGTTAGAAAGTAAATTGGCTTAAAAACAAAATTTTTTTCTTCCAAATTCAAATTCGCTCTTTTCACAAAAATGTGAATCAATTTTGCAACAAAGCTTCGCTTATCTTGTGAATGCAGCGCCGAGTTTCATCTTTCAGAGTGTCAGTTGTTTGGGGTTTATTCACGTAAACCAGGTCTTTCAAATGGCTCCAGAGAAAATAATACAGCCAAATCGAGAAATTACACGACTGGGAAATTTTTCATGCAATATCAAAATTGTTTGGCTGTCTGAGTGGCTTGTGGCGCTATCCTGCTGAAACCAAAGGACACAGACGTCAACATTAGCCAATTGTGGCCACCATAAAGTGGTCATCATTGTTTGGTAGTAAGAGAATTCATGGTGATGGTGTCTACTTGCTCATTTTCGAAAAAACACGGGCCGATGATGTAATGGTTTTTCGAGGACTTTTGTGGGTCTGTTTTGTGAGCCCCATATGCGACAATTTTGTTTGTTTATATAACCTAATTGAAAACGGGACTCATCACTCAAGATGATTTTGTTGAAAAATACGTTGTTTTCGTTCAGTTTTTCTATAGTAAATTTTTACAATTAAAATTCTTTGTTCAACGCTACGCTCTGTTCCATAGTTAAAATTTCACAATTTTTTACCAAAAAAGTATCAAAGGTTGTCAGCTCAATTCTTGGCATTTCATCATTTGACAGCCATTTTATTTCCTAACCTCAAAATTTGCCCACTCTGTGTTATTGATGTTTAGCTGATTAATTTTTGTAAACAAAAATTCGGTCAGTATGGCTTAATAGCGTTTGATATTCACCGTAGCGGCAGTTTCTTGTTCATTTTGAAATAAATAAGTACCGATGATGCCTCCATCGAAAAAGCTGCACCAAATAGTCAATTTTGATGTATGCAATGATAATTCGTAAGCTTGAGGCTTAGTGCCAAGTACGGCAATTTTGCTTATTGACATAGTGCTCTACAAACTTGGCAAATATACTTATTTTTTCCAAAATGCATTTCAACAATTTGAAAGCATTGCTCTGATATTAAACGATTCATGATAACTGCTAAACCATACTGAATGGAAATGTCCATATAATTTAACAATGTCAGCTATCAATTAATTTAATTTATTAAAATGCATTTCAACAATTTGAAAGCATTGCTCTGATATTAAACGATTCATGATAACTGCTAAACCATACTGAATGGAAATGTCCATATAATTTAACAATGTCAGCTATCAATTAATAGTTATCGATATCGATAGCTTTTATGCAGGTTAAAAACACCCTGTAGTTACATAAAATTATGAAAAAAAAATATCAGCTGCCTATATACATACATATCTGCTATATAACGAAATCTATTACAATGTTACAATTTTATCTGACATTTCAATGTCAGCCCATTTTGTGTAAAATCACTCACATCCGGTATCTCACAGCCTTAAGCAATTTTAAATTACCTCCGCTGTTTCTATTTAAACTTCAATTTAAATTAACTGCCTTTTTGTAATGTGTTTAATTTAGAGTCAGTTGTAAAGTTGTAAAATTTATTGTAATTAATTCCATTTTATAAAGACGTTAAAATAATTAAATATATCGTTAAAAAACAATTAACCTTTGAAATATATCAAAAAGTTCTCTCAATCAAAATTAATCACAATACGATATGTACAGGGTGGGCAAAAAATCACCATTGGGTTTAAAAATTTAATAATTATTAAATAATTTTTTATTTTTCTAATTTTCGTTTCAATGGCTTTTTTATAAGCAGAACTGCAGGTTCTGAAAATCTCACAGCGATTTATCAACTCCAAATGCGTTGTATTAAGTGTACTTCTTCGATAATGCTGTATTGCGAAGCTGAAGACGGGGGTCATCATTTTCCATACTAAGTGTAAAATAGTTCATTCTGTATATTTTATAATGTAAAAAAAAGAAATAAAATATATTTATATAAACGAAAACGTTAATTAATTTTTAAAACCCGTGTTGACTTTTGGCCTACCCTGTATATTCACATCTATAAAAACTAACAGTCCATTAAAACTGTTTAAAAAAATTCACGCATTCGTAATACCAATAGAGGTAATCATAGCAAAACTATAATAAAACATGTAAAAAGAAGTAACAGTTCATCATATAACACCCTACGACACAGTTTATCGTTAGGAATATTATATTTCATTCACATTTATATAATAAGTTGCAAATTTTCAATGGATTGGCAAGCCCTCCGGAAATCTTTAGATAGTATTGCCATATTGCTGTGACTAGATTATGACATATACAATTTTCTGTCGCATTAAACCTTTACAGCATCGTCGAGAAGTAATTTCTAATATATTTAAATCAAAAGGGATTAGTTCTAAATTTGTATAAATTTTATACTTGCAAGGGATCCGCACGCAGTGAACTTTTTTGATATTACGACACCGAAAATCATTTAGTCCGATATTTCAAATAGATTATATTATGAAAATGGTCTAAGGATGAAAATGTTAATAAAAATAAACTAATGAGCCGAAAATACGTAATAATGTTGGCTGTGAAAATTTTTTTAGACAAAAACTGCCAGACTATAGCCGCTATATAGACTGCCACACAATATGTTACGACACCGAAAACCATTTAATTCGATATTTCAAATAGATCATATTGTGAAAATGGTCTAAGGCTGTATATATAAATAAATATAAACTGATAAGCCGAAAATACGTAATAATGTTGGCTGCCACCCAATATGTATTTACATACTTATTTACTGATATTGCATAGCAGTCATAAGAAGCCCTGAAAATTATTTAAGAATGCTGGGTGTCTCTGAACGAGATAGAAAAATATTCTTAGTTAATTTTGAGTTAGTTTCGAGATGTAGGAACATAGAATATAACGGCATGAAAGTTGAGTATGTAAGTGCAAATAATGCGAAATAATTGCTGACATCAGAGTTTTATAGAGAATAAAAAGCTGGTATCAAATAAATTACATGTCGTGGAAAACGAACTACAGATGAAAGAAACTACCTACTACGACACCAGAGAGTTTTAGAAAAATGTTGGTAAGCCGAGAACACGACAAGAGTTTTGACTTTATGGGATTTAAATAAGTAGATACGAGTATCTTATTGGGATAGTAAAAGACTCCTGGCAAACATACACAGAGACTAATTATTTTCCTCCGTTACTTCTCTAGGTAGCATTATAGCTCTCCACAAAGCATCTTGTTTTTTTTTTAATGTACTGTAGCTTCCACCATATGATTGTGTAGTGGTCAAGATTTTTGCTAAGTAGTGGTGGTGATCATTGTATTTTTTTCAAGTAAGTGGAGATTTCACCTGACCATTTGTCAGAGGCAATTTGGAAGGTCAGGGGCGACTCTTTTTTTTTAGATGAATTGTCTGGAGGAAAGTGCAAGTCTCTTTATTAAACACTCGAAATTACACTTAAATTTTTTTTCGTCATGACCTCTGCTGGGGCTCGAACATGGGATGCTTGTGGTACTGTGCGCTCTTCGCCGCCCCCACACAGAGACTAATGCTTCTTTATAATGATTTCTCCACAATTATAAAGAAGACATGTTTTTTGATTGCTTGACATGAATAGTTTCGATCTGAATAATATTCATTTCTTCATTGCTAATCTATTGAAGGTATGGATAGCTGATGGAATTATGCCAGGGCATAAGGGATATAATAAGGTAAGACAGTAGAACCAGACTTAATCTGGTAGCAAATTTGTGCTTAATTATAGTAAAAAAATTAAATGTAAGTCGACACAAAAGGAAGTTAGAATAATATGTCTTCAACCTATGGTATATTTAAAACAGGGTTGTTCATTTATCGATTTTAAAAGTAAAGTTAAATAAGAGGCACGTGCAGCTATGATTTTGATGAAACTTTAATTTCATTTTAATGCTTGGACGTAGCTATTATGTACGAAATATAATGTAATTTAAATAACCCTTTCTGGATTGTTTGCTGCAGATGATCCTTTTGAGGTATTTCTCGGCCACTTCTTTGCATAGCCACAACTTTCTGGCAATCCTGCGATAACTTGACGAATGTTGGTTTTCAAATGCTCCAACATTAGGGCATTATCTATGACATCGTCCCACAAAAAGTCTAACGGAATCAATATTCATGCAATAAAACCAAAAGCGGCTGATAAGTCCACATATCGTTCAGTGCACAATCTTCAACAGCAGGGCAAAAAAAGTTGGTTAATATTCGTCCATAGTGCTCTGAATTGACGGTAACGTGTCTGTCAATGCCATTAAAAAAACAAATATATATGTACGTCGCAATAATACCTCCAGGCCATAAAACGCACAAAACTTTCCTTTTTTTTAGCTTCTTCATAAACACTTCCGGGTTCTTTGAGCCACATATGCTACAATTTGGCTTGTTGACGTTACCACCAAGTGAGCAATGGTGCTGGCGAAGAAAATTTTGTTTCAAAATATTAAAAGTCAGTGGCCACGTTTGAATTACCACTTTTGTAGAAAGTTTTAACTATATTTGCTCGTTCTTTGGTTGTTAAACATTCCACATTCGTAAATATCAAACCTTTTACTAAATAAATGACACTTCATATGACAGGCATTTAAGGGCTGATAGCTTTGCGAAGTAAATGATACCATTAGATCATATTGATGTAGTTTTATACCTAGTAAGTCCACCACCGGCCAGATATTTTCACACCTACCAGGAAACATAACAAAAACAAATTGACACCTATCATTCGTAATTTTAAGGCTGCTTTTGAAATAAGAAAAGGCTCTGAAGCTGTCTGAGTTTGTGGCCCTGTAATCAGATTATGCAGAATGACACTGACATAAACAAGGTCGTCAGTTACAATAAGATAGAGTTTAAGTAGGTTTCAGACAAGGTTACAATTTATCATGAAATTTTCAATATTGCTGTTTAAGAAGAACATTTGTAATGTAGCAGTAAACACAACATTCATCAAGCAACACATATACACAAACAAAAAAATAAACGCGGAATATAATATAAGAATCCTGATAAACGAAAAAACCACACCAAATATACAATATATGTGCCCTAATGTTAGCCTCCTAGTTGGAGCAAAGAATCTTTAGAAAATTTTTCCACTTCTCTTTGTTCCTCGCAGTCGCCTTTATCTCCTTACAGCTTTTGCCAGAAGCTTCAATTTCCACATTTATTGTCCGACTCCATGTTTTTCTTGGCCGCCTACGCTTTCTACTAACTTGCGGATTTCAATCCAGCGCCTCTTTAGGCAGTTCACCTGCTGGTTTGTGTAGCGTATGACCAATCCACCTCCATTTTCGACGCCTTATTTAGATTGTCACTAAGTCTTTATCGTACCTGCGCAAAAGCTCTGACATCGAGACAATTCTTGGCCACCATATTCTAAATATATGTCTCAGACAGTGGTCTATATATAAACAGGGTTAAAATTGTTTGCTTTAAAATAGCAACAGCATTACAATTTTTGTTTTGCTTTAGTTTATCGCTTCAAATTCAATAACTGAATGCTTTCTGAAAACTTTAATAGATAGTAAGCAAAAGTTAAAAGCAAAATTAAAAAAGTAAACTAATAAATAACTTGCTTAACTTCACTATGTGTATGTTCCTTGCTTAAGCAGTCATCAAAGCAACCATTTTATCAAAAATTGCTTTTGCTGTAAGCAATAAGTTGTTGTTTACTTTATTTTTGCTTTTGCTTAATTGCATGCATGATTGTATGATTTTTTGTTGTTTAATGGAGAAAAAATTGGTTAAATCACTTATTTCCATTCTGATTTTGTGATTTCTAACTTAATTAACATACGAACACAGTTAAGTAAAAAAAGTGAACAATAACTTATTGCTTACAGCAAAAGGAATTTTTGATAAAATGGTTGCATGCTGACTAAGCAAGTTATTTACTTCTTTGCTTTTGCTTATTATTTATAAGAGATTTCTGTAAGCATTCAGCAACTTAGTTTTTTATTTTTAGCTTTAAAGTGAAGCAAAGTAAAAGTTTTAGCTTTTTGTTTTTGCTTTTTACTTTTGCTATGTAATTTTCTTTAAGTTTAGTTAAGCAGTTACAAATGCATTGAAAATAGTCAAGCATTTTTTAACGCTGCTTATAAGCCCTTGCAATGTATTTGCCAATCTTCCACTCATCAGACAGGTTTTACAACCATACCGTAAGATGGACTTCACATTTGATCTAAATATACGAATTTTTGTGGTCATGGATAAAGCTGTTGATTTCCACACTTTAGTCTTGTTAATGTAGTTGTTCATATCTTCAACAGCTCCTTCTTTGAGTGTGATTAGATTGCCAAAATTGCACAAACTCTTCGAGGATTCTATGTTTTCGCTCTCGATAGAGAATCGGTTATTCAACCTGATCGGTGGAACAGATATAGTTTTTATGTTGGTACGGTACCCACTCCCTTCGAGCCACGATTCAGGTCGTCGATTTTGCTCTGCATATCCGCATAACAAGATATCAAACAGATGTCGTCGGCAGAGTCGAGGTCTGCGAGATGTTCCTTAAAGTTCCATTGAATGCTGTATTTATGACCGTCTAGCGCCTGAAACAGAACAGCATCGAGAACAATTAAAAATAATATGGGTGACAAAAGACAACCCTGCCTGAAACCAAATGTTGAGCTGAAGCTTTTAGAATATTTACCGATGTGGAGAACTCTACATTTGAAATCGTCATATTGTGGTCGTAATGCTGTTAAAATTTCATTGGCCTGCCACGCTAACGAAAGCAGTTTTATAATCAATAAAGGACATAAAAAGAGGTGTTTGCCACTCATTGATCTGTTCGACGATAATGCGAAATGTGTTGTGTCGAGCAATACATGCTTCTCGCATATGCCGATGACATCGATATTATGGGTCGATCGCTACGAGAAAATATTGAAATCTTTGCATGATTCAAGAAGAATTCGGCGAAACCGGGTGTGACAGTAAGCGATAACAAGTCAAGTTTGATCGTTTCAACGAACAAAACTGTTTTGAGAGAGCACGGTTTGTGAACGCCAGTAACTACAACTTCGAGGTAGTGGAAGAATTAACTTACCTCGGTACCGCCATTAACAAACTTAAGTACATTGGTTAGGAACTAAAACATAGATAATAATGGCAAATCGCTGCTACTTTAGTTTGAGCAATCGATTTAGGAATAACATAATCTCTCACCAGGCAAAACTATCTCGCACGGGTGCTTTCACCAGCAAATAAATCGGTTCTTAGAGTATTTGAAGAACAAATTCTTCGTAAGATTTATAGACCAATCTGATTTAACAGAAAATTTTGAGTGGTAGTCAATACTCTCCACAGCAGCCTCTAAGTAAAACCTTTACTTCTTGAGTACAATGTAGGCAGATTTTGATTTTGTCAATTGATTAACATAAAAATTAATATAATACGGCCAGTATTAGACATCTTTTTGCTGAAATAATTTATTTTTTTTAAGCAGTAAACCGACAGGGAAGGACGTGTTTACTTCAAATCAAAAAGCGATTCGAAATTGAATGTTTTAATTAAAAATATTGTTACAAACATCAAAATGAACAAAGTATACTTTTACTATATGTAGTACCATAGTGTAGGGTATATATATTAACTAAAGACAGCAAAACAAAAAAAAAAAATATAACAAGCGGCATCCAGAGATACAATATCTAGTGGGCTCTGACTGTTAACCACAAGGGGAGCAATTGGTTTAATATTGATTGAGGTAAACCAAATTCAGCGAACAAAAAACAATAAAACTTTAAAAAAAGCGGTGTCTGACAGCGTATATTTTAAAATATTAAATCTGTAGAAAATATTCAGTCATATAAATACTGCCCAGTGTGTATCAACACCACGTATAAGTATATGGAAATGGTGCATAAGGCACTTGTATGTTGTACTCTCTTATACCAGCGAGTGTAAATAAAAATACTGTTTCGTCTCGGCGATTTAACCAACCGAATACCGTTGAGTGACTGGTGTGACTGAATGACTATTTTATGATACATATTATTATGGCTCTGACATTTCGTCTGCCTTTCGGGTTGGGCTACAAATAGACTCTGACTGTTTTGTGTTTGAATATCTATGGATGACTGCATGCATATCCATCAGCAGGCGGTGTCGACAATAGCACAATTTTAAGCCTCAAGGGATATAAAAAAATCGTTTTATATTTTATAGATTCCATTGTTAAATGTTATTTTAAAGGTTTTTTTTTGTTTTTGCTTTGGCTGTTTTTTTGTTTATTTTATTTTATTGCCATTTAAATGCACTTGTGTCGATAATACTTCAAAAATGAAATGAAAAAACGATTAACATATCACTAAGCGTTTGAAATTGAAATGATTTTTTTTTTTGATAAATACCCTACCCGCAGCCAAAATGCGTTTGTTCGCAAAAACTGAAACTAATCTTAGAGAAGACTCATATGTACATATATATTAATTCCCAAAACATTCCATAAAAGAAGACGGGCACTTCTCTCAGTCAATGAGCTGCATTGAAAGGAACCTACAGTTTAACGCCGGCACCGAACGACAAATGCATTAGAGAAGTTTTCAATAGTAGTTATACTCATAACAAGTTACTAGCTATTGTTATGAGGTGATATCGCTGTTGAAAACACTTTTTCTTTTTTGCAGATTGTCTGGCCTGGTATTGAACCAAGGACCTTCTGGTTGGTAGGCGGGTGTCTTAACTACCATACCACAGCGGCACATAGAGAAGACTCATAAGTGCTTGAAAAAGTATCTACAGATGAGCTTAATGCTTATATCGAGTGTTTTTTAGAGGTTATTCATATTGTGTTGGCAACATTACTTTATTTGACAACCGATTTAACAGCTGATTGTTGCTTTTTGTTTAGTTTGGTTCGACATTTCATTATAGATAAACTTGCACCAGAACAACGCTTGCAAATTGTTGAAATTTGTTATTAAAATAATGGTTCTGCTCGTCAAACTCCAAAATTTATTTCGCTTAGTGTATAAGCGCTTAGTATTAGTATTAGTGTTATTATCAAAATAAAAGATGTGCCCTGATCGCCTTATTGTAATCCTATTGAGCACGACTTACAGGTATTTTATCTCATCTAACAGAGTTATGACATATATCGTTGGCTTAGCCAGTCTCAGACTCCTGAGTTTAATAAAGGGTAATTGAATGGCAGGGCTTTTTTTCCATTACAGAGTATCTCCATCTCACATCGTTCACCGCTGTTGATTTTGCTTCTTCCCATGTTAGATTGTTCTGTCTGTAGGTGGTGCTCCACGATTTCTAGAACATCCTCAAGGGTCTTGTGAAACTATCAGGACTTTTTCGATAGGTGTGACCTTATTGAAAACGATGTAGCTAATTTATAATACAAGTACGCCGCCATACTTGATGGACCTCTCAGAAAATGAGAGTGGGTTGACAACAGGTAGAATCTCAGTGAGAGGGCATCTGTGCCTCAAGTGGCACTATCATTAATAATGCCAAATATTGGAGGACTGAAACCACTTAAGAGGTATTTTTGTACTCTTGCTCAATATGGATTAGATAGTGGCTTTGCGACAATATCTAAAGACGCGGCAATGGTATTGGCGAAAACATTCACGGTAGACAAATCCGTTTCCATATGCAAATAGTAGTCACGGTGGGAAGATGGATATTCTGTCTTGTACCGGCCATAACCCCTTCGATGATGGCGAAACATTGTCAGCCAAATTCTTATATGGCACTATCAAGAATAATGCCAACTATTGGGGGACCGAAACCACTGAAGAGGAGGATAATATCGCCGCAAATGCCATTGGTAATGTTGTTCCTGCTCAATATGGATTAGATAGCGGTTTTCCGACAATATCTAATGACGCGGCACTAGTACTGGCGAAAACATTCACGGTAAACAATTCCGTTTTGTAGACTTACGACGGGCTGCAGATATTAAAAGGGAGGAGCGGAGGGTTTCCATATGCAAATAGCAGTCAGGGTGGGAATGCGGTTTGAAGGGCAGATGGATATTCTGTCTTGCCGTAACCGCTTGGATGGAGACGAAACATTGTCAGCCACATTTTTATGTGCTATGAACCAGTTGTTGTCTGGTCATAAATGCTTTAGAAAATATTTCCACAAATTTGGATACGATGAATCCCTTACACATCCAACCTGTGTCGATGCGAATGAAATTGCGGAGCATGTAATAATCAGGAGAGATTCAGTAGGCCTTGGGAAATAGATGCCAGTCGATTCTGAAATTAGATGGGAAGAGTGCAATAAACATACTGCTGAACTTATGCAAGAACTCCGAAGGTTGGAGAGACAAAGGGACGAGGGATTGACTTTGATGTAGAGTATCTTTATTGCTAAGCACCTCTTCGCGAAGTAATACTTAGCTGCAGTTTCGCCAGGGAAGAGTGGTTGAAGAAATTAGAGAGTGGGTACGATACGTAGGCACAAGCGATAGCGAAGCATGCATGGTTATACCGAGAAACATAAATATCTTTTGAAGATTACCACCTCCTTTTCATGAAAAAAAAACAATTTTCTTTGCCTTATATGCTTCAGTATGAGTTTCTCATTTGTCATGTTCCAAAGTTCTGTATCGTTTATGGTGTTAGAGCAGAATATTCTGCATATGATTCTGAAGCACTTGTAGATGAATACCTAAGCCTTTTGCGTAATGTTATTCGATACAAGCCAGGTTTTACTGCCATACGGCAGAAATGATTTAACACATGCTTTGAATATTCTGAGCTTAGTTTGTCTACGTCTGTTTCTGCGCTGCTATTTGTAGTCATTGTACTTCCTAGATAGCAAAAGTTATCTACAAAACCGACTGGCTGACCTTTTAGCATGACGTATTCCGTGCTATCGTTAACCTAATAGCCCTGGTTTTCTTTATATTTATTTCAAGTACATTATTGCGTGTCTATCTTTCTAGGTTCTCCAGTTTCAACTGCTTACTGGATTGGAATGTCATCCGCATAGTATAAATCTTCGCTGGGTTTATAACCAAATTCTTTGTTGTAGATTTTGTCAATGGCATTCAGCATTCGCTTTGTTACGGTTACGTAAATAAAAGTGAAATAAAGGATACTTCTGATAGTATCATACCGCAATAGTTGCGATGTAGAGTACAGTAGAGATCGTCTTAACTTCCATTTAAACAGCACTTTGTCGCACGATGATTTTTCTTTGATTGTGGATTGAATAGGTTGTTGTTTACAACTTACTAATGTAGTGGCATTGCACAATTGCCACATGTTGCACGTTAAAAAAGATAAAATTACATACACATACACATGGATAACACAAACATCTCCTTTCATAAGGATAAAATAAATATAAGTTAGAGGCGGCTGCGATAAATGCGCTTGAAAACCGAAAACGAAGTAACAACACCGATATTACCGCAAGTACAACTACAACAACGAAAGCAGCATTAGTGGTAAGCAGGAAATGCAAGTTATGATAACAAGCAGTGGCGGTATTAGTCAGTCCTATAGTCATTCGTTCATTCAATCACAATCAAAGTGATTCAGTTTTTGTCTTTTTTATTGTAAATGGCGGCAAGTGTTGTTTTAATATTACTGTTGTTGTTGGTGCTTGTTACAGAGTATTGTTTTGCTGTTGTAGATTATGCTTTAGCTGCACGTACATAATTACTTGTTGGCGTATGCAGTCGGCTTTATTACAGTTTATACCTTGTTATACTCTCATGAACAACAACAAAAACAATTTGATTTTGATTTAGTTTTTAGCCATTGGCAAAATTCATGGCTTAAATAGTTGGAAACATTCTACTTAAATGACTTTTTATAAACGTCTATTTTATAGGCAAGTAAACACACAAAGGCATGTTTATTGTTCAAATTATTATTGTATTTGGTTGCAAGTACTTTTGCCATGTTGGTACTTGCAATACACAGGGCATTTTAAAGTAACTGCAAAATAGTCTATGCAACGTCATACAACAATAGCTTAAATTTAAAATACATTACAAAATACAAATTTATATTATGTTTGTCATGAATGAAAATGAAATTGAAAGTAACAATTAATTGCAAATAAGCAATCAAAGAAATCAAATAAAATAACTAAAATACTGAACAATAACTGAATTAATTGGATCATATTTCTATTATTTGGGTCAATTTGATTTCAATTATAAGAACTATTGAATTTTTAATTTTTAGGTTTATTAGTTTTTTATATTGGAAAGAGAAGAAGTCAAAAACTATAGACAGTTGAGAGCAGTTAAAAAAATTAGAAGAAATCATGAGTAAGCAGTTTGAAATTTTTGAGACTTTTTGTATTTCTCTAACAATAAATTTGATCTATTACTAGATTAGTTTGTTGCTTAACAGAAAGTTCAAAAAGTTCTTTCAAATTTTTTATGTATATAAAAAGCTAAGCGTCTGAACTGGTTTTCTTAAAATTTTTACAATACTTCTCGGTATGTATGGAAGTAAATTTAAAATTCCACGCCTAACATGGTAACAGTAAGAGTTTCAAAATTTAGTCCAAATAGCTCCATAGTCAATACATATCATCAGTCAAAAAGTGGTTCGAATTGGACAAGTGAGCATGGTACCTCCCATACAAATTAATTATTGATTTTTATATATCTTGAGAACGGATAAAGCTAAGATTTCTGAATTTGGTTTAAATGACAACGTAGTTAATACAAATCATCAGTAAAAAATGGGCGCAATTGAACAAGTGGGCGTAGTACGCCCATATATGTATAATATATATTTAA
Source organism: Wohlfahrtia magnifica (assembly GCA_023159175.1). Classification (NCBI taxonomy): domain Eukaryota; kingdom Metazoa; phylum Arthropoda; class Insecta; order Diptera; family Sarcophagidae; genus Wohlfahrtia; species Wohlfahrtia magnifica. Next base: position 2,270,885 of record JAKWBJ010000177.1, read on the forward strand.
AAGCTTGAATTTAAAAATGCAGTGAAACAAATACGGTTCGAAATTTTGCCAAATTTATTTTTTTGTTGTGAAATATAATTGTTCCGGTTAGAAATGAAATATTATTTCATTCATATGGTTGCCGCAGATGGCCTCAATATACCCCATTCGATCGGATCAATTTTCGGGAACTTTTTCGAGTATTTGGGCTCGTATCTCACCAAGGGTTCAGGAATGTTGGCCTTCATATTCTCAACTCAACGGCACCCTACAGAAAATAATCCAACGGTGTCAAATCGCAGCTTCTTGGCTGCCAACTGACATCACCATTTCGGCTAATTAAACGGCCATCGAACGTTTGATGCAAAAAAACCATTGTGGCATGAGATGTGCGGCAAGTTGCACCATCCTGTTGAAACAAAACATCGTTTACCTCAATACCATGCAATGCGTGCACAAAATAATCGGTTCATTGACCGTAATGGACCAATGATGCCTCCGCTCCACAAGCCACACCAATGAGTCACTTGTAATGGATACATTGGTTTGTATAAGACCACATTTGGGCTTTCTGATCCCAAAATACGGCAATTTTGCTTATTAAAGTACCCACCAAGATGAATATGAGCTTCCAAAAAGGTAATTTTTGCAATTTTTTGGATTTTTTTAATTTTCGGCCAATTTTCTTTGTTTTGGAAATAAATTTCCAATTAATCCCAACGTTGTTCAAGCGTAAATCGATTCATTTCGTTCAGTGGAGGTAATATACTGAATTTTGTGGCAGAATAGAATGACATAAGTATTAACAGATTCAAAGTTACCGCTGGTTAAACTTTAAACCCATCTGTGGCCCACCCGATATAATATTTAGAGAGATGGTTTTAACAGAACAAATATCTGATTTTATTTGAAGCTTAAACTTTGCTTTAAATCCAAAAAGTTTAAAGATAAAATATTCTATTTTGCATTTAACTTTTATTTTAAAAGGATTTTGTTTCAAACTTATTGATTCTAATAGTTGGTATAACATAAGTAAGGGCTTTTGCTTAAGAAAAGATCTGTTGACCTCTTAAATGCGCTGAATTAATTAACTTCGCTTAAATAAGTTCTAAAAAAGCTTAAATAATCGACGTCATGAATTTAAACACTAAAAAGAACAGTTAAATATAATTTAAAAAAAATGGTTTTTCAACAATTGATTTATCATTCGTTTGACTAATGGTTAGACTATTGGCCATCATTTTAAACACTTTATGCGTTACGTGCGCTTAAATCTGTAAACGAATATGATAAATTGCCCAATAATAATAAAAAATAAATAAATTGTTATTGATTCTTAACAACAGCAATAACAATATATTCAAGTAGTCAAATACAATTCAACTCAAATACAATTCTATTCAATTCAACTTCAACTTTAACTAATCTGATCTCTAGTGCTTGAGTACAATTTATTTCTGAAGGCTTCAAATAAAATAAAGAATATGCAGTATTTATTGGTTATCTTTTTTTCAATACACAAATAAAAAAATTATGATCGGTTAAGCTAGACTATTTAATACCCTACATCACAATTAAGATTTTACTGTCATTTCAGTATGCATCATAGTGGAATATTATTTACTTAGATATGTGTAATGGTAGATAAAACCTTATATGGCCGACTACTCATTAGAAAAGTCAGAGTCAGATTCTGCAGAATTTTATAAATAACTCTTATATGAGCTACGATTAAATCAGGTTTTTTATAGGAAAATAATTTGAACTTAATTGTGTAGATTTTCAGTTTGATCTCACAATCTCACATGTTTTTTTATCAATGTGAGACTGTGAGATCATACTGAAATTCTACACAATTAAGTTCAAATTATTTTTATTTTTATTCTCACATGTTTTTTTATCAATTTTATTATATCGACCGGGGGTGGCGTGGTGGAGTGGTTAGAGCGCACGCATAACAACACAAACGATCCAGGTTCGAGCCCCAGCAGAGGACATGAGGAAGAAAAAAATTAATTGTGGTTTCGAATTTTTAATAATAAAAGAGGGTTTCAACTTCTCTCCAAACAACTAAACATCTAAAAAAATAAAGAAACCCCTCCTGACCTTCCCCCATACCTCTGGTGATGATAACAAATATCAGACGAATGATCAGGAAAAACACGCCACCTACTGGGAAAAAATTACAATGCTAAAGTGAAGATCACCACCAATTAGCAAGGATCATCTTCACCACTACACACACAAAAATCATATAGAGGAAGCTGCAGCGGATTTAATCATCTACTTAGATTAAAAATATCAAATTGATTATAGAAACTGAAACAAAGCAATACATACTTTGTGGAAAGCCAAAGGAGTGACGGAAAAAAATAAAATCATATCGACCAGGCACTATTATAGGACACTGCGATACGTGGCATATCGCTTTGATCAAAAAGTTTCCGGAATTTCTTCAGAAAATTAAAAATATAAGTTTATTTGTCTAAGTCTATATTGTCCCCTTCAAAGTAATCCCCATCGACTGCTACACACTTATGCCAGCGTTTGATTTAATCATCGAAGCATTTTTTATTTCGGTTTTTACAGTACTTCCTGCGATTTTAACATTATTTTCTCTCGGCTGCTGGAGCGCGTTCTCCGTATTGGTTTTTTAACTCCATTGAACAGAGAAACATCACAGGGAGCCAAATCAGCTGAATTCGGTGGCTGTTGGATGGTATTTGTTACAGTTTTTCTCAAAAAATTTCGTTAATGATGGTACTGTGCGACGGTGTGTTATCAAGGTGCAAAATCCACGAGTTTTCTGCTCACAATTCTAATCTCTTTCGGCGAATTACTTCACGCAATTGTTTCATAACGCCAAAGCAATACTCTTTGTTTCTTGTCTGGCCTTCTGGCAAAAATTCATGATGCACTACACCGTTGTAATCCATGAAACCGTTAGCATAGCCTTCTTTTTTAACTGAAAACGACGTGGTTTTTTGGGCTCGGCTCATTTGGTGAACGCCATTTACTTGCTGATGTCTGGATTGAATGTTGTACTCATAAGCCCACGTCTCGTCTCCGGTAATGATCCTTTTGATGAATGTGTGATCGGATTCAGCATCTTAAATCATGTCTTTTGCGGCCTCAACACGGTATGTTTTTTTGCATGAAATTAAGGTCTTTTGACACCAATTTTGCTGTTACACGACGGAAACCCAAATGTCTTGGACGGATCCATACGCAATGTTCAAGTCCTTCGCTATCTCTCTGATGGTTAATTCGCGGTTATTGCCCAATATTTCTTTTAATTTATCAATGTTTTAGTCGATTTTCGATGTTGATGGTCTGCCACTGCGTTATTTATCTTCGATTGACACACAACCACTTTTGCACTGCTCGTGCCACTGGTAAACGACAGTTTTCTTTAGAGAATCGTTGCCGAAACACTTTTTCGAAATTACCAAAGTACGCGCACCATTAAATTCGTTTTCTACGTTAAATTTAAAAGAAGTTCGTTGTTACAGATTTAAGTCCATTTCTAAAATTGTAAAAAATTATATCAACAATGGATATACCAACTTAACAAAAAAAAAAAAAAAAAATCAAATCGGAACGAGACCACCACACGGGAACTTTTTGATCAAGGTGGTATATTGTGCACCTTCCGGTCTATAGTTTGTTCAGCAGATCGGCTGCCTTCCTAATGTACACCAGCAGACCTAAAATCATAATAGTGAATGTCACCTATATCTACCTAAAAATTTTCAACTAAGCCTATTAAGAACCCCACATTCATACAATATGTGCTCCGCTGTCTCTGATGATTGTGAGCATAGTTCTACAAGCATCCACATCCGTGACCGCCTTTCTCCTGAAATGCGCTCTTAGTCCACAGTGGCCCGTAGGAAACTTCTTTAGGAATTTTAAGTTCGGTCTGTCATAATTGAGAACCTCAGAACAACGCCAAAATAACGGACTGATCGCCGGCCTAGAGTGGCGAAGTCCCCTTTGAATATTCCAATGTCATCTGGCAGTTCTTGATTGGATTGAGGATGGTAGTCAGTTGTGCTGCATAGCAAGGTTCCGGACTAATATAACAGTCCAATCAAATAGGACTGGATTAGGATTAAACATAGCTGGCGTTACTAGAACTTTGCGATATGTGTATAAATTTGACAGCAATCTGACTATTGATTCGTGAGTTATAGCATTTTTACTTTTATCAAAAAAAAAAAAAAAAAAAAAATAAAAAATAAATAAATAAAATGAATTTCGAGTTTTGATAAAGTATCGCTTTCTGATGAAAAAAATACATTTGAAACCAAACAATGGCTTGATAAACATTTTTCGAACTCTGCTCCATCGACACAAACGTTATAGAAGTGGTTTGCTGAATGTAAATGTGGTTGTATTAACACACATAATTCAGAGCCCAGTGGTCGACGACCAAATGAGGCTGTTATACCAGAAAACATCAAAACAATCCACAAATTGAACGATCGCAAACTGAAGATGCACGAGCTAGGTGACATTGTAAAGAGATCAGATGTTAGTGTTTTTACCATTTTACACGAACATTTGGGTATGAGAAAGCTCTGTTCAAAGTGGGTGCAGCGCGAACTCATAAATCTTGTCATATATTGATGAAAAAGATGGCAAAATTGAATGAAAGAAATTCCAGATGAACGTATTCGCCAGATTTAGCCCCCAGCGACTTTTTCCTGTTATTAGATCTCAAGAAAATGCTTGCTGGAAAGAAATTTAAGTCCAATGATGAAGTAATCGCTGAAACTAAGATCTATTTTGACAAGAAAGAGAAATCGTGCTATATTAGTAGTATCGAAAAGTTAGAAAATCGCTATACTCGTTGCATCGCCCTCGATTGAATAATAGAATCGAGCTTTGCAAGAATTTTGTTTTTTTTCTTTCCTATCCTAAAGACTTATTGACTGCCCTGTTAGAGTGTCACCGTACTTTTTCTAGCCAATGCATCTGCCACCTCATTACCATCTATCTCACAGTGTCGAGGTATCCAAACCAACTGGACCTTATTCCGAAGCGGAAATCTTAATTTGATCAGTCTAGATGTCGTACGATTTATTCAAATTGCTCTTAAGCCAACATATTCTTACTAAGCAGATACATTTTTACTGAATATTTAATATGAATTGATCAGAGAGCTCTGTTTTGTATAAGTCGCATGGTTGACTTCGGCTGTGGGTTTTTTTATCGTTACCAATTTGCATTTAAGAATCTGCTCTTTAATAGCGTATTGTTTAGTCACGCGCTATAAGTGAATGTTAGTTGTAGTGCAGGGCCAGTACACTTTAAGCATGCAAAGCAGGCATCTATTCATAAAAGTGTGCATATTCGTTGTTATCGCTATGCCATGTTTCGTATCTATAAAACAACACCGACTTAACACATGAGTTAAATATCTTAATTATAATACCCAGGGTTATATTCTTGGTTTTCCATATTCGATTTAGTGTACCAAAAGATATGCAAGCTTTTCGCACTCTGCTCTCCACATTCACTCTTGTTCAACCATCTTTAGTTAGCAAGCTACCCTAAAGACGTCCACAAGTGCAGAGTTATTGTTGCTAAATAGTGATAGTGTTTATCCTGAAAACGTTGGATTTTGATGTTAATTTTTAGCCCTGCTTTTAAAGCATTGTTAACGCCGTTTTACAGCTTATTTTGCGAGTCGGAATGTCTATTGGTTAGTATAACTATATCGTGAGCGTACGCCAATGAGCCGAGCTTATGATTTAGATGTTGAGGACTGTTATAAATAATAAGGGTGATAGTCCACACAATCTTGTTTTACTTCACTAACTGAACACTCGTATGAATTTTCCAAAATGAATTAAATGTTTTTTTTTTTTAACAATTAATGTCAAATACAGAGGCTCATTAGATTCAACTGATTGCTTTATCATTATTCGCAAGGCGTTAACAGGGTCAACTCATGATTTATGTGGCTTATGTGTTGCTTCGTTGATTTTCAAGAGGTTTCGGAATTCTATTTAAGATCACATTGTGAGATTTTCTTCAAGGTTAGGATTAAAGACATTTTTCTTAAATTTTTACACTTTTTCTCATCTTATTTTATTGATATCTTTATAATAATCGTTTATTTTCATTCTACCGATAATGCTTCCTCCATATCTACGCTTTTAAATATTAATTAATTAATTAATTAATTGGGTCGGAGAGGCCCAACTGGTCATCACCTGCGACCTAGAAAGATCTATTGTGTCAAACATTCCGGGGTCAGACCTGCCAGTACAATAGCGGCGGCAGTAAAAATCTTATTGAGTCAATACCCTTGAATGGATGAGTGTACGATTGGTCAGGAAGCACCAGTCAGAGGACAGCAATACCCCCAATGAGTAGCTGACGAACCTGTTCAGAATCAATAAATGGCTCGATAAAAGTTCGTTTTCGTTAGCTTGTGAAAACAAAACATTTGTAGAGAATATGTCCCGATTCAGCGCTTCTAGGCTCTAAGAATCTGCTGAGTAACCCCGAATTAGCTTCGACTCTTTTTAATTTAATGATTTCTTGACGGATCCTGATTGAACATCAGAGTAATATTCTTCATTAGTTTGTCTGGGGTAGAACGAGGTTATTATTTAGAAAATTCCAGAAAAAACATACCCATTGCTATAAGTATCAGTTCAAAGAAGAAGACTGTTCATATGCACATGTCCTGTGATCTTCCTTTTTTTCATTATTTATTAGTACAAAAAAAATTACTTATAATTCATTATTCAGAGCCTCAGCGCCTTAAAGGCTTAGTCGATGCATATCCTGGCATTATGCTAAGAACAAGTGTATACTAATAATATAATTATTTTACTAAATTATAAGCACTGTTTACGTTAGAAGTGTTTCTTTAGTACTTTACAAATATAATCGTATACCATTTTTTAAAGACGATATATTAGACAACTTTCTCAATTCCATCGGTAAGTTATTGTATTCATTTTGTCCAGCAAATGCAATACGTTGTCTAGTTAAATTAATACGACACCTGGATACCTGCAAAATATATTTTTGCCTAATGTTAGCACCCGTTCCTGAACGATTCGATCAAACTTTACTGATGTATTACCAATTTCTCGTAAAGTTCTGAATATGTACGAGTACAACAACATTTCCTGTTTATGTAAACTACGCACTGGTAAAATATTTCTAGCCTTATACCTGTAATGGTCAACTGTTGGGTGGTGCATCAATAAACCATACACTATCTTTAAAGCCCTGATCTGTGCCAACTGCAGGCTTTTAAGCGATCTTGTCATACGATATGCATAAATTAGTGGCAAGTATGTAAAATCTGAATGAATGAGCGACCGATAAACCATCAACTGCACCTCCGTACTTAATTTATTCCTATATTTAAATAAAACTCCCATTGCCGCCGATACTTCACCTTTCCAACGTGCACATCTCATAGCAAATTATGACTCAACTGCATTCCTAAATACTGTGCAACTTTGGACTCTAAAATAGCCATCCCATCCACTTGAACCACCATATCTTCCTAACTTCTACCAGCATTAGGAATATATCTTATCAATTTGGTATAAGCCAAATTAAGAACTAACTTCTTGAATCTGGCAAATTCAGATAGCATTTTAGCATCATACCCTATCTGCGCCTTCAGCACCCTTTCGTGTTTGTATTTATAAAATAGACAAATGTCATCAGCGAACTTATAAGTTTACCATGAAAGTCGAAATTCTTCAGATCATTTATGTAAATTTTAAGAAATAAAGCTCTCAAGACGCTAACCTGAGGAACAATATATTTAAAGGGTAACAGGTTATTCTTGGTATCTGCAATCTGAGCAAATTGCATTTTGTTTTCCAAAAAACTCTTAAAGAGCGATAGTGTTCTATCCGCCACACCAATGTTCCATAACTAAGCAATTAGAACATCATGGTGAACCAAGTCAAAAGCCTTTGAAAAATTGAAAAATACACCACCTACAGCTTTAAAATCATCAATACTACCAGAAATGTATTCAACTACGTTAACTAAAGCTTCCTCTGTACTGGCACTTATACAAAATGTCCCTTGATAAAAGATATTTCGAAAACTGTTCTGAAATTACCTTCCAAAAAACTTTATCTATTATTGACAGCACTAAAAATAAAAGGGGTTATAAAGCCCTGTAGCTTTAATTCAAAAGTTTCATGCAGTTATCATTACAGGACTTTCGAACTGTGTGGCTGATCCATTTTTATTTTCTTCTCGTTATACTCGTTATTTATTTATATCATCTTGGCTGGCAGTTTGCAATAGTTGTGTGTTTGATGTGATTCTAGGCTATTAAATTTTCAGAATTTGTCGCAAGCAACTATTGGCGGAAGCTCATAGCCTCTGTCTTTTTGTCTCGTTTACTAGCCATGTTTCAGAGCTATATCGCAATGTATTTTAGTTTTCGGAGTGAGGGAGCTCTATACCCAGACATTACAGAGACTGGAATGTTGATTTGGCCATCTGCTAACGTCGTTCGTGACGCATAAATTCGAATTTATAATGCTGTATAAATAACAGAAGTGGTCAACGTTCTCTATCGGAACATAGAACTAGGTTCTATTGGAAATCGTCGATAACACAGTTCTCTTGGATTAAATGAGTAGGTCTTGTTGTAGTGTTGTCATATGTCACACATCTGCTATGCGTTTTCTGTTTTCTGTTGTTGGTCTAATGAAGGCATAAATGTTATTTACATTGCTTTTTATGAGACTGCTCTTTTCAAACCATACCATATTCTTAAGCCAAGTAATGTTAGATTTAAGCTATTTTATAGAGCAATTATGTACCACCTTGACCAAAAAAGGTCTCAGAATAACCCCCGTGTGGAGGTATCACCTTTCCGATTTGAGTTTTTTTTTTTTAAGTTAGTACAACTGTTGTTGATATTCCCGCTAAATCTTAGCGTCATAGTTTGACATTTGCAAAAGCTATGTAGCCAAGAGTACATCTGACTCTATGTGTGTTGGCGATTTTTTATAATTTTAGAAATGGATTTAAATTTGTAACAACGAACTTGTATTAAATTATGCGTAAAAAATTGATTTAATGGTGCGCAAACGTTGGAAATGTTGGAAAGGTGTTTCGCCAATGATTCTCTAAAGAAAACGGTCGTTTACCAGTGACACGAGTGGGTTCGTGAGTGATCTTCAGTGAATTGAGAAGATGAATGCAGTAGCAGACCATCGACATCGAAAATAGAGTAAAAACCTTGATAAAGTAAAGAAATGTTGGCCAAATTAACCATCAGACACATAGCGGCAGACTTGAACATTGGCTATGGATCCGTCCAAAACATTTTGGTTAATGATTTGTGTTTTCATCGTGTAGCAGCAAAATTGGTGGCAAAAGACCTCAATTTCAGCAAAAAAGAAACCTTTTCGAGGTCGCAAAAATCCGATCTCATATTCATCAAAAGGATTGTTACTAGAGACGAGACGGGTTAATGAGTGCGATACGCCATTCAGACATCAGGCAAGTGAATGGCGTTCACCAAATGAACCGAGCTCAAAAAGCCACGTCGTTTTCAGTCAAAAAAGAAAGCAATGCTCACGGTTTTCATGGCTCACAACGGTGTAGTGCATCATTAATTTTTGCCAGAGGGCCAGACAGTGAACAAATAGTATTACTTGGGCGTTATGAGAAAGAGATCAGAATTGTGGGCAGAAAACTCGTAGATTTTGCACCTTGATAACACACCGTCGCACAGTGCCATCATTATTCAAAATTTTTTGGCGAAAAGTGTAACAAATGCCATTCAATAGCCACCGAATTCAGCTGATTTGGCACCCTGCGACTTCTTTCAGTTCAGTCGAATTAAAAAACCTTTACGGGAAACGCGTTTCAGCAGCCGGGAGGAAATAATGGAAAAATCGCTGGCAGCAATGATAAACATACCGAAAAAATGCTTCGAGGATTGGATCAATCGCTGACATAAATGTGTTGCAGTCGATGGGGATTATTTTGAAGGGGACAATATAGACTTGGATGAATAAGCTTGTATTTTTAATTTTCTGAATAAATTCGTAGAACTTTGTGATCAAGGTGGTATTTTGTTTGCATTATACCTCCATAGTGGAACTCATATGCATAGATCTTTTTTGAAAAATCAATTTACATTCAAAACAACCGTATTTTTAGGAATTATAGTGGTACACAGATAATATGAAGTGAGCAGTTAGTTTTAGTTCTTACAAACTTCAGCACATATTCTCCAACTCCCTACTGTAGTGTAGGGTAATGTTTGAATTTTTATTTACGAGTTACACTTATGCGATGCATGTTAACCAATAAGACATAAACTTTAAATAATTGATGTATACTATGTATACGTATGCGGATAGATGGACAAGAAAATATTTGATTTTAGCAAATTTAACCTATAATTTATTTGTAGAAAAATAAATAATATTTACAACAACTACAACAACAAAGAAAACAATAATAATATTTAATATTTTATATGAAACGCACGTTAAACGTGATGATCTGCTATGGTAAAGAAAATTTACTGTTCAATGCTATTTTACTATTATACTATTATACTACTATTTTGTACATGTTTTTGTTGTTATTGTATAAAGCACACATAATTATTTATTGTCTATATTTAGCTAACAATTTGTACATGTAATGACCACTTTTTTAAATATTTTTTATTTTTTTAATTCTTTTTTTTATTAAATGTTTGCTATTTTAGACACTTAGTTTCTGTTTTGGTCGTGTTGGTTCTTTTTTTTTAGAAAAATGAAGAAGACTTTAAAAAATACAAAAGCAAAAAATATAAATGATGTAATAATATCGTTTTAAGTACAGGTGTTTTTTTCTTCAACAATATTAACAGAACAGAACGTGCAATATAATGGGAAGGTATGCCAAACACAAACAAGACAAGAGCTTGACTACTACATTCATTGGGTATTATCAGGCGTTTTTTTTAAAGTTACTTAAGTTTAAATCATAATAAAACAAAAAAATATATATTTATAATATCAATAAAACTGACTTTGTTCGATGGAAAATGTTTAGATCTTAACGTTTAAACATAATTTTGGCCATATGGCCGTTGCGGCTGGCGGGCTTAAAACGCAATCTGGAACGCCAATTTTCACAAATTTTTCGCAGCATACGCGGCCGTATTTTGCTAATTACTCTTCGAATGTTGATTTCCAGTTGTTCAATTATCTCTGGTTTATCGACATAGACAAGTGACTTAACATAAGCCCAAAGGAAATAATCCAATGGTGTTAAATCACGCGATCTTGGTGGCCTATTAATTGTGCCGTTACGTAAAATTACTTTTTCATCAAAAGTTGCTTTGAGAAAATCAATTGTAGAGCGCTGTGTGGTATGTGGCGCCATCCTTTTGAAACAATACTACCTTGATCAAAAAGTTTTCGGAATAACCTTCATGTGGCGGTCCCATCGTTCCGATTTGAGTTTTTTTTTTTGTTAAGCTGGTACATCTGTTGTTGATATTCCCGCTAAGTCTTAAAGTCATAGTTTCTGAATGGCGAACAGAACCATTATTTTGATAAATAATAGTTTGCAGGCATTGTTTTGGTGTAAGTTTATCCATAATAAAATGTCAAACCAAATTAAACAAAAGCAACTATCAGCTGTCAAATCAGTTGTCGAATAAAACAGTGTTGCCAACTTAAAGTTATACACCTCTATAAATGAGAATAGAAATCTTTACCAGTATTTTTTTTAGGTAGTTGACAACATAGCAGTGCAAATAATAATTTACTAGTACACAGAGATTTTAAATGACACTTTTTTGGTGAAAGAAAAGTGACGAAGTGAAAACAATTTTTGCTGCGATCAGTCCGCTCTCCGGTTTTTACTGTAGATCGCGACTGGTATGTGAATATCAGGCATCTCTTAACGTGATTGCTTGATGAGGGCTTATTATAACACCCGGGTGAATCCAATAACGGCCAGGCTAGCTAGGGAAAGCTCTCTCTTTGGCAATGGGGTTACCTTCTGGTTCTGCGATTCTTGTTGTGCACGGCACAGCAAATGTGGGAGAATGAACCCACGTTATCTGTATCGTGACAAATCTGGCCCCTGTATTATCGGACTCGATCTTGGTCTATCACGGGGATGCCGCAACATAGGTTTTGGATCCTAGTAATTTTTGTCACTGGTCATTGGGTGGCTGGTGTGCATTAGACTTAATGATGGTGGTGTACAGATTTTTAAGGACAACAATTGTTTGAAGTGTGACATGAATCCAAGTTTAATTTATATGGTTTGGATTGCAAAAACTATGTCAGATGATCACCAAACTAAGAGTTTAACCCTCGTTATCCTTTTTAGAACTTTTGCCTAGGGTTTGTAAATAGTTATGTAGGTCTTGCTTACTGTGCGGTTAGAACTACCACAAGTAAGAGCTGGGATCTTCGCCCGAAGATGGTGAAATGGGTCTATGGATACGTGTCATACTTGTTCTTACTTACGGCTGTATCGTATGGTGGAAAGCTCTAGAGAATGCCAGACGGAGGAGGCTTCTGGATCTGGTGCATATATGTGTTTTTCTGGGCATATCAGGCGTCATCAGGAGTACTACTCAAGAATCGCTGGACATTATGCTGAGCTTGACCTCTTTAAAGATTGCTGTGAAGAAGCAGCTAGGAGTTTTAGAAAGCCTTGCTAAAGTTGGGGACTATAGGCATTTTGCCATTTTCAAAAGTATAGATTGGGATAGACACTGCAGGGTTTTTGGAAACGATATCGCTGATGAGGTATCGAGAGTGGATTCAGCTGAGTGTGTTGAACTAGCGGAGGATCTTCGTTAACATAGTGGAATATATACTTTGCTTTTGCACGGCTTTCCAGCGACCTGGCCTCAGGGTTTTTCTTTTCCTTTATGTTTATTGTTTTTTTTTCAATATGTAGTATCCACTTCTTCTTCTCAGTATTTTGTCTCTTCTTTCCTTTTACTTTTATTTATCTTTCTTTCATACCTTTTCTCCCTAAAGGCCCCTGAGTTGGATGCGTAGGCTCCACCATTTTTTGACCTTATCTATGTAAGACTTTTCAATAATTCGACTTTTGCGTGATATTCGTTTCATGGGCCATGAGTTTCTGTTGACAGCTTTGTTGACTTGCTGTGCTCAAACTGTACAATGGTGGGAAGAATGCGACTAATTTCTAGTGGGCGGAAATACTAACTTTTTTTGCTCTATACTTAAAGGGCTCATGGTAAAAGTTGAGGCGATTCAGAAGTCCCATTACAATCTTACGCTACACAGGTTAGCTTTCAAAATGTTTAATTTTACTCCCGCTTGACCACGCATTCGAACGTTTGGCAAACATTTCTCTGATAAAACATTCGAAGACGATTATTGGAAGCGAAACGAAAAAGAACTCATAGAGTTCACCCTTCGTTTAGTTTGTGGCATCAAATCTTTCTATCTCGAATGCTTGCCTATAATCAACAGAAAACCTTTAGCGAACCTTGGTATAAGCGGATTACTTTTCTTTACTCTCTTTTGTTTTTTCGTACTTTTGCTTTTGCTTCTTTTTCTCCACTCAATATTAAAAACGAAAGAAGTTTACAAAACAAAACAAAAATAGAAAATATCAGCATATACTCGACACGCGTGTTCATTCACTGAAACAGCGACGACTAAAAGCAAAAGCATAAGAATATATTGGAATTGGAAAGAAACTAAAGTCTTTTGAAATTAAGAGCAATGTTCTTTGGTCTTTTAAGCATTTGTGTTCAGCAAAAGCAATTATTATTGTTTCGAAAATTCTAGGTTAAGCGGGCTATTACATGTATTTTCAGTGCTGTAATAGTGTATACGTATGTATGTATATCTCTACTTATTAGATGGTCTTAATATTGGCTTACTTCCCAGATGTAATTATTTAGAAAACTTTTCTAGTTTCTGTGTAAATATTTTATTCATTTATAAATTTGTGTTGAATATGATCATATGTGATGATCAGACAAATGTCTGAACTGAGTTTGATATGTAGAAACATGTAAATAAACATAAATTAACTTTAACTCCATTTACAGTGAGTATTAGCATCATTACCAGCAACATATTCATCATTATGATCATGATCATTTTAAGCAGGGTTCATCATAATGAGGTCTCGCTCTCAGAGTCTCTGACCATGAACTTTGCTGATTTATTTTATAGTGTTTTTTTACGATTTTCTCTTGCAATAACCATGTAAGTCTCTATAAAATAAAATATTATATTTTCTTGTATACAAATCCACTACTGAAGATGATGTTTGTTAATCTAAAGCTTTAAGATCTTTGGTGTCTACTTTTCATAGCCTCACTGCTTAAATATTGGTTGGGCTTTTTTACATTTTAATTATTAATTTTCAGCGTTTAAGGTGCTAATTTGTTATAAGAGTGGCATCATTAAATAGTGTTTCTCTTTTAATAGTGCACTCACTCATCATCATATAAATAGTAATAGAAAAAATATTATGCTAACAACGAATGGTCATGCCGTTGTAAAGGTTAATTAATCATCATTGACTTGAGTGCGAAAAGCCGGCAAAGATTTCACTTTTAACATTTGACTTTGGGATCTCTTCTGATTAGTCATAATCTTTTATTTTTTTTTACTTCGTTTCGTATTTGTGTAATTTAATTTAAATTTTAGTTTATTACTGTGATATGGCTTATGATGTGTTACGTGATAGAGTTTATAGTATTATTGTGAAGCCTGTACAGTGTATACTCATAACTGAACTGTACAGATCAAAATTATAAAATCTATGGATTAAGTTTTTATTTGCAAAATTTTTAGGTTACAAATTCTTCAAGTGTTTGTTAGCCGTATGTAGTTCTCTAGCAATGACCGCACTGCTTATGTTCTTTTTTGGTGTTTGGTCGACCAGAGCGATTTGCAGTTTTAACATCAAAATTATCAGATCGGAAATGCGCAAACCGTTTCGTTGGAATTTTCTTAATTCCGTAAATTAAAAAAATTTTTTGGCGTTTCGCGACGCATTCTCGCATTTTGTTAATAGAAAAGCAAAATATGATAGTGGTGCTCCAAAGTTTTGTCCATTTTTAAACGTAAATAACATTTCACAGAATAATGTTATTTTAATTACCAACAAAGTGATGCTTAAAATATCCCCTTTCAAGAATGGTACGTAAAAACTCGGCTCGTGTGCAAAATTTTCCTTGGTTTGCTAGTTTGTGAGTTTTATTTTTTAATTCATGAGCACGAATCATATTTTTTGAACGACTCGTGAGTATAAATTTAAAATTTTTGAAATTTGACTTTTAAAATTTTTCAAATTTGCGCTTACGAGTTTTGTTCTTTATATCCTAAGAACGAATTAAAAATAAGCAAAAAGCAATCGAAAATGAGTGATTCAATTCAATGCACGTTGTTTATGTAAAATTAAATGCGTAATATCAGGCATTCGTATGTGTGTATGTTTATATATTTTGTGTGCAGCGACCAGAAAGTATCACACACATGCATATTTTATATTACACAAACAACGTTTACTAAAAAGAATTGTTCGTTTTCAACTCGTTATGATGCTTTACGACTCGGTTTTCGTTCCTAATATTATTTTTTAAATCTTTTGCTTTTGATTCCACTACGTGTCGTACTTTAAATTCTTTAAAAATTCTGCTCTCAATAAGAATCGTTCTTCTTTACGAAGGAATTTCAAACAAGTTACAGTATTGCCTGATGTAATTAATACAGAAAAGGCAAATTTAAGGTTAGGAAGTAAATTGTCTGTCAAATGATGAAATGTAAAATTTTGTAAAAAATTGGGAAACTTTAATTATAGGACGCTATACTCTTGAACAAAGAACTTAAATTTGCGATTTGGCTGTTTGAAAAACTGAACGAAAACAACGCACTTTTCAACAAAGTCATCTTTAGTGATGAGGTCCATATTCAATTAGGCGATTATGTAAACAAACAAAATGGGGCTCACGAAATCTACAAACAGTCCTCGAAAAACTATTACATCCGAAAAAAGTGACTGAATGGTGTGCGGTTTGAGGTTAGGCGGGATCATCGGCCCGTATTTTTTTGAAAATGAGCAAGGAAACGCCATTACCGTGAATTCTCTGCGCTACCAAGCCATGATTACCAATTTTTTATGACTACAATTGGCTAATGTTGATATAAGTGACCTTTGGTTTCGGCAGAACGGCGCCACAAGCCACACACCAAGCAATTCAGTTATTTCATGAGAAATTTTCCGGTTACGTAATTTCTCGATTTGGCTATGCAATTAGTTGCCTCGTTCTAGTGATTTAATGCCACTGGATTATTTTCTCTGGGGCCATTTGAAAGACAACTGACACTCTAAAAGATAAAATTCGGCGCTGCAGTGATGAGATAAGCGAAGCTTTGTTGCAAAATGTGGTTCAAAATTTGTGAAAAGGGCGGACGTCTGCCGACGTGCTAGAGTTGAATATTTGCCCGATTATATTCCATTATTAGTTCCCATATTTCTATTTTATATTGGTATGAATTAAACTGAATTTGTCAAATAAATTGGTTTTTAAGCCAATTTACTTCCTAACCTCAAATTGGCGCACCCTTTATTACTAGAGATATTACATATTAGAGCTGACAATTTAATCGAATACCCAACAGAGCTGCAAAACTATCGATAGTCGGCCCACTATCGATACTATCGGATTATTTTAAGTACTACTAGCAAAACCTGCACTTAATAATTAGAACAACATTATGTGGTCTGACGAAACGAAGATTGATTTGTTTGGGTCAAATGCAAAATCGTATGTAAGAACATATTTTAATTACAATTCATACTTTATTTGAGTTTAATAAATAGAAATTTAAGAAACTATTAAACTGTGTCCCTATGTAACTGTATAAGTTTACAGACGGCTAACAACCTGCGAGAAAATTTAGTGGCCTACGTATTTACTCTTAGAATTCGACGATAGTACCGATAGAGAAAAAAAACTATCGATGGTCAGCCAAAAACAAAACTCTCTATACTATCGATAGTAATATCGATTGTTTGGCAGCTCTAGTACCCAATATAAAGCTTAGTAAAACTTACCTAGTTCATTAAAAGAGCTAAAGAACACAATTCTAGTATAGGGTATCAAAAATTCGGATTGTACTAACCAAAGTTGTTTTGTTTTCTTACATACTGCTTACAACTTAATATAGATTTACCTAGTTTTCGTTTTCTATTAAATTATTACATAGCTTTTAAAATATTTATTTTTTAATTTCGCAATAATTTTGATATGACATTTCGTACGTTTCAAAGTATTAGTTGAATCCATATATCTTATGAATATGTATTTTTATGTAAATATTTTTGTTAGTTTGTGCCTTATAGATAAATATCTAGCCTCATAGTCAAAAGAAATCATCAGTTAAAAAGTGGACGGAATTTTTTTTGAATTTGGTCTGAATGACTTCATTGTCAATACAAATCATCACTTTTCATATTCCGTCCACTTTTTGACTGATGATTTGTATTGACTGTTACTGTTACCATTTTGAAGATATCGACAAATAAATATTATCTTTTATGTGGGTGTCACCGCCGAGTTAGAAATTTATATAGTCTATGGTTTCTTCCAGACATATGGTGGAATACTGGAAAAATTGTAAGAAAATCGGTTTAGCCGTTTAGCTCTTTATAAGCCACATACAAACATTCATACATACGTATCTACATACAAAAATCATATACTATTCTTTATATAACAAGATGATATCCGGACAACGCCGGATAGGTGAAGCTAGTTTTGCAATAATTTTGATATGAAATTTTATTTCAAAATGTAAATTAATTAAAAAATAAAGTCCAATTGGCTAATAAAGTAGAAGTGATAATAAAGTGTAAGGTCGGTGAATGCAAAATATGTAATTACTAATTTGCCAATAATTATACTTACGAAAAATGCTTATAAGATAAATATGATCTAAAAATTTTCTATAAAATAGTGGTCAATTTTTTTATTCGAATATTTGACAAATCTGACCTTAGCTTTAGTAGTAGTTGGCAATTTTTGTATTTATACTTAAATAACTAAGAATAAAAGTAATTATGTATTAAAGTAAAATTATATGAGATTTATAAATATTCTCAGCTTTCTATATGTTAAAAGCAATTTGAGCTTAGATAAGTATTTTTGACAGTATTTTCCTTTTATTAGTGACTGTCTCTCGGTTTTTACGAAAATGTTTCTTTTCTTAACAACAAAATTAGTGGAAATGCCGAATTAATAATGTCAATAATTCCTTTAAAATAAACACTTTTCAATCGGAAATGTTTTCTAAAGGTAGAAAACTGTTGAAATATGGCTGTAAAAGTGTAAGAGCTAAAACAATTATTTTTCTCTAATATTAAGCGATGCCGGCAATAGGAACAAAAAATTTGTGAATATTTCAGTAGTCGGCATTAGGACACCACTGAAAATCACTTGTTCCTATGGTCGGCAGTGGCTTTTACTGCTAGTTTTGTTAAGGTTGGGATCATTAATCATAATATCTGTTTGAACCTCGTATTAAGTAACACTGGCCACGTCAGCTATATTAAAATCTGTCCTCATCACGAGCCAATGAAGTCTTAAGAAAATTAAATTTATTTTGTAACAAAACATGACCACTAAAAGGGCCAATTTGTAATACAGAAGGTCCAGATCAGGACTACCGCAGTTGGCAAATTTTTGGGAGCTGCGTTTGCGTCATTTTAGCCTGTTGCAAAATCTACACCTGGTTTTAGAAAACGAAATGATTAAATGGCTTCATAACCGCTTTCAAAACGGTTTCTGGTAAACTTTGACTGATGTTTTGATCCCTTATACACAGAAATGCAAGTCGGCGAACTCATAGTAAACTGGATTACCTTTTCGAAGTGTGGGGTGAATGAACGCAGATACTTCTCTCGACTACAGTGCTCTCATTTTATCATTTTGTTTATTATACTTATTTGGTTCGGTCAACATTTTTCATACGTAAACAAGGTTTTTCTGACCAAATTATCATCGTAGTTGCCCAAAAGGCGTTTCGATTTTTCTACAAGTGTCCGGTATTCCGTTTTAAAGCCTCAAGTTCTAGTCTATTTCAATGATTCGATTCATGAACTTTTGCGTGATATTAATTTTTTTCGTTTCATTTACTATTAAAATCATACATTGTAGGCCTCAGCGTCATTAAGGCATTATTCAGGCTATCCGGCAACAATTAATAATGAATATATATTTAGTTAGATATTAGAAAATAATAAAAATGAATAAAGGAAAGAAAATAAATAAAAAATAACATACATATACACATATTGTACATGTGGTTATTATATTAAAACTATTATAAGATTTACATACATATTTTAGGAGTGTTCTATAGTATGGGTCCGCCATCTAACGTTTTTTTTTCAACTAGTGCTTATTTCGTGAATGGTAACACTTAGCTCATGTCTGACTTGATAGATAATTAGTCTCATTCTTCCGCTGAACGAATATGGTTGTGTATACGCTTGAACAACGCTGGGAAATATTACGACATTACTTTGAAAATCATGGTAATGTTGCAGAATGTGTGAGAACATTGCGTACGGATTTTTTTTGATCTTGGCGGGTATGTAAACAAGCGATTTTGTCGCATTTAAGGCACAGAAAACCTGCACGCATTGAAAATCCGATACACCCAAGACGAGTCACTGTTTGGTGCGGATTTTGGTCCAGAGGCATAATTGGGCCATTTTTCTTCGAAAATGAGCAAGGAGTGGCCGTTACAGTCAATGGCGATCGTTATCGGGCCATGCTGAACGAACAAAAATTGAAGAGGAGGATATTAGCAACATTTGGTTTCAACAGGACTTTACTGCGTGCCCCACAGCCGAAGCTACACTCCATGTTTTGCGCTCTGTTTTTGAAGATTGCATTATCAGCCGCAGAGCTGATGTCGTTTGGCCACCTCGGAGCTGCGATTTGACACCGTTGGGTCATTATTTGTGGGGTACCGTCAAAGATAAGTGTTACGCCAACAAGTCAAGGACAATTGACGCTTTAAAGGACAATATTCGTGAAGCCATTGGTGAAATACAGCTGCACACAATCCATAATGTGCTTTAGAATTGAACCGATCGTGTAGGCTACTGCATGGCCAGCCGAGCCATTTGAATGAAACTATTTTCCATTATTAACCGGAGGGATTGTACTTTCAAATAAAAAAAGAAATTTGAGACAATATTCAGTAGTTTCTTTTATAGCATTTTCAAAAAAAAAAAAAAAAAAAAAAAAATTATTTGACGGACCCTTTAGAAGCATATCAAAGTTTTGTAACAAATATTGTTTCAATCTTCTTTCGAATATGGAAATTGAGTTTGAACTTTTAATATTAATTGGCAAATTATTATATTGCAAACAACCGTTGTATTCAATTCGTTGTTTACGGCACCTGACTGTATGTAGATTGGATCTTTGCCTAGTGTCTACATTTTGTTGGTTCATCTGCAATCTAATTGTGTGATATCCGATATTGTGCATATCCTTATATACATAAGTAAGAAGTTTCATTTGGTGCAATCCATAAATAGACAAAACAGTATGCGCCACATCATTATATAAAAGCAAGATGGAAAATGTATTCGGCAGTTTATAAACATTTTTAAAGCCTTGTTTTGTAAAATCTGCAAGGATTTTAAATCGGCATTCCCTTTATATCCATACGCAAGAGACAGATAATTAATATTGCTTTGTATCAAGCAATTAAATATCATCAGTTTTGAACCTTTATTGAGTTTATTTCGAAGTTTGTATAAAATGCGCCAACAACTGGAGATATTACTTTGTAGGTGTACCCCTAAGTATTTTACAACGTTTACTTCTGTTATCTGCTTACCATCAATTATCACCATACAATCACCTCTTTGACACTGACGTGGTCCAAACCTTATGAACTTTGTTTTACTTGAGTTTAAAACAAGCTTATTAATTCTTGCGAACTTTGCAATTAATCCTGCATCATGAGTAATGGATGATTGCAGTACTTTTCCTTGTTTGTATGGATATTAAATACATAAGTCATCTGCATACATGCAGATTTTTCCTTGTAATCCGATGTTCTGTATGTCATTAATAGAGATTTTAAAACACTGACCTGAGGCACCTCAAACTTTACATATTCCTTAGAATTACGTTTCGAATGGATTTCAAAAATTGGTTTCTTTTGGTAAGATAGCTCTTAAAGTATGCAAGCTCACGCCAGTAAGACCATAAAAAGATAACTTTTCCATTAAAATTGAGTGTTCTACTAGATCAAATGCCTTGGTAAAATCGTAGAACAAACCTCCAACACTAGCGTAGCCTTTGTCCAGACATTCACAAATATCGTTTACGACATTGATAACAGCCTCATCATTACCACATTTTTTTGCAGAAACAATATTGATGATTTGCTAGAAGTTTTTCCTCTTCTAAATATGCTGTCAATTGTTTACCGACAAGTTTTTCAAAAATTGAATCTATTATTGATAGAACTGCAATTGGGCGATATTTCTCTACTGTATTTGCGGATGGCTCTTTCGGAATTGGAATTATCCTTTGAAGTTTCAATGATTTAGGAAAAATTGATGTATTTATTGTATTATTGAAAATATTAACTAAATATGAAACCAATTCGCCACGGCATTCAACAATTAATTTAGGCGAAATATTAACAAATCCAGGTGATTTCTGCACATCTAAGCTTTAAACCAATTTCCTGAGTTTCACTGATGTTAGTATGCTGAAGTCTAAAAAAGTTACGATGACGTCGAAGTGACCTAAACTCATTCCAACTTTCCCTTGGAATAAAAGTAATATGTTGTTTCAAGTCTTGTATGGGTTTAATAAAATAAGAATTAAGTGTTGAAAGCTTTAATGACATGCTATGGTCGAACATTAACTGAGCGGCTTGAGAGGATTCTCATTATGTGACCGGTCCATGGTAAAAGCTGACTCATTTTGAAATACCAGTTATAGACTTAAACTATAGAGGTCAACTTTCAGAAGTCATATAATATAATTCCATATAATATATTCCTTTCTGATCTATTTCGCTTTTAACATGTACAAAATCTGAATTAAACACAAATAATATTCAGTATTTTCTAATATGAATTTCTCTTTCGTCACTGATTGATTTTATTGAACATATAGAATGTGGAAAACATTTGTTTTAAATAAGTAACAATTTGAAATCAATCTCGATTTATTATTTTCTATACTAAAATATGATATGCCGATAATAAGAACATAGTATGCCGGAAAATTAGTACCGACTACTGACAAATTTGTTGCTTTTCACAAAAGCAGTAAATTTCTCTATTTCAATAAAAAAATATTTAAATTTAACTCAATAATCTAAACCAAAGCAAACTAATTAATTGCAATTACTAGTCATCAGTTCTTTACAGGGTTGGCAAAAATCCGGGTTTTTTTTTTAAACCCAGCCCACCAGGTTTTATTGGGTATTTTGATGGGTTTGTTTGTGTTTTATAACTGCTTCCAAATTTCGTTCAAGTCGACAATAGTTTTTGTTTGTTTATACAATCACGTTGTCTTAGTCTTTATAGTGCAACTTTGCACTCTAGGTGTGATTAAGACGACATTGTGTACTATGAACTGCTAAAGCTCGATGAGCGAAGCATAATGGAATAACTTCCTTTGAATCATGCATTCATGCAGACATGATAAATTATTCTTTTGCATGCCAGCACCCGACTACATGTTGCAAAAGTTTTAAAACAATTTTTAGAAACGAACAAATGCCACATACTCCGAACATTGCTTTGTCGGCTTTTGCGACGGATATAACATACTCACACCTCTTTGTACGGGCTATCTTTACAGAGCATGCTGCTATAACGGCCTGTTTGAAATATGGAACAAATTACTTAGTTAGTTCTACAGTTAAAACACCATGAACCATGAAGCATTTCGATTTACGGCCTACATTTCCGGAAACTACTTAAAAAGAAGTATAAAGAGGTACGAGTTTATCTTTCAACATGTCATCGAATCACTTCTTTTGAAGAAATACAAAGTCGACTTCAAAGTTAGAGTACCTTAAAACACGGTAAGAAACTAGAAATTGAAACTAGATTTGGAAATTGGCTCAGAGGTTGGGAAAATATGTAAGCAGTGATTTGATCAGTCTGTTATTTTATTATCTTTTTGAGTTTAAGAACGGAACAAATAAATTTCTAGTCCCAATACGTAAATTTCACTTATTTTTGTTGTAAATAAACTACGAAAACCTTTTAATTAATATAATACCCGATAAAATCCGGTCGGTCGTATTTGCGTTACCCAGTAATTCTAGTTTTCTATGTTGCATAAATAAGACTATAAAATGCATAACTGAGTTTAAGAATTTATAATAATTCCCTTATATACAACTGTGCTTTTAAAAATCCCTTCAATAAGGTTTTTTTTTTTAAATTGACTAAAAAAGATTCGTACTTTGTGGAAAGTTCCGTTATTTTTTTTCTAGTGCTTTCTCCTAAAATAATTTTGTAAGTCAAAAGGCAGGCGTGGTTATTTTTAGTAAAAAATTAATATAAGCAATATAATCCAAAAAATATAAAGAAGTGTCGCGAGGTAAAGCAGTATCGAAAGAAATTAGAGAACTTGATGTCGCTAAGTGGAAAAGTGGATAAAGTTATTCAGAGATTTTTTCCGAAATTAATTTGTCGAAATCTACAGTCCAATATGTTATTAAATTTTCTAAAATAAATTATTCTGTAATTCCCAATTACAAAAATTGTGGACGAGTGTCCAAGATAACACCTCGAAAATTAGCAAATGAGTGGTCATCAGCAGTTGGAGAACCAATTGGACGTGAGACAACAAGAAAAAATTTGAAAAAAGCTTAACTACGGTTTTTACAAGGTACGTTACATATGCAAGCAGAAAAAAAATATTTTCATAACAAATGTTTCATATGCCAGCCAAAAGAAAAACCATTGCTAACAAAAGTTCAAAAACGAAAAAGATTATTATGGGCAAAAGCGCGGCAATCATGAACCCAAAGACAGTGGGACACCATCATTTTTAGTGATGAATCAAGATTTGAACTGTGTGTAGGTGATACTGGCACGAAACTAATTCGTAGGGATTGCCTTAAACGGACAGTGAAATTCCCTGCGAGCGCAATGATATGGGGAAAATGTGTTTTATAGAAAATACCGTTAATGCTGCACAGTACATTAATATTTTGGAGGAAAATTTAATACCTTCAATACCCAATATCACAACTTTTGGTGAATATACCTTCCAACATGATGGAGCTCCAGCTCATACAGCAAAAATAACAAAGAAATGGCTCTCGGACAAAAAAATTAGTGTCCTAGATTGGCCATCATCCAGCCCAGACATAATTCGATTGAAAGTGTATGGGCTATAATGAAAAGGCGGCTCAGAAATGAACCCCAAACAACTGTTGGCGGACTGAAGGAAACAATTAGTGAATATGGAATTCTATCACACCAGATGAATGTAAAACATTAATAAATTCAATGAATAAAATAATTAATGCAGTAATTAATGCAAAAGGTGATGTCACCCCATACTAAATTATGTAGTTAATGCTGTACGAAGTTATTATGGTCAGAAATTTAAATAATTATTTTCAAGTACCTGAATTCTTTTAATTTTTTTTAACATCAATGAATTTAAAAACAAGCGCTTTTGTCACTTTTTGAAAATAATAAAATTTTCTTTAAAATAAATGTAGTTTTGTTCAATCTGGGCAATATTTGTGCGAGTTAGAGCGATTTAAAACTAAAATTTTAACATTTTAATAAGTGGTACGAACCTTTAATGGTTAGGGTAGTATACCACATTCACATGAGTAAGGCCAGTAGCTTGATATAAACAAAAGTCTTAAATTGCCGACTATTGATAGATTCACCCTAGATATTAATAAAAAAATATATATATTTTTTAATTCTGGGGAAACTATAAGACTAAGGTGATAATGTTGAAAAATAATCCTTTTTTTGGTCTAAAGTAAAATTTTTTTAAATTATAGCAATAGGAGCTTCAGATTTCAGGAAATCTCGTTCTATTGTTCCTTTTCTAACTTTTTATTATTTTAAATAAACATCGAATAGTATATGTTATTCTAAATGTAAAACAATTATTAACCTTAACATTGAATAAATTATATTAAATCTAATGTATTATTAATTGTTTATTAAGTCAAGTAAGGCAACAAATACGAATACAATAGAATACTTGTAATATTATAAATTCAAAAAAGTTACACAAAACAAGTACATATCATACAATACAATATACATATATAAGTGACCTTTTATGTAAAGAATCTTTAATTGAAATACTTATTTTATAAGAAAGAAAAAAAACAAAATTATTATTTTAAACAATTGCCTTTGATGATATTTTATTTGTATTGTGTATGTTTCTATTTTTAATTCTATTAAACAATAAGAAACCCTGAGCAATTTCTTGTCATTAATTTGAAATTATTTGTTTGCACAAGAACACAATAAAGGAATAGAAATAAAAAAAAGATTCTACGTTTTGTTATGTAGTATGTAATATATTCTTAAAAATTGTGTAAAATTAAAAGTGCTAGCTAGCTGAACCCCGACGTGCTCCGCTACCACTATATTAATTATTATGTTAATCTTACTTATCATTTTCACCCCTTTTCTCAATTTTATTCCCTTTCGGTTCAACTTTTAGCATTTAAGACAGCCTTCCAGAAAGACACTGTAGATTCTGCTGTTTAAGCGATTTTAAGCGATTACAAGAAACTGTTCTTAAATATAGTAAAAATATAGATTCATATATCGAATAATTTTTTAAGTGCTTTCGGATTTGATTACAATTAAAATTAAATTTAATTAAAATTTAGAGGAATGTATGAAATATTTATTTGAGTCGACAGAACGGTCTATGTAATTCGATGTTAAAAGATGGTTTATACAATGGATCTAATTTTGGCATACTTTCTCAAACATATCGGCTGGTATCTCACAAACAAATTCTTTAATATTGATTTCCAGTGAATTAACCGTTGCAGGCTTGTAGCCTCACAAAAAATGCGTTAAACCACACGATCTAGGCCGTCAATTGGCCGTTCACCGAACTTGCCTCTCAATTAGGCCATTGTTACGCATGCTGTGTAACATGTGAAATCGCATGACAGCCAAGTCTAGATCTTCCACTTGGGGCAAAAAAATTCTTAATTATCGCACGGTAGCGCGCGCCATGCACAGTAATATTTCTGCCTTCGCCGTATTTAAAAAAACTATGGTCCAACGGTGCAACCGGCTCATAATCCACACCGAACAGCACATTTTTCGAGATGTATTAGTAGTTCTTGCAATGCTTCTGGCTGCTCTTCACACCAAATGCAATTTTGCTTGTTCACGTATCCATTCAACCAAAAATGAGCTTCGTCGCTGAACATAATTTTCCGATAAAAACTGGATCTATGAGCATGAATTTTGATAATAAAATTCAAAAATCTTTAAAAGTTATTCGTGTGTAAGTCGATTCATGGTTAAATTAAAGTTCTTTGCATCTACTGAAAATTTTAAATTTTACGGTATAAGTGCGATATGTAAATACAACTAAAAAAAGTAACGGTTTTAATGATTGATTATTAAGACGAAATCGTTTTCTTGTGCAAAATTTGCTTGCTATTGAAAATACTCTTTCGCATTCTATTGAAGATGGTTTTATTGTTTGAAAAGCTTTACTACACAAAGTTATATTTTATGTTTTAATCTCTGTTTTGCTGTATAAGACAAATTCTTGGCGCAGCATATCAAAATCTTCTATTTGAAAAGGTTCTGCAAGAGCGCCATCGATTTCTGCCCGAATCTCAAATTCTATATTATCAATGTTACACTCTTCACATGCCAATACCTTATCATCACAAACATTATCGTCCCTTGAAATTTTAAATCAGTATAAGCGCTTATTACCGAATTTGCTTATTATTGTAAAATAGTTTGGAAATAAAAACTAAAAAAAAAAGAAAAAATTTATAAGCGTTTAAGTAAATCTCTGAAATGCCCAATGTCATTGTTTTTAAGGTTCTTTTATATTTTGTTTTAATCCATCCTATTCTTTTTAGCAAACTTTTTCTTTCTGTACAAAATGACAGTGTCCCTTCTGTTTGTATAATAATTGCATTTGAGCTGTAAAGAACTTCAACAGGGACATTACAACCTTGAGATAGAAATTCAAAATTGAATATTTTCTAATAAATTCATTGATGATGATCTTTCTAAACTACACATAATGTGAGTGAATTTGTAGAGGATTATTCTTTCAGCACTGGTATTGAAGAATACCAGCAAGTTTTGGTATTTAAAAGAAGCATTAGTTCTTTTTTTGTGCCTTTACCTTGGCCTGCTATAAAATTTCCTTCCTTATTGAAGGATTTTTAAAACATTTAACCACTTTTTGTACAGCTTCTCAACGGTTGATCTACATTTAGAAACAGCGTGCGATTAAATTTAATTGCACTATTAGCAGTGCGAATAATTTTACGACTAAATGGTACGATTACGATTATAATTGGCTTGCAATATCTAAGTAGTAGAAAAAACAGTGCCCCGCGGTACCTCTGAGTTTATCCTAAACTCGTCGGATGAAATCCCATCAATAACCACTCTTATAGAGCGATATCTGAGAGAGCTCGATATAGAATGAATGAAATGACTACCGAAATCGAAAGCAACAAGTTTCGAAATGAGAGTCTCATGCCAAATTCTATCAAATGCATTGGAAATATCCAGAGCCACAAGCTTAATTTCGTCAAAAACATAAGTAAACCTGTTCCACTTCTCAGAGAAGCAGGTCACCAGTAAGTCGTAGAACTCCAAATGTAAGGTGGTGTTTAATCATACTCTCCATAACGTTATAGGGTGCGGAACGAACCGCTATTGGGCGGTAGTTCTCAGAGTTTCTGGAATCACTCTTTTTAGGTCATACATTAGCAACCTTACAGCAAGATGTAAAAATAGCGTTGCGATATTGACGCACTAAAAAGGTAAACTAACAGACGCACAGTTGTCGAAGTACACTGCCATCCGGTCAACATGACATGTTGACGTTGGGACTTGCAAAAATATCCACTTTTAAACTGGCAATTATGGTGGCGTGGTGTAGTGGTTAGAACGCACACTTAACAGCACAAGCGACCCAGGTGTGAGCCCCATCAGAGGACATGATGAAAAAATTTAATTGTGGTTTCGAATGGGCTTCAATTTTTATCCTGACCTGCTAGCTTACCTCTGGCGATAATGACAAGCATCAGATGAATGACCAGTAAAAAATGCTACAGTAAAGATCGCACCCCTACACAATCATTTGTAGAGGGCTACAGTGAATTAATCATCTACTTAGCCTGAAAGATCAAATTGATTAATGAAATTTTCAACAAAGCAATGGATGTTTTATGGAAAGCCAACATGCTCCCTAGAGAAGTGACGGAGTAAAAAAAAACTGTTTAGACTAAATTTGAAAAAAAAAATCCACTCAGTCAGTACATACATACAAATACACATTTTTTTTATATATAAAATAAGACAGAAAAATATTAACAATTTTTTTAAAATTGTTATTTATTTCTCCCGACTTTTTACGAAAAAACATGATTTAAACATGATTTATGTTTTATTTATTAGAAAAAACAGTAGTCATTTTGTTTTATTACTTTTAGAACTAAAAATCGTTTCTAAATAGTGATAAAATACAAAAGTAAACAGATGACAGTGTATGACAATCATCATAATTTATCAAAATTTTTTTATAAGCTTGAAGGCCATTTAGAAATAAATATTTAGAAGAAAAATTTCCCCTAAAATTAATTAATTTCTAAGTTTACGTCAGTAGTACTGAATTTGTTTTTTCAAGTAATTAAAAATCTTAATTAAAAATTTTGATTACGATTCAAACTGATTGCTTTGTTAGATTGTCATCATAAAAATAATTTTATAGTAAATTTTGAGTTAAATATACTTATTTAATTAAATGCTTAAATTATTTGTATAATAACTAAAAAATTAAATTAAATTTATTCAAAACAATAGCCGTCGTTAGCTTTAATCTCTTCCTATCTCTCTGGCAGCATATGCATTACAAGCCATTAAAAAACAATATATATTTTTTTTGAAATCAAGATCTATAGAGCGGTTAAACTTCCTAAACACTATTTTCTAAACAGTTTTAAGCAAGAACCTGGAATCTAGCAAAGCACGTCCCTGTTTGCGCACCAAGTTGTTGAAGATAGTTAAAACATTAATCAATTAGCCGCGATTTCATCGAACATAAGCCAGTGCCTTTAGCGCACCTAACTATCCGGTGTGCACCTCTGATATACAGGAGTATTAGCGCACACAGAAATTTCTTGAACTTTAGCCTGAAAGGCACTTGACCATGCCCATAGGCTCCTAAAAAAGGTCATGAGACCAAATGCCTCTAGTTCCAGTCCTGACTCGCTTTGCATCATGAAAGCACTGCTCCTCATAGCACACTTCTTCGCAAAGCTTTGCAGGCGAGATAGCCTTATCATGGCTTTAATGTCTGCACAGCCAAAGACAGACATTCCTGTCTGTGAATACAGCTCAGTCGCTACCTAGCGATCTCTTCACCAAGCAAGGGATGCATATGTAATGATCGGTCTAATAATCATAGTACACCCTATGCCCTACCGAAAAGGCTACGATAGATTTATATTGCCTTTGGAGCCTTTAAAAGTGTCACACCAAGATTGGAGTTCGAATTTAGTCTCTGATCAATTTAATTTATTGGAAAAAAGGACTATCATGGTCTTGCTGGAATTCATAGATAATCCCTCAGTCTGATATAGTGTCAGATAACATTTTGTGGAACTTGCCCGCAACCATTACCGGAAGATCATAGGGATATTATAGTGCCCTAAAATCCAACCGGTAAAAACAAGGCCGTCAATGATCAAAGACCTCAAAAGTGGTGATATTACTCTTAGGACAGCTCCTATTGGACATTTTCAAAACAGATTTAGTTACCAAAAATTAAACTATCTGTCTATTATTTTAAAATGAATTTATAGCGTAAAGTCTTAAGGCAAATTTTTTGCTAAATGAATGCGTTCGTAAACAAAATTGCCGTGTGGATTGTCATTCAGTCTAATATGAAAGAGTAGGAGCTGACGCCAAAGGTGTACGTTATGAACGTGTGCCATGTGATTTATTTATTTTTTACAAAAATCTATGTTATAAATAACAGCTGGCGAACTAATTAAAGAAAGTTGCCAGAAGAGACAAAAACAAAAATTGGCAGAATAACATAAAGAAACTACACAAGACGATAGACTATTGCACAAATAGAAAGTGCAAGCAGTTACCAACCAAGCAGTTACTGATCTTGGTGGCACCTTAATAACTAAAAGTAAAGCGCAGATGTAAAGATTAAGGGAATATTTCAAGGACACCGCTGAAGATATCGAAATGTGCCATAATAGCCCTTACGAAAGTACATTGAGCATAGCATGTAGCCTCCCAATTTGAATGAAATAAAAGAGGCAAAAGTAAAATTGAAGAATAATAAAGCAGCAGACAAGATGGTTTACTTGCTGAAAACTTACAAGCTGACACCACAACCGCAGTTGAATTACTACGGCCTCATATCATATCAGCTTGGGAGGAAGAAAGGCTACCTTACACATGGAAGAAAAGCTTCATTGTAAAAAAATGGCTGCTGGAAAGATTGGAATAACTGGAGAGTAATTACTCTGCTTAACACCATATACAAGATACTAACAGTCATCATATGATACAGGAAAGGTTTCAGAGCAAAATAGTGAACATATTGCGAGGTGAAGAGGCGGGTTTCCGGTCAAATAGTAGCTGAGTAGACCAGGCTAACACTCTACGCATCATATTAGAAAAGACTCTAGACTGGTGTTTCCCTGTACCTGTTTGTTGGCTTCAAGAAAGTCTCCATCAAACGAACTGCCATATGGACAGCATTGACAAGAAAAGGAGTGCCTCAGAAAATAATCCGAACAATTCTTTGCAACGCCAGCATCAGTCAATTACTATCTATACTAACGCTGGAGTTAAGAAAGAGTGTCAACTTTCACCTCTACTATTCACTATCATACTGGATGAGACCGTGAGCAAAGTCAAATCACATAGAAGTGGTATAGCATGGAGTCTCTCACGGCAACTCAAGAACCTGGATTATGCAAATGATATTTGCCTACTCTCATACAAGATCTCCAATATACAGTCATAATTAGAAGACCTGGAAAGGTTGGCTCGCAGTGTTGGACCTGAGATCAATATGAGAATGAGAATTAACAAGAGTAACGCAGAAAACATCATATTACAGGTCCAACCAATTGAGTATGTAGCAGGGTTGGCAAAAACCCGGGCTTAAAAAAAAACCAAACCCACCGGGTTTTATTGGGTTTTTAAATGGGTTGTTTTGGTTTTATTAGTTTTTATATTATTTATGCTTTAAAATTTCATACACTTCGACAATATTTTTTGTTTATTAGTACAATTGCGTTGTTTTAGTAATTATAATGCAATTTATCACTTTTAGTGGGTTCAAGACGACATTGTGTACTATGAGCTGCTAAAGCTAGGTGATCAGAGCTTCGTTTGAATTGTGCATTATGAAAAAAGCGATCGAAATATAAAGAGAGATAAAGTTTTCCTTTGGCATGACAACGCTCGGTATCACGTCGCAAAAGTTGCCAAACAGTTGTTAGGAACGATCAAGTGCCACACCCGCCGTATTCTCCAAAAATTGCTTCTTCTGATTATTCTCTGCTTGAACTGATACAATATCTTTTAATGTGGTACCAAATCACTTTTTTTGAACAAATATAAAATCGGTTTCAAGGTGGATCGTTTCAAAAGACGAGAAGTTTTTTCGAGATGGGATTCAGATATTGGCTCAGAGGTGGGGAAAATATGCCAGAAGTGATGTGATAAATGTTTATTTTGATAAATTTGTTACATCATTATCTTTTTTGAGCAATTAAAACTTATGGAATTAATTTTTACTCAAAATATGCTGATTTGAATTATTTTTGTTGTAAAAAAACTACGCAAAGCTTTAAATAAAAACTCACCCGGGTTTTTTTAAATATAAAACACAATAAAATAATTGGGTAACCCAGTGGGTTGGCAATCCGGGTGTGGAGATAGTTTCTGCTATCTGGGAAGCACTATGGCAACAAACGGCGGTGCAGAAACAGACGTTAACAACTGGCTCAATAGAGCAAAAGCGGCATTTGGGCGACTGCAGTCAGTATGGAGAAATTCATACATATTCAGACAAACCAGGCTCAGAATATTCAACGCATCATCAATCAACTAACACCTTAAGTAACGTAGGACTATGGAATTTGATAAATAAAGAGCACTTACTGAAGCAGATAAGGCAAAGGAAGTGGAGACCATATCTTAAGTAAAAAATCCAATATAATTACAAGAATGGCACTTGAGTGAAATCCTCAAAGATTAAGGAATCGCGGTCGAGCCAGAAACGCCTGGCGACGCACAATTATCAAAGAACTAAGCCAAACAATCTTGCATGGGAAGAACCAAAGACAACGGCAGTAAGCCGTGTAAGATGAAAATGTTTTGTGGAAACTTTACGAATTAAATCTTTTTCTTAGTCTTTAAGATATTGTTATTCTGGCTTATTGATTCTTCTCTTTATGGGAATGTTAAGTTCATGTGTTATGCTATGCTAGCATCACAACAACCCACACCAAAGGACTTGAAATAGTTGTCAAAAATATTACTGACGGTCATAGTGGTACTTTACTGGACATAATGCAATGGAATTTTCCTCGAGAACGGAATTTCATTTTTGAGTTTTAAAATCGTTAATTATGATTCAACATCTTTTACGGTGTTTACACTTTATTTTGAAAAAATAAATCATTTAACATATTTGACTCCAGAGCTCAAATACATTTTTATATTTTATTCGAACTTTGGAATTAAACATTTTATTTAAAAAATTAAACAATATTAAATTATATCAGATAATTTTAATTCCTTTCAAATAAACTTCAACACGTTCTACTTATTCGCTTATAGACAAAGGAAATCGAATAATTTCGTAAAGCGCTCTAATCCAATAAATTGAAAACAATTATTGGCATTTCTTTTGTTATAAAATTTTTTTTCTTCCGCATCTTTGTTTAACACAATTAAGTACTTACTGAGGTAGTGCTACCGCTACTACTGTGCTACTTAAAACTAATTGAAGTGAATTCAAATCAAACATTTCGAAAAGCAATGACAGCCTTGCCAAAGGCATTTCAATTTTTATTTTTTGAAAAAAATCATGTCAAACGTTATTGCGATAACGCAAGCTGTAACAACAAAAAGTCATAAATTTTATACCAAAAACAATAACAGCAAATTACAAAAATACATGAAAACATGTTACTCGTAGTTGGAACAAAAAAATCTAAGAAACACAGTCAAAAACTCGAATTAAATTCATCTTAAACCCTATTGTGTGGTGAACCCCACGCAAAATTGAAAGATAAAAAGAAATATCTAAACAAATGCATTATATACGTAAATATCGGGTGTTTTTTTAGAGGATCATAACTTTCAGTTGTCAACACTGCTTTATTTGGCAACCGATTTAACAGCTGATAGTCGGTTTTTGTTTAGTTTGGTATGACATTTCATTATGGAGAGACTTAAACCAGAGTAATGCTTACAAATTGTTGATATTTTTTTTTAAATAATGGTTCTGCTCGTTATCGATTTGTTTATTGATTTACTCAAAGAATCTTTTGATTAAAGAGTGAAATCACGTTATGGTGTAATTAATTGGCCACCAAAATTGTGTGAATTAACACAACTGGATTATTTTCCTCGGGGTTGTGAAAAGTTACTAGTCTACGATAAACCAGAGACACTTGAACACCTAGAAATCAACATTCGAAGAATTGTTGGCGAAATGCAGCTGCAACGGCCGAATACTTTGTTAAAATTGGTATTCCAGACTGTGTCTTTTACTCGCCAGTTGTGTAGCCACATGGCTGAAATCATATTAAAACATTAATGTCATAAATTTTTCTATCCAGCAAAACCCGTTTCATTAATATTAAAATAAATTTATTTATTTTATTATCATTTAAACTTGTGTAACTGTAAAAAAGCACCCTATATGTATGCATGCAAGTTGATTTCTGTTTCTAAAGTAAACTGTAACAAACCAAGCAAAAGAATTTAAATGTTTAACTAGAAACGTGCCTTAAATTGATGTTTAGATACCCAGAGTCAAGTCATTTTGATTGCCACCTCCAGAAACATACATACTCGTTCATTTTCTTGAATATCAAAAGAAACACTGAGAGAAATTAATCAGGAAAACAATTGTTTTTATAATAACATATGTAGGCAGCGACAACATCAACACCCGCTTCACCATGGGAACGCAAGGTTGTGGAGTTAAAAATAATAATGGAGAACAACTAATAGAGCTATGCCAGACATACGAAATAGTCATAAATATACATGGACATCGCGAAGCGATCAGATTGATCACATATGCGTGAGTAAAAGATGCAGAAGTCTTTGACGGATGTGAGAAATAAAAGAGCCGAAATCAAGCTCAAATTGAAATGTCAAAGAAGAAACAT
This sequence comes from Wohlfahrtia magnifica, assembly GCA_023159175.1. NCBI lineage: Eukaryota > Metazoa > Arthropoda > Insecta > Diptera > Sarcophagidae > Wohlfahrtia > Wohlfahrtia magnifica. The sequence goes on from JAKWBJ010000177.1 coordinate 2,305,555, forward strand.
GGTAGTCTCAAGACGAAAGCGTCTCCGCTTACACCAATTCCAAAACAACATTGGCCATGGCAATACCAAACCAAAATCACACATGGTAAGATATCACAGCAGCATATAATCAAGTCGCAGAAGAAACACTGGGTGTAGTGTAGATACATAGAAAAACGTGGAGAGAGCTTAAGGTGCAGGTTCTCCAATAACTGGAGAAACAGATTAAAGAAACTGCATTAAGAGACAAAAGGAAGTTCCGAGAAGATCTAGCAAGAACAGCAGAATAAGCAGCTGGACAGAATAACATGAGAAAACTACATAGACGATAGACTATCTCACAAACAGAAAGCGTACCATTGGCACAATTATATCGAATAGTGACAGATACAGATGAAGACAACGAAATGTACCATAATAGCCTTATACAAAATACATAGCATGTAGCTCTCCTCCCAGATTAAATGAAATAAAAGAGGTAATTATAAAATTGAAGAATAAGAAAGCTGTAGGCGAAGATGACTTACAAGCGAAAACCGCAGACATTACAATTGCAGCTGAATTACTACGGTCTCATATGACATCAGCATGGGAGGAAGAGAGGCTGCCTTCAACTTGGAAGAAAGGCGTCAGTGTGAAGCTACCAAAAAGTGACGATTTGAAAGATTGCAATAACTGGATAGGATTTAGTCTGCTTAACACCATATATAAGATACTAGCAGTCATAATACAGGGCAGGCTTCAGAGCAAACTAGATAACATATTGCGAGATGAACAGGCAGGCTTCTGGCCAAATAGAAGCTGCACAGACCAGGCCAACACCCTAGGAACCATAATAGAACAGTCCTATTTGTTGACTTCAAGAAAGCCTTCGATACCATCAAACAGACTGCCATATGTAAAGCATTGAGAAGAAAAGGAGTAACCCAGCAAATAATTCGAGTAATACGAGCAGTGTACGAGAATGCAGAACTCTCGATTCTTCACAATGGGAGCATCACCAACCGTTCCATACTATTATTGGAGTAAAGCAAGGATGTCCACTTTCAACTCTACTATTCACCATCGTAATCGATGAGATCATGAGCGAAGTCTGTTCACAGAGGAAAGGTGTAATATGAAGTCTCTCACAATAATTCAAGGACTAAAATTATGCAGACGATGTTTGTCTACTCTCACGCAAGATTTGTAACATGCAGTCAAAACTAGAAGACCTGGAAAGACTAGCTCGCAATATTGGACTTGAAATAAATATCGAGAAAAACAAAGCTATGAGAATTAACAACATAGCACAGAAAACATCATACTACAGGCCCAACCAATTGAGTATGTGGATAGCTTCTGCTGTCTTAGAAGCACAATGGCAACAAACGGCGGTGCGGCAATAGATGCTAGCAACAGGCAAAACTAGGTTGGCATTCGAACGATTACAATCAGTTTGGAGAAGCGCATACATATCCAGGCAAACCAAGCTGAGTATATTCTGTGCATGTGTAAAGTCCATTCTGTTGTACGGCAGTTAACTCTGGCTTGTGTCTTACACGATCACACAAAAGCTACAGTTATTCACCAACAAGTGTCTTAGAATCATATGCTGACTTTAACTGTTTTATTTACTTAATGCAACACTTTTTTTCTCTAAGTGTATTTATATCACTTTTTTGATCGATAACATTTTTATCGTATTTTATCTGTATCTATTCATGGAGTGTGTCAAAAAGAGTATTTGTATACACTACTGCTTGACTAGTTATATATAAAAAATAAAATAAAAAAATTGTATTTATTTATTAACAATAAAAATAAATAACAAAAAAAGGAAAAGAATAAAAAAACTATGCCTTTGGGCGTTTATGAATTAATATTTTAATTAGCAACTACTGTTATATATAAATATTTGCATATTCGGTAACATTTTAATTCAAAGGTTAAAACCAACAAACAATAAACAAATGCATATATGGATGTATGTATGTACATACATATGTATGTAAGTATGTATGAATGAATAATCAAACAAAAATTAATGAAAAACGTGAAAAACTAATCTTATAATTAAAATTTATTAATTGTTTATTTCATTATTATTATTATTATTAAATATAAATAAAGTTTTTAATTGAATTTTACACAAAAGTATTTAAATTTAATTTATTAATAAATTTTTATGGTTGAATAGAATTGAGTTGGTTTTTTCTTTTGTAAAAACTTAAATACAAAATTTTAAAAGAAAAAATTAACTGGCTGACTTTCCGCGTAAGGGTAAGGTTAAGAGTATGCGTTGGTGTTAGAAAAGGGAAGATATTTTTCAAATTAAAGATCTGGTATGCTTAGCGGATTGCTGAATCTGGTTGATTGTTTCTTTACGTTGGAAGTGATTTCTATTTAATATGAATTTGAACGAGTTAAGGTTTCGTATTCATTCTTAAGGCATAGAAGAGCTGCCAATGTGGACTTCGCATTATTGCAATCGTACCATTTTATTACATTCATTTCACCGTGTAAATCGTCATTCCTATAAATATATTCGGTCTCCTCTTCTTTTTAACGCAAGGTACTTATAATCATTTTAAGAATCCATCCGTAGAATTGAAGCAAGAGTCAACGTAATTGGTCAATTTATTAACAACATACGCTGTGTTGATGACACTACTATTTTGGCAGATAATATGACAGATTTACTAACAGCAATCATAGCAAAAATAAATCTTAACGTACAAAAACAAAAAATATTAGTCGTGCGAATACTTCTTAACCAAATGCTAGCCTTTATTACATTTTCAACCAACAGGTAGAGAGATTTTATACATGAAAATTGGAACTTTGATATTGAAATAAGGAGAAGAATCGAAATGGTTAGGACCACCTACACGAAATATAAAATAAATTCTAACACGTTGATATTTCTGGTCGGTACTTATGTATGCGGTAGAAGCGTGGATGTATAAAACTATTACTAAGAATATACGTGAAGCGTTCGATACCTTGAGTGGATAGATTATCTATTGAAGAAGTATAAGAAAAATGAAAGGCGATCCTGAATGACTTTCATTCATAAAATGAAGAAAAATTGCTTATTTTGCTTAGGAAGAGTGGAACGAAGACGAGACGTGGGAAGAAAGCAAATTTCCTGGCTAAGGAGTATAAGAAATTGGTGAGAGATAATTGACAATTTAAATAATTTATTATGAAGCATGTATAGAGTCCGCCAAATAATTTATTTATTTTTTTTTAAACAGGGCGCAAAATATCGAGTGCAGCTTCGGCTGTGTGGCACGTAGTGTCGTCCTGTTGAAACCAAATGTTGCTAATATCCTTCTCTTCAATTTTTGTGAACAAAAATTCGTTAAACATGGCCCGATAACGATCGCCATTGACTGTAACGGCCACTCCTTGCTCATTTTCGAAGAAAAATTGCCAATTATGCCTCTGGACCAAAATCAGTACCAAACAGTGACTCGTCTTTTCAATGTATGCATGTATGTATGCGTGCGGGTTTTCTGTGCCCCAAATGCGACAATTTTGCTTGTTTACATACCCGCCAAGATCAAAATGAGCTTCATCTGAAAAGATGATTTTTTTTTGGCAAAATCGGCATCTTCTTTAAGTCGATCGCAGGCTCACTTAGCGAAGCGACAAAAGCGTATACACAACCATACTCGTTCAGCGGAAGGATATAATTAATTATCTCTCAAGTATTACCATTCGCCAAATAAGCACTAGTTGAAAAAAAAACGTTAGATGGCGGACCCTTTATGTGATCAGTGATCTCATACATATATCCAGAAATGGATTAGTAATAAAAAAAGAGCTACCTAAGGTCTGAGACATCTTAACCGAGATTATATTTTACATTTTGCCTATATATTTAAACACGAAAAAAAAATTCCTGCGATGATTGCAGTTTACATTTGACCATATGTCCAACTATCAGGTGGGCCATCTATCGGCTTAAATTTAACCAGCGGTTATTTCACATATGGCAATACTTATGTTATTCATTCTGTCACAAAATTCAATATATTTTCTCCACTGAAAAAAAAAATCGATATAAGCTTGAGCAACGTTGGGATTTATTGGAAACTTTTGTGTTCTATACCTATAAAATGTATTCCTCATAAGAAAAATTTTAACGAATTGTATTGACTTCCAAGTCATTTAGACCACGTTCAGAAACTGTCGTTCTAATCGTTTTATAGATATACAAAAAATAATATTTACTTATTCAATATTGCTCATATATCAACTGATGATGTGTATTGACCACGAAATAATTACACCAAATTCAGAACCTTTCACTATTACCATTCCAAAGATATACAAAAAACAATATATAATTTATATGGGATGTACCACGCCCAGTTATCCAATTGTGCCCACGTTTTGACTGCTGATTTGACACTTTAGCTTTAAACGTTCTCAAGATATAATAAAATCAATATTTGGTTTGTATGAGAGGTACCGCGCTCACTTGTGTAATTACACCCATTTTTTAGTCTGACGATTTGTCTTGACTATGAATCGACATAGAGAAATAAAAAAATTTAAAGAAAATCGGTTCAGCTGTTTAACTGTCTATACGTCGCAAACAAACAAACCAACAATCAAACATACATATAAACACACATTTATTTTTATCTATGTGTACATTAACACACACAAAGTTTAAAATCTGCAACAAATTTCCTTTCATAATAAAACTTATGCAATATAGAGGGGTTCACTCTAACGCCAATAACTAGCGAACCAATGGACCTACAAAAACCGCATACATAAAAACATTGGTATTGACTTCACCTTATTTTAAGGGCTTACAAAATTAAATCGGTTGACGCACTTCAGAGAACATCAATTACAACGCATTTTATAGTCATCTCTTATATATATATGGACTAGGTAAAACCTGGCGTGCTTCGACATCCCCTTCTTATTTATTATCTTAAATGCTATCTTAGTTACACTTTTTAACCTTTTTCCCCATTTTGTCCATTTCCGGTCAAAATCCAATCATTTTTAACTTTCAGAAAGACACTTTGTGTTCATAGATAACATTTATCCAGTGAGATTTATGTAATTCCCGCTTTTTCGCTGATGTGAATAGATAACGAAGCCTTAATAGTTGTCACTCTTCACATTTACAAAATTCAATATTTAGTATGAATGTGAAAGTGTCACGCCTATTTATCCAGTCTCGCCCAGTTATTTATTCAATTTCGTCCACTTTTTGACTGATGATTTACATTGAATATGATGTCGTTTATACCAAGTACTGAAGGTTTAGCTTTAACCGCTCTTAAGATATAAAGATATTAACATTTTGTTTGTATGGCAGGTACCACGCCCACACGTCCTATTCTGCCAACTTTTTGTCTGATGATTTGTATTGGCCTTGAAGTCATTCAGATCAAATTCAGAAGTTTTTTCTTTCAGCGTCGATCTCAAGATATACTAAAATTAATATTTGCTTTGCTTGGGAGGTACCACGCCCACTTGTATAATTTCACCCATTTTTTGTCTGATAATTTGGCTTGACTACAAATCTATCATTTTGAAGATATAGACAAGGAAATACTGCAAAAATTTCAAGAAAGTCGGTTCAGCGGCTTAGCAAACAAGCAAATAAACCAACGAATAAACAAACATACAAACACGCTTTCGTTTTTATATATGTGTACATTAACTCATACAAAGTTTAAATGCTGTAACAATTTTCGTTTGCAAGTAAAACTAATGCAATACAAAGTGGTTCACTCTAACGTCAATAACTCGCGATCCAACAGACCTACAAAAACCGCATATACGTAAAAACCTTTCATTTAATTGCTTACAAAATAAAATAAAATACAAAGCATTTTATAGTCCTTTTTTATACATATAGATTTATTTTCAAAATAAGGCCAATTGGTCGGAAATTGAAAAAAAATTGCAAAAATTATCTTTTCGGATGGAGTTCATTTTCATCTTTTTGGGTACATTAGTGAGTAAAATTGCCATATTTGGGTCTCAGAAAACCCAAATGTGGTCTTGCAGAAGTCACAACCCCAATACGAGAGACTATTTGGCGCGGCTTGTAGAGCGGAGGCATTATTGGCCTATATTTCATATTTAATATTTCGCAACCATTCCGGTCAATTGAGGCACCTAGCGCACTATGATAACCGATTTTTTTGTGCCCATTCTTCATGGTATTGATGTGAACAATGTTTGGTTTCAACAAAATGGTGCAACTTGCCACACATCTAATGCCACAATCGATTTATTGCGCCAAACGTTTGATGGCTGTTTAATTAGCTGAAATGGTGATGTCAGTTGGCCGCAAAGAAGCTTCGATTTGATACCGTTGGACTGTTTTCTGTGGGGCGCCGTTAAAGATAAATGTTATGCCGACAAACCCGAAATAATTGAGCAATTGAAGGCCAACATTCGTGATGCGATTGCCGAGATACGACCCCATACACTGAAAAAGTTCTCGAAAATTGGTCCATATTTCTTTTCTAACCAGAATATTGTACTTCACAACAAAAGAATAAATTTGGAAAAATTTATAATTTAATCTTTTAAATAGCCCACCCGATAGAATGACGGTGCTTAACTGACTTTGTTAACTACTCAATTGGTTATTAATTTATACATGACCCTCGTTATTGAAAAAGGAACATTTTCTGAGTTAGTTGGGGTATTATATTATCAGTAGTGAAGGACGATAATTTTCTTGCTTCCTTATATCTCTAAAATGCGAAACGTGACTTTGTGTATTAAAATTGTTGTGCTAATGACCCAACACATTTTTTGATAACTTTATTCAAAGTTATTAAAGACACCTTAAAAATTCTAAGCACCTACAAATGAAACTGAAAATTATTTCAGATGTTTTTGTTTTACAACCCAGACAAGTAATTACATTCAAAATTGAAATTATCATTGAAAAGCATAAACTTGTTATCAAATATAATAAAAACCAATATTTGTTTGGGAGAAAAAAACGATAACAATAACAACAATAAAAAGAAAAACAGAAGTAGAAGTAGAGCTGTCATAAATTTTGAATGTCTTCTTTTATTGTTGTTGTTAAAATATATTATTTTTAGAAGTTTAATGAACTTTAAAGGTGATTATTGAAAAGCAAATAAATGTCTACCCAAACACGTGCAATAACAGCAAAAAATAAAAAATTGACTTTAAATGGATTAACAACTAAAAATTAATTTTAACCAAAATGAATATTAAATTTGAAAAAATTTTGATGAACAAATCAAAAAGAATTTTTTTTTTCACTTTAAATTAAAAAGAAACAAAGATGCGTCATATTAACATAAAATACCAACAAGCAAACAGATGTACAATTAATAAGCATTAATTAGTTGTTAAAATTCAAAAAAATTAAGCAAAATATGAAATAAGAATACATGCGAATATATGTATATGATTAGTTTTTTTTAATTTTATTTTGTTTTGTTTTAATATTAATAAAGGGGCTTAAAACTAAAACAAAAACAAAAACAAAATATAATAAACAAAACAAAATTAATAATTATAACAATAAAATAATCTATAAACCACTAAGAATAACACTTTTTAAATTTTTTAACTCAACACGTAATTTGTTTTAACATTCATATCCAAATATTTTAACACATACTTTTGTAGTGATAGAAGTGAGTATGTGTATATATGTGTTGTGCACGATGAGTATTATAATTCGTAGCTGGTTTATCATAGTCATTATCATCATAATGATCATCATCATCATCAACTATTACTGCCACTGCCTTTGCTATTGCTGCTCATACACACAAAAATTCTTGAAGGTTGACCACTTATTATAATTAACCAGTCGTTATACTAACAGCCATAGTCATCCAAACACCAACAGAGCGTAGAATTTGAAAAAAAAAAAAAATTAAAATAAAATAAAAACCCCATCACCAAAAACAACAGCACCACCACCATCACCAGATCTACAAAGTGTTTGTTTAAAAGTATTGTTGGAGAATAAAATTTGTTTGAAATTTGATTTTTTCTTCTTTGTTTTGAAACATTTAGTAGAGAAAGTAAACAGTACAAAAAAAAAAAAAAAAAAAAAAAAAAAATCTAAAATTACACCATTTCTTTCGATAGTGTTTATCATGCATCAATATGAAATGTTTTGCACAATGCGGTTATACCGAACAAATTAATAACTCCAAGTCCTTTACAATGGCTTTAAATGTATAGTTCTTCGCAATGGTCGTCTGTCCAATTAACACAAATTGTGGAGTTCGTCAGGTCTGCATACTCTCACCAAAACTCTTTTTAATGTTTTTCGACGACATGCTCAAGAAAGCTGTACAGTTCTTTCTCCTACTCTTTTGCTAATATTTCTTAACGACTTTCTTCTTCTCACTTCTAATTCTATCTACTATTTTGCGGATGACAGCAACATTTGTCACTCACATTCTTTTGATTGTAGACCGAAACTTTTGGAGATTGGAGTGAGAAGAATGAATATGAACGACACACTCACAAATGACCTGGTGAAAATATCCGAGTGGGGTCGTACGAACAGGGTCGATTTTAATTCACGCAAGACTCAATGTTGTTTTTTAACAAACAGACGTGGTGGCGTGTTGTCATCTGTGTCAATGGATAATGTGGATGCTCTTGATGTTCTGGGCATGAGAATTTACTGGAATGATCACACATACAAGTGCCTTGGTTTTTTAAGACGGTGTAAGAAATACTTCACTTCATTTGATCTGCTTAAAAGACCTTTATCCGACCCAAAATGGAATACAACTCTCATGTATCGGCCGGTGCTTCAAAGTCTATTTTGGAGCCTCTCGACCGCGTACAGGAGGGGGCGAAGATGCTCATTAATGACGGTAGGGTAGCAACTCTATCGATTTATTAGAGCACCGTCGCAATGTGGCGTTTGTTTCATTGTTCTATCAGTACCATAACGGAAAGTGTTCTGACGAAATTACAGAATTAATTCCTAAAAGTCATATATTTTTACGTAGTACTCATATTTCTCGTAAAGCGCATTAGTTTGTAGTTTATTTTCTAGTGAATCGCACAACGCATTATAGGAAGATTTCGTTCTTTGGTTGTACTGTTCGGTTGTGTAATAATCTTCCACTGAAAGTATTCCCTGCCACTTACGACATGAGTAAATTTAAATCTAAATCTAAAATTTACTGAAAAATTGAACTAAAATAACGCATTTTTGAACAAAATCATCTTTAGTGATGAGGCTCATTTTCAATTAGGCAGTTATGTAAACAAACAAAATTGTCGCATATGGGTCTCACAAAATCCACAAACAGTCCGGCACCGTGAATTCTCTGCGCTACTAAGTTTTGTGTGGCCACAATTGGCTAATGTTGACATCAGTGACCTTTGGTTTCGGCACCACAAGCCACACAGCCAGCTAAACAATTCAGTTATTGCATGAGAAATTTTCCAGTCGCTTAATATTTCGATTTGGGGGTGTCACAAAATCACTCTGAAACGAGATAAGCGAAACTTTGTTGCAAAATGTCGTTCAAAATGTTGTGAAAAGAGCGGACATGCTAGAGGTGGACTTTTGCCGGACATCATATGCCATTATTAATTCCCATATTTCTATTTTATATTGGTACTAGAGCAATCCCTCCCGTGTTGCTGGGAGCCTTTGTGTTGTACCTGCTTTTTGACTGATGTGGATAGATAACTGTTACTGTTCTCTACACATGTAAAATTCCATATTTAATTAAAATTATGGTTTGTATGAACTGCCAAGTTATTTAAACTAAATTTAAAAACTTAAGCAGCCCAGAGACGATCAAATAATTTAAAAAGCAAAAGCATATGTATTTGTGTCGTGTGCTTGTCGCTTAAAATGAGACGTACAAATAAATACGTCAAACATCATTTGGTTTTTAATTTCATAGTGTTTGTTTGCTAAAATGTGTTCGTCGGATGACAATTTATTGCTTTGCCATCATGTTATTTTTACCCGCTTATATGTTCTTTACTACAATTTGGAATCAACTAAGATAAGGCTTGTCAATCACAATTGAAGACGATCAAATAAAAACTCATCAAATGAAAAAATCAAAATTTTTTGATTTTCATCATTCAATGCCGACAACGTGTATGTGTAGCTAAAAAAGTACGACAATACACACACACATTTAAGGCGTTGATAAATTGAGTTGAGTTTATAATGATTCTAACCATTCTCAAGATATACAAAAATAATTATTTAATTTATATGGGAGGCACCAAGCACAATTATCTGATTCCGCGCACTTATTTCTTATGGTTTGTACAGTCTAAAAAGTCATTTAAATAAACTTCAGAACCTTGCATTTTAATCGTTCTCTAGACATACAAAAATCAATATTTAATTTGTATGGGAGATGTCACACCCACTTATTCAATTTCGCTCATATTTCGATTGATGATGTGAATTGACTACGATTTTACTATTAAATTAATATTTAGTTTGTATGGGAGGCCCAATTTTTGACTGATGATTTGTATTGATCACATAGTTATTTGGACCAAATTTAGAGACTCTTACTATTACCGTTTTAAAGATGTAGACATGCAAATACAAATTTTATATTGGCGTGGCACCGCCCAGCTGAACAATAGTCAAGACACGCACCAAATAAAGGCTTTCTATATACGCAGCCTTTCAAATATTTTCTAAATCGAAGTTTATATGCTGTAACAAATTTCGTTTTCAAGTAAAACTGATGCAATACAAAGTGCTCTTAAGGCAGCTTGGCTGTCAGATAATGTATTAATGGTCTTATCCTTGAGCGCCGCACATATATCAATGGCTGTAATCTCCGCCTGGAAGACACTTAGTGATCTTTCCAATGGGATCGACAAGTCTCGGTTGGGTACATGGAGGGAAGATGAAGCCTCTTTATTAAACATTCGAAACCATAATTAAATTTGTTTTTGTTATGTCCTCTGCTGGAGCTCGAACCTTGGTCGCTTTTGTTGTGATGTGTGCGCTCTAACCATCATGTGGGGTCTTACAGCCATTGTAACTTTCTAGACAAGGTGGCTATTAGCTTTCCAACCGACTGAGACTATGAGCTAGAGAGGCTAGATTTGAATACGGTTTGCAAGACAGAGATAGATGGCTTGTGGAGACAGAATTAGAACTGGAACGGAAATCCATTTCCATACGGATAGTGCAAAAAAGGATAAAAAGATTTGTGCAGGTATTCTCTGCTAGAAACTTAATGACAGAAGGTCCTACAAGCTTTCGGAATACCCGTGTGTCTTTCAGGCGGAAATTTATGTAGTACTGACTGACGGCCGCGGACACGTTGATAAGGCTCAATGTTAGCCAGGAAATTAGGATTTTTAATGGCAGCCAAGTAGCGTAACGGGCTCTGATATCGAGAGTGACGATCTCAAAGTTGGCCGAGATGCTCAAGGAGATCTTAAGACGCATAAACCATTGTAACACTCTGCTTTAGATACCTGGACATTGCGATATTAAGGGAAACGATGTACTCGTAGCCAAAGTGTTGGCTTGAGTGGGAATTGATCCATTGCACATAGCGCCTTCAAGTTTAATTGTGCACATCTTTGGATCGCCTACAGTTTTGCTTGGAAAACGCTTGCAACTTTTTCCATTTCGTTCTAGATTTAGAAACCCCCGCTGCTATTAAAACTTTGCGGTTATATATTAACAAATAATTGACTGTTTTTCGCAGTTCAAGTATGAACAACACTTATTGGGCATAATTGCATTCATCTTCAAAAGTGTTGATGGATGTTTAGAAAGAAAAAGTTATTAAAAACAACGATAAAAAAGAAATAGACCGTAGAACTTCTTATGAGATTTCATTTATAAAAACTTCTGTGTAAATGGGACATGTTAAATCCTGCTGCTTCGTTGATCAATTTATAGAGGTACACTGTCTGGTTATTTTGGAAGCTGAAGACTATCTAGGCCTTCCTTAATTAACGGAAATGTAATTAACTTCAACATGTACTAAAAAGCTGCTTAATAACACGGTGGAACAAAATGAACGAAGTTAAAATACCTGGGAAATTATACTACTTTTCTGATAGGCTCCGTCGAGTAGAGCAAGGATCTGTTTTAAGAATTTTCAGAACACCTTCAAAATATCGAGTTATGGGTAAAAAGCGGATTTTCGGACCTTCTTGCACTTATAAGCTAATGAATTAGCTGAAAATTACCCGGTTTGAGGTTTCTTTTCGGATTTGGAAAGAAGATATACAGCCCTTTTAAATGATATATATGCCGTTAAGGAGCCTTTAAGAATCTGGATGTGTTTCTCAAGAAAACGCTTTTGTATCCAATTTTTTCACTTTTTCGCTTTTGCTCTTTATTATATAGGAACCATACTATTAATTAAGAAATTATATTAATTTATGAATAAAATGAGACTTAAGTTTTAGAAATCCGTTGGAAATTGTCGAAGTTATTCAATTTTAAACTTATTAACTTAGAAGTGCAAGAAGTTCTGAAAAACCGGTTTTTTACCAGAATCTCGAGATTTTGGAGGTGTTCTAAAAATTCCAAAAACAGGTTCTTGTTCTACTCGGCAGCGCCAGGTATTTGTTTTTTGTCACACAGTGTAATTATTTAATTTACTCCACAGAAACGGTGTAATTTGCAAAATATTTGTGTTGCATTTGTGGCAAAAGTATTTAATATTTTTAAGAATTTGTTTAATTATTATTTTCTTAATTTGTTAGAGTTGTTAAACAACTTAAGTACTATTTAAAATTTTATAATTTTCATTTCATGTTTAACAGATGGCGACAATAGAAAAAATTCTTTGAAATTCTAAAACAAAAATATTTAAATAATAATATTTAACAATAAAATAGGGGAAGCGGATATAATGCATGAGTTATTGTTATAATTTAGCAGTCTTTAGAAAAATAAATTATAATAAAAATAAAAATATGCTGAGTCGTTAATTAAAATAAACCGAAAAGACAATAATTTAAATAAGATTTGCAACTTGGCAATGCGAGTTTTTTATAATGTTTTACGGAGAACGCAATTTAAGCAATTACTCTAAAGGAAACAAAAGACTTAAGAAAAGTACTTTAATATTTTTAATGTTCGCAAGAAGTAGAAATATATATTTTTCTCATTTTTTTCTCTGTCACTGCTCTAGGAAGCATATTGGCTTTCCACAAAGCAGCTTTAATTCAGCTTCAAGTTGATTATCAGGATGTAGCTCGCCACCATATGATTTTGTTGTGGCTAAGAAGATGACGTTTTCTTCTGATCGTTAGTCTGACGATTGTCAAAGGTAAGGAGGAGGAAGATCAGTGGTCTTCTTGTTTAGATGGATTTGTCTGGAGAATTAAGAATAATTTTTTTTCATGTTCTTTGCTAGTATATCTCAAGGTTCTCTATTATTGGTTTATTTATTTATTTAAATTAGAATATAATTCCACATTGTGTACTGAGTATTACACACAGCTAACTAAGACCATATGTTCGGTGTGGTGAGCAGATTCTTTGGTGGAAATCGAATCTACGACCCACGAGCTGACACATTAGCACACTACCTAACTATTAGCATATCGAGACACCTTATTATCGATTTTCTTTTTATTTATTATCGCGTGCATAAAATTGTGTTTTGTAAATGAACTGATGCAACAAGGAATAGCGACGTTTCAGATTAATACCGGATGTGACCCTGATTTTGGCTTCAGCTTTAGTATGGCATTTTCACTGACGGGACATGGCTCGCTCAATGAATTTTTATATAAGCGAGGCCTTAGTGGCACTGCTGATTGTAATTGTGGGTTGGGGGATGATGACTCGCGTCATGTGTTGACGGCGTATCTGCTTTATGACGATATTAGGGATTTAGTGGCGATAGGTATCATCGTGACTGGGTATGTGGTTGATTTCAGTGGATTCAGATAGGACTCTATTGAGACTCAGCGAGTTTACTCGCTTTATCTTCAACAGGAGGGTTTTATTTTGTAGAAATATACTCTAAGTATACTCTATATATACACGAATAGAAATATACTCATACCAAAGTTTGAATATACCCATACTCATACACACTTTACACTTATAAGTGAGGGTACGACAAGTACTCGACCCAACTCCTACCTGTAGTTATTTAAGTTGCGCTGGCTTTGAATATGTTGTGTATGTGTGTGGTTTTATTTGTAACTTTACTCACTCATACATGTTTTGAAACCAGTACTTTTAAGGTACTCAAAACCATGCTTTTTTCATTCTCTGGTACGGATATTAATCTTTCTAAGGCTGGGGAACTGAAGATCTTGAATCGTTTTACAAGCTTACAAAGCTAAATTGTAATATTACGGATATTATTCTGTCCTGTCTCTTTTTGACAATATCTCCAAATCACAAGTCAGGAAAATTAATTCTATAATCAACTCACTGGCAACTTTGCGAATAATGTCTATTTATAACCTGCATTTTGAGACAACTACTAGACCGCTAAACTTACTAAAGGATATCCTGATAACGAAACTCTTCAGAATTTTACTGTATAGTTCTAACGCTTAAATTTCGAATATATTGAAGGAGTTGAAGGAGAACAGAAAGATACCTAGAGTTATTATATATATAACATTTTATAATTAGCTCGATACAGTTTTCTCCCTGCTATATACAGATCAAATCTGAAGTCGCTTCACTTTACGAATTCGGTAAATTTGATGAAGAAGGTACCTATAAAGAGATACCTATTAAATATTGTATAGTAAAAGGAGTTCAATTTTGAAAGTAAATTTAAATTAAAGTCTTAGTTTTGCTACAAATAAACACAATAATAAAAATTACAATAACAACAACAGTAATAATATAAGCTATCGGGTGGGCCATCTATCGGTTTAAATTTGAACCAGCATATATTTCGAATTTGGCATTACTTATGTCATTCTATTCTTTCACAAAATTCAGTATCTCTACTGAATGGAATGAATCGATTTACGCTTGAGCAACATTGGGATTTTATTGGTGCATCGGCCGAAAAATGTACGAAAATAAAAAAGTTACAAAAATTCATCTTTTCGGATGAAGCTCATTTTTTATCTTGGTGGGTACGTTAATAATCAAAATTCCCATATTTGTGGCTTAGTAACCAAAACGTGGTCTTACAAAAGCCAGTGCGCCCATTACAAGTGACTGTCTGGTGCGGCTTGTGGAGTGGAGACATCATTGGCTCATATTTCTTTGAAAAGGAGGACGGCGTAACCATTACGGTCAATGGAGACACTTATCGCAACATGATAACCGATTTTTTGTGCCCGCTTTTCTTGGTATTGATGTGAACGATTTTTGGTTTCAAGAGAATGCTGCAACTTACCTTACATCTCGTGTCACAATCGTTTACTTATTGCGTCAAACGTTTGATGGCCGTTTAATTAGCCGAAATGATGATGACACCGTTGGACTATTTTCTGTGTGGCGCCGTTAAAGACAAGGGTTATGGTGACAAGCCAGAGACAATTAAGCTTTTGAAGGCCAACATTCGAGATGTCATTTTTGAGATACGAACTCCCATACACTCAAAAAGGTTCTGCCAACGAATGGGATACTATGAGCCCAGCCGCGGCAACCATATGAAAAAAATAGTCACCTCTATCATGAATAACATGGGAAATTTCCATTCTCATGAAATTTTTGTTCCCTTTTTACAAGCCATCATTTTACGTTGAATGTTATCAAAAATAAATAAAGAAAAAATGTGTGAATTTTAGTTAAAAAATAAAGTGTTTATACAAAAATCATTATTCAAAAAATTTAATAAAAGTAATTAAAATTAAAACAAATTACAGCAAAGCAATAATCATGCAAAGAATTGCGCAAACAAAAGCTGGAAGAGATGAAACAAAACACACTTTTTTTTCAGCAAGATCGGCAGAAAGAAATTGGTGACTATGGCCAAACAGTAACAATTTAGAAATGGCTTAAACACCGAAAAGAATAGACAAATAGAACTAAAAGTGTATATATATCCCGATGACATAACCATCGATCAACTTCTATCAAATAATATTAAAAATCCACAAAACAAAGAACTAAGTGAAACCGATGAAGAGCTGAGACTGAATTTAATGCCATATTCGGTAGTGGCGAAGAATCTGATGTTCGTCGATTCAGTTTTTGTCGATATATATATATTTTTTTTTGTGAGCGAATTTTCAAATTCAGCCAAGTCGTGTCTTAAACTACAGGAAATACATCTTTTGCTCTGCATTTAATAGTGAGTTATACTGTTTTAGTCACAGTTCTAGTCCCAAAATAAGTTAATAAAAACTTTAATTATCCAATAAAAGAAATAAATACTTAAATGATAAACGCAACTCCCTAGCAAAAATGATGTGAACAAATCAATGGGGAAATTCTTACAGGCTATCATTCCCCATTGAATATTCAGAAAACATTTCATGGGAAAGCTATTCACGATTGCAATTGTGGGAAATGGGAGAACATTTCGAGGGAATATTTCATTTTTAACCTTAACAATTTTACTTCACAAAAAAAAAAAAAAAAAAAAAATAAATTTGGCAAAATTTCCAATCGTTTTTTTTATTAAACTTTTATGTTTAAACTTTTAAATGAGCCACCAAATATAACAACAAAGAAGAAAACCATTGTATTGATTGCAATTTGTATTCAAGTGTTTGTTAAGCTGAGTCAAGTCAAGTCGATTCTATTTGTAGATATAATACGTTTAAGTAAAGTCAAAATAATGTCTTTGTTATGCTTTGTTTTGTTTATCTTGAAGTAGAAACATGAAATGCCAGACCATCTAACTGTTATGAAGTGTGTGAGTGGTTCTTAAGCCACCTTAACTGAAAGGCGTGCTATACGAATAAAGATATTATCGCATTGACTTTATGGCCCCGACAAAGAATCCATATTAATTTCTTATTTTTGTGTTCGATTAAATTTTTTTTAAACAATTGTGTATGGTAGTTGGTGGCACAGTTTAAAATAAGTAGAATTAAAATTAAATAATAGCTATGAAAGGGTCAGTATAACTACTCATACTTTAACAAAATTTATTATTTAAAATTTATTTTAATTATAAAATATAAAATTTTATTGCTTTTAATAGTGAAATTAAAACAATTCTTTTCTCGCTATTGTAGTTAAACTAACTACTAGTATAGGAACTTACATTCATAAATTACTTGTATATTATATTTCTATTGTATTTTCATTTAATTTTTGTTGAATTATATTTGTATATCCTTGATATTTCAACTTGATGTGATTATGCAAATTTTTTTTATTAGAAACATAAAAACTAAACTTGATGAAATACTGCGTTTATTGATTTTAAAACAAGAATAAAAATAAAAATAAAAATAAAAATAAAAATAAAAATAAAAATAAATAAATAGAAAGGGTAGTGAAATCTTTATTATTTAATTAATATATTTTATGTCTCAGTATAAATAAAAAGCTCCGAAATAATAATGTTTATGCAAATAATTAAGTGATTAGAAAAAAATTAAGCAAATAATTAAGTGATTAGAAAATTACACAAGAAAATCATTTTTATTATTAATTATTGTACAGTATCTCCAAGCCAAACTCGAACACTATACCAAAATATTTTCGATCGCTTAAAAACCATACATTTTAATTATTTGAAAGAAAATTTAGTTTCTTACTTGAGTATATCTTAAACGTATAAAAGGAAAAACCAGCTCAGAATGAAATAATTGTACGTAAAATTGAAGTTGAAAATGTTTTGTCAAAGTCAAAATGACTTGCACAAACCAAACTCATACACTAACTTTTATGGGTTAATAATTGCAACTCTATAATTTCAATGCGGCCAATTTCGCTGATATAATTTACATATTCAGGGGAAAATCCTTAAGTTCAGTTTTCGAAAATTATACAGAAAAAACGGAGCTAAAATTAAGAAGATGGCTAGACAACGAGAACAAACTAGTACCGAAGCAAGAAAGCTTATTATTAAGCACGCAGGAAAAGAACAAAGTGTTGGCGAAATTTCAAAAATTGTTGCTGGATGTCATTGAACTGTGCGACACATAACAAAACGTTTCAAAGTCAATAAAACTGTGCAAAGTAGACCAAAACATGCTCACAACAAAATATTTCTGAGGCAGGAAAACGTTTTTTGTCAGAAAAATAAAAGCAAATCGCCTCCTAAGTGCTCCAAAACTTCCTGCTATTGCTGAAAGTGAACTTGCTAAGAAAGCAAGCCCATCAACAATAAGAAACTTGCAATACAGAGTTGGATTTTAATGGTAGAAGAACTAGACACAAACCTCTTATTAGTAAGCGCAATCAAACCAAAGGGCTTAAAAATGCAAAAGAGTACCAAAACAAAGGTTTGACCGACGAAAGAAAATTTAACGTATTTGGGTCGGATGGTAAACCAATAGTATGAAGGGGATAAAATTAGGAACTACGTTTGAATAACTTGAAAACGACAGTAAAGCATGGGGGTGGTTCAGTGCTTGTTTGGGGCCCATTTTCTGAATTATATGCAGGATCTTTGAATTTTATTGAATTTTATTATCATGGATTAAAATGTTCATTTAAACATTTTAGAAGAAAATTTGCCAAAAAGTGTGGATAAGCTTGCACTGCATAACGGTTGGTACTTTCAGCAAGATAACGACCCCAAACACAAGACCCACAAAATAAGATCTTGGCTGTTATATAATGTGCCACACGTTATGGAATCATCACCAGAAACCCGACATAAATCCTATTGAAAATTTGTGGAATTGTCTCTATAAAAAAGCTTAGCAGTTTCAGTTGGTTTCAAGCAAATCTGAGCTAAGACTGCTTTTATTAGAATAATGGGAACAAATACCAGCTGGTTACTGGCAAAAATTGATCAAATCTATTCCCAAGAGACTCCAAATGGTAATAAAAAACAAGGGTCTGCGCACAAAATATTAATTTTGTAAAAATAAGAAATATTTTCAAACATTTATGTACCCGTCCGAGTTTCGCTTCTGTAACATTTTTTTAATATATTGAAACCATTTTTTAGTTTATTTCTATGGGTCCGCCAAATAAATTTTTTTTTGAAAATGCTATAAAAAAACTACTGAATATTTCCTCAAATTTCTTTTTTTATTTGAAAGTACAATCCTTCCGGTTAATAATGGAAAATAATTTTATTCAAATGGCTGTCTCGGCTGGCCACGCAGTAGCCTTCACGATCGGTCCAATTTTTTAGCACATTATTGATTGTGCAGCTGTATTTAACCAATGGCTTCACGAATATTGTCCTTGTTGGCGTAACACTTATTTTTGACGGCACCGCACAAATAATAGTCCAACGGTGTCAAATCACAGCTCCGAGGTGGCCAAACGACATCAGCTCTGCGGCTGATAATGCGATCTTCAAAAACAGGGCGCTTCGGTTGTGTGGCACGTAGCGCCGTCCTGCTGAAACAAAATGTTGCTAATATTCTCATCTTCAATTTTTGTGAACAAAAATTCGTTTAACATGGCCCGATAACGATCGTCATTGACTGTAACGGCCACTCCCTATGGCCAATTTATACCTCTATACCAAAATTCGCACCGAACAGTGACTCGTCTTGGGTGTATCGACTTTTCAATGTATGAGTGTGGGTTTTCTGTGCACCAAATGCGACAATTTTGCTTGTTTACATACCCGCCAAGAACAAAATGAGCTTCATCTGAAAAGATGATTTTTTTTTTTGGCAAAATCGACATCTTTTGTAATTCGATCTTTTGTAATTCGAGGCCCACTTAGCGAAGCGAAAACGCATTGGATGGTCAGTTGGCCTCTACTCCTGAACAAATTGGACTTTGTATGGCGTCATACCAAGGTTTTTATGCAAAATTCGTCTCAATGATGTCTCCGAAATGTTAAATTGTTGAGAATGACGGTGATGTGCCATCAACATCATCATCATTCACGCACACTTTCTGCTACATCTGCAATATTCTGGGGTGGACGCACTGTTTTTGGCTTTTCACGCTTTGGTTTATCGATGAGGGTGCCAGTTTCTTTCACTTTTTTCACAAGATAACGAACATACGGAGCTGACGGTGCTTCTCTTCTTCCAAATCCGTACGCAATTTTCGCACACATTCTGCAACATTACCATGATTTTCAAAGTAATGTCGCAATATTTCCCAGCATTGTTCAAGCGTATACACAACCATATTCGTTCAGCGGAAGGATAAAACTAATTATCTGTCAAATCAGACATGAGCTAAGTGTTACCATTCACGAAATAAGCACTAGTTGAAAAAAAAAACGTTAGATGGCGGACCCTGTATTTTCTGATATGCCACAAATTGGAAAATTAGTGCCGACTAATGGCAAATTTGGTGTTTTTCACAAAAGCAATAAATTTCTCAGTTTCAATAAAAAAATATTTAAATTTAACTTAATAATCTGAAATAAAGCAAATAAATGAATCGTATAACTAGACATCAATTCTATACTACACTCATATGCGTAAGGGCAGTAGCTTGAAATAAATAAAAACCTTTAATTGCCGACTATTGGTACATTAACCCTATATCGTCCATAAGTAAAAACAGGTTTAGATAAATAAAGGATGGGCAAATTTGAGGTTAGAAAGTAAATTGGCTTAAAAACACATTTTATTTTTACAAATTCAGTTTTATTTATACCAATATAAAATACAAATATGGGAATTAATAATGGAATATGATGTCGGTCAAAATTTTGAACCACATTTTGCAACAAAGCTTCGCTTATCTCGTCAATGCTGCGCCGAGTTTCATTTTTCAAAGTGTCAGTTGTTTATGGTTGTTTTGTTGTTTTCTAAAAAATACGAGCCGATGGTACGGTCACTTTCTTTGGATTTAATGGTTTTTCGAGAATTGTTTGTAGATTTTGTGAGCCACATATGTGGCAATTTTATTGTTTACATAACCGCCTAATTGAAAATTGGCCTCATCACTAAAGATGATTTTGTTGTAAAATACGTTTTTTTCGTTCAGTTTTCTAAACAGTAAATTTTCGCAATTAAAATTCTTTGTTCAAGAGTGTAGCGTTCGGTAGTTCAAATTTCCCAATTTGTTACCAAACAGCTGTCTACGGTTGATAGCTCATTTCTATGCATTTCATCATTTGACAGCCAATTTACTTCCTAACCTCAAATTTGCCCATCCTGTGTATTAAAAAGATAATGAGTCTTTAGACCGTTTAAAGGTTAATTTTTTAAAAACACTTTTTTTCAGCTCGGCTAAAAACACATTAATCTTTTTTGTTAAAAATTATATTTATTGATGGCAAATTCGGAAATTACAACCTGAGGCTTTAAAGCATAAACAAATCACTAAAAGAATTGTTCAGGCAACATATAAATATTTTTGTTGTTGTTTATTTTTTCCTCGATGTTGCATGCTTCATGGTTACAACAATGTTATTATTATTACATTTTTCTGTTGTTTTGTATTCGTTGCCACTATCATTGATTGTTTTTAATTTATACAGTCTCTCGATTGTCTGTCTTTCGCTCTGTCTGTCTGCCAGAGTTAAGACTTGGATTTTTTCCTTTGTGGGTTAGTAGTGAACTACTTTACTATGTATACGTAACAGTTAAAATGAAATTTATTAAAGGTGATGTTTTATAAATATTTTCCAAAAGTATCTGGTTACTTTTAATTTTGATGTTATTGTTTTTGTTTTAGTGTAATATGTACGAGTATGTATACAAGTGAGTGTAAACGATGATTATTATTGTAGAATGAAATAAATTTTGTTTTGTTTAGTATTTAAGTTGTTGTTTAAAACGCAAAATAAAAAACTGCATGTGCGTGTTTTAGTTAAAATGAAATAAAAGTAAAAAACTAAACAAAAAAAGTAAAATATTTTTCGAATTGTATTGTGGTTGGTTTTCTAGTTAAATTTTACTCTTTAGTTTGTTTGTTTTTTTTTTTTCAGAAAAATACTAAACATAGTTGATTGACCGTCCTCGGAAATTTTAAGCGGTTAATTTCCCCTTTTGTGTCTTTATAGATATTTTATGTATATTCTTGTTTATATTCTACGCCTGTTAAAACGTAAACAGATTACAGTTTAAAAGCCTTGTTTTAGTAATTTGTATGCTGGTTTATGCTTATCAGCATGAAATGTGTTATAAAATACGTTGTGTTTTTAATTTAAATGCGATATAATTATTATTCTAAATATACATATATCGGTCAAGTTATATTTGTGTATGCTTATGGCTTCAATTTATTTTCCAAACATACCTTAAACCATTCTAATAAATTTTGTTTTCTTTGATTGATGTTTAATGTTGGTTTGATTTCTTTATTTACCTTAAAATACTCGTATCAGTCAATTTATGGTGTATTAAATTTAATTAAATTAACTATGAAAGAACATTATATTGTTTAAAATAATTGTTTCCTTAAAATAATTGTTTAAGCGATTATTTGTTCATTTACCCAGAAACCTTGTATGATTTTAAAAATAACTTTTTCTAAATTCATTTGTTCTATATGAATGAAAAACAGTTGGTGGTTTATATTCTATTATAATTATTTATTTAATTAATAAATTTAAAGCATTAAAATTACTATAATAGATAATCAATAATGTTTGTTTTTTAAGTCTTTTGATTGGGCATGATATTGAACTAAAGAGGTATACTATATATATATGTAGGAATGTGATACTAAGTATGTTGGTATTAAAACTTAAAAAATATAACATTTATTCTGTGTGTTTTGGCTGATAGGAGATGCACCGTCTACTTATCAAGATATATATATATATATATATATATATATATATATATATATATATATAAAACTATATTTAATTTGTATGAAAGGTGCCATTCCTACCTATCCAAATCCTCCCACTATTTGTTTGACGGTTTGTAATGACTATGAAGCCACTTACACCAAATTTAGAGTCACTTATTGTTATCATTTGAAAGTAATAGATATATAAATATTTACTTCATATCGGCGTGGCACCACCCAGCTGGAACTTTTTAAATGTTAATTGTCTATAGTTCCTTCCAGACATAAAGAGATACGGCCTTGATTAAGGCGGTCCCATCGTTCCGAATTAAGTTCTTTTTTAAGTTCTGTTTTTTATTATCAACAGATGTACCGTTGATGATATTTCCGCTAACTCTTAGCGCCATAGCGCCATCTAACCCTAGCTTTCCTGGCTTCATAATAAACAGGTGAGAGTGTCGAGGGCGATTGCTGCACTGTACGAGTGTCGGAGAGCCATTGGTAAGTGCTGGGGTTTCAATACTAGGAATTTTAACTAGATTTTTAACACGATGGTTACACCCATACTTATGTATGATGCGGTTGTGTATTGGAAATATCTGGAAAAGTTTACATATGACGGAGTCTTAGACAGGGCACGGGTGATTATGGGCGCGCTTTTGTTTTTTCCTTCAAAAGCCTTGTTTGCATTGTTAAACTAGTTTCCGGTGGACTTGATGGCTAAGCAGATGGCGATTATGTCTGGTTGAGGATCCAACACTTTCTGGACAGAATGTTTTCTGTGAGCATCTCACCAGATCGTTAATCTGACGGGTCGATGATGTCGATGATGATATTTTGTAGTTTTATACCCTTCCAACTACTCCGGTTCGTTAAATTTATTATCCCTGGCAGCCTAACCATGATGCGCTTCTAAAGTTCGTCTTGTGGTAACTTTCGTAACCGCCGCTTCCGACGCTTAGAAATTTTAGCCTAAGTAAGGTCGGTAGGTGGACATAACAGTGCTGTCAAGACATTCATGAATTAACATTAATTAGCAAAAGAAAAAGCTTTATTACACGAAAAAAACGGTTATCCGTCATTGTGTATCTTTAAAATTTTTCAGTCTCTACAAGCTCACAAGAGACTTAAAATTACTTTGTTCACTGCTCGAATAACTTTTACGAATTACCCCGTTCACATGGTCGCTTTGTAATACTTTTTGATGTTTTTTCTTCTTTTTCTTATTATTTTTATTTTATTAATATTCTGTGAATTGTGTTTTAGAAATAAAAAAGGTTAAGGAATTTAATAAACAAATATCCCATAAGATTTGAGATGTCATCGCTTTTGTAGTAATTTACAAGGTAATTGAAACTGTATTACTTACAATTAAGGTAATTCGCTATTAAGATTTTGTATGATGAATTATGCAATTCGACTCATAATTGTGGATTATCATGTGAACAAAGTATTAATTGCTTAGGGTTCTTTAATCAACATTATTGTGCATAGAAATTACCATCTTGATCAAAAAGTTCCCGGAATTAATTCAGAAAATGAAAAATACAAGTTTATTTATCCTTATATTGATATGTCCCCTTCAAAGTAATCCCCATCGACTGCAACACACTTATGCCAGCGCTTGATCCAATCATCGAACCATTTTTTATATTCGGTCTTCGATATGTCCACAAGTGCTCTCTGAGATTTTTCCATTATTTATTCTCGGCTGCTGAAACGCGTTTCCCGTAATGGTGTTTTAACTCGATTGAGCAGAAAGAAGTTACAAGAGCCAAATCAGGTGAATTCTGTGGCTTTTAGATGGTATTTGTTGCATTTTTCGTCAAAAAGTTTCAAACATTGATGGCACTGTGCGACGGTGCGTTATCATGGTTCAAAATCCACTAGTTTTCTGCCCACAATTCTAGTCTCTTTCGGCGAATTGCTTCACGAAAACATCTCATAATGCTCCAATAATACTCTTTGTTTACTGTTTGGCCTTCTGGCAAAAATTCATGACGCACAAGTCTTCTTTTTTGACTAAAAATGGTCTCATTTGGTGAACGCCATTCACTTGCATGTTGTTCGGATTGCATGTCTGTCATAAATCCACATCTCGTCTTCACCAATGATCCTTTTGATGAATATGGAATCGAATTCAGCCTCGCAAATCATGTCTTTTGCAAGCTTAGCATGGTTTCTTTTTGCATGAAATTGAAGTCTTTTAGCACCAACTTTGCTGCTACGACGGAAGCCCAAATCAATAACCAAAATGTCTTGAACAGATACATAGGCAATAATCGAGTCCTCCTCTATCTCTCTGATGGTTAGTTTGCGGTTATTGACCAACGTTTCGTTTACTTTATCAATGTTTTCGTTGGTTTTCGATGTCGATGGTCTGCCACTGTGTTTATTATCTTCGATTGACTCACGACCACTTTTGAACCGCTCGTATCACTAGTAAACGACCGTTATCTTTAGAGAATCGTTGCCAGAACAGTTTTCTAATACTTTCAATGTTCGCACACCATTAGATCCGTTTTTTACGCAAAATTTAATACAAGTTCGTTGTTGCAAAATTAAATCTATTTCTAAAATTGTAAAAATCGCTAACACACATAGAGATAGATGTACTCGTGGCTATGTAGCTTTTGCAAATATCAAGCTATGACGGTCAGTTTTAGCGGGAATATCAAGGAGAGATGTACCAACTTAACAAAAAAAAAATCGGAACGATTTGACTGCTAAACGGGGCTTACTCCGGGAACTTCTTGATAAAGGTTGTACTATTAACAATAAAAACGTAAATTCTTGAGTGAACTTTAAAGAACGAAAAGAAGTAAGGGAAAAAATGGAATCTAATATACTAATTTAGCTCAGTCTAATACTTAACTGGTAAAGTAATAGATTTATTGAGATAATCAATAGATCAATTTTAAAATTTTGTTTCTTTTCTTTGGAGTTCTTAGTGTTATTATTGATTGTTTAGCAATTTTGTACGTTTTTTAAATAAATTTGTAGTTAACCATTAAATAATTATCGCAACAATTGCTTTAAATAGCAAATATTATTTCTACTCAGTAACGCATATAATTATTAACAAAATAAATTTATTTTTTGTAAATAAATATATAAATATGTATGTTCTCCTTCTATCATCTAATGGTTAACATTGCTTGAAATCTTTGTTGCACTTTGGCACTGCCAATACCATTGGTAAATATGTGTTTATTTGACTGGCAAGCGGACTGACTGACTGATAGATGCACTGTGTTGAACTGTCTAGCAAATGAAACATTGTAATTGATTTGTTAATGCCTACACGCATGCATCTACAAAAGTAATAAGTTATAGAAAATATGCAAATAAATCATATGCTAAATGAGAATATGCCTAAAATATTCATTTATTCACACGTTATTTCTGTTAAAGTGTTAAACGATTATTTTATTTGCATCTTTGTTATTATACGGTACACTACATAGGTGGTAGACATGTGTTGATGATGTGATTTAATAACGCGATGCGACAAAACAAAAAAAAAAAAAAACAAAAAAATATATACCTGGCAAGTGATAATATTTTTCTGATAGGTATTGCCGAGTAAAACAAGGATTTGTTTTTGGAATTTTCAAAACACCTCCAAAATCTTGAGTTACGGGTAAAAAACACCCAGACTCTTCAAGACTACTTAAACGATATACATATATATCATTAGAAAGGATCATTTATTTTCCAAATCCGAAAAGAAACTCTAAATTGGGTAATATTCAGCTGAGCTATTAGCTTTTAAGTGCATGAATGTCAGAAAAACCGGTTTTTTACCCATAACTCGCGATTTTGGAGGTGTTTCGAAAATTTAAATAACAGATCCTTGTTTTACTCCACAGCGCCTATCAGAAAAGTAGTATCATTTCCAGGTATTTAAATTTTCGTTCATTTGTGTCGTCTTGTTTAATAACAATTCCGATAACAACAGGAACAAATGGAATTCTGTTAGTCAATGAGCTGCACTCGATTCAATTTTTTAGACTTACTGAAAGGGATCTACAGTTTAACGTCGGCTTCATATGGCAAATGCGTTAGAGAAGTTTTCCATAATAATATACTCATAACCATTTACTTACTAATGTTATCGAGTTATACCGCTGTTGGAATTTTTTTTCTTTTCCAGATGGTCTGGTTTGGGATAGAACTGAGAACATCTTGCTAGGTAGGCGAGAGTCTTAGCTACTACTTACACAGTGGCAACCAAATTGTAACGAAATTCTGTCCAAAAGTGATTTTTATAAATTTTATCTCCAGTTTGGAACATGACAGAATTTGGCCCATATGTTTGTCAAACACAGTACTAAGTTTAGCGAAATTAGTGCATATTAAACTCCAGCAAGAAGTTGTTAGACTTGACTACCGCGATATATATCATAAAACTATCAGTGCAAATTATTACTGAAATTCAAAGGCGATAGGTAGATAAGTTGGATAGTTAACCAAGCTTTGATTAACTACAATTAGCAACAAAAAGCTGTTTTTAAACCAACCAAGACCACAGGTTAAGAACCACCTAGAAGGATAACGAAAAGAAAAAGCCACCTTTAGCTGATTATAAAGTGGAGAAAATAAAGGGGATCCAGATTTGCTCACTATGCTAAACTATTGCAGAAAGGTACGCCAAAGTACCGTAGCCGTCGGCTGGCCAGACATTCACAGAGAAAATAAAGGATTGTGTACCACTCAGAGGTGCTTTTGCAGCTTATGCCGTTTATATTGAAGAGCAAACCCATTTTTCCGGATTCGTTTCAATCATCTCGTGTCTCTTGTATACCGTAATGAATTTGGAAATAGAGTGGCAAGGTGTTCTTAGTAACTGCAGTGTCCTGTCACTGGCCACAGCGTTCTCGAGATAGCACAAGGTGAGATGGAACTGCAATTGTTCTGAGCCCCCTCATGAAAAATACTTTAGATTCCCCTCTTGATTACAGTAATAGGATAGCAGATTTCAGACTAGGAAGTGATACATCCATCAGGGTATTGCTTCATTACCTTTTTCTTTACCAGCAATGCCCCAGTGTCCAGAACCTCAAATAAAGAAAATTGTACATGTATCACCGGCGAATTTTATGTCCTCTTTACACTGGAGAACTAAAGCTGAGTTGCTACTGGTCGACACCAGGGCCCTGATAGGGACGTGATTATCTGACTAATTCGGCTCTTTCAGTATACTTCGAGCCAGAATAATAGCAAAACCTCCGCCAGAAAAGTGCTAGAGAGTTCCACTGGTCTCACGGCTTCCACTAAGTCAGTAGACTCGGAGAAAATACCAGCCAAATTACTAGATGCCAGAAATCGTAGAAATCTTATCTCTTTTTCATAGGTTTCTCCCAGGAAAGAAGGCCTTGGCTTGTCCCAAGAAGTCCAGTTTACGGATATTCAAGTCTGCCCCATTCTCCTTAGTTAGGGAGTAAGAAATTCCAAAATGCTACAGTGGCCACAGAGTGATTGCCTAATACATTTTTTTAAGGTCATGAAAATAGATATTTGTTTGCAAGTCGATTTTAGAGCTTGAGACATGTCTCTTTCCGCTGAGCCATTACTTTAGCTTTGGAAGTAAGAAATAGTCAGTCTCTTCGGACTAAATCTGAAGAATAAGGGAGGTTAGGGACCAATTCGTAACCCTGGGTTTTTGCCACGGAAACTACACAAATGTGCACTCTTTGAATGTCCTCGAAAAAAACTTTTTGATTAAATGCGCAGTTGTCACACAATTGTGTGCAAACGCAGCACTCATCTTGCGGAAAGTGATCATTCAACCATGAAACTGCTGAGCCATATAAGATGCCACAATAGCTCGTATTTTTAATTTCCGTTCTGCCAATGTTATGGAGTTGGAGTTAATTTTATCAACTGTTTTGGGCGTAATAACTTTAATTGGGTGTATAGAACATTCGATATCCTTGTACTTGTATCTGGTAAGCCATCTATCCGTTTAAGTTTGAACCAGCGGTTTTTTTCGAATATGGCAATACTTATGTCATTCTATTCAGTCATAAAGTTCAGTATATTATCTCTATTGAACGAAATGCTTCGATTTACGCTTATTTATTGGTAATTTATTTCCAAGACAGAGACAAAAAAAAACTGATTTTCTTCTTGGTCTTGGGCTAAGAAAACCCAAACATGGTCTTATATAAGCCAATGCACCCATTACGAGTGACTGTTTGGTGCGGCTTGTGGAGGGGAAGCATCATTGGCTCATATCTCTTTGAAAATGAGGACGGCGCAACCATTTCTGTTAATGGATACACCTATCGAACCGTGATAACCGATATTTTTGTGCCAGCTCTTCATGGCGTCAAACGTTTGATGGCCGTTTAATTAGCGGAAATGGTGATGTCATTTGGCCGTCAAGAAGCTACGATTTGACACCGTTCGACTATTTTCTGTGGGGCACCATTGAAGACAAGTGTTATGCCGATAAAGCAGAGACAATTGACAATTTTAAGGCCAACATTCGTAATACCATTGCCAAGATACGACCCCATACATTGGAAAAAGTTCTCGAAAATTGTTCAGACCGAATGGGGTACTGTGAGGTCAGCCGCATCGAAATTCATTAAATCATATTTTACCACTGGAATTAATAGTACGAAGATCCATAGTTTAGCCTTAGTTCGGGTGATAATTTTTTCCGAATAAAATTACCACCAATGTCTGTCAAACACAAACTAAATGACGAAACGGGTTCAAAATCTGACGGAATTAACTGACAAATGCTTGTTGACAACAGCAGTATTATTCTTTCAGTTAAGAGGCGGGATTTTAAAAAGCCAAAAACCTATTTACCCGTCCTCGTAGGTAAATCAGAACTTCTCACAAATAATACATTGTGGGCACATTATTATTTCTCACATTAACGAAGTGCGAATTATTGTTAGACATACCACCTTGACCAAAAATTTCCCAGAATAATCTCCGTGTGGCGGTTCCATCTTTCCGAACTTAGTTTTTTTTTTAAGTTGATACATGTTAGCGTCATAGCTTGACGACGAACTTGTATTAAACTTTGCATAAAAAGCCAAAGCGGTGCGCGAACGTTTGAAATGTTTGATAAATGTTTCGGCAACGATTCTCTAAAGAAAACGGTCGTTTACCAGTGGCACGCGCGGTTCAAAAGTAGTTGTAGGTCAATCGAAGATGATGAACTCAGTGGCAGAACATCGACATAGAAAACCGACGAAAACATTGATAAAGTAAAAGAAATGTTGGTCAATAACCGCAAATTAACCATCAGAGCGATAGCAGAGGACTTGAACATTGCCTATGTATCCGTCCAAGACATTTTGGTTAATGCTTTAGGTTTCCGTTGTGTAGCAGCAAAGTTGGTGCCAAAAGACCTCAATTTCATACAAAAAAGGGGACCAAAAGATATGATTTGCCATTTCATCAAAGAGATCATTAGTGGACATCAGACGTGAATTTATGAGTACGACATGCAATGCACACACCAGGCAAGTAAATGGTCTTCACTAAATGATTCGAGACCAAAAAAAACGACCACGTCGTTTTCAGTCAAAAAAGAAGGCATGGTTTTCATGGATTACAACGGTGTAGTGCAGCATGAATTTTTGCCAGAAGGCCAGACAGTAAAAAAAGGGTATTATTTGAACGTTATGAGCGTTTGCGTGCAGCAATTCGTCGAAAGGGACCAGAATTGCGGGGAGAAAACTCATGGATTTTGCACCATGATAATGCACCATGATAATGACGAAGTGCCACCATCATTCGAAATCTATTGACGAGAAATGCTACAAATACCATTGAACAGCCACTGAATTCACTTGATTTGGCTGACTGTGACTTCTTTCTGCTCAATCGAGCTAAAAAACCATTACGGGGAACGCGTTTCAGCAGCCGAGAGGAAATAATGGAAATAATTTTCTGAATAAATTCCGGGAACTTTTTGATCAAGGTGGTATACATACAGAATGTCTTATAATTATTATAAAGACAAACCATGTGTTAAAGAAACGAGTACTCGAGACTGTTGTAGACAAGGTTTTGAAAGCCAAACAGAAAATGTCCTTACGGATTTTATTTGCTGCATAGCCTAAGTATGCATACAGACGAAAAGTAGAGTGTATGCTCTCACTTAACAAACTTATTGAGAAGACACTGTAGTGTAGGATATTGTATAGTCGGATTAAATGACTTTAATTTTCTTACTTGCTGTTCTTATTATTGTACTTTTTGTTTGCAGCGCAACATTTTCTTTGCAGTTAAACTTTAAATTTTTCAAAATTCGTAATGATGCTGCATTTAAGATAAAAAATAATTGAATTGTAATTTGCATTCGCTTATATAAATTTTAACTGTTGAATACATACGAAATTTTTTTTTTTTTTTTTTGACAGCTAAAGTGGCACTACAAATGGCAATTTTCTTAAAAATATTGCTACTCTGCTTGTTCTTGTTGCAATGATTATGGTTATTCTTTTTTTGTTGTCATTTGTAATAATTGTTACTAAGTACTTGGCAATTGGTAATTGGTAATTGGTAATTGTCATAGTATTGGTTAATTAAATAGTAATTATATGCTTAACAATATTTGTTTGTTTGTTTGTTAGCCATATAAATAATTCAATTAGTAGCAAACCTGATTGTAAGCACATTTAAAGAAACAAGACAAAATTCAATGCAAATACATTGGAGGGCAAAACGAAAGCAAAACTATATACAATTAAATGATAGAGCAGCTACAGTCCGATGCCGGCTTTCATCTGCTCGATGCTGATTCTTAAAGAGCCAACTCGCCTGTCCGCTTATTCTCATAGAGTCTGACAATCTTTGGTCTGCAAAACTGCTTTGATGATAAGCAATTTCCAACCAAATAGTCACTAAAAATTTCTTGTGGAAGTTGTTCGCCACAGAAGTTCTATAGACATGGAATTAAAAATTAACTGCAAAATGGTAAAATATCAAAGTTAATAAAAACTGTAGATACTTATGTCATATTAATAATGGCCAAAACACACTGCGACACGAAGAATCTGTTGTGCAGCGCCATATGTTGTCCATATCAAACCGAGGCTGCGAATAAAGCCAGTTACACTACTTGGTAAGTTAAGAAACGCCCTATTTGGAGTCACCATAGCGTCTTCTAGGAAACTCGTCAAAGTACATGCTAAGATGTTTCGACGTAAGTCGAGTAGAATCTACACCGATCATGCAACAAGGAAGAGTCAGTAGAAACCATGGTGCACACGACAGAAAAATCTCTGTCACACCGGTAAAAAAATACTGGCTGCCTTTTTGAATCTTAAGGGAGCTTTTAGTAATAGGTGTCATAAAAGATGCACTAACCAGGCTTGGACTGCAGAATAGTCTGATGAACTGGATAGCAAAATAGCTTCATTGAAAGATAACCTACCTGACGATAAGAGGATAGGAATGGAAATCCCGTGAAGGCGTGCTCTCCCCCCTTCTATGAAATATTGCGATGCATGCACTGTTAATGACTCCAGAACAGGCCAAACTATCACAATTTCGGGCAAATTAGTAAATCCTACTAGAAATGGAATGCAAATTGCTCTTCGGGAGGTTAGCGAGTTGGCATTTGTACGTGGTTTGGGAGTAAATCCCAAGAAGATGGAGAAGGTACTTTTCACCCGGGGATACAAACCTGTGCCTTTTCGGCCATTAAGGTTGAATAACACGAACCTTGAACATAGGCTTACATTCGATAGAAACCTTTCCTGGAATACTAATATACATAACAGCATAAAGAAGGCCTCCACTGGCCTCTACACTTGCACTAAAGTATTGGGAAGGTAATGGGGTCTCAGACCAGTAATGACTCACTGGGTATGCATGGCTGTGGTCAGATATATTTTGATATGTCGATGCCTTGTATGGGGGGAATTCCTTAACAAGGTGGCTAACCTTATCCTACTAAAGCATGTACAAGGGCCCGCTTACATTTTTATTACAGGGCATTACGTACAACACCCACATCGGCGACGGAGGTGATCCTGCATCTCCCTCCGCTGAGTCTGCATTGTAAGGGGTCAGCGGCTAGTACAAGTCAGCGTCTACGGGCGACTGGACAGTGGCGTGTTTCGAATGTGGGTCACTTAAAAGTCGTAACAAGTTTGATAGTTTTTTAAAGAGTTGACTACACAGCAACGCACTATGACTTCTCAGTAAAGTTTCGAACTACGATTCCAGACAGGAGGGAATAGGCAAATGGTCTGATGTACCTCATTAAAGATTCTGTGCAGATCCTTATTGACGGTTCCAAGTTGAATTGATCTTGGGGGTCGAAGTAAATTCTCGAAGTCGGCGAATATAGCTCACTTTATAAGATTAAGAACCACTTTAGAGTTTTTCAGGCGGAGACATCGGCCAAACGGGCAGCCTTGATGATTATTGGAAAGGTCAACGCTTTCAAGAGCGATATTAGCATATTTTTGGATAACCACGGGTGGCCTCACAGTACCGCATTCGAGCGGACCAATTTGCAAGAACTTTTTCAAAATGGCATTACGAATGTTGGCCAATGGTGTCTAATCGCAGCTTCTTGGCGGCCAACTGATATCACCATTTTGTCTAATTAAATGGACATCAAACGTTCGACACAAAAAATCGATTGTGGCATGAGATGTGTAGTAATTTCCACCATATTGTTGAAACAAACATCGTACACATCAATACCATGAAGAGCGGGCACAAAAAAATCGTTTATAAAGGTGCAATAGGTGTTTCCATTGACAATAATGTTGTGAAATATGAAATATGGGCCAATGATGCCTTCGATCCACAAGCCGCACCAAACAGTCGCTCGTAATGGGTGCTTTAGTGGCAATTTTGCTTACTAACGTACTCACCAAGATGAAAATGAGCTCCATCCGAAAAGATGATTTTAAATGATGATACATTTCCAATAAATCCCAACGTTGCTCAAGCGTAAATCGATTCATTTCGTTCAGTGGAGATAATATACTGAGAAGAATAGAATAACGTAAGTATTGCTAGATCTGAAATAACCACTGGATCAAATTTAAACCGAGAGATGGCCCACACGATATGTTTTTTTTCAATTTTTCTAGATAGTACTATATTTTCTAACTATACTGTACACAACTATGTTTTGAATAATCGCACTTGACAATATAATTCCGTCGTTGGTGAAAATTTTAAATAATGTGTGTGTGTGTATTAACAAATAAATTGTTACTTATTAGACGGTGTGTGTGTGTATGTGGGCTTGTGTGTGAATAGTTCTAGTGCTATTAATTTTCATGGCAGTGGTAACAGTCGTGGTCGTGGTGGTAGTGGTGGTGGTGACAGAGGTGCGCCTTGACGTTGGTTGTATGGAATGCCAAATGCTATAAAACAAGTGTCAATATCAGTAAACGAATTAAAAATTACATGACGAATAGTCATAAATGCCGTTTGTCTTTTATTGCACACTGAAATGCAATTATTTTTCTATTTGAAAGGAATCAATAAAAAAAAAACAAGCAAAAAAGAAAAATCAAAGCCACACAGTACAAAAAGAATTATTAATTTTTAAAGTACTCAGAAGTATTTTATGCATTTAATTTATATATCACGGCTGTTTTCATTTAAAATTATTGCACAAAAATAAAAAGAGAAAAAAAACTTGACATCGAGCTCGTTTTCTGGTTTTCGTTGAGTTGTTATTAAGTTATAAATAAATTAAAAAATTAATTATTTGAAATATTTGCCAAAGAATTAAAAATTATAATAAAACATGTTTGTTCTTTAAATTAACAGTAATAATTGATTGATTAGTTGACGTGTTTCTAATAATGTGACAATGACTGTGTGACTCTAAGAAGACTGAGTGACCGGAAGCTTTAAGAATAATCACAGCAGGTTTCTAGGTGAGGCAAGTAGTTTGCTTTAATAGGGTTTTTAATTGTAATATTTTTATTTTTTATATTGATATAGTTTTAAATGAAATCGCGCTATATATTTCATTTTCATTACGCATCGTTTGCACTTAAAAAAATCTTGAAAATTTTTAAGAAATTATGTAAAGGGTCCGCCAAATATTTTTTTTTTTTTCTTGAAAATGCTATGAAAAAAAACTACTGAATATTTTCTCAAATTTCTTTTTTATTTGAAAGTACAATCCTTCCGGATAAGAATGGAAAATAATTTCGTTCAAATGGCTGCCTCGGCTGGCCATGCAGTAGCTTACATGATCGGTCCAATTTTTAAGCACATTATCGATTGTGCGCAGCTGTATTTCACCAATGGCTTCACGAATATTGTCCTTTAAAGCGTCAGTTGTCTCGGCTTGTTGACGTAACACTTATCTTTGACGGCACCCCACAAATAATAGACCAACGGTGTCAAATTGCAGTTCCGAGTTGGCCAAACGACATCAGCTCTGCGGCTGATAATGCGGTCTTCAAAAACATGGCGCAAAACATCGAGTGTAGCTTCGGCTGTGTGGCACGTAGCGCCGTCCTGTTGAAACCAAATGTTGCTAATATCCTCCTCTTCAATTTTTGTGAACAAAAATTCGTTCAACATGGTCCGATAACGATCGCCATTGACTGTAACAGCCACTCCTTGCTCATTTTCGAAGTAAAATGGCCCAATTATGCTTCTGGACCAAAATCCGCACCAAACAGTGGCTCGTCTTGGGTGTATCGGCTTTTCAATGTATGCGTGAGGGTTTTCTGTGCCTTAAATGCGACAATTTTGATTGTTTACATACCCGCCAAGATCAAAATAAGCTTCATCTGAAAAGATGATTTTTTTGGCAAAATCGGCATCTTCTGTAAGTCGATCGCAGGCCCAGATTCCCAGCGTTGTTCAAGCGTATACACAACCATATTTGTTTAGCGGAAGGATAAAATTAATTATCTGTCAAATCAGACATGAGCTGAGTGTTACCATTCACGAAATAAGCACTACTTGAAAAAAAAAACGTTTAGATTTCGGACCCTTTATATTGCAGTTTCAGCTTAATTGTTGGAATGTAACGTGAAAAATATAAAGAAACAAAAATAGATCTTAGATGGAGTTTTCTTATGCCTCAGTTGTTATGTTGAGAAGTGAAGATATAAATAACTCGACTCTATCGCATTATACTTCTAGCACTAGTACTCTAAGTGATTTATGTTTTGTTGATAATCCCAATCGAATGCTTCTATTTGACCAACTCTCCGCTTCTGATTTTTCGAAACACTATCTTCTTTTCCTTTCATACGATTTTCAGACCATAACTCAGGAACAAGTGATTAAGTTTAGAGACTTTAAAAACATGAATTTCGCTTAACTGGAAATAAAGTTAACAACTATACCATGAAACCAAATATTTTTGATGCCTACTGTGGATGAACAGGTCACTTTTTTACATAGTAATATACAATATTTGTTTGAAAAATACTTATGTACAAGTCAAAATGGGAACCATACGAAATGGAAGGCCGTGGTTTTACAATGAAGTTAAACCGTAATTAATGAAAAGACGGCTGGGTGCAACTGAATTGTACAACATTTTTAAAGTACGTAGAAGAGAGGCGAATATAAAGAACAGAGCTGCAAAGTCTAATTATTATGCTGGAAAATTTTAATCAGCTACGTATATGCACCAAAAGAAAATGGAGAGATATTCGGTCTATGGGAATAGTCAATAATAATCTGGAATCAAACAACACGATTGATGTAAGTCAACTTGGCTCAGAATATTCAAACATACCGACAACCGATGCTGACCTGGAGTGTTACAATTATTATTCAAATTACAATTATTATTAATTGATTTATTCAAAGAAACTTCAGATGAAAGAGTAATATCACGTAATGGTCCAATTAATTGGCTACCAAGATCGTGTGAATTAAACTTATTGGATTATTTTATTTAGGATAAGCTAGAGACAATTGAACACCTGTAAATCAACATTCAAAGAATTATTGGCAAAATATGGCCGCAGATGCTGATTATGATAGATTTTGCCTTGTACGCACCAAAAATCAGATTTCAACATTAATGTCATAAAATAATTTACCCAATAAAGCTCGTTTAATTGATATTAAAATATATTTCATTGCTTTTGGGTATACAAGTTAATAATGTCGATTTGGGCAACATATGGCATAACTATCACATATAGTTTACGTCAATAATAACAAATATGGTATTTTTGAGGATAAATATCTGTCATTATAACTCAATATTTGATAGGCGCCAATATGTAAACACACATTTTTTGCAATCGCTATAATAATGTCGAATTTTCTGCCTAAAAATTGTGCATTGGAAGCAGTACTCAACGAAGATTGTTGTCCAACACAAGAAGAACTTGCATTATCATTGGGAGTCACACAACTAGCCAATTCCCTACGTTTAAAAGCATTGAGATTCATTCAAAAGTAAGGAAATTGGATTCCATATGAATTGAAGCCGAGAGGCGTTGAAAGGCGATTTTAAATGTCTAGACTATTTATGTGATCAACTTCAGGCGGTTCATTGCGTAAGTACGTCGTTGGGGAGAACATCTGCAATCATCTTGTTCACCATGCTAAGGAGACTGATGCCTAATCCAGTTCTTCAGTATGGTCTTCTTTCTTTAGAATCGTTATTGTTGGCCCCTCATTAAATTTGTCTCTAAGATCACCAGCGACCCCAAATTCATCGATATTCATTATAAGTTTGGGTACCACTTAATGTTGGAATTTATTATAGAGGTTGAGATAGTCCCTGAAAAAGAAAGAACACCAAAGTGTTTGCTTGGTGTGTTATAGTAGAGCATCCAAAAGCGTTAATAGAAGTATCATAGGCTTTGTTCAATACCCCTTCAAAGAAATATTCGTGTTAAGCCAGGAATGGCAAAACCCCGGGCTTAAAAAAAAACCCAACCCACCGGGTTTTATTGGGTTTTTTGTTGGATTTTTTTTTGGGTTTTATAACTGCTTTCAAATTTCGTTCAAGTCGACAATATTTTTTGTTTGTTTATATAATCTCGTTGATTTAGTATTTATAATACAATTTTGCATTCTTGGTGGGATCAAGGCGGTATTGTGAACTATGAGCTGCTAAAACTTGGTAATCGAAGCAGACTGCAATTACTTCGTTTGAATTTTGCATTATGAGGAAAATAGCTGGAATATAAAGACAAACATGATTAAGTTATTCTTTTGCATGACAACACACGACTTTATGTCTCAAAAGTTTCAAAACAATTATTAGAAACGATCAAATGCCGCATCCGCCGTATTCTCCGAAAATTGCTCCATCGGCTGTTGGGATGGATACAATATGCTCACACCTCTTTATATGGGCTTTCTTTACATAGCATTTCTCTATAACGGCCTGTTTGAATTATGGAACACATTCGCTTTAAGCGCAAATTACCCCGCTTTACGGTTAAAAAAGATAGATACGTAGATTCGACGTTCTTCAACAAAAAGTGTGATGGAAGCAAACGCAACACATATTCATCTCGTTTAAAGGCATTTCGATTTACGAATTTATCTAGATTTTCAGAATTTATCTAGGCCGCATAAGGAGATATGAGTTTATCTTTTAGCGTCACTTCCTTTGACGAAATGCAAAAACGGCTACAAAGTTGGATGGCCTTAAAGGACGAGAAGTTTTCCTTAGACGGGAGGAAAAGATATAAGCAGTCGTTTGATAAATTTGTTATTTCATTATCTTTCTGAGCTCAAAGGCGGAACAAATAATTTTGTAGTCCCAATATGTAATTTTTTTTTGTTGTAAATAAACTACGAAAACTTTTAAATAAAAAAACGTCACTTAAACCCACCTGGGTTTTATTATTATTATTGGGTTACCTAGTGGGTTGCCATCCCTGCGTTAAACATATAAAATTAACATCTCGATGAAATCAGTGCCTAATCTAAGTGATAACACGTTTGCCAATTAGGCTGTAAGAACACTTCTTTCTTTCCATTAAACTTCACTACATAAAACAACGTTGTATACCCATACTGTTTAAAACCCGGAACAGGTAGAACAAATGGAATATTCTTTATTGAAAATTGTCTGAAGAACTCTAATTAAACTTCTAAGCACTTTTTTATATAATAATTGTCTTTAAACAATAAACATTATTTGAAATTAAATAAAACCGGAAAAAATCTAATATACAATGGCTACCTGAGCTATTTCAATTTGAAATTGAAGTCCCACTAAAATTAGTTTAAAAAAACTGAAGTTATTTGAAAAAAAGAAACACTTGAAATGGAAATGAAGTTTAATGCTGACGATAACGACGACGAGTTTGAGCGCACGCATGAAAGCAAAAACAACAACTATTACATACAATAAAAAACAGCTGATGCCATAATTGAATTGAGCGGGAAGTTGTAAATTGAAAAAACAAAAGCAATCAGAAACAAAAACAAAAACAACCAAAAACACAACATAGAGAGGGATGAGAAACTAACAACAACGTTTACGATCATTTTAAACAAATAAGCAAATACAAAAGGGGAGCATTTTAATATCGTAAAAAAAGCTTTAGTTTTGATTTTAACATTATAAAAGCAAAAGCTTTTTGTTTCTTCAAAAGAGTAAGAGAGAGATAGAGAGCGAGTACCAAATAAATAATGAGCAATGACTAAATAATTGTTTGAAATTGTTAAATACATACCAACCAACAACAATAAATATTTAAAATATATTTTAAAACATTTGCGCACGCTCACTTTTGTTATGTTTGTTGTTGTCTATACGTTGTTTTGATGGGGGGGGGGGGGGGGGGGATAAAATATTTTTCTTCTTGTTGTTATTGTGTTGTTGTTATTGTTTTACTTAAAAAATTATGACAAAATTGTCTACAAAACACCATCAGTAAAACACAAAAAGAGCTCGCTTATAAACTTTAGTTCACTCATGACAATTGTTAACGACGGACGTGTCTCGGTTAAAAGCCCATTAAATCTGAAAAACGTTTAATTTGAAACAAAATAAAAATATTTCTTTGGATTTCTACTACCATTTACAATATAAAAAAATCCAAATTTTGACAACATTTTTTAAAAGTAATATTTTATGTTTTTTGAATACGAATAGTGTTTAAATGCAAAATTAATTGCGGTTTTCACATTTAAGTGATTAAGTGGTCCAGCTGGAAACCTTTTTTTTAAACGGTAATAACGGTGTCAAAATAACAACAAAAAGAGTTTTCTCTTCTTGTCTTAATATAAGCAATGAACAAAAAAAAAAAAAAAAAAAACAAAAAAACAAAAAAAAACAACAACAAATAAAACAAGAGAATATATAATAATTAGCGAATTAAACAAAAACGAAGAAGAAGAAAAAAGAAACAAAAAAATCGATAAATTTTAAACAAAGAAACTTGCAAAAAAAAAAATATCAAAAAATTTTAACCAAAAAAGAGAGAAGGAATTAAAAGATTTCGTTGCTAAAGCGAAAAATTGTTTTTTGAAACAAAAATCATTTGCAAAAAAATTAATCCTCAAAAAATTTTTTTATTAACAAAAATTGTGGGTGTTTTTTATTTTCGTGTAAATGATAAATGTAACAAATATATTTTGAAATTAGTCATAGTTGTTAAAAAAAAATTGAAATATTTTCAAAAATAAAAAATAAATTTTTTTATAATTTATTTTGTAAAGCCAAAGAGAAAAAAAATTTAAATTTGTGTGCTGTTTGTAGTGCTTTTTATAATCCGAAGATCACGTTTGTGTATGTGAGTGGTGTGACCCCAAAAACAAAACAAAAAAGAGGGGCAATATGTAATGTTATAAATAAAAATTCTTTATATATTAAAAAAATGTGTTTTAAACTAAATTATTAAAGAAAAATTTACGAGTAAGAATGCATTTTAACAAAGTGTTGAACAAAATTAATAAAATAGTGAAATTTATATAAAAAATAAGTTTAAATTTTACTAAATTTCGACAAAAATTCTAAAACTGGCTAATGTGACTTAGTTAGTTAATTAAATAAAAGAATTAATAAATAATAGTTAAAAAGCTTAAGTTTACTTACTACTCACAACCTTTGCTTTATACACCTCAGGTTTGTTGCTTAAGTCTTTTGTTTCCAAAACAAATGCAATTGAATTTTTTATCATATCATAGGAAATATGTATGGAGATGTGCCAAATATCAGCTTGCTCTCAGGATATAACAATTTTAGTAGTTTTCAGGGAAATTTGTGGTTAACTTACTATCGATTAGGACAAAAAAAAATGTCTCAAGTTATACCCAAACAACTGAACTGATGTTAAATTTTCTCTAAATATTGACACAGGAAAAGCTTACATATCGTTTTAGATACAGTAGTGGAGAATATGTTAGCATATTTCTTGGATGCTGCATTGGAAAGCCTATATTTTTTAGGCATCGAAATTGAGTAAAGTATAGGGTGGTAAATTTAAAAGTTTAATTTAAAAAATGCAATATAACAAAAAAAGTACAATTGTTTCGGTTAAAAGTGAAATATAATTTCATTCATATGGCTGCCGTGACTGCCCTTACAGTACCCCATTCGATTAGAGCAATTTGGAGAATTTTTTCCAGTATTTGGGTCGTATCTCGGCAATGGCATCATGAATGCTGGCCTTCAAATGATCAATTGTCACTGTTTAAACGGCATAACAATTGTCTTTAACGACGCCTTACAGAAAATAGAGCAATGGTGTTAAGTC
The DNA here is from genome assembly GCA_023159175.1 of Wohlfahrtia magnifica. Lineage (NCBI taxonomy): Eukaryota > Metazoa > Arthropoda > Insecta > Diptera > Sarcophagidae > Wohlfahrtia > Wohlfahrtia magnifica. The sequence continues at coordinate 2,346,937 of JAKWBJ010000177.1, forward strand.
GCAGCTTCTTGCAGGTCAACAGACATAACTATTTCGGCTAATTAAACGACCATCAAACGTTTGAGGCAATAAATCTTTTGTGGCATGAAATGTGTGACAAATTGCTCCATCCTGTTGAAACCAAACATCGTTCACATGAATATCATGAAGAGTGGGCACAAAAAAATCGATTATAATGGTGCGATAGATGTCTCCATTAAACGTAATGGTTGCCCCGTCCTCATTTGCAAAGAAATATTGGCCAATGATGCCTCCGCTCCGCAAGCCGCACCAAACAGTCACTCGTAATGGGTGCATTAGCTTCTGTAAGACCATGTTTGGGTTTTCTGAGCGCCAAATACGCCAATTTTGATTATTAACGTACCCACCAAGATGAAAATGAGCTCCATCCGAAAGGATGATTTTTGCAATTTTTTTTATTTTATTTATTTTTTTTTTCTCAATTTTCGACCAATTGTCTTTGCTATCATAAGTAAGATTTTAGCAGTCATAAGCTTTTATAAAAATAAACCTAAATTTACCAGGTTTCACCTTTAGAACCACAATATCCACTGCAAACACATACGCGTACCCTATCAGTAGTCTACGTGTTTGAATGTTTTTAGTACGGTTAGGGTTAAAATTGCTTACGGTGGCCAAAAAAAAAAAAAAAAAAAAAAAAAAAAAAAAAAAAAAAAAAAAAAATTCGACATCTCATATTATTTTCGTAAATCTTCTTATAATGTTGATATAATTACAAATTTTGCATGCAAACTCATTTTGTTACGTTGTAACTTTTATGTGACTTACAGCACAAAATACAGTGGTGATCAAGACATTTGCATCTAAAGCAGTATTCTAGCTCTTTAGTTACCCATTTCATTCCGATTTGTTTTTAATCCATGATTTTTGTTATTTTTATAACTTTGTTGATTGTTTTTTTGTAATAGCAGCAAGAACTCATTTTCTGTAAGGACAACAACAAAAAACTCAAAATATTTGCAACTCTCACCCCTCTTATGAACAACTTTTTACTAACAAACCTTTAGGAATGACTTTAATTACATATCCTTTTCATAATGTGAGTTGTCCGCATTTGTAATTTTTTAAAAATTTTCACTTTAGTTGTTCAGTTTTTCAAGAAATATCATTTTTACTAAAAGTCATACTCGTTCATTGAAGTTTAAAAAAATGGCCGGTAGAAAATACAATTCTGAATTAAAAATCTGAAATTTACATGATTATCGTAGCAGAATTTCACACAAAGCCATGTCACGAAAATATTCTATTCCAAAATCAACAATTTTTTGAGAAGTCAGTAATGGCAATATTCATACGTGCATAAGGTAGTAAGACCTCGTATAACAACAGTACACGAAGAGAGAAAAAACAAAAACTTTTTTGTGAAATATCATAAAGTAGTACCAGGAGAAGCAAAAACTGAAACTTCCATTAATGTTGGTATTTCAATCTTTAATAGAAGAGCCAGGGAATATGGTTTCAGAAGCTATAAGGATCCAAAAGACTCCCTTATATCCGAAAGGAACAGAGAAATTGGTCTTAACTTAGTACGAGCACATGCGACTTGGACTCTACAACAATGTAAAACAATATTGTGGTCTGACGAGTCTTCGAGGATTAAAAGGAAGAATTTGTGTCCGAAGACCGGTTGTAAATGTTTTGACCACCACTGTATATTGCATAAACATTGTGCATTTTAGTATTATTTGGCCTTGTTAACAAAAAATGCCAAATTTTCAAAGCAAACCAAGTATTGGACAATTATCGTTTTTTTTTTTTTTGTTTCTCTTGCTAATAAATTTGTTATAGTTTATATTTTTACTGTAATTTAGTACCGTTAAAGTTTATGTACTTTTATAATTTAAAGCGCTTTTTCTTATTAATGTGCATATGATCATAAAGATAGGACGCAAAAGAAAACGGACCTCTATCGTTATAAGAAATGTAATAAATCCTCATTTTAAATTACGAAAATCTGAAAACGCAATATCAAAAATAGTTGAAAAAAATAAGGAACAAAGTTTATTATATAAAAATAAAAATATATAAGAGAAAAAACTGTGGTAAACAAGGCTAGAATTGGTCGTTATCGAAGACTTACAGAGATAGATGATCGACTAATGTTGCTTGAAGTGAAAAAGAATCCCAATATTGATACTTTTACACTAGCCAAAAGCACCAAGCTTCATTTACGCATATCAGTTACACCCCAGACAAAAAGAAATATTAAAAAAAAACATAATTTCCGTGCCGGATTTGCCAGGAAGATACCCCACATATTAGAAAGATCGGACGGTTATTATTCGACTGGTTTTAACCGGTTTTTTTGGTTTTGTCAAATACGGCTTTTTCAAAATCTTCATTTTTCGAATACCGAATAAACTAGTTGATTTAACACGAATAAGTATAATTTTTACACGTTTGTATACTTTTTATTGTAAATATGCTCATCGTTAAACTTTTTGTGTAAATTTAATTATTTTTGTATATTTGACAACGTGATAACCAAGGTAGATCGAAAAAGATATGCACTTTTGAGCGACAATAAACTTTCTCATCTTCTGTAAGTAAATATTAATTGTTCATATGTGAAGAATGATCAACTAGACTCATTGAAAGCCACCAAACCCACAAACTCCGGTTTCGAACAGCAGATATAATGCGCGTTTTTTATAGAGTTATAGATCTTTAAGTTGGCATTACTTTTCAAGATGGCAACCGATGTCAAGTGATTTATTCTCAGTTTGGCTTGGCAATTCATCATGAATAGAATCACGCCCGGCGTAGATTCGTCGAATGGGCCCAAAACGAGATTACCGTTGTTCCCGATTTTGTTTAGCGATGAAGCGCACTTCTGGTTGAATGGCTACGTCAACAAACAAAACTGCCGCATTTGGAGTGAAGGTAACCCTCAAGTGTATGTGGAAACATCGTTACATCCAGAAAAACTGACTGTTTGGTGCGCTTTATTGTGGAATCATTGGTCCGTACTGTTTCAAAAACGATGGTGGCCAGAACGTTACAGTCAATGGTGATCGATATAGAGCCATGATTATGAACTTTTTCATTCCTGAATTGAATAACCATGATGTCCAGGAGATGTGGTTTCAACAAGACGGCGCAACATGTCACACAACTCGTGCCACAATAGATTTATTGAAAGACACGTTTGGTGACCGCCTAATTTCACGTTTTGGACCTGTGAATTGGCCTCCAAGATCTTGTGATTTAACACCGTTAGACTACTTTCTGTAGGGCTGTGTAAAGTCATTGGTCTATGCGATAAAGCCACAAACGTTTGACCATTTGGAAGACAACATTCACTATGTTATTGCCGATGTACGGCCACAAATGTTGGAAAAAGTCACCGAAAATTGGACATCCAGATTGGACTACATCCGCGCCAGCAGTGGCGGTCATATGCCAGAAATAATATTTAAAATGTAATGCCACAAGATTATCTTTCGGATAAATAAAATTCATGTCAATCGAATAATTCATCGTTGTTTTATTGCAACTTAAAGTTCTATACCTCTATAAAAAACACCCCTTATTAGTTAGTGAAGTATTTCACAGCGTAAATACACATAACCAGTCGCTAGTAATGTTATGATGTGATATTGCTGTTGAAAATTGTCAGACGGTGTGGCCTGGGGTTGAACCGACGACTTCTTGGTTGGAAGGTGAGTTCTTACACAACATACGACAGTGACATACACACTATTAAATACGTGGTGCATAAATTTACATAATAGATTTATCGAAGTAAAACATTTAATTTTTGTTATCATAGGCACCTAAATGTTTTTATGGCCTCCACACACCAATTTAGCATAATTTTTATGAGATTTGCTAGAATGATTGTTAGTATTGACTGCCACTTTAGTTTTAAGCTCTGCGTTAGCTTCTGCTAATTTTTAAAACGAGGTGGTCAAGCTCTGAGCTTCAAGAATTAAGAAAAATTGTATTTAAATAAAAGAACCGGTTAACCGGTTACTTTAATTATTAGTAACCAAAAACTGGTTTTTTAAAAACTGCTACTTTTCAAATTATTTGAAAACCGGTTTCCGAAAAATTCGAATAATCGATCTCCCTACCACATAAGCCTCGCGAGATCTGGATGGATGTTATTTTTGCTGATGAAAGCAAATATAACCTTTTTGGCTGTGATGGGAAGCTTTTAGTATATCGGAAACCCAATACAGAGTTAGAAGAGAGAAATATGGTACAAACTGTAAGACACGGCAGAGGTGGTGTTATGATCTGTAGGTGTATGGCGGCCTCAGGTGTGGGAAATTTAGCATTTATTGATGGCATTGTGGATCATCACAAATACGTTGTGGAAGAACGTTCAAAGAAAATTTACTATAGGCCGCTCAAAATTAAAACTTTCTGGGCGATTTCAGTTCTACCATGATAATGATCCCAAGCTTTTAGTCATCAATACAAAGCTTAGGCCTTTATATAATTGCTCAAAAATAATAAAAACTTCGCAACAATTTCCAGATCTACACCCCATTGAATATTTTTTAAATCACATGATTTTACAAATAAAAATCAGGAAGAGAGGAGCAATACTAATTCTGAATACACAAGATAGGTAAGATCTAAGCCAGAACTTGTAATAGACATTATAAGATGTAAAGGAAGAGTATTTCGTTTTTAAACTATCAACAAATGATTTATATTTTAATAATATTGTCCATGTCGAATACCTTTTTATTAAAGTTTTTGAATTTTGCTGCATTAGTTTCTTTGTGATCTGAATATTATTAGTGCTTCTTAATAAAGTTCTTTCTAATTTATTTATTTATTTTTTATTTTATTTTACTTTTTTTATTACACGTTATATTGCTTTTGATTGATTGCTAAATGAATTTGCAAGCTCACGTCGAATAGAGTTTTTGGCCACTTTATATGGGCAACAGTTTTTATGAGTAAATACATATGTATTATCTGCGTGATTTAATTTGGAAAAGTATATTAATTTAAAACAAAAAACATAAAAAATCGTATAATGCAATATTGCTTTCATTCTCTTGCTATTTATTAGTCACACTCATGTTCTTTCAATGCCGGATGCAATTCTAAAAAAGTGAAAACCCCATAAACAACACTCTCACAGAACATATGCATGTGAATACAAATAAAAACAACAACAAACGTACCATAGAAAAAACAATTTTGAATTAAGAATAAATGATTAAAAAAATAAAGAAGAAAAAAAGCAACAACTAAAATTCCTTAATTGTGTAAGAAAAAATTTAAATTTTTTATAAAGAGAGAACAAACAATTTATAAAATTAATATTGAAAATTTCTCATCTATTCAAATTACATACATACATAAGTATGTATACACATACAGTGGAGAGCAAAACCAAGTGTATGCTTATAACTTTTGTAGTTATGTTCAATAAAACCATCAATCTTAATCCGAATTTGTTGAAACTAACCAACTTCTAATGAAATTTAAAACTAATGCAGTTGGCAGAAAAAGTATAAAATGCAAATCAGGTCGGATAGACTTAGTTTTTCACTTTTTGTTCGAAATGGAAAAATATGAGAGTTCATACTTTGTCCAGATGACTTTTTTTTTATTACATTTTTAACACTTCTGGGTAGACTTTTTACTAGTTTTTCAATTATTTCACATGGAATCTTAGCCCACTCATACTGCACTCGGGTCCATAACTCGTCCACATGCTGAGCTGCTTCTGGACACGTAGCCAAGCGGCACAAACTTTCGATGGGGTTCAGATCGGGACTTTGTGCTGGCCATTTCTGAAGCTTAAATCTTTTCTGCGATAACCACAGTTTAACGACTTTAGGATCTCCATCCTACTGGAATATTACTTGTTCTTCTGAGTAGGCACTTGTGTTCACAAAACCTGTTAAATTGATTTGTAAAATTCGAAGATAATCTTCTATTTTCATGATTTCTTCAATTTTTACTAGAGGCCAACTATGCTCCCAAGTAAAACACTCCCACAGCATAAAATTTCGTCCTCCATGTTTAACAGTTTGTTCGACTTGATGCTTTAGAATTTTTTTTTATTAATTCGACGTCAGTTACACTTAATTTACATGATGATTTTCCATGCACGCATTTATTGTATGCATTCTTTGTTTGTAGAAGAAAGGAGTAGAGAAGAAAGAGGGGTAGAAAAAGGGGTATTTGCCATTGTGCTTTGTTCTTCAATGTAAACTTCAACAATTATAGTTAAAAAATCATCTCTGCAAGAAAAAAAGGCATGCCTCACAAATTATGGTGTAAATACAGTTGATTTTCAGAAGAATATTTAAAAGAGAATTTAAGACAAGGCATGACTTTGAAGTCATCGTGTAAATTGGTCTTTTCCATTGTATTGGAAACGATTTATTTTGGTTTCGTCGGACCAATCTTCAATGTTTTAATTTTCAGGCGCTTTACATAAATGTAATGTTTTTCTCCGACAAAGCTGGTTTTTTCTTTTTAACTACCTACACAAACTCAATTCTTGACAACGATCTACGAACCGTCCACATATTAACAGCTTTTTTGATTAAATTTGCGACCACTTTTGGTGTTCTACTGCTCTTTTTTAATTGCCGTATTATAAACCGCTCCTCTGAATTGCATAATAAACTTTGGCGTCCACCAACGTTTTTCATAGGCACAACATTTCGCTTTTTTGTGCAGCTATGACTGTTCTTAGGCTAATACTTCAGTGTTGAAACACCATAATATTGGTTTCGACTGACAGTGAAATTTGGCTCATTTTTTTAAATTACACTATGCAACAAGCAAAAATACCTTGGATAACCACTGTATTTCTTTGATGCACTGTGGTCGCCTAACTTCAAAATTCATCAGCATTTCAGATTCAGATTTTTTTTCTAAAATGTGAGATTTTTGAAGAGACTGCTTCATACGAGTACATGTTATGATAACTTTGAAACGACTTATTCGATTTCGTTAAGCCATATGTAAGAATCACTACCTATATGTGTATTGCAAGTAACAAAAGCGTGATACTTTTTTTTCTTCATATTGTCATTTACTTGCTAATCGTGATGTGGTGTTGTTGCTGTTGTCACCATATGTTTTCGCTAAAGGTGAACTCTACCTTTAGCTGCTTCTTTTTCTTTTGAAAAGCTTTTGTTGTAAACAAATTTACATACCTATTCTATTTGTTTGTTATTGCTGTTGTGTTTGCTTTGAAAAGCCCTTATTGTATATGCTCTTTTTATGTTTTTCTACTCTCTGTTGGCTTTTTTGTTATTATTATTATTATTTGTTGTTGTTGTTGCTATTGTAATTTTGTGAATTTTCAATTCCACTTGATTTTTATTTCATTTCATTTGTATATCTGGTTGTTGATTATGGTTTTTTTATATTTTTTGTGTGATTGTTATTAAGCATAATATATCTCTTTCTCTCTTTTTATTATTAATATTATGGTGCTGTTTAATATATTTAAGTTACTGTTGTTGTCTATATATATTTACTCTTTTGCTATTGTTTTTTTTTTTTGTTTTCTTTACCCGCATGCTATAAATATCAATCTAAAATTTAAAATATTTGACAGTTTGTATCACTTATTTTTACTATTTAAATGTCTTCTATCTTTTGATTGTCTTCCCCATTCTATCTCTCTCTCTATGGTAGACCATTTATTTTTCTCTTTTCCTTTGTATAGCCTCTTACATGTCATGCCTTTTCATGTAATAAATAAATAAATAATTCATTTTTTCCTTTTTAAAAGTCATTTAGTCTAATAAGATTTAAAGATGCTACTTGGCTGCTGTTTTAATGTTGTTGTTCAGTTGTCATGGTTGTTGGTTGTTTGTAATCTTTATTGCTGTTGTTTTAATTGCTATTTTATGTAAACAATAACATTAATGATCATTAACGTAGTATTAATTATTATGATGAAGTTGCTATTTATAATGTATTTGCTGTTCCTTATTTGTTTTATAAATATTATTTTTATTTTTAGCCTGACCACCAACCATTTAACCCAGCACGTCTGTTTAGTTTGTCATTAGATTTGCCGTAAAGAAAATACATAAATTTAATTGAATTGAGACTGGAATTTATAATTGAGCGATTTTTTTTCTAGTTTTAATTAATATTTTAAATAGAATTAAATCAAACGATTTATGGATGTATGTATTATGTATGTTCATATGAATGTATATGGTTTTGAGAACAGTTTTTTTAATATACAAATTTTTTCTTGGAATTTAAAAAGCCTTATACAGATAAATTTAATGAATAAAAACATTGAATTTTACAATAGTTTTTAAAAAAATAATTGCCAATTATTAACATTATATATGTTAATCAAAGAAATTTTTAAAATAACATATTTTTAAGAAATGTGCTATAGAGTAACCATTCCAGCGCTGCTAGGAGTCTTTGTATTGTATCCGCTTATCTCCCGCTTTTTGGCACATATCGATAGATAACGGAACTTTAACTGTTACAGTTCTCTACACATGCAAAATTCTATATACAGTGACGTGCAAAAGTGTAACTTGTAACAAGTTCAAACGAACTAAGTATGTTTATTGTATGGTATTATAGGCACACATGTTCTCTTCCTTCAGAACTAGTTTGATGCCAATACAAAAACAACAGCAGTAATAGCGGCAAAAAGTGTAAATATAAACGAAAGTTACAATGTTATAGTCAATAGGATGACCAGCAACTTTGCTGGATGCGATCCAGGCTCAATATGTATGTTTTTTTTTTTCTAAATTGTACTGGTAGATCGAACCAGACTTCCTTCGTTCGCTTCTATAGCTCATTCATTCCTTTGGTCGGATCTGGATACTTAGCGAGCAGTGATTTGATATGAATCCACAAATTTCCAATCGAATTTATATCCGGAGCTTGTGGAAGCCATTTCATATAAACTATCACTGTCTTTTTGAGCCGGCTTTTAACGATATGTGCATTTTGTTTTGGGTGATTGCCTTGGTAGAACATTACTTTTTCAACAACCATTTTTTCTACTACACCTGGCAGTCTTTGTTACAGAATCAATAGGTTCTATCCTTCACATATTGTACCATCTATGCGTGATAATTAATGGACCTACACCATTTATTGAAATGCAAACCCAAACCATTATGGAGCTACCACTACGTTTTATTATCTGTTTTACATGATATGTTTGAGTTGCGTACTGGGTACTTGATCCAATACCAAACTACACCATCAGATTGAAATTGGTTTACTTTAGCCTCGTTAGACCAAATAACCTAATAAACCCATAATGTAAAAGAGTAAACAAATCATACTGGTGGCTTCACAGTAGTTTAGGATAGCATTTCGAAAATTGGTGCATATCCATTAGTACGCATAGATGGTACCATGCGTAAGGAACAGTACCTGTCGATTCTGCAAAAAGAATTTGCCAGTTATAGTAGAAAGAGTGATTTTTGCTGCTGCAAAAATAATTTTTCACCAAGCCAATGACCCAAAACACATTTTAATTTAATTTAATTGACAGCTTTCTCCTGGCAATGATGACAAACATCAGACAGGAGTGCTATCTGGGTTTATGTGAGTTTTGCCATGCTGGCATACCCACGGTGCCTCAATAACACGAGTGAATACAATTCGTCCACTGGTACTCTTCACCTGTGACACCCACGAGTGAATATCACAGGTGAGTTCCAATTCAAAGGCGTGTTGTTAGGACACTGATAGCCTTCACACCTTGGTGAGTAGTTGGAGACTATCTAAGCTCCTGCCGTGATATGGGTCACAGAACGTGGTTGAGGAGATGCAACACCACACCAGGACGCACTCGGTCTGCGCTTTAAGTTTAAACTACAGCCACCGCGAAGCTCCCACAAGGGGGCCTACCTAACAATCGGGCAGAGATCGGAATCCCTGAGGCTCCAGATTTTCGTGGCACCAGAACGCCTCTTGTCAAGTTTAGTGACACGGGAGTGTAAATACAATCACGTGCCGCCTCCAGTTTCGCCCACGGAGTGGTCACCGGTAAACAAACATCAGACAAGTGATCAGAAAAAAACGCCACCTACTGGGAACAAATTACAATGGCAAAGAAAAGATTACCTCCAATTAGCTGGAAGGCGCTACAGTGGATTTAATCACTTTTTAATCACTACTTAGCTTGAAAAATGAAACTGAACCACAGCAATGAATGATTTGTGGAAAGCCCATATACTGCCTAGACCAGTGATGGAAAAAAAGGGTGGTATCATGCCTACCCATCCGATTCCGCGTACTTTTTGATTGATGATTATTAGTGATCACAAACGTATTTTGACCAAATTTAGAGACTCTGTTACCGTTTTGAAAACAGATTAAACAAATATTTGTATTGACATGTCACTAACCGCAAATCAGTTCAGTGGCTCTCGAGTTATTAAATGACGGACATAGGACAACTTATTTGTATATACTGTATATAGATTATTTATTTTATTTCTTTAATTTTATTTATATTATATTAATTTTATTATAATTATAACTATAAAAATTTTACAAATAAATAATCTATTACAATTATCAAAATTATAATTATACCTCCTGCCGAATAGCCTATGGTCAGTGACACTATAGGTGCCTTCTATATTTCACCCTTTTTCCAACACAGTCTACAAAGATCAGTATCAGTATTCTCTAATCCGTATATCAATAAAAGTATGCAGCAGTTGCCGGTAATGACGTCCATAGTCAGCCTTAGTTCCAACTTGCTCATGAAGAAGGACAAGGTCCTTCTGTTAGAAATGATCGGTCAGATGGTACATGGAACATAATGGCGGCAGCTTATTGACTTCCTGATGTGCCATTACTATCTTAAATATCATCTTTTCAATCTCAATGTGGTACCTGAATCGGTGTGTTGCCTGTGCAGAGAAAAGGAGGAGACAATGGAGCATATGATCTGTAAATGTGTTGCTTCGTCAAACATTCTTTTTTTGGCTTGAACAGGTTCGTCGGCTACCTATTGGATCACCAGTCCAGGGGTATTAACTCAATGCGATTATTACTGCCTTTTACGGCTATAGTGTTTGAAGGTCTGAACCCGAAGTGTTTGGCACAATAGATCTTTTTAGGTCGCAGTGACGTGGTCAGTTTAGCCTCTTCGACCAAATCAAATAACAATAATAATTTCAGTATGACCTTATGCAGTTCTCTCAAGATCATTCTTCCTCTAGTATAACCTTAGACTTGTTCGAATATAATTTAAACGCCCTGAGAGCCGCCTGATCAACAACATAAATCTTCGTTGGCTCTCTAACGCTCTCTACCATACTTTGGATCACTTCCACTGCCCTTAAAATTGCAAAAGTTCCGCCTGGAAAGCACTACATTTGTTATTCTTAAAGCCGAGTTGCTCGCAGTAGACACTAGCTCCAGTACCTTTCCTGCCAGACGTTAAAGAAGTGGATTGCATAATTTCCACTCTTCTCTACTGCGTAACACTACCTCCATGATCTCGATATTTATAGATATAATCACTAGCACGTCTATAAGGTCCAATTCGTGTTCATAGTGAGCATCCCGTCAAAAGTCCAGTTTCCTTAGCTTTAGGGCACTCTTTCCTACCTGAAGGTTAACTTCAAGATCCAAGGCACGAATATCAAGCTTCGCAATCAGGTTCGGTTGTGGAATGCTCCTCATGGTCACTGTTATAAGAAGTGATGTCGTCCGCTGCACACTACCCAACTCAGGAAACCCTGCCCAGGGCGTGTCACCAGACAAGACTACGTAGAATGGGGCAGACCACGGTCCAATACAGCCAATTTAGAGCATATAGTCTCTGTCCCCAAATCCTCCTAAATGAGTTCTTGGAGGAATGAAGTGTCATTATTCCCCTCCTTGTCCACTGCTCCATGTTTTTTTAGTTCATTCTGTACCATCTTAGTTGATGGTACAGAATAACGTCCAGGACTAGCAACATAAACAGGAAATTTTATATCTCCTGCTGAATAGCTCTATCATTGCTTGATTAAATCACCCAAACCATTATGATGTGCCCAGCGTAATAGCCTTCTCAATACATCTTACAGTAATTTTGATATAGTGAACAAGAATGTCATCTCCAGAAACCATATATTTCACCATCCGTCACTCTTCTAGGGAGCATATTGACTTTCCACAGAGCATCCATTGCTATTTTTTAATCAATCTGATCTATCAAGCTGAGTAGATGATTAAGCCTTCATATGATTTTACGTAGTGGCGAAGACTTTTACCTTAGCATTGTAATGTTTTTTTTTTCATGCGTCTGATGTTTGTCATCATCTCTAGAGGTATGCAGGATGGCCAGGAAGCTTCTATATTTTTAAGAAACCACAATTAAATTGTTCTTCATCATGTCCTCTGTTGGGGCTCGAACCCGGATCCTTGTTTTGATATGCGTGCACTTTAACCACTACACTACGCCACCCCCAACAAGAAGCCATAAATATGGTAAAAAAAAACATCATTTTGAGACTTACTCTGTATAACTCATCTTTAAACAGAACAGCCTACGTTGTATGGATTATTGATTTTACTCTTAAGCATCACATCAACGCAATGTACCAGAAAAGGAGAATTATGAAATGCGTTCTACATCGATATCCTAGAAAGCACCCAAGCTGAAACTCAAACTATCAAATTCCTCCTCGATGTAGACAACTGCTTCATGAAGAGCAGTTTTGATTTGCCCGGTAAACAGAGCAAATATGAACATGATTATGTCAATAGTTTTGTTGTTGTAACCTATATTTGTTAGCAATAGGCAAATATTGGAACAGTTTGATGAGTCATTGTTTACTTGATTGCTACAAAAATATAATACAAAATCAGTTTTTCCCTATTACATTACATTAAGTGAAATTGAAATCGGTTTTAGCTGCCAAATAGATATTTAACTAAAAATCGAAAAAATAAGTAACTACTTGACAGCTGGTTTAATCTTAATAGAAATTAAAGTTATTTGAGTCAGTTTTTTTACCTAACAATTTCTAATTGAGATCGTTAGTTTATAATTCCTTTAATCTGCTACACAATTTTTATCTTAATAATGAAAGCAAGTAGATATTTAAGCGGTAACTAGAACTTTATAAGATTTTCGCAACATTTAACATTTAAATACTAACTTTAGTGTGAATCTAGTCTTCCGTAGGTAAACTTCATGAAAATATTCAAAGATAAAAATTGCCTGTTATGTGTAATGAATTTGTTCATATTGTTACGTTATATCCTTTTTAAAACGTTTGAGTTCTTTTAAATTGCGTAAAATAAAATAAAAGCAGCGAATTTAATATTTTATTCAACTCTTTTTACTTCCACACATTTACTTTATACAATTATAACTATTAAGTAACCAACTTATTTTTTATCCCCTTAATACACCAATTTACTCAATGCACGACTCATTGCAATGCTTCCTGGAAAGCTTTGACATTTTTCCTATTTCTAGTACGACTTTAGGCAAGGGCTGTTAAACTATATGCATAATGCGCTGCCCTTTATATAAAATTGACATTTCATCTGAATGTTCTTGTACTTACTACGGCATTCAATTCATTTCCTGTTATTCAAATGTAACACCCAAAACCGGTACGGTAAACCGTTCAGTACGCAATTAGTAACACTGTTAATAACACAAATTAAGAATGGCATTACCAGAGTGGCACATTGGTAGCATTGATAAAAACCAGTGGACTAAAATCATACAATATAGTTTTAAGCATACTGATGTTTTTGTATCTTCTTTACAGCCAAACCTAAATTAGAGCATTAAGCGTTTTTTTTATATAAGACCAGCACCCAGGGCATGGCCCCTACTACGCAGTGCATTGTGCTGGTACTAGGAAAATAGGTTATTGGAAGGGGGGCAGAGGGAGTAGTGTTTATGGACGTTAGATTTAAATTTACTCATATCGTAAGTGGCAGGAAATACTTTCGCTGGAAGATTATTCCACAACCGAACAGTGCGACCAAAGAACGAGTTCTCCCTATGATGCGTTTCGCGATTTACTGGACAATCTACTACAAATGGATGCGCTCTACAAGAAATACGAGTACTACGTAAAAATATATGCTTTTTAGGAATTAATTCTTTAATTTCGTTAGAACACATTCCGTTATAGTACCGATAGAACACACGCCACATTGCGACGGTGCTCCAATGAATCGATAGAGTTGGCTACCCTACCGTCTAGTTAACGTTGTGTCGTAAACAGTAATGTCAACTTAAATTTTCAACGAAACATAACGAAATAAAATTTTTTATTAGTGATTAAATCGCTAAATGTGATGTAAAAATAGTTAATTGACATTACTTTAATATACAAACAATAACAATCCAGCGTTTCGCAGCCAACCTTACTTTCTAACGCGCTATTCAAATAGTATTTTCCAATTATAAAGCGTTGACGCCGCGTTATTTGGGTTTACTCCATACAATTTGTATGGAAATGAGAGTTTTTGACAGATAAATAACGCTCAACGCTCTAATTTAGGTTTAACTGTTAGGCATTGCTTATTTCCATATCAATATTCTGACTTAATTAAAGATTTTAACTTGAAGTTCATTATTTTAAAGTTTAAAGTTTAAAGTTTTTTATGTTCATTTGAGCCTTAGCAGCTTTATTTAACTTTGTTTTTTTCTTATTTTAAATTTGGCATTAAGATAAAATATTTTTTCGGCTTTTAAAATATAAAAATAAATTTGAAATATTTTCAAGCATTTCTTAACACAATAAATTTTTGTTTTTATAAGTTTAACATGACAAATATAGGCTTAAATTTTGTATGATTTATATTTAGTTGCGTATAAACCTTTTTAATACGATTTTAATGCTTTGTGTTAAAATTTTAATTAATTATTAAAAAACAAAGAAATATAAAAAAAAAAAAAAAAATAGAAATATGCGTTTGTATTCTGTTGGATGTAAAATATTATTTCCTTTAAAATCCCATAATAAATCACAAACATGGTTTTAGGTCTTTCTTGATACGATTCTAATCTTTATTGGTCGTAAGTCACCTCTGACGTGACAACAATAGTTTTCTACAGCGGTTGTATAGCACGTGTAAATCGACAATGGCAGATTATGTCGAAATATGTTAAAAATGAAATGAACATTTAAAAAATTTATGTTGAAGATTGTTTCTAAAAAATGTTAAATTGAATTAAAAAAAGAATAATAAGCGTAAACCTTTTTTTTGCTTATGTAAAGGGTCCACCATCTAACGTTTTTTTTTTCAACTAGTGCTTATTTCGTGAATGGTAACACTTAGCTCATGTCTGATTTGACAGACAATTAGTTTTATCCTTCCGCTGAACGAATATGGTTGTGTATACGCTCGAACAACGCTGGGAATCTGGGCCTGCGATAGACTTACGGAAGATGCTGATTTTGCCAAAAAAAATGAGAGTTTTGGCCATATTTTTTAGGTAACATGCCATATAGTATGTGTCGTTGAACTTTGACAATTACTAGCGTCCATTTTTTTACATATATCGAATTCACAGTATTTATTCAGTTTATTTTGTTGAATCGCCTTGGACAGATATATGCAAATGCTAAAATTGTTTTTTTGGAATTGGCATTCTATTCTGGAAATATTTCGAAAGCTTCTCCTATTTAAGGGTCCTACTGTGAGAACTTCACACAGTATAATGGATAAATTAAAGTTTACTGGTTAAGTTAAGAATGAACCAATAACACGCTTACGGCGACGAAAAGTACGATCTGCTGAAAATATTGCCATAATCCGTGAGAGTGTAAAGGAAATTTCGTGTAAATCGATTTCGTGTCGCTTACAAAATCTTGGCTTTTCGCAAACGACAACTTGAGCAAATTTTGCCTCTAGACCTGGGCCTGCTCCTGTACATAAATCAATTGACCCTAGAGCTGAAAGTAAACGTATATAACAACAACTTGTGTTTGCTAAATACGCCCTTGGCCCTGGCCATTATGTATGAAATACATACAATGTCATTTAAATAACCAGCAAACAATCCTTTTAAAGTTGTCAGGAAATATCTCGACAATAACTTTATGAATGTTAGTCTTTAAAAGCCCTAACGTTAGAGGATTATTCATGTGGACAATAAAACTAAGCTCGGTTATGTTGTGTGTCTCGTGATACAGTTTTGTTGAAACAAAAAAAAGTCAATTATTTTACGGCCATAGTGTTCCGAATTTACAGTGACGGTTTTTCCGGAGTCATTTTTGAAAAAATATGGTCCAATTACATCTTCAGATCATATAAATACCAAACAATTATTTTTTCAGTTGTAATGGCTTTTTCACAATCACTTCTGGATATTTCTAGGCTCATATGCGACGATTTTGCTTGTTGGCGTAACCACCGACTAGGGAATGAGCTTTATGGCTTAAGAACATTTTGTTCTGATCTCTAGCCACTTTTGAATCACCACTTTTGTAGTCAGTTTTAACAATTTTAACGCGTTCTTGTGTTGTTAAACAATTCATATTCATAAATAGCAAGTGTAGATATTTAGCAGCTGACAGCCTTGTCTGTCTGGCGGAATTAGAAACACTAACAGCCAAACCTAAATAAGAGCGTTGAGCGTTATTTATCTGTCAAAACTATTATGTATATACAAATTGTATGAAGCACACTCAAATAGCGCAGCGTCAATGCTTTGTAATTAGAAAATCCGAATTTAGCAGCGCGTTAGAAAGTGAAGTTGGCTGCGAAACGATGTTATAGATGCACAAAATTGACAGTGTTGTATTTTCTAAATTGTTTATATGTTTTATTTATTGTTTTAGCGATTTAAGTAGTAATAAATTTTTTAAAAACATAACTGTTTTTTTGAAAATTTGAGTTGGCATTAACGTTTCCAATGCAACGTTAACACTCTTATTTAGGTATGAAACTTCAGCGTCAGCACCAGCCGGCAGTTAACGCAACGCTCACCGCCTTAATTTAGGTTTAGCTGTAAATGGATAATGCGGTATTAAAGTTGTTAGTAATCGTTTGCTTTTGAATGAGCACATTCATGCATCCTAGTCTGATGATAGAGCTGACACCTAAACCTTTAGACAGGCTTTATAAAGCCACTTTTGTACAGCGAGCCGCTTAATGTAACTACGGTCGCACTTGCACTAAAAAGATAAACAAACACTTCTAATTGTGGGGAAAGTAATTCTAGGAGTCACAAATCAAAACGTGATTCCTCCTTCACTATTAACCAAACATTTCCTGATTGTCCGGACTGCTTATTTGTGAGAGCACTTATGCTCAGCAAAACTTTAAATCTAAATCATGATCAATATCTGAAACGATTGGCAACAGCTCGGCACTTTGAAGGTGCAAATCCATAGTACGTAAAAACTCAGCCCGTGAGCAGCATTTTCTTTGGTTCGCTCGTTTTATGACTCCTTCTCATGAGTTTTATTTTCTAATTTGTAAGCAAGAATCATATTTTTGGTTCCAAATATTTTTTGCCCGACTCGTGACACAAATTTAAAATTTTTTTGTTCTTTAACTCGTAAGTATGAATTTTATACCACACACGAATTAAGAATGAACGAAAAAGAATCAAAGACGAGCAATTCATTTTAAAGCATGTTGTTTGTGTAAGATTAAATGCGTAATACCATGCATTCATATGTGTAAATATGTGTGTATTTTGTGTGCAGCGACGAATAAGTATCACACATATGCATGTTTTATACAAACAACATTTACTAAAACGAATTGCTCGTTTTCAACTCGTTTTGATGCTTTTCGACTAGATTTGAGAAGTTTATTTTAAAATTTTTTTGTTTTTGACTTTTCTTACAAGTCGTATTTAAATTCTTTTAAAATTCGGCTCTCAAGAAGAAGCGTTCTCTTCCTACTCTGCCCAAATCCAAGGAAACCCGAATAACATAACCTATGCAGATGACAAGATTTAGCGTGATTTATGAGCCAAAATCATGTAAAATTGTATACCTCGGATGTGCGCCACTCAGTGAAGCTGCAGTGAACATTAGCATCACCTAATGTAAGCGGTAAACATTTTAATTTTTTCTCTTGGGAGGATATGTATGGCTTTTCGCAAAACATCCGTTGTCTTGTTTCAGTTTCATTAATCAATTGATTTTCAAGCTAAGCAAATGTAATTGGTCTACTGTAACTCTTCTCCATGTAAGATGTTAGAAGGTGTTGGTGATCCTTACTTAGAGTTGCCCAGTTGGTTGACTAGAGGTGCTTTAAGCCACAATTAAATTTTTTCACTCTGAGCCGCTTGTGTTGTTTCGGGCACTTTAGTCACTACACCTCGCCATCCGCATTATTATCAGATCACTCAATAAGTCCGTAGGATGACACATAGAAGGCGTTACTGGAATTTTTTCCGTATGATTTTTATTTTGTACTAACTTTCAAACGAACCGTGTATAAATTTGACAACAATCTGATTATTGAGTCGTGAGTTATAGCATTTTGTGTGAAGTAACTTTTTTTGGAAAAAAAAGTTTAAAAAAGTGAATTTCGATTTTGGTAAAGCATTGCGTTATGGTGACAAATATACAGTGAAAACCAAACAATGTCTTGATTAGCATTATACTAGCTCTGCTCCATCTAGAGAAGTGGACTGCTAAATTTAAATATGGCACAAATGATGCAGAGCGCAGTGGTCGCCCAACTAAGGCTGTTATTCCAGAAAACATAAAAAAATTCAAAAAATTAACGATCGCAAATTGGAGGTGCACGAGCTAGCTGACATTGCATGGATATCATATGGCAGTATTTCCACCATTTTATACAAACATTTGGGTATGCGAAAGCTCTGTTCAAAGTGGTTGCAGCGTGAGCTCACAAATCGTATCACAAATCGATTAAAACGATGGCAAAATCGTATGAATTAGGCTTCGAATTGCTATCCCACCCACCGTATTCTTCAGATTTAACCTCTGTGACTTTTTCCTGCTTTCGGAAAAAAATCCAATGATGAAGTAATCGCTGAAACTGAGGCCTATTTTGTTAGAGAAAGAGAAATTGTGCTAAAGTGTCCGCCAAAAATTTTTTTTTTTAAATGCTATAAAAAAAAACTACTGAATATTTTCTCAAATTTCTTTCTTTATTTGAAAGTACAATCCTTCCGGTTAATAATGGAAAATAATTTCATTCAAATGGCTGCCTCGGCTGGCCATGCAGTAGCCTACACGATCGGTCCAATTTTTAAGCACATTATCGATTGTGTGTAGCTGTATTTCACCAATGGCTTCACGAATATTGTCCTTTAAAGCGTCAATTGTCTCTGGCTTGTTGGCCTAACACTTATCTTTGTCGGCACCCCAAAATAATTGTCCAGCGGTGTCAAATCTCACCTCCGAGGTGGCCAAACGACATCAGCTCTGCGGCAGAAAATGGGATCTTCAAAAACAGGGCGCAGAACATCGAGTGTAGCTTCGTCGCCGTCCTGTTGAAACCAAATGTTGCCAATATCCTCCTCTTAAATTTTTGGCCCGATAACGATCGCCATTGACTTTAACGGCCACTCCTTGCTCATTTTCGAAGAAAAATGGCTCAATTATGCCTCTGGACCAAAATCCGCTCCAAACAGTGACTCGTCTTGGGTGTATCGGCTTTTCAATGTATGCGTGCGGGTTTTCTGTGCCCCAAATGCGACAATTTTGCTTGTTTACATACCCACCAAGATCAAAATGAGCTTAATCTGAAAAGATGATTTTTTTTGGCAAAATCAGTATCTTCTGTAAGTCGATCGCAACCATATTCGTTCAGCGGAAGGATAAAAGTAATTATCTGTCAAATCAGACATGAGATAAGTGTTACCATTCACGAAATAAGCACTAGTTGAAAAAAAAAAACGTTAGATGGCGGACCCAATATAAAAGTGGTATCGAAAAGTTGGAAAATCGCTATACTCGTTGTATCGCTCTCGAAGGCAATTATGTTGAATAATAAAATCAAGTTTTGTCAAAACTTCTTTGTTTTTTTACTTATCCTACGGAGTTATTGAGTGACCTTTTATTTAAATTTAATGAATGACCCTTAATAATAGTGTTTGTTTAGCTTTATGGATAACAAGGAGAAAAGACAGTAACTTATATTCTATGCTGCCGATAAAACAATAATTTGTTTAAATGCAAGAGATTCTGCTCTTATTTGTTACAAAGATGATTGCTTTAACAGAAACTTCTAAAAATAGATTGAATAGATAAGTAATAATAGATAATAAAAATGATAGATGAATAGATAAGTAATACTGAATGTATCACTAATACGTATTATAATATTTGTGACCAATTATTTTATAATTTAATAACAAATTTAAATTTTATTTTGTTCATATCAAATATTTGTTTCCTTTTAGTTCGTAGTTTCGTAACGTTTTGACGAATTTAACGAATTAAGTAAATATTGATTTTCTTTTAAGATGATTTCGATTAATGGCTCTTCAAAGTCAAATTTAAACCACTTAAAATCGAAATTATTATTTCCCATTTTTTTCCATTGATTTTGTTAAGTTTGCAATTTATTTGCAAAATTTTCTTCAAGTGTCTAATTAAATGTCTACCACTTAACAAAAATAATACAAAAAAACTAAGCACTAAATTGTCAATATTGATTTATAAAAAGCACATCAACGCGCCAGTCACTCAATCAACAACACACCACACTATGGAAATTCCCACTTGTTAGATTTTTTTCTGTTGTGAGCCCCTCTGATGACTAAATACTCATATTTACATACTCGTATGTATACCTATATAAATGAAGTGGCAGAGTAGGCAACATTGAATTATAGCATGAATACGAGTATACATATAGGTATGAACATACATACCTCTACACACATGAATAATTGGAAACTGCAATTGATAACTTTACTAAATTCACTTAAATCTATGAAAATATTATAAAATACAGAGTTAGAGAGGAAGATGAAAAAATCATTACATTTACATACATATATTCACACTAATAATTTTAAAGGCATCAACAGCCACAACTTTAATAACAACGGCAAATTAAAAGTTTTGCCACAAATGTCGTCTATATGTATATATATGTATGTATGTATTTATATTGTAATATAATCTGTACATTGATCGTTGGACTTGGCATAATAACAAACAACAATACATAATGGCCAACAACAATAACACAAATTCAATGCAACAACTACACGAAAGAGCGGCTTAAAAATATTACAAAAAACATAAAAAACAAGTAGTGGAAGTGAAAAATAATAACCACACTAAAAATAGCAACAACTACGTTCGTACTTACATACAAACACAAACATATGTACATACTCTCTAACTTAATACACGACAAAAACATAATAATCAGAGAGAGGAAGAGCGAGAGAGAAGTAAAGAAAAACATTAAAATTTAAACGAGCAACTTTAACAATTACATCGTTAGTATTACGTTATACAACGTAATAATAGCGTAGATGCACAAGAAGATGTAAGAAAAAAATGACAATAACAACAGCAACAACATTAAAAGTAATACAAGTAAAACCAGTAAAGAAACAACGAAAGAGAGAGTCAAACCACAAAAACAAACTTCACATATGATCGAGAAATTTAATGGCATTTAAGAGAAATGTAAAAAAAAAAAGATTTATTAACAAACATACGAGCCTGCGAAAGTCAATAGCATAAGAAAAATTAAACAAAAACAGAATAATGACAGTAATAAATACATTTATAACAACAATAACAACCCAGGTGATCCCGCCATACTAGTACTTCAACCAGAAAAATAACTTTTTTTTGCAGCATTTTATTTCTGTGACCGGTACGGATGCAAAAGAGCAAAACTGGGGAGCAAAATAAGTGTTCAAAACCCGTATTAAATACTAAAACAAGTGAGAGTTTTTTTTATTCATTATAAGTGGTGTATGCAACGAATATTAATAGTGCCCTACTTAACAGGAAGCAATTTTGTTTTTTTTAATCTAATGACTTACAAAAAGAATATTAAGGACGGCTTGATCCGTCCATATTATCTTTCTCTCACAATAGTGATAAAAGGTTATAATAAACAATCAGAGTCAATTCTTTACCATAAACGTTTGATTCTTGGCTACGTAGCTTTTCCAAATGTCCAGCTATGATACTACGATATAGCTGAAATATCGACAACAGTTGTACCAATTTAAAAAAGAAATATTAAATCGGAACGGTGGGGCCTCTACACGGGGGTTATTCTGGGATCTTCTTGATCAATGTAGTAAGTAGATATGGCAAGTGTTAGGCGGGAGTTTTGTAACAGTAAATAATCTGACGACCTTCGTATCTCAATCTCTCTCAGACTACACTGTCTTTCAATCCGAGACTTATGCCATCGATAAGAGGGGCCACTGGTGTATTCAAGAATTAAATCTAGACCCTTCGCTTATAAATATCTTTACGGACATTCTTGCATTGATTAATGCTCTAAGTTCCAACGTCTCCTTAGCTCTATTCGCTCACTTTCCCAACTTGTATGACATTATATTGGCATCATATTTGATATCATACGCAGACATACATATCTTTTTATTATTTTGAGGGAGTTATCGAATTTATAGATAAATGCGCGTTTGAGATGGTGATATAATATTACCACTTGTAAGATATTCATGACATTATGGCCTTCTCTGCTAATAAAAAGTATCAAAACTCCTCTGGTTTTTGAAACAGAGTCGATAAGGCTTTTCATAAGGCACTGTATTGGCCCATGTGATAACGTATAGGTTATGCTCGTTATAACTACTATTTGCGCTGTTTTGCTGATGAGCGCCCAACTGGTGGACCATAATTGAGTGTGGCTCTGGCAAAGAGAAAATGAATTTAGTAGATGAATGGGAGATGGAAAATGTGGAACAAAGGTAATCTTATATAATAATCCCATTTTTTATATATCCAAGATACAATTGCTACTCTGTCAATGGAAAGGATTAAGACCGTGACTTTTGGGAGAAAGATGATTAGATTTCTAACATGTATAGTTATCTGACACTGTATAATTTGGCGCATAGGGAAGGGGAGAAATCGGTAGTTTGTGACTGCCCCTCTCTACAAGTGCTTTAATTAACTGGACTATCTCAGCGGTATATCACAATTTTAGTCAGTTGAACCGGTTGGCTATCTTAAGCACTACATGATTTGCACATTCTGGCTTAAGAAAGACTTTGTGTTTACTTTGCTGCTTTTACTTGCTGGATTTATTAATTGGCTTCTGTTCAAATATCTTGTACCAGACAGTCATTTTTTTAAAATTAAAAAAGAAAATAATCTCAAGAACTCGTATCTTAATTCTAGGATTAATGCTACACTGACTATACACGTATGTGCCCTTGCCTTTTCTTCTCTAAATTCAATATCGATTTAAAGCTTTCTGAAAGCTGTAAGTAAAATGTTTGTGCAGGTTACCATTATTGGCATTTTTATGTCCATGGCGAAAACATGTTGGCCAAAGGATATCCCACAGCTGTATTAGTTCTAAATATACGTGAGTAAACCCGCTGTTTTTATTGGATTTTGATCTCTGGCTTTGTGTGATGTTACCAAATGATGCAAGAACAGTCATGTGAAAAATAGTGGATAAACTTATATCAAAATAGTTAAAAAACCAAGTCGACGGCGCATAGAACCGTTATTTCAACAACAAAAAACGTTTCTTAGACGTAGATTCTTTTCTCTTAAGCTTTTAATGAAAAACGCATTGTGCCTCTATTATTTTTTACATGACTATAGAGAATGTCTGAGCGCTGCCAAATACTAGTTTTTAGTGATCACACGATTGACTTTATAGTTGAGTATCTGCAAATTCATCTATTAGATACTCCCTTGGTTGAAATTTCTAAAGTTTTAGTTATTCCATGCGATTTCATTCTCTGATTGTCCGAAAGCACTACTAGCCTTTCCCGCGCTACTGTGAGGCTTTAACAAATAAATGTATTTCTCAGGACAACCTATTTTTATTTATATGGATAAGAATACGTGTATTATTAGCTTTTACTCGGTGTGCTTTGTGCAATACACGATGTCCCAATCCCTCCCGCTTTCTGACTGATATGGATGGATCATTAAACTTTAACAGTTACCGTTTTCCACACATGCAAAATTCCATGTTTATTATGAATGGGAGCTGCCACATTCACTTATGCTATCTCGTCTAGCTATGGACTAATGATGTGTCTTGGCCAAGAAGTTGTTTAAACCAAATTTAAAAACTTTTACTAACGTTAACGTTCTTAAGATGCACATATATATGGAAAATGCTACACCCACTTCCACTATTTCTCACAAAAAGTGGGAGCACTTTTTGTCTGATAATTTGTATAAATTACCGAGTCATTTACATCAAATTCAGAAACTTTCACTTTAAATGTTCATAGGATATATAAAAATCAACATTTACATTGTATGGGAGGTACCATGCTCGATTATCCAATTTCGTCCATTTTTGAACTGATGGCTTGCATTGACTACCACTTTTTTTAGACCCAGTTCAGTAACTGATATTCTCACCGTTCTCGAGTTATATACAAAACAATATTTACTTAGAATGGAAGCTGCCACTCCAATGCCAAATATAGGACATCTTATTTTTGTATGTATAGATATTTGCTGCTACGATTTTTGGCCATTTGCGCTCGTACGATCTCAGCTGAAAACAGTGAACAACTTTCAAACTGTTGAAATGAATTGTAGAAAGGTCTTTAAGTGGTTTCAATGATTGTCAAGTCGTTGTCGAAAAATCAAATTCTTTATTAAAGCAAAACTTTTAAAAACAGTGCTTGTCAAAAGCACTACGCGGCGTAAATTGATTCTCTTTCTCTTACATCTATATGTGCTCACACATTGAATAAAAATAACAACAAACTATCAGTCTCTAAAGCAACACTTAGCGAAATGTTTAATTAAATATTTTTCGTTAAGCCCAAATGTTTAGTTTGCCAACGGACGTTGTTATGCTGCACTACATATGGCATAGCAATATATTTTAACTCATTTATAAGGAATATAAAAATGTATCTCATTTTTATTAAAAAAGTTCTTAACTTTATACCAAATATATTTCAATACAATAATAATATATTTCTGTTTATACTTCTATATTACTATAATTTTCTCTAAGTGCATTGGGTAAGAAAGAACTCACACACAGACAAAATGAGAATGTATGTGTTTGACAAGAACTGCTTTAAATACTATCTTTTTTAATAGTTTTTAAATCTTTCAATGTGAACGTGGGTTGTCGTGATGGAATATTATTGCTTTAAATTAATTATCACGTAGATTGTGTCAGATGATCCACTAAATTTAGAGTATTACTTTGGCGAAATAGCTAGGAATTCATGCACAAAGATGATTTATTTACGTATCTGGTATTTCAACGTCTATCAACTTGCTATCTAATTTCTTTGCTTATTTATGAGTCCATTTATTACAACCAAATTTCATAAATGCGGATTATTCGCCATTTGTTGTGAGTCTCTCATTTTTAAACTATACAGCTAATGTATCCCATATAATAGACCGATTTCTTAAAAAACTAATAGGCTTTGCTTCTGTTCGGTAAATAATATTTATTTTTCTATTTTTCTTTTATTTTAATACTTCTCTTTAATTGCCACAATCTGTACTCAGAAATAAATGGAGTTAATTTTTTCAAACCGTCACTAGATAGAATATTTACACCTGCACTCTTCTATATCCAATAGTATTTCTAATTTAAATTAATTAAATTCCAACTATTGATAGGTATTTGTATTATAGTAAAAATGCCTTTAAAATTACACTAACGTTCTTAAAAAACCCACCCACTGTTTTGAAATTAAAAAAAAAAATAATAATAATTTATTACTTTGGAATTTCAATGCACGTTTTCTTTTCAAATCATGATGAATTTAAAACACGAATATCTTCGATAAAAAAATGTAGTGAAAATTAAAATTCTATCGATATCTGTAATCTGATGTACAGTTTGTCAAGAAAATCTTTGTACATAGTGAAAAAGTTTTGTTTTCAATTTTTATCATTAAAAACGGAGTTTCTGGTTTATTTTTTTCAAATATTTTTTATTTATTCAAAATGATCTTATCGTTAACAACAAATAACAGGGAAAGAACACAAAAATAAAAAATTTAGATAAGGAAATATGATAAAAAATAAAAGAAAGTCCAAAATTTTGTTGTCAAGAAAGTGTTTTTACAACTTATGTTCCTTTGAATCTGGTAGATTTTGCTCTTCAAATATTTTTTTATTTCTTTGTTTCATTAGTCAAGTAACTATTGAAATATTTAAATTAAATTTTTTGTTTTTATTAGGAAATAAGTGCTGAATATAGGAGACTTTATAATGCCTTACAATAGAATAGTGTCAGATGTAAATTAATTGGTTTTCTATAGTCACCCGGTCGGGAAAATGGTTCAAACATTATCTAAAATGTTTTCAACAAGAAGAAAAACTACGTCAAAAGTAAAACATATGCTAAAAACGAAAATAAGCTAACATTAATACATTCACAATAGCTCCCATGTAATAATTAGAAGAAAGCAGAACATGTGTTTCGAAGGAAAGTGGACAAAAATACATTGGTATCCACAAGAACACTTTCTGGTGAGTTTAGAAAAGAATGACAGTTGTGTGACAGTTTCCCACGAAACGGTTAAGCAAGTCTTGAAAAAGAACGACTGTTTTATATAGAGTAGCGCCAAAAAAACACTGCTACAATTTAATACAAAGAAAGGCGAGTTTCTTTTGCTCAATCACTTATTTCCACACTTAACCACTACAGGGATCAAATTATATTTTGTCACGAGACCATAAAAGTGTTTCTTTATAATGACGGCCCTAATGAGATATGGAAAAAACCCTTAAACTTAATTCAAAATGTGAAATATGAAGAACTTTTGGTAGTGGTTTGAGGGTGCATATCTCCAGTAAGGGAGTAGGAGAAATTTGTTTCATTGAAAATAATATTGCCATTTAATTAACAGTGCTACAACAATTAGGCTTTATACTAATAGAAAACCGAAATTCAAGTTCTATCAGGTTAATAACCCATAAAAATAGGCTCTTTTCTTAAGAACTTGGCTTCTTTATAACTGTTGCAAGCTATTGTACACTTATGTTCAGAGTCCAGATTAAAATCGGATTGAAAATTTATAGATTTATCATAAAAGAAGTACTGCGAAGAGACGCCTCAAAAACCAAGATGAATTAGGGGCTGTAATTGGAAGAATGGGATAAAATTCTACCTGAATGTGTGCAATAATTTATTTCTTCCCTCAAAAGGCATCTCTAAGCTATAATTGATGCCAATATTGACCATACAAAATATTGATTAACTGATGTTAGTGTGTAAACACATTTTCTTGACAACAAAATTATAGAGTTTCTTTTTGTATTCTTTTTTTTTGATACTATTTTTGAATTAAAATTTATTGTTTTTAATTTTTTTGCTGTTATTTGTTAGCTAATATCTAAATTAAATTGTTTTTTTAATAAAACGAAAAATCTGTTGTTTTTAATAATAAAAGTCAAACCCAATTCTTTTTTTACTATGTAAAAAGATTTTCCTGACAAACTGTATGCATAAGTATTTCTTAAGCTTTTACCTGTTGTCACGTTTGAGAATTTAAAATTAAAAAGAAACGTATAAGAAGAAAAAGACATGAAATGATTCGTGTCGCAGGCCCATGAACATTCAGGTATATTTGACTTGATAGTTTGATTTCATCATATAATATCTCTCGCCTCAGCGAAGTGTAACGTTTTGACAGTCTTAAGACGTTTGGATAAACTAAATATACCCATCACTGTCTGTAAAATAAGAGTAATAGCTAAAGAAGAAGAAGAGCATAAGTTATAGAGAAAATACTCGAGCCTATGCATACTTGCATATTTATGAACATACGAGTACAACATAAAGCCATAACTAAACTTGATTTAAGTTGTTGTTGTTGGC
Source organism: Wohlfahrtia magnifica (assembly GCA_023159175.1). Classification (NCBI taxonomy): domain Eukaryota; kingdom Metazoa; phylum Arthropoda; class Insecta; order Diptera; family Sarcophagidae; genus Wohlfahrtia; species Wohlfahrtia magnifica. Next base: position 2,374,867 of record JAKWBJ010000177.1, read on the forward strand.
TTGGCTTGTTTTGTCTCCAAATCTCCAAGTCTGCCATCATAAGTGCTTTTGTCTTTATCATGATGATCATATTTTTACCTCATACGCTATGTTTTGTTTTTGTATTGTGCTCTCGTTATTTTTTTTTTTTTCATTTGAAAAGTTTCAAGACCAAAAGAAAGTGAAATTGTTTGTTGGTTTTGGTTATTACGTTATAGTGTGAAAAAGAGGAAGAGGAGAATACAAAAAAATAAAACATGAAAAGACGGAAATATAAACACGGTATTAAGAGAAAAGTGATAAAATTGTTATTTTCGTTGTTGTTGTTAATTTTTTTTTTTTTTTTTTTTTTTTTGTTGAAGAGAAGTTGGCGAAGAAAAGAAAAAAACGTGGTTTAAGCTATTATACTGTGGTTGTTGCGAAATGTTAAACAATCTTAAAACAAGTGCTTCTTATGCATGCCTTACACTATTATAGTTGGCATGGGTAGTTGTAGGAAACGACTATAATGTTTGCGCTAAAAGTAATTTTTCGCCCGCAAGAGATTTTCAAGTCGCAAATCACGTCTCAGTTCTATTCAGGCATTTGTAAGCCGCTGTGTATAGCGCATTCTAAAAATTTTCTGGTCAGAAAAGCTATCAAAACTATCCTTATGCCAAAGATTACACCAAGTTCTTGTAAAAAAGGAAATTTTGAGAAGAAAATATAAAATAGAAATTAATTGGGCACACCTGAGAAACGGAATGACCATAGAGCAAAATTGGGCATTGAATTGAATCCACAGGGAAGTCAAAGAATTGGAAAGCCAGCAAGTGAAAGAGACGGTAATCCGTCAATGGAAGAAACGAAGAACATGGCGGATGCTGAAAGATCCCCCACTCGAGCAAGTGCGGCTTTGACGACTTGTGTAACATGAGCATGGTGTTGTCCTGAAGAAGTATAGTTTGGCCTTGACGATGAAACCTTTTCAGTTGAATAGCCTCTTTAACACAGTGTAGCTGGACTTCTTGTTGTATGTGGTATTTGTTTCCAGTTTTTACAAGCATCATGCCCTCATAGTTTTAACAAACACAGATCACAGTCTTTGGGTGTAAATTAGGATTGATTCTCGGTTTTGGCGTATCTCTTAAAACCACTCACTTCTTTCTTTGCTTCATATTAATGTATAGACACTATGACGATTCGGTGCTATTGGTGACCTTCCATATTTAAAAGAAGTATAATATCGTACGAACTCCGTCTCTTCAAATACCAAATATTTTTTTTCTCCGCCACTCCTCTAGGGTGCATATTGGCTTTCCACAAAGCATCCATTGCTTTGTTTCAGTTTCTTTAATCAATTTGAGCCTTCAAGCTAAGTAGATGATTAATCCACTGTAGTTTCTTCCATATGATTTAGCGTAGTAGTGAAGATCCTTGCTAATTGCTGCTGATCTTTACTTTAGCACTGTAATTTTTTCCCAGTAGGTGGCGTGGTTTTCCTGATCATTCGTCTGATGTTTTTCATAATCACCAGAGAGGTATGCGGGATGGTCAGGTGGGCTTTTTGTTTATTTTTTAGATGGAATTGTCTGGAGGCAATTTGAAGCCTCTTTATTAAACATATTCGAAATCAAAATTAAATTTGTTTTCGTTATGCCCTCTGCTGGGGCTCGAACCTGGGTCGTTTGTGTTGTTATGCGTACGCTCTAACCTATACACCACACCACCCCCAAATTCCAAATACAAATCCTCAAATAATAATGTCTCCTAAATTGATTTGAAAATATTTGTCTAATCTGGGAACTACTACTGGTTCTAGAAAAAAAAAAAAAAAAAATCAATTAATTAGCTTTGAATTATATTGATGCATAAGGTATAGATTGTTGTTACAGGATTCTAAGCATTTTTTTCGTATGGCTAATTGCAAATGGCGAATTACTTTAATGTACTAACAATGCTCCTACTCCGTCATCGCAGAATAGTGCTAGCAAAACCTTGAAATCGATTAGGTAGTTCTAGGTTTAGAAAGTTCTACACACCTTTGAGCCTTAAAACGATATTGGACGATCAAGGAATAAATTAACGTGAGCAGACTAAGTACCTAGCATACCAATCGAATCAGTACAACACAATTTTGCTATAAACACATTCAAGGCTACCGAATACAAGCTATCAAAAATGGAATGCATGTGCGCATTTGAGAATAATTATTTTAGCAGCAACACGGCTACCGACTACACGACTATCGTTATAACCCGTAGACAACTTAGGCTAATTTATATTCTTCTTGGCAACAACAAACAGTTTGGTGCTGTCAATACAATAAGATACATGATTAGGCGTTTTAAAAACGCAATACATGAAATATATACATTAAAAACGAAAAAAAAAACAATCATATGTACGTTTGTTTACATTACAAAAGATGCTGCACTAGCTCACACTCGTTTACAAACGCCACCGTTTAGCAGGTTCAAACTCCATTCGAACGTGGTTTTATCTCTTTCTTATTATATACGAAATATAGATCAATCACAAAAACACAAAAACCATGAAGTCATTCAAAAAAGTGGGGTTATATATGTAAAACATACTCCAGGCTAAGGTAGGTCTATCGACTCTTACATTCATGGGATTACTTTTGAAAGCAAAGCTTTTCGGCGGATTCAATATTTATTTGAAACGGAAATGAATTCCTCTAGCGAAAGAAAATTTTCTAATTCATTCTGATAAAATAGTATGCATGGGAATGTGGGAAATCATCGTTGCAAAAGTCCGAGTATTGGTCTGTATCAAGTTAAAACTGCTATGGTTTGGTGTTAACGAAGAAATGGTCTTGACGTGAGTGCATTGTTGGCATCTTTAGGTCTTTTTAGGGTTGATTTTCGTTATGTGCCGCTGTGGTATGGTAGGTAAGACACCTGCCTACCAACCAGGAAGTTCTCGGTTCAATACCAGGCCAGACCATCTGAAAAAAGAAAAAAAAGTTTTGTCAACAGCGGTATCATCTCATAACATTAGCCAGTAACTGTTTATGAGTATTACTACTAAAAACTTCTCTAAATGCATTTGACATTCGGAGCCGGCATTAAGCTGGAGGTCCCTTCCAATGAGTCTTAAAAAAGAATCGGGTGTAGCCAATTGACTGAGAGAAGTCCTCGTGTTCCTTCAAGGAATGTTATGGGATTTATATATACATATGCGCTGATCTTCAGTCTCACTCTTGCGGATATTTCCTCTATCGTTCTTATTTTGTACTGCATGGATTTTCTATGTGTGAGAAGACAGATATCATTCGCCTAGTCGAAGTCTACCAACTATCATTCATTTCCCTGGTAATGCCGTTGTTGACATCTGTGACTCTAAGCACAATGGTGGCAAGAACAACATTAAATAGGAGAAGTAATAACACGCTGCCGTATCTAAGGCATATACTGTCTGCAATTCTGTCTCCAGTTTATTTTAACGCCGCACCTGACAATAAGCATCATTGAAAAGTCTCTCAATAAGCGATATAATATCAAAGGTTTGCTCAAAATTAACGAACATAAAATATACTGTTACGAAAATAAAAATACAACACTGCATTGTGGGATTTTGGTATATTTTGTGTCACCCTGTCAATTTGGCAGCACTGCTATAATGACCATATCTTTACGTTACATTTGAATTAACGGATGTGGAAATAGAAGATGGTCGATATTTTCTGAACCTTCTAAGCTATAGGCAATTAGGTATATAAAGGAATGCTTTACCTGCACGTCAGTTAGTTGTGTTAAAGTGGTAATAAAAGTGTTGTATAAACGTATATTAAGTGTTGTCTCAAGACAAACAGTATAAAAGTTATAGTGAAGTAAATAAAGAAACTGTAACAACAACAAACTGGTTTAATTTTATTTTAACGCAATTTAAACAAACCCAAACGTTTCGAAAAGAATAAAACATAGCAATATTCACAAACGCGCTTCGATTATTCTAATTCGCGCTATCAGTGCAGGTTCTCCATACTCGAATGTCGCTTGTTCCTTGCACACTGCGGAGTAATGCGGAGAGCTTTGTGTTGATTATACCTGCAATAATCTTGTTAAACATGTTCAGCAACGTAATTCACCTCCAGTTTCCGTCACTTTTACAATTACACATTTGAGGTGAGCGGTCATGTGCACTGAATTCTATTCTGAAATTTCTGGTTAATGGCCAATAATAACTGCGAGCTGATGTTGGGTGATAATTTAAACAGTTTTGGTGGAAATGATCGTTTCTTAGAGTCTTCAAATAAAAATATTGTAAAAATTTATAGAGAATTATTAGTCAATAAGAAGTTTGGGTCTATAAATAAAATAACTAGAAAATGTCTGGACTAAATACATATATCGATTAAAAAAAACTCTGCTAAGAAATATAAAGCTTGTTTGCGAAGAATAATATCTTTTGTCGAAAAAGTCGAGTTATTTTAAACGAGCTTAACTCCGCTATAGTTTTCTTGCTTCTTTTATTGATTTTTCTAACTGTTGCAGCAACAGTTACAACATTGAAACTGTCATATATGTAGATTTTAATTTGTAATAAAAATATTATTATTTTTCTGTTGTTGTTGTTGTTTTTGCTATTACTCTTTACTAAATTACTGTTCATTGTAAATTCGTTACGTTTTTTTTCGGCATTGCTTGGTTTGTTTGTTTTCGACTGTAAAACACTTCAATGTAAATTTTATTTTTAAAAAGTGAAACTTTTTTGTGGCTTTTTTTTGCATGATTTCTGCCTTTCTGTTGCTGTTGCTGTTGTATTTTTTATCTCTAATTTATTTTTTCTTGTTGGCGCTAAGGTGTGTTCCGCATATAAAGTGTTGTAATCATATACAACAACAGCACCGGCTTACAAATAAAAAAGAAGGCTTAACCGGCTTCTGAACAAAAATACCAAAAATGCTTAACTTAACATTTATAACGGTGTCTTTTTTCTTCTTTTTTCGATTTTTTTCATATATATTTTTAGGAACTATCAGATGTTTGTACAAGTATATGTTCATAAATGCAAAACAATCAGCTTTAGCCAATGTCAAATAATTAGTAATGACATAAATATATGCGCACATAAGAAGAGTTTTATATGAATAAATAAATTGCCATCAATAATTAAATTTTTAAACTGTTTTTCTATTAAACAAACATCGGTGGACAAGCCTAATTTTTTTGTAAACCTACGATCTATTTTTTTAAGTTGGGTTTTTCTATGAAAGCTTAATATCATTTGAATCCTTCATTAAAAATCAAGCATAGATTATCAGAGTTTATATTTATCTTAAAATGCTTTTATATTGAGCTTACTTACTCAATATCTTATTTTGTTTAATCCAATTTATAAATGTGCTATCGTTACTACCTACTTACATATCTATATTACACAAATATATACGTACATAGTTTCTAAAAATCTCAACTTTAACTTAATAAGGTCCGTTATTTTTAGACCATTGGAAGGGACATATAGTTTTACACTGGTTCCAGCCGAACAAACGTTTTTTAGTGTAATCCTCATAACTAATTGCTTGTTTTTGATACAGGCTGTGCCGTTAGATGGTCAGGCCTGTGATTGAACCCAAGACTTTTTCGTTGGTGGTTGGATGTCTTACTTATATCACAAATGCATGCGCACAAACGCACATATATATACATATATGGTGGGCAATTTGAATCTGAACTATGAACTATTCTGTCACAAAAATCAGTATCTTATCTTTACTGAACGAAATGAGCGATTTAAGCTTGAGCAATATTGGGATCTATTGAAAATTTATCATCATTTAAAATCATCTTTCCGATGAAGCTCATTTTCATCTTGGTGGGTACGTTAATAGGAAAAAATGCCATATTCGGGGCTAAGAAAACCCAAACGTGGTGTTACAGAAGACAATGTACCCACTACGAATGAGTGAACTATTCTGTTGTTTGTAGCGGCCTTTGGAGCGGAGGCATTATTGGCCCATATTTCATATTTTGCAACCATTACGGTCAATGGAAACACCTATCGCTTCATTACGACCGATGCTTTTGTGCCCGCTCTTCATGATATTGATGCGAACGACATTTAACTGGCTGAAATGGTGATGCCAGTTGGCCGTCGCTGTAATAAAGGGTCCGCCAAATAAACTTTTTTTTTGAAAATGCTATAAAAAAAAATTACTGAAAATTTTCTCCAATATCTTTTTTTATTTGAAAGTACAATCCTTGCGGTTAATAATGGAAAATAATTTCATTCAAATGGCTGCCTACACGATCAGTCCAATTTTAAAGCACATTATTGATTGTGTGCAGCTGTATTTCACCAATGGCTTCACGAATATTGTCCTTTAAAGTGCCAATTGTCTCTGGCTTGTTGGCGTAGCACTTACTTTGACGGCACCCCACAAATAAATGTCCAACGGTGTCAAATCGCAGCTCCGAGGTGGCCAAACGACATCAGCTCTGCGGCTGATAATGCGATCTTCAAAAACAGGGAGCAAAACATCGAGGGTAGCTTCGGCTGTGTGGCACGTAGCGCCGTTCTGTTGAAACCAAATGTTGCTAATATCCTCCTCTTCAATTTTTGCGAACAAAAATTTGTTTAACATGGCCCGATAACGACTGTAACGGCCACTCCTTGCTCATTTTCGAAGAAAAATGGCCCAGTTATACCTCTGGACGAAAATCCGCACCAAACAGTGACTCGTCTTGGCTGTATCGGCTTTTCAATGTATGCGTGCGGGTTTTTTGTGCCCCAAATGCAACAATTTTGCTTGTTTACATACCCGCCAAGATCAAAATGAGCTTCATCTGTAACATTACCATTACCAGACATGAGCTAAGTGTTACCATTCACGATATAAGCACTAGTTGAAAAAAAAACGTTAGATGGCGAACCCTTTATTTTCTGTGGGGCGCCGTTAAAGAAAAGTTTTATGCCGACAAATCAGAGACAATTGCCGAGATACGATCCCATACACTCAAAAAAGTTATCGAAAAAAATTGGGGAAAAATAGTGCTTTTCTGACGCGTACAAAGTAAAATTTTGATCAGTACATCAATAAATATTTACAACACAATAATCAAGCCATATTTTGAATATGGGTCAACGATATCATATTCACGCTGTTCTGATCAACAAGTAATAAGACTGCAGAAATTACAGAATAAGGCGATGCGTACAATACTGAAAGTAAATGGATTAACATCAACAAGATGGATGTTAAAGTGTTTAAAATGGTTAAATGTGGATTAAAAACTACGGGTAAACACCATAAATTGATACAGAAAATCAAAATAGGAAATGCACCAGACTAGCTAGTAGAACAACTGCGATTTATTGGTGAGGTTCAACCATACAGATTAAGGAAGGCCATGGACTTCAGGATTCCACGGGCAAACACAAGTGCTAAACAGAAAACGTTCTTTTTTAAATGGCTGAATCTGTTTAATATATTGCCATTTGATATTAAACATGAAACGACATTAACTAGAGCTCATATACATTTATTATTTTATTTATTAACTGAGGTGTAATTTAAAAGGATTAACAATACTACTTACTATCAATAAAAAAAATGGTTTGACCGGGATACTGTGTGGCCAACCGCGGCAGCCATATGAATGAAAATAATAAATTTGGCAAATTTCAAGCCGTTTTTGTTTTATTGCATTTTGTTTTATTTTATTTAAGTTCAAATTAGGCTCCTAATTGGAGCAAGGGCCCCTCCACCTCTCTTTGTTCCCCGTAATCGCCTTTAGCTCCTTCCAGCTTTTGCCAGAAGCTTCAATTTATGCATTTGTTCTCAGACGCCATGTTCTTTTTGGCCGGCCGTAATTTTTAGTACCTTGCGGATGCCTTTTTAGGAAGTTCACCTGCTGGTTTGCATAGCATGTGACTAATCTACCTACATTTTCGATGTCTAATTTGGATTGTCACTAACTACTCATCGCACTTGCGTAAAAACTATAAACTCGAGATAATTCTTGGCCACCATATTCTTAATATGGTGTCTCAGACAGCGGCTTAGAAGCACTTGCAGGTTATTTGTCAAACTTTCATTCATCCTACAGGCTTTGTAACCATACAGTAAAATGAACTTCATATTTGATCTAAGTATTCGTAATTTTGTGGTCGTGGATAAAGCTGTTGATTTCCACACTTTTTCAATTGACTAAAAGCTGCTATAGCCTCGAAAGAGCGTTCTATGCTGTCGTTCTCGATACAGAATTGGTTATTCAACCTGGTCAGTAAAACAGACATAGTTTTTGTCTTGGTACCGTTAACAGCCAGATCAACCCCTTAGATATACGACTTAGGTCGTTTATTTTGCTCTGCATATCAGTATATCGAGATGATATCAAACAGATGTCGTCGGCGTTGTCGAAGATCTCGATGTTCCCTGAAGCTCCATTGAATGCCAACATCTACAAAGACATATATATCCATATAAAATTCGAATTTATTGAACTTGATCGCAGATATACCATTTTTCAAGTACGAAGCTTTAAAGATAAGGTATGTTATGTTGCTATGTTAATCTGGGTCAAAACGCACTGCGACCCGAAGGAAACCATTACTAATGATCGCTCTATAAATCGTTGGACTCCAAAACTTCACAATTGTTAATTAAGCTCACTCTCCATAACTTTGATGATTACCGAAAAAACCACTAGGTTATGTTAGGTTTAGAAGGGGGTACTTATGTACCCAAACATGAACCTAAAGAGTGGTCCATTGTGGAAGCCTTTAGAAAGAAAAAGTAAGAGAAATACATAAAAGAAAAAAGAAACAAGACACTGAGGAGAAGACTTATATACTACAAATAGAAGAAGAGACAATAATATGGAAGAAATGTATGAAACACCTACACCGGGTATAATCTTACCAGCAAGCTGGTGCCTGAAATGAATCCCTCCAGGTCAAAGATCCTGGCGAACGCAACCTCACTGAGACCACTAAAGAAACCCTGGTCTAGCCACCTGAGTCTACATGTATAGAGAGCCGCGCAAAGTTAAAAAATATGTTCCACCTTCTCCGGCTCTCCCCTATTGTCACATACTCGGCAGGAGTGCTGGCTTCTTAGAGCACACTGCCCAGTTAAAAAAATCCTATCAGAGTTCTAAGAGGTTTCTGTCTTAGATTCAGGACCCATTCCGTCCGGTCGGGCCTAGGCCAAAACAGCTTGGAGATCCTACTCTGCGACTAGTCCATTTTTCCACTATGTAACGAAGGAACCCAGCGGAGGTCTTATAAACACATCCGCTAATTCAACTCACTTAACTGCGCACAATCTCGCCAGTTCATTAGCAATCTCGTTTTACAACATGTCGTAGTGTTTAGGAAACCGCTACACAGATCAGGGAGTGACGTGGGAGTCCTTTCGCACAGTGAAACCAACCTCGAATAGATCACCACACTGTCCCCAACAGCGACAAAGTTGCGAGTTGCCCTGAGGACTGCAAAGACCTCAGTGTGGAAGTCAGCGTTACATGAGCAAGCTTCTAGTAGAATGGAAAAATACGGATACGATATGACGTACAGAAAAGATTAGCTAATGGACACACAAGCGTCGAAGAGCATTGCTTCATAGCCTTCCCCACCCAGAAGACTTGTTATAGTTGAGATTTGCAACAACCGTTTTTATAGCTGGGGCATAGTCATTGACACCTTTTTGAGTGTAAACAGTGGTTAAAAGCTCTGCGACAAGCAAGAATTACTTGCAAACAATTAAGCCAAAAGGTTTGCCTCTTCACTCGAGTTTGTGAATGTTTGATCATTCTTTAAAAGAACTGGAAACGATTACTTACTGATTCGAATGTATTCAGCTCATTATTTGTTTATTTATTTGTTCTATGGCATGCTAATTCCTTACAGATTAAGGTAATATAGTTGAAATTAAATACAAAATGTTTACCAAATGAAAGTTATTAGTTCCTTTAAAGTGGTAAGAAGCATCAAGCTTTTGTGAACGATAAAATGACATGTGTTTACATTTTCCGATATTTAAGTCCAATAAATTGATTGAGAAAAATATTCGATGTCAGTCTGCAAGGATGATTGACCAGAAATATTATGAAAGGAATTAAAAAGTTTGACGTCATCCGCGCATACATAAGAACATTCGAATTACAAATTACAGATGGCAGGTCGTTGATAAATAATGTAAGCAATACAGGACCCAAATGACTGCCTCGTGGCACTCCAGAAGGAACGTCAATAACCTTAACCACTAATACTTGTTGAGTTCTGCCAGAAAGATACGAATTAAGCCACCGAATTGAATTTTTGTTTCAAAAGTAAAATGCCATGGTTAACTTTATCTATGGCTTTACTGAAGTCGTCGGTATAGATAACTCTGTTTGCTTAGAGTGAATAAAACCATCATTTATATTTGAAGTAAGTTCTCCATGTTCACATGGAGATAAAAGGGACGAAACTATCAGTTAAAATCTTTTCCAAAAGTTTTGGTATTGCATTTAACTTGGCTGTTCCTCGATAATTCGAAACTTTCAGTTTGCTTCCATTTTTAACTAAAGGTATTATGAATGATTTTTTCCAAATTGAAGATAATAAGTAACCCATTTCAAGGGACTTATTGAAAATTAAAGTCAACGGACCACAAAGAAGTTCAGAGCAGTTTTTAAAGATACAGTTAGGTATTCCGTCAGGACCAGGATAACAAGAATTATGCAATGATCTTAAGTTTGATAAAATTAAAGAAAAATGTATGTTTGATGTCTAAACAATATTATTAGTATAAGCGGTCTGTTTGTCAAATGATTTATTAGAGTACGTAGTAGCAAAAAAATCGCAAATAGGTTACTAACAGATATCTCATCCTTAACATAGCAAGATCCAAATTTCAAATATGTAGAATAAGCATTAGCACGGCGTTTAGAGTTAATAAAGTTATAAAATACTTTAGGGTTTTTGTTAGCGTTAATATATTCAGATCGTAAAAAGCAGTAATTTGTAAAATTAGCATGCGAGCCAGACAACTTATATATTTTTTATAGTTGATTTTTCCTATTTTTTATATTCGATATTACATTATCCAAGTTATCACCAGAAATAATAAAATGCCAATTAGCACTGGATAGTAAGGAATTTAGTTTTGCGTAGTTCGCTCGAGTAAAGCATAAAACTTTTTCACATTGCTTACTATTTATTTTGATGTAAGTTGAAGGAAGAATATCTAACTGTAAAGTAGGATGATAACGATCTTCGGGATACGTAAAGGGAGACAAGTTTAAAAGATTTGTACCCGAAGGCTGGTTAACAAAAACTAAATCCAAAAGACCACCAGCAAGCATAGATTGAATAAAATTATTCGTTCCCAGAGAAATCAGGTAGCTGAGATCAAGAGGTTTGTTTCACAGTATATCAGATAGAAAAAAATCTCCTTGTGCAATAAATGAACCATGTGGTCTAGATTGATTTAGAACATATTTTATTGCCGAAAAAATTAAGCATGACATTTATTATTTTGAAAGTACATTCGGTCATCAAATTGTCAGACTGTTTCGACGATCACAAACATATTTCTAAGCATATAACCACCGCTGTTAATATGACTGTACTTACACTTATTCATAATAGAAGTTGCTCGTTCTGTTCATATGTTTTATTCGATTATTTGTATTGCATATTGCATTTGTAGTTTTTAAGATTTGTTTTTTTTTTAATAATTTTTTTTTTCATTTCAAATTCAATTCAATTCATTGCTTTGTTAAGTCAAACAAATTAAATAATAAATTTTATTTTCAATTTTTATCTTGTTGTTCTTATTACTGTTGTAGTTGTTGTTGCTATTGTTAAGTTTTTTTTAGGATATAGTGTCAAAAGTTGAAAGAACATTTAATTAAATAAATGCAACAAAAATTGTTTCGAAAAAATTAAAATAAATATTTTTGTTTTTATTCGTTTACCTCAATATTAATATTAGAGTTGCTGTTGTTATTATTATTGTTGTTGTTTTTTAATAATTTTTTTATAACCTTTTAAGGTGTAAAAATGAAAAAAAAAACAAATTGCAAAATAAATTGGAATTTATCTTTTTGTTTTTTTTTTCATTTTCTCGGTGAAGAAAACAAAAATTAAGAGCAAAAAATAAGAGAAAAAATATTAAAACAATTTTTTTCTTTTTCATTATAATTCTTTATGCCACTACACACAACAATTGAAGTTTAAAGGTGATGTTTTTTATGTGAATTTTTATGTTTTCATTTGTTGTTTAGAATTGTAAAGGTGTCAAGGAAATTTTTGCTTAAAATAGAAAAAAAAAGAAAAAATTGAAATAATGTTTTAAAATCTTTTTTCAAAAAAAATGTCAAAAATTTTGTAAATTATTTTAACGGGTCAGAAAATTGTGTAGAACATGGATTTTGATTAAAACTTGTTGAAAGGTTAGAAAAGACTCTAGCGATATTCCCTTTACAGAATTAATTTGAGTAAAATAAGAGTAGTGCTATCAATACATAGACGACAGCAGGCAGCAGGAAAGTAAGCAGTAAGTTATTGTTGGCAGCAATAGGTTTCATTATCATCTGTTTTACTTGTCATGAAAGAAAATACGGATGAAAATTTGACAGTCGTACGGCTCTTCTTGCTTTTTAAAATTTTTTTAAAAAACCATCACACTTTAGATCAGGGGTGTATTTTTATGTAAACAAATAAAATAAACAAGCAAAAAGCATATTTTTTCGCTCGCACTATAGGTCTCTTTTGAAAAGGCTGGTCTCATTTTACTTTATTTTGGGTTTTTACGTATCGTGTACACGTACAAAAATTTGACGTAAGATTTTTACTGTTATTTGATTTTGATTTTACGTACTTAAAGTCTTATCTTCTAAGCCAAGTCACTCTAGATTTTCAAATCCGCAAAAAATAAAATCGCTTTTTTGAAATATTACTCAAAAATTTAAAAATTAATGGATTTATGTGTTTGAAACTTTTTAGTTATTAACATAAATGTGGTTTTATACAGTATTTTAATTTTATACTGTTGTTTTCTGATAAGAAAAAACTCTCGTTATGTTATTTTATTTACAAATTTATATTGTAATGTATCACAAATTTTTGTTTTGCTGCCTAAAAAACAGAAATTATTTTATGTTAAGTAGCAACAGCAAAGGTTGTTGTCTACGCTTTTGTGCTGTCTTTAATATAATTGTTTTCATATAAACGTATGTATTCTAATTTTGCCATTTGCTGTTTGCAGCTTGCCGTCAATTACGTGTTTAATGCTTTTTAGAGAATTATTTAAAAAAAAAAAAAAGAAGAAGAATTATAAACTGTGTCCGTAAGTCATTTTGCAAGTGGTTTCTACACGACATCTCCTCGATATTCTACTTTGGCATAGGTGATATCCTCAATATATCCTAAGCTGATGAAGTGGGTGTAAGATATTCACAAGCCTTGAGATTTTTGATCAATTATATCAATTCTCAAAACGGTAACAGAGAACGCTACTTGATGCTCATGATAGCTACGAGTGGCCACTTGAAGCAAATCAATCAACCAAGCTATTATTATTCCCATAAGTTTTCTAATATGTAACCTGTTTACTTTCAAAACTTGAGCCGTTCTTCGGCCGTCTAAACACGGGCATATATTCATGGTTTCAAACCATTATTACGTTCCTCAGGCGCATGCGCTTCCTGTGACTGCAGCTGTCCACCCTCTTCGAGAGAAATACCTAAGTATCACTCGATAATGGTGCCTCCATTGCCCTATATCAAAGAATCCACCCAAGAATAGCCGGCGATAGCTGGATAGAGAAAGCCGACGAAGCTACTACCAGCAATATAGGGTTTTTTTGAGGTTTATATCTTTTAGTTGACAACACTGCTTTATTGATTACCGATTTAACAGCTAAAAGTTGCCTTTTGCTTGGTTTGGTTTGCCATTTCAATATGGATAGACTTAAATCACAAATTAGTATTGATATTGAATTTTCCTTCAAAATTTGGTTTTCCAATGAAACCAATTTTTGGTTGAATGGGTACGTGTATAAGCAGAATTATCACACTAAGAGTGAGGATAATAACTGGTGCGCTTTATGAGCTTGCTCATGTAGTGGTTAGAGCGCACGCATAACAAAACAAACGACCTAAGATCTAACCCCAGCAGAGAACATGAAGAAGAAAAATGAAATTGTGGTTTTGAATGTTTAATACCTCCAGACAACTCAATTTAAAGAAAATGAAGAAAAGGCCCCCTGACCCTACCGAATACTTCTGGCGATGATAACAAACATCAGACGAATGATCAGGAAAACACGCCACCTAGTGGGAACAAATTACACTGCTAACGTAGAGGTCACCACCAATTAGCAAGGATCGTCACCGCTATGCAAAATCATATGGAGAAGCTACTTAGCTTGAAAGATCAAATTGATTAAGGAAACTAAAAGAAACAATGGATGCTTTATGGAAAGCCAATATGTTCACTAGAAGAGTGGCGGAGAAAAAAAAAACTTAAAAAAAATGTGCTGTCGTAGTCATTGATTCATATGGCTTCAAAAACGTCTGCTTCGGTATTACTCTGCAGTGAAAACATGTCCAACATTTTGAAAGCCTTGATCGATTTGGTGCCACTTCATATCTATGTAATGAGGGTGGCGGTAAAGTTTTCGACAATGAGTTTTGAAAAGAATTTAGCACTCTATCCATTCCATGCAGGTTTGTCGGAAAACAATTTCTGGTACTGGATGTCATGCTTTTGGATTTATGCTTGAGCAAGTGATTCAGCGTTGAATTCCGGGACCCGGATTGTTGGTCTGATGAGAGCATAGTTCGGGCTGAGTTCAATCTTAACTGATGTAGCGATTGTTCCAAAATAAATGACTGTATCTGAGTTGATGTACATATACCCAATCTAGACTTTTCAATCCCACTGAGAAAATCGCTGAGTGTCTTCTTGGCTGATATCATGGGCATTGCCATATGTGCAGAGATCAACCTGGACAGTTGGCTGAAAGTTACGACCATTGATATATTCTCTGAAGCAAAGCTAATCGTATGACATCTAGACTTGTCAAATATTTCTGGACACTGTGGCATGGATGGCAACGAAACAGCGTTTGCATTGGCTAGAAAATATTCCGTGACACTCTATTTATATCCAAACACCTATTGTGCGCCAATATACATGTCAAAAAAAAAAAAAAATTCTGGCATTCATGCACAGGAACTTGTTATCAGTAAAGATGAAGATGTCTCTGCTGGGGTACTATGAGGCCAGCCGCGACAGCCATGTGAACGAAATAATATTTTATTTCTAACTGGAACAATTATACTTCAAAACAAAAAATCAAACTGGCAAAAATTCAAACCGTTTTCGTTTTATTGCATTTTTAAATTTAAACTTTTATACGGCCCACTCTTTACTAACTAGTATATGGCTCAGGAAACTTGGATCAGAGTAGGGTTTTGGTGTCCTATAGCCAATATTTTACATATATACATATATAATTTAACCATAAAGTTTTAAAATTTTCCTACTTCAAGAAATGAATATGTAGTTACAGCTAAAACCTTTGCAGAAAAGCGAAGATATTTTCTGTTTTTATCAAAATTAAGAGTTTTGCTTTGCCATAAACCCTGTGTCTAATGTCATAGCGACAATGTTAAATCAGCGATAAATTTTCTTTGGTGTCATACATGACTTTTCAAAGTTATTGTCAAAATTTTCATAGATGACGGAAGTTGCTTGTGTCTTGCAAGAGTCTAAATAGATAATATCGCTATATTTAAGCATGTAATTGACTATATATAATTGACAATGTCGCTAAGTTTCAGCTTTCTTTTGTATGTTGGTATTGTCACAAGGATTTCCCAATAAAATTATTCATTTATAATATTTCCTTACAAAGTTCCACTTGGTCCTGATTTTGCAACAATGATTTATAGCGACAATGTAGCACAAATACGCCACTGGGAAGTTAAATTGTTTTGTTTAATATTTTGTTGTCATTTTGAACAGGGATCATACATTAAAAATAGCCACCATATAAAGAAAAATTTTTGCTTTACTTAAAATCAAAATTACATGTATTAAATTATGAAATTATTACTATGATTTATTTCATAAATTTTTGTGAAAATTTAAATATTTTAAATAAATTAAACCCGCTCACATACACACAAAGGTTAAAATGTCCGATTCAATTACACCAACTGAATACAATTTAAACAATTTTGACAGAATTTTAACTTATTTTTAAAAATATATTCATAATTTAAATAAAATTTTTTGTTTTTATTTTCTATTCATTTTATTGAATAAATATATTAAATAAATATGTTGGAAATAATTTAATAATAGAATATTTTTTTATTTTTTCTTTTTCAGTATTTTATTTAAAATCTTTCTACTTTTTCATATACACACAGAAAGTGTGTGTCAATTTTACAGATAATTTACAATTTGAAAAACATATATTTGAATAATATTAAAAAAAATTTATGCAGAAGAAAAATATATAACAAAATTGTAAAAAATTTATAAATAAAAAAATTGTGTTTAAATATAAAAAAAAAATATAATAAAAAAAGTTACAAAAAACAAAATATACAACATCATCATTTTTATTTTAAATATATTTGACAAATTGACAACAGTTTTTACAATTTGATTAGAGCAACATTAACAATTGACAAAAACAACAGCTTAAATTGTACAAGCCAAAATTGACAACAACAACAACTATAATAATAATAATAATAATAAAAAAGTAATAATAACTGGATTAAAACTATTATAACGATTCATTAAAAACCAACTACCAACTATTCAACACCGGAATAACTTACACAGCAGCAGCAGCAGCAGCAGCAGCAGTACGCCACAGTTGAATCTTTAATTTGTTTAACTGTGTTAGCATTCCCTCCTCCTCCTACTTCATTTGATATTTTTTTATGTGCTGACAAGTTTGGTAAGTTGTTATAGAAATAATAATAATCATTATTATTACTTTTTATACATAAAGTGGACAATGTAAAAAAAAAATTATATAAAAAATATTGTAATAATTTAAGCAGTTGTAATTATATTTTTCATATTTGTCATACAACACATATATATAATATTATAATAAATTTATATAAATATGTATGTATGTAATTACGTATATTTGTTTTACATTTAAACTAAATTTTTTCTCTTTACATTGTAATTGTTTAATACAATATTTAAATTGCTTTTTGTTTGTCGCAACAAATAATCTTTAATTGTAATTTTAAATTAAAACAGCAAACATTGTAATATCAGATCGACTTCATGTTTGTACATGAAATTGAAATTCAATACATTTGCATATGAGTTTTGCCGCTTTTGTGTTGTGGTATTGCTTGTATGACTTTTAAATTTAAAATATCTCGGCTTCATAGCAACAACATTCGTAGGTGTGTAGAGATTAATATAATTGGGGTTTTATTTTCTAACGGTCGGTTTACTTGTCATCAGTCTTGTATATCGGACTATTTGTAATATAATCTGTCAGTTCAGGTTTTACATACAAGAGTACAAATATTTCTAAATATTATTAAAAAACTGAGTATCTAATTAAAGATTCCAAATTGAAAGCACTACCAATGAAAGATCTATAGTTGATCAAGTTCGATTTGGCAGTCGTGAAGTAATTACGTGTTTTAATCGTTAAAACATTTATCAAAATCAATCATCGATTTTCATGAAAAAATCATAATGAGTGACGAGGCACATTTTTATTTGAAAGGTTATCTGAATAAGCAGAATAGTCGGTTCTGGGCAATGGAAAACCCGCAAATTATTCATCAGTCACCTTTGCATCCATTAAAAGTGACAGTCTGGTGTTCAAATTGGTCAGGAGGAATCATTCGACTTTATTTCTTTGAAACTGAAAACGGCGTAACGGTAACTGTCAATGGGGAGCAGTATTGTGATATGATTGAAAACTTTTTAACGCCACAACTGCATGCTTTGGGCTTAACTAACATGTGACTTCAACAAGACCTCTCTCTACAACAAATAATTTCAAGGAATTGTGATGTTGATTGGCCTCCACGGCCGCTTGATTTGACTGCTCCGGACTTCCTTTTGTGTGGATATCTGAAAAGCAAAGTTTATGCAAACTCAAACAAAATATTCGTAATGAAATTAATGAAATACCGCGTGAAATGTGTGAGAATGTAATGAAAAATGTGCTCAAAAGGGCTCGAATTTGTGAGGCTAACGGAGGCGGGCTTTTATCTGATATTGTATTCCATACATAATTGCCGACATTAAATAAAAGATCCATTCTCTTTCATATAATCAAAAATTATAAACAAACTAAGTAGTATACCTTTCTGGTGGACACCCTGTACAAAAGAATGATTCACAACTAAATCTAAGTTATCGGCATCACAATTTGGCACTAGATATTCTATAATATGAATTAAAACAGGAACTAAGTTTTCGTTATTCAATATCATGAATAAAAAACTAGAGATTACGCATTTCCGAGTTACGTTTATTTTAAGAGATATGGCGTCTTCGCCCGGTGATGGTGAAGTGGATATAATTCCATAGTAGTACCTGTTATCACTTATGATTGCATCATACAGTGGAGAGCTTTGGTAAATGTCAGTCGGAGGAGGCATCTCGATGAGCTGCACAGGTGTATTGTTATGGGCATATCTGGTGCCTTCAGAAGTACTCCGCAGGCAGCGCTGGATATTATCCTAGGATTAATCTCCCTGGAGATTGCAGAGAAAAGTTGGGCTGCTAGAAGCTTCTTAAGAATTTTAAAAGGAGGCCTGGCCAAGGCTCTGGATTTTAGTCATTCTGCGATTTTAGGGGGGCTGGACTGGGATGAGCATTTGGTCACTCGCGCTACCTCTACCGACTACTGGGTCAGGAAATGTGACTCATTTTATTCATAAGTTAATAAAATTCCTTAATCAATTCATCGATTGTATGGTTCCTTTATAAAATAGTGCGCAAAAACGCATACTGGAGAAATACACCCATATTCTTCAAGGCTACTTAAGCAACATATATATCATTTAAAATGTGTGTTTCTCTTCTTTACGAATCCGAAAAGAAACTTGAAATTGAGTAATATTCAGCCCAGTTTTTTAACTTATAAGTGCATGAAGGTCCAAAAAACCGGTTTTTTACCCGTAACTCTAGATTTTGGAGGTGTTTTGAAAATTTCAAAAACAGAGCCTTGTTCTACTCGACAGCGCCTATTAGAAAAGTAGTATCATTTCCCAGGTATTTCAACTTTTTTCATTTTTGTCGCACCGTGTAATTTTTTATACTAAAAATTAAAAAAAATATAAGCAAATATATCAGAAAAACGAACTGACCTCCGGAATGCGTAATTTACGATAACTTATACGATAACACTAATTCAAAAATTTGTGTTTCCGTACTTTTGAGTACACCGATAATTTGGTTATTTCGGCGGTTGGTTGGGATAACGTAATAATATCGGAGTGATGCCGAATGCTCTTGACATAATTTTTGACTAGTGCAGTAACTATACGAGTATATACCCTGTGTAAATTGTTTTTTTTTTTACTAGACGTAGAAATGTGAGACTCATTGATAAATAAATGACTCGACTATAGAATTCTCAGGATAGGAGTCTCACATGACCTATGTTACGAAGGAGGCGATTAGGGCATATGTTGTTTACGCTTGCATGGTAAAACGTGGGGTCTAATACTCATAATAATTTATTGGTATTTTTACTATTTTATTACTAAGGCACATAATATCAACCTGAACAGTGGGCTCAAGAGTAAGACCTTTAATATATTCTCTGACAGCCAAGTTGCTTTAAGGGCACTTGGCTCGAATCGCATGACATTATATAATGCTACGATACGTTGCAAAGATTCTTTAAGCATGGTTTCAATATTGTGTGATAACTTGGGTATGGGAAAGTTTTACACTAGATGTCTGTCGTGCTTGTTCACAGTCGTGCACAAACTGAATCGAGTTAAAAATTCGCAGTAATGTTTGAAGTTGTTCAACCGCAATATGGTGGTGTTTCATTACCGTAGACTAAACACAAATCCACTAGAACACACCAGAGACCAAAAAACTGTTACAACAGTGGGTTTGTAGAAGTGAATCGGCGCTAAACAAGGACAAGGTTGATTTGTCAGTCAATAGTATTATGACGACAGTGCTTTGGAATGCACGTGGTATAATCTACATTGACTTTCTTCAGAAGGGTAAAACAATCAATGGCGGATATTATGCAAACTTATTGCGTGAATTTCTATTATCCCGACTGACTATTACTTGTTTATAATCCTGGAAAATTGCTCGGCGGAAAGAGGTTTGACCCCAACGATGAAATCATCCAATAAAAAATACATATTTTGTTTCCTCTAGTAATGGAGACAACAAAGCATCCTTGATCGACTGCTAAAAGTGTGTTAGATGATTATTCTAAAACTCCACAGTACACTACCTGTGCCCTTGCATTTCTCTTTCGTCTCGCGATAATTTCGTCATAATTTTACCGGGGATACCTTTTCCTAAAAGTATGGATAATATATAATTGCGGCTGATTGTGTCAAAAATCAAAACAGAGGAGATGAAGTGTGGTATTAAATTAATCACACGGTCCTTTTATCAGTCAGAGACCACTCATCTGCTCAACGCTACAACTATTGGGAAGAAATCTGGCATGTTCCTTATTATTATTATTATTATCATCATGACCAGGCACTGCAACCCTTATGATCTATTGTGTCCCTTTTTGTCTATAGTTTGTTCAACTGATCTACTGCCTTCCTAATGAAGATAATGGTGGATATGCCACCCAATGAGACCGTATATCTACCTAAACATTTCCATCTTAACCTATCAAAAACCCCATATTATGTGTTCCGCTGTCATCTATGCCTCTTCAGATGCGCTCTCAGTTTACAATGGCCCTTAAGAAACTACATAAGAAGTTTCAAGTCTGACTTCCATACTTGAGAACCTCAGAGCAACGCCTAAATTTCGGATTGATCTTCGCAAAAGAGTGGTTGCAAAGCCCTTGTATTTTAATAATTCAGTTTCATATAATCATCAAGTTTAAAGAGTTGGGTTTCAAGAAGACCAATCAAGCAAACAAATTTTTTTGAGAACATCTGTACACAGACAACAGCCATGTACATGTTTACATATATAATTATTCATTATTGATTTGGTTTTTTAAATTAATTAATTTCCCATTTAACATTACGCCATCTTTTGAGGGTTACGTGCCCTAGCTCGATCATATATACATGGTTGAATGTTTGTTCCTTTTAAAGATATTTTAAATATTTTTAAAGCGCCTTTCCATTTCGACACAATCATCTACAAATCCTTTTGTTTTAACCATGAACAATACTATTTTTTTATCACATGACTATTGTTACTACATGCACCATATTTATGCGCCTATAATTTGTGATTTTGATAAAAAAGATTGTAAAATCATTATAAATAAGCAGCAACAAAGGCACACCAACAAAGACAACAACAAAAATATTAATAATTTTTTCTTATAAATTCAATAAAATAAAATATCGTTAAATATGATTAAATATGGTTTTTGTTGTTGTTAATTCTTTATTATTACTTGTGGTCTCCTATTACTCTACATAAAATTACAACAATTCGAACAACGTCAACGAAATGCATAAAAACAAAATTATTAACAAAAAATGATAAATAAATATATATTTTTGTTATAAAATTAAATGTAATTATTATTATGTCAATATTTATTAAAATTTATTTTTATTTGTTGTTGTTATTAACATTATTGTTAGTTCTATAGAAAAAAATACGAGTAACAGTTGTATATTATTTATTTAAATAATTTGTGAAAATATAAATTTTTTTTCTTTTTTTTTTTGTTTGTTAAGTGGGGAAGTGGTAAAAGTGTTAAATCGATTAAAGTTCCACAATATTGTGTGAGTATTGATCCATAGGTATTAACGGTATATGGAGTTTAAATTGTTTGTCGCTATTGCTATCTTCAGTTCATAATATCATATGAACGATATATTATTTTTGTAATAAATTTCGAAAGAAAAAAGTGATAATTATTGAAAAATTATGAACGCGATTCGGTAAAATTTGGAAAAAAATTATTTAAAATACTTCAGTATGTTTAAAATGCTCTATTTTTTGGATTGCAAAAACTAATTGAGCTTTTAAATTTAAGCTGCATAGTTTTAATGCTTAAAGAATCTAAATAACATTATTAAAAGGCCAGCATATAAGATTAAACACTCAAGTTAGGTTTATTAGCTTTATTAACCTTCACTTGGCGTATTGTGAATTTTTCATAGTCTGTTTTAAAGGCCAATTTGGCCACATATATATTCTTTCACAATCTGTGTCATTCTTACCTTTTTATAAAACAAAGTTCTTTTTTTAGTTTATTTTCATTGGTTTTTAACTTGAATGCTATAAACACATAGCCGACGGCAGGCTACACGACCACACGATTACAATTGCCCAAAAGTCATCATAATAAGCAGCTAATCAAAAAAAAAAAAAAAAAAAAAAAAAAAAATGACGTGTTGATAAATACAATTTAAAATTACAATTGCAGCAATTTCTTTCAATGCGCATTTCTTTCTTTATATCTTTACTAGCTAAAACGATGCTTGCGTCGCTGCCCCTATATATGTAGTATGCAATATATGGAAAAAAATTTTTTACATTGGATAACCACTATAGCAACCAAAATCATCAGAATTTCAGATTCTAAGAATAAGTTTTTTAGATGTTTTTTTTTTCTAAAATGTGAGCTTTTTGAACAGGCTGCTTCATATATTCTTTGAAATGACTCATATGGTTTAGTTAAGCCATATGTTAAAAAATTCCAAATTATACCAGCTTTAATATATAATCATATATAATATCATTTTTCAATTCGAAGCTACCATAGCGAATTAAAAAAAAAATATTGTTGTTAACGAAAGTATTTTTGCTTGTTGCATGGTGTTATTATCTTAGTTAAAAATGTTAACTCTTTTTCCCCATTTAGCCCCATTCGGCTCAAGTGAAAATATTTAATATATTCTGTAGTTACTTCCAGAAAGATAATGTAAAAGTTTCAAGATAATAAATTCTACTCTTTCAGTCTTCAAACTAACACACATTAAATTTTATATATAAGATGTATCTGTATGTAGATAGCGTTTACCAGCTTCTTGGCTAATGTGTATAGATAACGAAGCTTAAATACTTGTCATTCTTCACATATACAAAATTTAATATTTAGTATGAATGGAAATTGATAAAAAAATTAAAATTTATTTTGTATGAAAGGTATTACGCCCTCTTGCCCAATTCCATTTTTTGTTCAATGATTTGTACTGACTATGAAGTTGTTCGGACCAAAGACTGATACTTTAGCTTTAACCGTTCTCAATATATAATGTAAACAATTATTAGTTTGTATGTGAGGTATCATGTTATATTCAGTTATTGACTGATGATTTGTCAGTCAATCAGACTTAATTCTTAAACTTCTGCTGTAACCATTCTTAAAATATATCGGGTCCGCCATCTAACGTTTTTTTTTTCAACTAGTGGTAATTTCGTGAATGGTAACACTTAGCTCATGTCTGATTTGACAGATAATTAGTTTTATCTTTCCGCTGAACGAATATGGTTGTGTATAAGCTTGAACAACGCTGGGAAATATTGCGACATTACTTTGATCGATCGACTTACACAAGATGCCGATTTTGAGAAAAAAAAAATCATCTTTTCAGATGAAGCTCATTTTGATCTTGGCAAGTATGTAAATAAACAAAATTATCGCATTTGGGGCACAGAAAACCCGAATGCATACATTGAAAAGCCGATACACCCAAGACGAGTCACTGTTTGGTGCGGATTTTGGTCCAGAGACATAATTGGGCCATTTTTCTTCGAAAATGAGCAAGGAGTGGCCGTTACAGTCAATGGTCATGTTGAACGAATTTTTGTTCACAAAAATTGAAAAGGAGGATATTAGCAACATTTGGTTTCAACAGGACGGCGCTACGTGCCACACAGCCGAAGCTACACTCGATGGTTTGCGCCCTGTTTTTGAAGATCGCACTATCAGCCGCAGAGCTGATGTCGTTTGGCCACCTCGGAGCTGCGATTTGACACCGTTGGACTATTATTTGTGAGGTGCCGTCAAAGATAAGTGTTACGCCAAGAAGCCAGAGGCAATTGAAGCTTTAAATAACAATATTCGTGAAACCATTGTTGAAATACAGCGGCACACAATCGATAATGTTCTTAAAAATTGGACCGATCATGTAGGCTACTGCATGGCCAGCCGAGGCAGCCATTTGAATGAAATTATTCTCCATTATTAACCGAAAGGATTGTATTTTCAAGTAAAAAAAGAAATTTGAGAAAATATTCAGTAGTTCTTTTTTATAACATTTTCAAAAAAAAAGTTTATTTGGCGGACCATTTATTATGAATCTATTTGGGCCAAATTGGGAAATTTTTCCTGTTACCATTTTGAAGATGTAGGCAAAAAAATATTAACTTTGTATGGGCGTGGTACCATCAAATTGGAATTTTTTAAATTTATATAAACTAAAGTTCATTCCAGACACACTGAGGGATATTGTATACATTTCAAGAAAATCGATTCAGCCGTTTAGCTGTCTAACAAACAAACAAACATATATACACACATTCATGTTTGTATATATGATAAGATAAAAGGAAGCAAGAACATATTTATTAATTTTTTTACACTGCGCAACAAATGGGACAAAATATTTCTGACCTTGACCGCTATGATCTTCTAACTTCAAAAATCATCAGCATTTCAAATTCTATGGACAAGTAGAATAATTTTTCTAAAATGTGATCTTTTGAAAAGGCTGCTTCATACATCTTATGATAACTTTAAAATGACTTATTCGACGTTGTCTTAAGACTATTTTCTAAGAAATTTTGGTCTCTTATGAGACTCCAGGAGCTCTGATTTCGCTTTTATTAGTTCGAAATCTCTGATCATTTAGCTCTGACTGATGGTAAAACTTCGGTTTTACAACATCTGATGTACTAAAGAAGAACCGTTTGTTCGGCAATTACAGCAAAAAAGTTTTTTTCTCAACTAAGTACTTTACCCATTGAAATTAAAAAAGATTTGCCTTTTATGCATTAGTATATATTATTTAAGCATTTTTGGTACATATTTTTGACATACAAACATATTTTGAACCTTAAATGCTTTCTAATCGCACTTAACCCTCTAACGGTCGAAAGATTTAATTTGATCCAAGCAACATGGGAATTTTTTTTGATTACTTACGAGTATATGTGAAAGAATAATTTATTTTATGTTTTTTTTTTTTGTCTAGAATTGCGTTATTTGAGTAAATAGACAAGAAAAAGAAAAGATGACCTCAGGGCATCCTTGACCATTTACGATAACCAAAACAATCAATATATTTTTATTTTATAGATTTATTTAAAAAACGAAAAGGTCAATTTCACGCTAAAATTAAAATAGAAGCACAAAAAACTAACTGAACTATTAAAAACGCCATCATGTGCTAAAATAAAGAAGAATTTGGCAAATATGAATCGTTAATTAAAGAAGGAATAGACAATTTAGTCCATACTTGAAATTCTAGAACTTTTATTTTTTCGCAGCATTATTATTTAAAACCAATGCTGTATTTTCAGCACGAATGTCATTAATAACTTCGTTGGTCAAATTCACTATCGCTTCTATATCAGATATTTCTTTATCAGAATTAATCGCATCCAAGGAGTCAATTATTTATCCATCTGAAAAATTGGCCAAATTATTCCTTCTATTGCATAAAACTGGGTCTTTTCAGCATATTTTACTTATGCAGTCAAATAAAAAATATTCATATACGAAAATTTTTATCATAAATGGACAAACGTGCCCTGAGGCCTCCATAAGGTTTTTAGTTGCAGATTGTACAAAATTATGTTTACTTGGCAAATTTTCATACAAAAATTTTTTGTAATGTTTGTTTGTTATTTAATTTATTTTTTTTATATTAAAAGTCAAATTCTTTATAAATATTTCTTTTCCGCTTTGAATGGTTTTTGTACAAAAATCCTCACAGAAAGAACAAATCACACCTGATTCGATTCAGCTACGTAGTAGAGCTGTAAAACTACCGATAGACGGCCCATTCGATACTATTGAATGCTTTTAAAGGCTGAGTTAGTGAAAACAACGTACAACGTAAGACTTTGCACTATTGTCAAACTTTAGATGTTAGTTAGTGAAAACGTATCGCAGCAGCCAGTTCAGTCAGCCATTTATTGTTAAAGTAGTGGCAAAGTTAACATTTGCAATGTAAAAATCAAAATACTGTAGATTTTCTACGTGGCAATGAAAACGTAAGCAGCAACGTGCTTTGGTTATGTTAGAGAATTTCACAGCTGATTGCCAAGTACACGATACGTTTTCACTGACTCAGCCTTAAGTGTTACTTGTGGCAACAACATTAGAATTTAATTTAAAGGAAAATATTAATAATTAATATACAGTATCGAAACGAATAAAAGCGACACTTTTTTGCGGTATGTATTGAAGTTTTTCGATGGAGGAGTAATCTTTATATACAGCGAAACGTGTTCAGACCATGAAGTGCTCTAAGACTAAAGTAACTAATGAGGTCCAGTGAAGAAAACTGCACAGACTATGGGAAGAAAGCGTGGAACAACTGTCAGCTTTGATAAACTTTTAATTCGTACTTCAAATATTAATCCCTTCAAGTCATCACAAAGCCTCAAAAATGAATTTATTCTCCTGTTTCAAGTCGCAAAAAAGAAAAAAAACTTGTGGAAGCTAGAATTATGGGTAAGAGTTCTCAAAATGGATCATTTCTCAGCAAACGTAAAAGCACCTGCACCGTAATAGGTAGAACAACATGCTATGGTCTGACGAAATGAAGATTAATTTGTTTGGGTCAAATGCAAAATTGTATATACGAATACATTTTAGTTACAATTCATACTTTATTTCAGTTCAATAAATAAAAATTTAAGAGGCTGTTAAACTGTGTCGCTATGTAACTATACGGCTGGCAAACTGCATCGAACAAATTTTTGCAAATGTGACTTTGACTACATTTAGTGGCCTCCGTATTTACTCATAGAATTTGACGATAGTATCGATAATGGAAAAAAAACTATCGATGGTCAGCCAAAAACAAAACTATCGATACTATCGATAGTGCTATCGATTGTTTTGCAGCTCTAATACGTGTCCCAATAAATTTTGAATTAAAAAAGTCATAACTTGGTCAGAATTTAAAACATTATTTATGACTACGCTGTAAAAATATGTAGAACATAAAACCCAAATATGCGCTAATATGCCGGAAACATGCTCTTAAAACTGAAATGTGAGAGAAAAAATGCAAAAGAACATGCAATTGCATATTTTTGTTTTCCATGGTTATAATTAAATTATATAAAATATTTTATCAAAATATGTGATATATGTAATTAAAGACAATATACCCACAAAAAATATTTTTTTTCTGAATTTTTCAGCGTCTTTCACTATGATTTTTATGATGTTTTCCACCGAGCGTTTCAGATAATCATATGGCATAGAGTTGCATTTTTTTTGTCGCTGCTGTATGTCTTATTTGTAACCTTAAGTTGAAGTTTTTTTGTATCGCAAAAGAGATTAAGAAATCCTAAAAGTGTTAAAACTCATTTTATTAATTTTCAAGAATAGTAATTTGTCTAAAAATAAAAAAGTTATTAAAAATTTTACTATAAAAAAAAACATCACCTCACAATCTCTTCAAACAAAGAAAAGAAAAAAATAAATTAAATTTGTTTTCTATTTTTAAGCAAATTTGTACTTCAGGTATTTCTTTGAATTAAAAACCTTTGTTTTATTCTTGATTATAAGTTTCTAGTTTATTTTTGTTTAGAAATCACAAAAAAGAATAATTAAAAATTAGAAAAGGAAAAAAAAAAACAAAGTATAAAAAAGTATAAAATCTAACCGGATTTCTTTGTTTGGTATTCTTTTATTTCAAATATTTTGACACTGAGTACCAGCATCACAACGTTACCATCATCATCACCATCGTTGTTATTGCTGTTGATTAACTTCGAAATATAAAAAAATAATAATAACAATAACTGAAATAAACGTCATTGTTAAAATAATAAAAAGAAATATTAGAGTTATTTTTTCTTTCTAAAGTATTTTTACAAAAATATTAACCCATATTTGATTTATGTATTTGATTTATGTTATTATGATCATGTATTTAAACTGATGATCAGAGTTTTATGCGCTTAAAATATGATCTAAAAATTTTAAAAATATGCTCTAAAAAAGCAAAAATGTAATTTGTGTTAATGAAAAAAAAGCTTTGTTGTACAATTCAATATCTTTTGTAAAAATACACATATGCATATCGTCATATAGAACCCAAAAGGCAAAAAGATACAAAAAATTCAAATTCGACTTTTTGAGTCATTATTATGCAGCTTTCGGAGTACGACATTCTCTTGTGAGCAGTAATCTATGCTTAATATAAGGTAGACTATTTAAAAGTTTAAGTTTAAAAATGCAATAAAACAAAAACGGTTTGAAATTTTGTCAAATTTATTCTTTTTTTGTGAAGAACAATTGTTCCGGTTAGAAATGAAATATTATTTCATTTATATGGCTGCCGCGGCTGGCCTCACAGTAGCCTATTTGATTGGACCAATTGGCGAAAATTTTTTCGTGTATATGTGGTCGCATCTGGGCAATATCATCAGGAATGTTGGCCTTCAAATGCTCAACTGCAGCTTGTTGACGGCCAACTGATATCACCAATTCGGCACTGTACATGCACGCTTACGTCTTGACGCATCAAGAATTAAACAAGTTTCACGAACTTTAGCAATAAACTTGCGTATACTGGGCACTGCTGTTCCGTCTCTGCAACCGAATTTAGTACGACATTTTCGTGCAATTTCCGCCCAATTGTCTTTGTTTTGGAAATAAATATCCAATAAATCTCAAAGTTGCTCAAGCGTAAATCGATTCATTTCGTTCAGTGGAGATGATATACTGAATTTTGTGACAGAATTGAAGAATCACATAAGTATTATCAAATTCCAAATAACCGCTGGTTCAAATTTAACCCGATAAAAATGTTTTTTTTTTCAATTTTAGAAATCTTTTGTTTCTATATTAAAAATAAACAAATATTATAATATAAATATTTTATAATATAAATATTATAAACAAATATTATTAAAAACAATATTTAATTGTGGTTGCAATGTTGTCTGAGCAAACTTGGGTGGTCGCGCTTTAACGTCAAGTTTTGGCCAACTTAATTTGACATTTCTTTGTTTCAGTGTCTGACAAATTCAACCATGGAGAGCTTTTTATGAAAATGGGCGCTTAAATCAAAATGCATTTCGTGCACATCGTGAGATTTTGGCCAGTATGACCGACCAAATGTGTTCACAATCGGAAGAATTATGCGCAAATTTCAGCAAACCGGGTCTGTGGGAAATTTGGTGAATAATGTTCACTATCGCAAGATGATAACGGGTTTCTTGTGGTCAGAAACTGAGGATATGGACCTGGGCGATGTGTCGTTTCAACAGGATGGTATCACTTGCTACACAGCCAATAAAACAATGGCACATTTGCGTGAGAAATTCAATGGCCGTGTTATCTCATGTAATGGCGATGTTAATTGACAGTCACGATCATGTCATTTGATGCCGTCAGACTTCTTTCTTTGGGGATATTTAAAAGAAAAAGTGTGCGTCAATAAGCCAAGAAAAATTCAAAAACTAAAGAATGAGATAATTCTGCACATCAACGACATTGAACATCAATTACGGTTTTGCTAATTTTTGATTTTTTTAAATTAAACTAACAAACGTTTAACGATTTTTAAATTTCAAGCAATTTAATAATTAAAATCACCCATAAGTGTTTTATTTTGTTGCATAGTGTAATTAACAGAAAAAAAAAGAAAAAGAATCATTCAATTATCTTTCTCTCCCTGCCTCCACCTATCTTTTACTAATTAGCTTTTAAGCTTATGTTTGCACTAAAATTTGAGTAAATAAACTATGAATACGTCTATCTTTTTCCATATAAACTTATGAATTCAGACCATCCGAATTGAAGCTCATAGCGCCCG